>CM061132.1:16897997-17497997 GCA_030789695.1 Scilla litardierei
GTCACGTCGAAATCGATGCGACCGTTTCGTTGAAGTGCGTAACATGGAGCAAGGTTGGGGTAGGTCGACACAGTTGTTTCGGGAAATCGACGTGACCGTGTAAGCTCCCCTGACTTACTGTCCATTTTCCCTCGTCTGACAACTTCTGACACGGTCGTGTCGTGGGATGAAACGGCCGCTTCGTTTCGCTTTTCTTGAGCATTCAAAAGCTTTGGTAGCTTGACTTACACACGGTCGTGTGAAACGGTCGTGTGGTTCCACACGGTCGTGTGAAATTATTTCAGCCTTCAATCTTCGACGCTCTCTTCTGAAAATTGTATAAGTTTCTCCCGATTTCCTAAAAATTTGCAAAAATAGGCGTTGGAATTGTGAGAGTGTCATCTACACATGAAAAATATAAGAAAGCACAAAAGTACTAAAAATGTCATTTTGCACATAAATAGAGAATAAGCTCCAATATTTTATAATATTTTAAATACGCACATAATGAAGCCAAATTAATTATGAAGTATGCACAAAACGATGTTATTTAGGGGTGATAATATGCAATATTCATGCCGAATCACCATGGCATCTAAATCACTGCATGCGTAACTTAGTTATGGAGGTCTTACCCATAATTCATTTCCTCTTTTCGTTTATGTTAATAGAAAATTCAAGGTTTGACTTAGACTGAGGTTGACCATGTGAAGGTTTGTCGCCAGCTTGTGCTGAATGATTAGACAATTCTTAAGAATCAAACCCTTTCACCAATGCGACCTATGAAAACAATCATGCTCTTGCAGGAGGTAATAATATAAGGTATGGATCACATGAAATATAAGCTCTTCTCGAATGTTTGAACAAAGGCTAGCTCTAAATCTTGATAAGGTTACATTAACATCATCTAACACTATGTAATGCAAAAAGTATTCATTATATTAGGTTATGCCGTCAGACATAGATCCACTGCCTTGAGACAGATTCAGTCATTGGTTAAAGAATCACTGATGATAAGTAGGCAAACATTCTCTTTCAACCTGCTTTCCACTAACTAGTGGGCACTTGACATTTTGTCAAAACAACTTTGTTGGTTCAATTAACTTCATCTTAACAACCGTAACTTTCCTATCATCTAACATAGCATACCAAACGAAATAATGACCATTGTCAGCCATCCATTTAATGAATACCTTATGATCTCGGCAGCCATCAAAATTGGTGCTTCTATCTTGTTGCTCCTAACCACATTTTCATCAGGGCCATGTCGGTCAGGATTAAGTATTTTTCTTATGTATACGAGGGTTAAGACCATATCTATATGTGAACCATCACTTGACACTCTCTGATGTGAGATCTTTATGCAGACAACACGATTTAAGCTTAGGCTGTGTCCTACGATCATGGACATCTGTTTCTAAATTATTAAGTCGGTGGGGCATCTCCTCAAGAATTTGATTAGTGTCAGGATCCATAGATTATAGGGAATGTGAATATGGGTATGTCCTATGTGTGATTATGTAACGAACACAATCCTAAATATGGAAATGTTGCTATGCATGTGAGATAATAAGCAAATATAAGATCAAATATGACACAGTACATGCCAATGCAATGCTTGTGTGGAGATCAGCCAAAATTTTTTGTAGGAACTCAGATATACGCTATTATAAATGAGTACAACAATTATTTAAGAATGTAATTTAAATGATATATGAATGCAAAAAGGTTATGCTGCACGAACACAATATGTGGCAATTCTAATCTCAATTAAACAAATCGTTGGAAGTTGTGGAACTCCCATACGCTAGGAAAGTTCTTCTAACAAAGTAATTTTAATAACATAAAATGTTTTGAAAAAAAATTAATCGCTCAAAAGGAGGAAGGTAATAGTCACATGTGAATAATGAATATAATGTGGGATTATCTATGTAAACCAACAACAATAAAATATTCATAAGGAATTAAATTGCAGGAAAGAAACTCAAACCAGATCATGAGCTTGCATGCCATAAAGATCAATGACACAAAAGGTGAACAGGTGTAGGGAGACACACACACGAATTAGCTCAAAACATATGCCGAAAATGAATTTAAAATCTTCAAAATATTGAGCTTTGCGCAAAATAACTGAAATTCCTAAAAAATCCATTGAAATTAATAAACTGCAATGTTGCAAATAGAAAATTCTAAAAAATTTACACATCGCACTGTAGCAGTGGCTCACAGTCAACGGGATGGTTCAAGTCGTTAACTGATGAATAACTTATTGGCTTGGGTCAACTCATGATCAGCTTTGTTGGTTCAGTTTGCTTGAGTTAGGCCCAAGCCGGCTCTATCTAGAGCCGGCTTGGCAGCTTGTTTGCTATCAAAAACTGTTCAACGAATCAACTTCTGTAGCGAAGCGGCTCAATTTGTGCTGATTATAAAATTGATGACCATGATGGTATCTAACGATGGAGACGGTGGCGGAGCCCTCCGTTGATGGAGACGACGACATGAATGTCTTGTGGTTGATTATAATGCTAGCGAAGGTGGGTTTTGACGGCGGCGGCGATGATGAGGGAGATCAGCAAAAGTAGCAAAAGTGGCGATGTGATCAGAGGACGAGATGATAATGTGATGAGGCTGTGACGGTGGATATGCTGGCAATGATAACAAGCGAGATTGGTGTTGGTTGCAATGAGACTCGGTAACAACGTTGACAATGATGCGGATGATAAGAGACAGTGACAACATCAATTGCACGCTTGGAGGTCGATGGCGGTGATGACGTCGGAGTAGGATGAAAATGGAGATAGCGGTGGACTTTGTATTTAGGGTAATGGTTTAAGGGGGTTTGGGGAAAATGAACATGGATTATGTTTTTTGACCTGAACTGTTTTCTTGAAATTGGGTACTATTGTTATGGTTAAGAGATGATGAACAATGGGTTTTTAATATTTTGATGTTTTTTGTTTTTTGGAAATAAAGGCAAATTAAGCCTACACTAAAGAAAAGCAAAGATGGAGAAGATCCGGAATTTAGCTCTGATATTAATTTGATATGGGATGGAAAGGGAAAATATTATGGTGATAAAATTGGGGAAGAACTAATCTAAAGGATTGATAGGTCTTGGGGATATGAAAAAGACGCAATGCCTCTCGCCAAGTGATTTCGACCTCGTCAAATATGAAAATCTCTTAGGTAAAAAGAAAATTTAAATATATTATTTGGCAATATTCTTCGATCAATAAAACAAGTTCTGAGCGTTATATATGGGCTTATGACTTAAAACAAATCTCTCTAAAACCGATGCAGGATTAAACTAAAATAACAAATTACTAAAGATAAAATAAACATAAGTAGGGGCCTCAACAGTTGGTGTAGTTTAACTCTTTATCTAACTATAGTGAAACCGACTGAGTTTCATGTCTCTGTTTGCGTGTGTAGACTTTGATGTCCCCATCAAAAGGTCAAGTAATGGACAGTAGAATCAAATTGACACAGTTCAACTGAGAATTGCAACTAGATGGATGCTTATGTCCATTATGGGCACGTTAACGCCTTGCGTGGAGGAGGGTTATTCCCTACAAAAAAGGGGAACGTATGGTTCAGATCTATTGTAGAGGCGACCTGTGGGTGTGTTGAGTGAGACTGTACGTTCATTCTCCCACTTCTGGGTTTTGAACTCTTTCAGCTGACGGCCACATTGTTTTAAGCAGCGAAAGACCAGTAGTATTACTAATATGCGTCTTTTTACTGGTATCAGATGCTTAAGTTGATGTATTTAGAAAAGTTAAAAATGAAGGCAGTATGTTTAATCGGATATATACTTACTTTTCCTTTAATATGCCTGCATACATAAATGAATCTTCAGTATTATCCATTTGAAAGATACACATAAATCATCATTGTATGATTGGATCACGAAACATTATTTAGGTTAGCAGTTTTTCCCCAGTTGTCTCATGACATGCATTTCAATGCAATTGCTCCATCTATTCCAAGGTTTGAAATCATGGTTTCGGTCTTGGTGTCAAACGATGGTTTGTGTATCGATATCAGATGTATTAGGCAATACATATCAGACGTATTGGGTTTTATGTATTGGTTACTTTTTAGTTTGGATCGGTTGTTTATAGAGCTTTACCTATCCATAGATTATCTTTATCCTCCAAGATATTATCCTCTCTTTCTCTAACGTACTCAATCAATTGGCCGCCTTTAGGAAAGATATTATCTAAGTTAACCAGCTTAGTTTATGCGTTCTTTCATCTCTAAGTTCGATGTAGTCGCCACCCATACACCATAATCGAAATGGTCAAATACTGCGTTATTTTGGCGAAAACTGAAGAGTATCACCTTGTGTTGATAAATATGGAGTCTGTTTCGTATCACTCTCCAATTCTGATTTGAAACAGCTGATATGTTTTTGTATTGGGCAATTTTTCGAATTTTGATTTTAATTATTAATTGAAATTCTTTCGGCCATCATATGGAAAAGTCAGAATTCAATATCAGTGGTATCAGCAGGTATCGGCTAGACTGTATCGGCATGCTTAAGTCTGATATGATACATCTCAGTATTGGCTATTTCGACCTTGTTTATTCATTATTTGTTATCAGATACATGTGGTGTGTACATCCGCATAACTTGCCCCATATGTTTTTCTCCCCAGCTAAATTATGTGATGAACAGACTTCTATCATTTAATATGATCATTGCGTTCCTCGTTGATGTAATCCTCGACAATACTGTTCCTGGTAGCCGGCAGGAGCGTGGTGTGTATGTGTGGTCCGAGGCAGATGCTGCAAGGAGGGAACCTGCTGTGTCAAGAGACTATGAGCTGCCTTTCAGATTTGGGAAGGTATTCGGATGGGTGAAGTGGGTCGGCCTATAATCTGAGTGTTATGGGATTCTGAAGTCCAATTATTGCCGGTTCCAGCTTAATTCCCTTTCACAGCATTATAAATAGACAAGTTCATGCAAGCTAAGCAAAAGCAAATGACGGAACGGGGAGAGTCACAGCTGCCTTCTGAAAATTGGGAACGCACAAGATGACAGGTTGGTGAGGGGAGGTCGGTATTCACACCGTAGTTGATGATTGGCCTTTGTAGCTCTAAGTTATATGTGCCATAGATCTGTTTGACACCTGTTGTTTGTCATGATTTTTCCCATGGTTGCCAAAGCATTGAAGGGAATTTTAGAAGGTATTAGATCTAGGTGGTTCAGGATTTTAATTGTTCATGTAATAGCATCTTTACCGTGAGTAGAATATTTAGAGGAGGATGGGGATCCTTGTCATCTTCTCATCTCAGTGTATACGAGTCCAAAATGATCAGACCACGACATTACTTTGACATGTTTGTTTCATCATCCGTGTTTTGATATCTCGAATGTGATACATGTAGGAAAATCTGAATGAGAAATGTGAAGCCTGGAGGGGGGGGGGGTTCTTTTTATGAAGACCATGTGTGCTTTGGGTGCATGCTTTGGGTTCTTTTTATGAAGAACATATGAATAATTGTATATATATGTGAATGTATGTTTGGATATACAAGCATGTGTATATAGATGACATGCATTTTAATGCGATGACAATAGCATTTCTCCCAAAATAGATATTCAATAATATTATCCAAGGTTGGACTCAATCCAACCCCAAGTTCATTTCCAACCCCAATGAACATATTTATTGGAAAGAAGAAAATACATACAATTTGTATACACAATACCGGCAAACTGTCTACGCTCCATCTTTTGTCAACACTTTAGGGTCTGTTCTTTTGCCAAGAATATGGGCGGGAATGGAAATAGGGACATTATTCCTGCACTATTCACCATATTCCAAGTTTGTATTTCAAACGGTTGTTCTTTTGGACGTGAAAAGAATCCTACGTGGCTATTCCAATTTGGTAATGATGAGCACTTTTGTATTCCAAGCTTTTTGCTTAGAATACAATGGAATTCTTGGGAATGGTTGGCCCCACTCTCTCATCTCTCTCTCTCTCTCTCTCTCTCTCTCTCTCTCTCTCTCTCTCCCCCCATCCCCCCAACTCATCCACTTTTCACTTTTTCATTCCAACTCTCTAATTCTAAAAGAACACACACAAGAATAGAATATGAACCCCACTTTCTATTCCAAACCCTCATTACATACTTTATTCCACCCAAAAGAATACAAAACTACATTTTCTCTCTCCTGGAAATACTACCTCTCTCTATTCCATTTTTTCTATTCCTAAAAAGAACAGGCGCTAAAATAGATGGCGATTAGGGTTTGAAAGGGGATTACAGCATGCCTACGTACCAGTGTACCAGTGGGCTGACACGAAAAAACATGGTACATGGATGTTGGTATTTGTGTCATGCGCTTTGCATGTGCTTCAGAATGGATGACCAAATAATTTTCGTGGTGTGGATGGACTTATCCATATCCAGTATGGCATGGCCTAAGCTTAGATGAAGATTTGACCTAATTGGTATATTGCTTCATGCTAATTACGCATGTTTACTTAATTATAAATTCTAAAGGGAGGTTTTTATCTAATTAAAATTATGTTCCATAATTATAAGACTTAATTTATCAAAACCACCATGTACTTTCTACGTTTTTAAAACAACTACACTAAACTTTATATATTCAGATGGACCCCCCTAACCCTTCACACACACATTGCCAATTCTACCTTCTCCATCGTTCCCTTTTTCTGATGCTCTATTAACTCCTAAAGTTCCAACTTACACAGGATAATGTAAAAACAAAATTTGCGTAGCACCCTATCTGTATATCATGGTGTAAAAATGGCCCGGCCGGGCCGTCCCGGCCCGGGCCCGGCCGGGCCCATTGAAAATCCGGGCCGGGCCGGGCCGGCTCCCCACACCTTAATTTTTGCTTGTGTAAGGCAATTTTTAAAGAAAAACCCGGGCCGGGCCGGGCCGGCCCGGCCCGTGGGCTGGGTACCCCGGCCCAGCCCGGCCCGGGGGCCGGGCCCGGGCCAGAGCCCGGCCCGGGTACGGGCCACCGGGCCCGGGCCGGGCCGGCGGGCCTCCCCCACCCCGGGCTGTTTTAACACCTTGATCTGTATAGATTTAGATATGGCTGAAGATCTTGATAGTAGAACGTCTACATCAGGTTTTCTTTACACTTTTGCAGGGGGTGATGTGTCCTGACAGTCAAGATTACAGAAGTGTGTTGCGCTATCTATAACAGAGGCGATGTGTCTTGCAATCACATAAGCTGGTAAGAAAATATTATGGTTAAAGCGATTTCTCCAAGAAATATGGATCAAGCAAAAAAACGTACAAGGTACATTGTGATAGTCAAAGCGCTTTGGATTTGAGCAAGAACTCGATGTATCATGATCGGACAAAGCATATCAACATTCACTATCATTGGATCCGCGAGGTACATACAAAGAAAAACCCAGCCGGCATGTTCACGAAGATGATGACGTGAGAAACTAGAGATGTGCAGAGGCATAGCTGGGATAATTGTCAAATGACAATCGCTTTAGCTGGAGGAGGATAATTGAAAGTTCAGCTACCATTTTTTGAACACGTGCTGCTTTCAAACCCATGTCGCTTTCCTTGTCCCCCATCCATGCATTTCTCCGTTCATGTCCTCTTCGCAAAAACGTCACGTTTCGGGGAGCATGCGAACCGTATAAAAGGAGCTTGTGAGTTTTTCTTCTGAGAAAAAAGTGTGTCCAATTCAAATGTGAGGGTTTCTCCAGTGAAGAAAAATTACACCATAGAGGAAAGTTACACAGAGAGGAAAAGTTATAATAAGAGTTTTTTATAATGGTGTTCATCTTAGAGTGTATTTATTTCCTTGAGAGATAATAAAGTTTTTTAACCCTCCAATCTTTACGATCAATGAATCACAACACAAATTGGCTAAACAATGCAAGTATCGAGCTCCCCCTTGGCTGTGTGAATTCGGTCGACTTTCACAACATATTTGATAGCTGCATCATGGAATTCTTCATTTTGATAAAGCTCATTCCCCTCTTGCAAAAGCTTCTGGGCTTGTTGCAGCAATTCACCAAACACCTGGCGGCCTTTCACAGAATCTGATACCAAATGTTCACACCCAGCATATGATTTCAACTCCAGTGCTCAGATCTCACAAGAACTCAGCAGTGTTTCCAGAAGAACTCAGGTTTTGCCTCAATTGAAATAGAGGAAGATAGGTAGAGGAAGATGGACTCGTACTATATTGCAAGTGCAGGGAAAATCATTACAGTGAACTGGAATGATGGGAGGGAAAGAGAGATTACAAGGGGAAAAAAGAAATGATTCAACTTCAACGACGATCTCTCTCTTACATCCACCAGCTCTATATAGCTGATTTGTAACAACCCATCTAACTCCCCCAACTACTTCTATTACAGGAACTGTAGACTCGGTTTCAACAGCCGTCTCTCGACGAATCGCCTCTTTCCGTTGGCCTGTCTGGAGTCTGTTGCTGCTGACAACACATCTAGTCGTTGCCAAATACAGCAGGTTCTGGGGTTGGCTGGATGTGGCAATAGTAGTAAACTGATATCCTGACTCTGGAGGTGTGGATTGATTCAATTAAAAAGAATCAACAGCCACGGCTTAATCCCTGAGCGAGTCGTTACGCCCATCCAGCCACCGGTGCTGCTCATCGCCATCTTCTTCCTGGATTGTAATAAGCCCCTTCATAATAAGTAACAACAGACATGAAGGGTTGCGTGCTACTTTCACATCAAAGCCCTGCACACAGCTTAAGAAAGACTAAAGCATCCAGAATTTAGGAACTCGAAATCCTAACAGAAAATACAATTCAATGAAAAATCCACCATTCTCAAAAACAATTACATCTGATGACTGAACAAGACGAAAGCTGGAATAATCAACACAAAAACAAAAATAAAAGCTTACAACAAAGACTAAACTTCCTCATCTATCAGGTAGCAATGGTCAGTAAGGCTCATGGCTTAAATCAGTTTCCAGGTTAATACGCTGCCGAGGTTAAAATGAGCAAATATAAACAGATAACCGGTACAAGCTTCTGATTCTTTTCCAAAGATAGAACCAAGGATACACATTCAATTCAGTTGAGTTCACAACAGCATCAGTTGAGACAAGTATAGCTACAAGTGCAGCATGCAACAAGCTTGAACCATATGTAATATTTATCACAAGTTACCGTTCATGCATAGGGACACATCAGCAAATCCTTTGGCTTTCTTGTAGTTACAAGATGCATGGATTAACCGAATGAACAATTATCTGTGCCCTTCACAAAGCAAGTACACATCTCACCACAAAAAAAAAAAGAATCATGAATTGGTTTCACGCAGAGCATTTTGTCGATCTACAGTGTATACAAAGAAAGAAATCCTAGTATGGCCCTTGGAAAACTAGGAGTATGTATATCTTAGTTCCATCTATTTCATAAATATTGAAATTGGACCACAGAAAATATAAAGAGGAATCTCTACGTGAATCTATACATAGTTCCACACATAGGATTGATAGTCAACATGTACATAAGTTAGTAATCCGGGTACATGCCAAGGAAAAAATACAAGAGTATGTATCTCTTTCGCCTATCTAAAAAACTGCATGTATCAAAGGAAGGAAAAAGAGAGAGTTCCGTTTGAGTTAATGTTAGCAATCTAAAATACAATCGGCACAGGGAACACAACATAAATAACCAGAGATCTTATCGAACCCAGAATATAACATGAAAGGATAGGCAAAAAAAATTTCTGGCGGTGCAATCTCTTTGCATTCCTGAGGCTGGAACTACGAATCGCGATCCATTCCGACACGGAATGAAAAAGCAAACATTAAAAACCACATGTAAACATTGAAGGAAGGGACAAAGAGGCAAACTATTTCCTCCTCGTCTATTTCTTTCCCGAAATAATAGGGGATGAGAGTATATATCAGATAAATCAAAAACCTCTCATTTTTTTCATGTGCCAGGAAAGTAGCCCTAGTTGCATTAACATGTCATAAACAAGGTACGTGCAAACCTCACCCCAGGGCATCTCTTCCATTGTCTACACTTTGGCAGCAAAAAGTATAGTTTTTTCCTCTTAGTTATATTCTTAGCCATCTGTCCAGTCCTGCAAGAAGAGGAAGATTAAGACCAATGCTTCAAACCATCAAAGAGTGCACAGAAATTTAACAAACCATCAGAGTTCCTATCACAAAGTCATGGTATAACCTCTAAGCTCATTATGTGATGTAACCAACCCAAACAGACCAGTCTTAACAACAAAGATTTACAGCTATACCAACCCATTGCCACTGTTTATCTGCTCCTTTCAACGGAGCAAAACTGACAAGCTGCCTTTCAGGTTGAGCAACAAAACTTATCCAAGTATGGATGAACTATACCTAACCATATTTCAATATAAATTGTGTATTTTGAGAAGATGTTTTCATTTTCAACCATGTCTCCTTTCTCAGAAATTTTCCACCTTGACGGTGATAGAGATCCAATTTAAAATTAGAGATAGAGTCATTTTCTTAATTTTATCTTATTTTAAATTTTATATTTGAGATAGTAATAGAGTTTGAGTCCTTTGATTGTTCTAATTGTTTTGAGTCTTTTAGTTATTTTATTTATGATAGAGTTTGAGTCCTTTCGAGTCCTTTATTTATTTTAGTGTTTTAATTACGTTAGAGTTATCCCCTATTGGATGTGATTTTTAAAATCCTAGTTGTAAGCCTATATAAAGGCCCTTATTTATTTTTAGATAGATCAATGAATAATATAAATTTTGATATAAATTTTCAGTTTCTTCATAAAATCAAACTTTTTGCATTGGTATGCGAGAGTGGGAGTAGTTGCCTGGGTGATATGTCCGAAAAATCTCCGCATGCGAGACGTGCGAGTCGGTGATCGTTAGATATCCAGGGTGAAAGGCCCAAGGAGTTATCAAATCCCTAATCTTCTCCTTCACCAAAGTCCCACCACATCCTTTCCCGCTTCCATCCTGCGTTAATTTGTCTTTTTTTCCGTTTTTTCTTATACAAACTTTTTTCTTTTTTTTCTTTTAGTTAGATTCTAGCTCAAAGCTCTAAACAATATTACCTTTTCTTTTTCATCACTATTTTCTTATTTTTTAAGAATTTAGATTAAAACCCCCGAGCTTTTTCTTCATCTTTTTCACTTATCATCAAAAGACATCATTTTTCTTTTTTTTGTCATTTCTTCAAATTAGATTTGGATTTAAAAAAGAGTGAGATCAAAAAAATCAAAAAAGTGAGATAAAAATCAAAAAGTGAGAAGAAAAAAGTCAAAAAATTAAAAGAGAGCAAGAGAGATCATCAAAAACCAAATCAAAAGGATATATATGTGTGTGTGTGTGTATGAATGTATGTAATTTAAAACAACAGAAAGAAAATTTGAATGAAAAAAGAGAGGGATAAAAAATAATTTTTTTGGACAAAAACCAGAGATATAAGACACACAAAAAGAAAAGAAAAAAAGTTTACTGATTTTTAGGGCCAAACCCCGATTATCCAAATTAAAGCTTTACAGATTCTAGATGCGTTACGCGATACTACAAAGCTGATTTCACCCAAAGTAATCTCAATTCTGATGAAATCTTTAATTGATAAATTCTATAAGAAATTCTGTTTGATTTTGTTCAGATATCACATGTATTGCATCATTTATTTGGCTTGATCAACATTAGCATATTTAGGATTACATTTTGTCATATAGATTTGGACACTATAATTTTATTTTATTTACATAATTAGTGCATGCATCTACTTGGTGTTTAGGATCTTACATTTGAATTAGTGTGACTGATTAGCATTGCATGTTTTTATGTAGTGGCAAACCTTTAGGATCAGACTTGTATGATAATGCAATTCAAAGGCTAGAAAATCAACTTCAAAAAATATACTTAGAACAAAAAACCAATATAAACAAGAGATTGCCTAGAAGTCCTAGAAAAATTAACTTAAGAACAAAATTTCGAGAATGAAACACGAAGTATATTTGATGATGAACCTAAAATGATCAAAAATGAAAATAATCAAAACAATATGAGACAAAATGAGAATTTTGAGAATAACTTTAGGCAAGATAATATTACATGCCGAATTTGGATATATGTTCCTCATTTCGATGGAACTAATAATCCTCAGACCTTCTCAAATTGGCTGGCAGAAATGAAGTATTTGTTAAAATGATACCAATTATCCAATTTGCCAAGATAAAACTGACAAGGTCTGTCAAATTTTTCAAGACGTTCATAGAGAGAAAACTGGAAAGAGAGCATCTGAGACTTATAAATGCATGAGATAAAATCAATATCAATATCAAAAAAATATTTACCTCCTATATTTAATGATTGCCTACTAGAAAAACTGAACGACCTATGTCAAGAAGCATGACTAAATTTAATGACAAATGTGTTAGGAGTGAACTACAAAAAGATCTTTGATATACCCTTGTTAGGTTTCATTCTGTATTGAAAGCAAACATTAGGCATGAGATGTTACCCCCACACTGTATATAATGTGCAACAAGTTTTAATCTAGCCTATAATTCAAAATCTATGAGAACCCCCATTGACATAAAGCCTACTTTTAAAGCTGTAGAGCATTTTAAACGATTAAGTGATTACATGACTAAATCAGAATCTAATGCAGTTGAAAAGATAAGTGAAAAAGCTAAGGTTGGCAAACCAACACAACAAAAATCTAGAAGGGTGTAATGTTTTAAATGTCATAACTCTGTTCATTACGCTAGTCAGCACCCTAATTGGAGTCTACTTATGGGGGAAGTTAATAATGATGATGAATTAATTGAAAAAAAAAATACATTTTTCTAGGAAAACTGATGTTGCAAATAATGATCTAGAGGAATCTAATGCCCACTTACAAGTCATCATGTCCTATGTTAAAATTTGATAGATCTTTCAAAAGTGACGATTGCCGGAGGTAATTGTACAAATTTAGTCGACATATTAGCTATTAAGAAGATGAGACTAAAAGCTGAATCACATCCACAGCCTTGTAACATTACGTGGGTTGATGATAAATCATATTTCGTTACCCTTTAGTGCATGTATAGTTTTCGAGCTATCATGATGACATCTGGTGTGTTATCGTATAAATGGATACTACAAATATTTTTGCTAGGTAGGCTTTAGCTATATAACTTATATGTTACACATTCTGGGATGGCCAATATATACACATTTATATTTGGAGGAAAGAAAATTGTACTGACCCTTGATAGACCGAGAAGCATAATTGAACGTCAAAAGAATGAGTTAAATCTTAATAAGCTATTAACTCAAATACCTTGTGACTATCATGTGACTATCATGTGACTATCATGTTCCTTTGGGTTAGGCTTAAACCTTATTCATAATGCATTTCATGAGCATTTTATATATGATTTCAACGATTTGCATCTTGAAACTATTAAAATTCTTACAATTAGCAATGATACTCATAAGTGTGCAATAGAAGCAATAGAAATTTGTAAAATGTTACAGTTATGGATAACAAGATGATTAGAGTTTGCTTAGAGAGGAGTGTGCTAGACCTAGAACCAATGAAAAACTTTGCAAATATTATACATGTTCTCGACAAGCTTTACCAAATGATGATTTCGTGTGCCTGAGTCGAGTATTTTACAGAAGCATGAAGACAGTTGTTCATATGTATCATTCATTATTCACCCTTCGCATGGGTCATCATGAAGCTGAGCGTGATTTCTACCCTATGCTATTTATGTTGTCATTCACTAGGTAAAAAAGTTCCCAAGCTGAGGAGAATGATAAAGATCCAATTTAAAATTGGCGATAAAATCTGTTTCTTTATTATTTTTATCTTATTTAGATTTTATATTTGAGATAGTGATAGATTTTGAGTCTTTTGAGTCTTGTATTTATTTCGAGTCTTTTAGCTATTTTATTTCAGATAGAGTTTGAGTCTTTTTAAATCTTTTATTTATTTTTAGTGTTTCAACTATTTTAAAGTTTTTATCATTTATTAGAAGTGATTTTCAAAAGCCAAGTTGTAAACATATATACCATGTACTTATTTATTTTTTGGATAGATCAATGAAGAATAGAAATTTTGGTGTATACTTTTAGTTTTTTTATAAAAATTAAATCTTTTGCATCGATGTGCAAGAGTGCTTGGTTACATGGGTGCGAGGTCCAAAAAATCTCTGTGTGCGAGGTGTGTGGTCGATGATCGTTAGATCTCCAGAATGCGAGGCCCGAAAAGTTATCAAATTCATATTCTCCCCAAATTCTCACATCCCTTCATGCTTCAGTCCTGCGTCAGACGATCAATCTCAATAGACGAAAAACATACAAGTTTTCAAATCAAATATTAATTCACCCTTTGTATTCCATCATCTTCGATGTCAACGAGCCTGGTTGTCAGCTTTCTACAAGTTGTTCACAGTACATGAACCAATCCATTATGAAGATGAAGAACAATCCAGCTATATCGGCTAAATTTGTAAACTTCACTAAACCCTATTTTCATATAAACTTTGAAACAAACGCAAAACTACCTTGAACTTTCGAAGATGAAAAAAACTATCTTATACTAATTTTTATAAAACCACCTTAACTGGAAATTTGAAAAAACCCGAAATTGTCATGAAATTAGGCCAAAATTCAAGGTCAACTTTTGAAACTTCAAAAGTTGAAGGCATTGTGTTTTTTCAAGGTTCAAGGTAGTTAATCAAGGTAGTTTTACAAAATCAGACCAACGTTCATAGCCCACATATATCAGAGAAGAAGTAAACCATAAAGCTGAAACTACTAGGAAATAACACAATATTTATTATTATTAAGGTGTGCTAGATAAGCTTAACCCCATTTATTTTACTTTTAAATACAAAAAAGAGATAAAAAGAATATGAAATATGTCAAAGCAATTCGATCAATGGGTTTGAGGTTTGATTATTTATGTTAAGTAATCTTATTATACTTGGGCAACAACGCTGGTACAGTGTTTAAGAAGCAAGCATCATGGCACATGTAGTGGATCAATGGAAGGACCATGCAAAGGCAAGCCATTACTTGAAAAAGGAAGATGAAAGAAACTAAAATAGATAAGAGAACTTATGCAACTCAAATAGACCTGTTTATAAATATATATAATGTAATACCATTTTATCGTTCTCAGCCATGCCCTTGTTATCCGCTGGCCTTGACATACACTTGGCATGCACGATGGGAACTTGCACATTGAGCTCTTCTACAATCCCCACATCACCTTTCCTTTCTGATGAATTCAAATATATTGTTCCTTTGTACATCCATTCATCCCTTTCATGGGAATAGAAATCTTCAAATGGTTCCCCACATAGTGCACATATACTCTGGGATTCATCTGCAGGAACCATCAGTTCACATTCTTCACTTCCTGGTTCCACCTCTTCCAAAGAAGTGGCAGGCAATTGCACCTGTCGTGGTTCCACATTTCCAGCAACCCAATTACTTGTATTTGAGTACCATCTCCGAGACAATTCAGACTTATCTGAGGTATGCAAATCTGAGTGACTATGAAGCTGTTCTCGAAGTTTGAATCTAAGGCTACATATATCACACTGATGGTTCAAATCATCAAAGAGACTACCGATTACTGAAGGATGGAGTTCACGAATGATTTCAGGCTTGAAATCAATGCCTAAAAGGTCCTCCAATTCTGTGACATTTGATGGGAATGCGGTGACACCAGTAGGAATAGATGGTTCGTTGACTGAGCCGGGAGGAATGCTTGAAATCTCTGGGGTTGAAGGAACTTGTACCAAGGTACTACTGTGAATTTCAATGATCGGATCTGGGACTTTAGTAGGCAGTTCAGCTGAAGATGAAATTGGTGTTTCTGTTGCCGGAGTAGATATTATACCCTTTGCAACTAATGAGCTAAGAAGGCTCGAAAATGGATTTGCAATGGCATTAGCAGCATTAGCTTGCTGGGAAGATGTACATGCAAGGTAGGAAGAGGGTGGAGGGCCGGGTGGCAGTGGAGGCAACATGACTCCCATAAGGGGCTCTGTGAGAGCGGGAGTATCACCTTGGGAAGTTTGAAGTGACGAGGCCAAGGGAGTGACCATGGGATCGGAGACTGTTAAAGCTTGGAAAGGTGGAGGCCCACTGGGCAGGGGAGGCTGTATATTAAAGTTCTGTGATCCAGTTTTTGAATTATTTGGGAGGAGTCCACTCTTCATGATAGCAGCTAATAAATCGCCGGTGCTTGATTGTCCTGAGACATCAACAGAACTGGTTGATGAGATGACACCTGAAAATTCATGCGCCTGCAGAGTTCCAGAACCCTGGGATGTTCGGGGTTTCTCTGCATGAATCAGCAGTTTAGACTGTGTCTGAGCCTGTGGCAATTCAGGCTGTGATTGGTGCAAAGAAGGAGGACGATGCCTCAACTGGGTATATGTCGTTGACGACAGTTGAGAGGACTGTGATTGAGGTTGATGTAAATTGTGACTGCAGGACTGCTGACTCTGGCTTTGAGGTAAACCAGGGGAAGAATCGTGTGTGACTGATGTATGCAGACTCATATTAAGATATCCTGGAAGCTTAATAGGTTTCTGCTCCATTTCGGAATATGGAGGCTGAGGATGATCTGGTTCGATGGCAATGTGCAATTTCTGATGCAGCAGGGGCTGAAGAGATGTAGGTGGGTGAGCAGAAGGTGATGGAGGCCGGAAAGGTTGCTGACACTGCTGACCAAACGGTCCGCCTGAGATTTCATCAGTAGAATGGACTGAACTTGAAGTGTGAGAATGTGACAGAAGCCCAGACCTGGGTAAATGTGGAATCAGATTTGTAGATGAACCAGAGTTCAGAGAGATTGATGTGCCCTCTGATTGACCTGCAAATCTCGTCTGATTCACCGCAGAAACTGCGAGCAGTGGCTCGCGTTGGAGCCACAAAGACGAGGTGTGCCGCCTTGATGGAGCTCGTCCTACAGATACCAGTTGAACAGAGGTTTCCAAATTCCTTCTTGGGTCAGTATCCCATTGATTGTGAGGTTGTAAGTGATTGGCATCAATGTCCTGGAAAAGATCAAAAGTCAGCTAGCAGAACTTAGCACTAAAACCATTAAAAACATGAAGAACTTAATTTCATAGTCTTCTCTGTTTTCAGCAAATAGTGCATATTCAAGAGCCCAAATATGAACAACACAATTTCTAGTTACCGTAGCTTACTTGCAAGGCACCACTTAAGTTCTATTTAACTTGAACCTACAGGTAGATGTCATCAGAACACAAAAGCAAGTTAATGGATCAAAAGTGAACAATAGGAGAAAAGGGCCCTATAGTCAACTTGTGGAAGCCTACGCATCATGCACAGAAAGGACAAGAACGCAAGCATCTTTCATACAAGCAACAAGCACATTATCAAATGTCATATATTCTAATGTGTAAATGAAATATTGCACAGCAATTGATAATAAATTACCCTAAATAGAGGAACTCTGTCTTCCCCTGCAGAAGGCTTCAGCCTTGAAAATGTATCATATATGTCTCGACGGATATCTGTCTCTTCACTCTCACTAGGAAGCCTCTGGCCTCGTTCCCCTACAGAAGGCTTCAGCCTTGAAAATGTATCATATATGTCTCGACGGATATCTGTCTCTTCACTCTCACTAGGAAGCCTCTGGCCTCGTTGCAGGCTACCACACTCATCTGTCTTATCAACATTCCAATCACCTTTTATTGAGTTGTTATTTCCACCATAATCCGGCAATTTGGAATCCAAATCATCCCACATGTACTCTTCATCCCCTGAATTCTTCCAGATCCTAGACACTGGTTGGACATTTTTATGTGTGTTACTATCGTGGACCGAATGTAGCTGATGATCTGCTTGAGCAAATCCAGATGTTCGGTAATTTCCATAAGTGTAATTAGCATCAAAACTATTTCTTCGGTTAATTGCTGTCTCAGAGGCTGGGCCGCCAGCACCAAAATATGATTTGTCAAGATCATCTCGCTCTTTGCTCCTCTCAGGTATCCTTCCAACTCCCATGTCTGCTGGTCGTTGATGTATAGAAGAAAACTGATGATCATCAACATCTCTTAGTCCTTTCTTCTCATAACTGGGATCATTTGATAGTTCCCTTTGCGGGCGCTGAATATTCTGCAAAACTAACCGAAAGTTAGTGGCAAAAACATGAAAATTGACTAATAACTCGAGATTAAGGCCCATAAGGCGGTTTCTTCTATACAGTAAACAAAAAGAAAGAAACTGCATACAGGCATCTTGCTAGATAGATCTGCCCATTGCCTTGTACTTCCAGTTATAGATGCTCTATCTGGTCTTTCTGCATCTTCAACAGAAGCAACCGCATCGCCTCTATCATCACCGTTCATTTCTTTAGCCTTCATCATTTAATCACATCCAGTAAGAAAAGTGGTATATATGAAGTTGCCAATTCTTAAGATTAATATATAGTACTGCTTCCATTGAATACAGGGAAGAGAAACGACGGGTTATAAAACAAGTTTTATATGTAGAATCAAACTAAAGAAGCACAATTGCCAATCAAACACTAATTAAATTAAACGTAGAATTCATGTTACAATAAGTAATCCCATGAAATTTGTTTTGGCTCTGACTTAAATTGCAATACAATCAAGCTTCAAACTTAGTACTTCAAGAGTTGGTTTCTAATGTTTAGGATGATAGATATGATTAAGAACAACATTTGAGAGTTCGGTTTTGGTTTAGTTTCCTTTAAAAAATTTGGTTTCGACCAGTTTCGTTTTGTTTTTTTTGCTTTTAGTTTTGATTTCGTTTTAAACATTTATTTGCATGTATATATTTGTTGAATGTATTTGTGATAGTTGGTTTTACAAGGGGTATTTACATAAAATTATAATGTTAAGAGTTTAATTGTAAAAATTATCATAAGTGAATCCATTAGCATTTACCTGCAACTTTTGTAGCAATCTAATTATACCATGCCATGTCAAAAGACGGTGGGTTCATATTGGATCAGATCAAGATCCTTTACCGTGCTATCCTAGTTAGCAGATCAGCCCCTTTCGTCATTATGTAACACACGTAGAGAGAGGGAAAAGACGCTACAAGCAGAGAGGAGATGGCGGGGTCAGTTCAGCGAGATTAAGGTGAGAATCGAGATCGAAGTTGTTTGAAAATCAAAGCAAAGAAGAGTGCGAGATCAAGGCACAATTGTAGGCTCGAATGAGCAGATGAAATGGCGAGATTGGCTAGTAGTTATATCTTACACTTTGTGGCAAGTTGAAAATTGATGCTTTCAGTAAAGGTCATGGGCAAAATAAGGTGAGAATCGAGATCGATCGAAGTAGCTTGAAAATCAAAGCAAAGAAGAGTGCAAGATCAAGGCACAACTGTAGGCTCGAATGAGCAGATGAAATGGCGAGATCAGCTAGTAGTTATATCTTACACTTTGTGGCAAGTTGAAAAATGATGCTTTCAGTAAAGGCCATGAGCAAAATAAGTACGACGCATGTTAAGTCGCATATAACTTTGTTTACCCTTGTCTGCTGAAGTCGCTGCCTTGCCTCTAAATATTTCGGATTCACATGAATGCTATGCGCTGGGCGCTGAGCTTGAGGATCCAACTTCGATGTGGTGGTTCCGGATGAACCATTGTTGACAAGTGGGAAACCGAGTTCTTTCTCAATTAACTGAAGGGGGGCAAAAGGAAATACTCCTTTCCACGTGCCAAAAAGATGTCTCATTCCAGGATGTATTGAAGAATCAACTTGTTTGTAGGCCTTGCAAAATACCTAGGAAGAATTTGAAGACTGCATAAGCTTATGGAACTATGTATGTTGATGTCAATGGCAATGCTTTAACAATTTAAAAACTAGACAAGAAACAAGCTAAATGAAAAGACATATCCAAAATCAGCATGAAATAAAATTAAAATAAGAAAATCATAAGAAAGGAAGAAAGGAAGAATTGAAGTGAGAATTTATTGGTCGATTGTATAGTCCTACGAAAATGGAACATTACAAATCATTTTTGTATAAAACAAGGTTTGATATCACAGTTCTTGTCTTGTATCAGGCTATCAGCCGACGGTTTATGATATTCTTGTATTAGAAGTATAAGGTGATAAGTTTCAAAAATATCAATACATGAGTTGTCTTAGCTCAAGATAGTTGCTAGTTGGGCATAGATCTTCACCTTCAACGAGCGTTTCATTTATTCATAGATAATTTCTATCATCTAGTGTATTATATTCTCAGTTTTACTACATCCGATCACGGGTCAATATTTTAAATCTTGATTTTGACTATGAAATGAGATTTTTTTAACCGTTATATGAAATAGAATAGATTTTCAAATATTAGTAATTAAAACCTTGATTCTCCTCATATATTGGTTGTTACAAGTTACTATCAATAGTATCAATAAGTTCTAATCGGCTCATATTAGCATGCTTGAAATCTAATACGATACAAGCTAAAGTTTGGAAACTCAATTTTGGTTTCAATTTTGAATGTTGGAATATTTTTAGATTTCGAACAGTTTTACCCATTTCATAGGTTTCATTTTACGTTTGCTTCAGATTTATATGTATGTATCCTTATATTAAAACACAAGGATTGATGGGATGTTTGTCCTACTAGGACAAACATCCCATCGATGGGTTTTTTTTTGTTTTCTGGTTTTTTGTAGAAAGAACCCCATACAAATCCCTAATTGCGCGGAATATTGCCCCTTTACACCTCTTTTAAAAATAACCATCGCTTTTGTTGTTTTGCACTTTTGACCCCCCCACAATCCCCACACACACCCTCCCTTCTCAGCTTTCTCCCCTTGGCTTCCGATCGGGTCTTTTTTGGTCCTTCGTCTTGATTTTTGCCGTGCACGTGTGTATGTATATATATATAGTGATATTCTGGCGCAAAAAACTGGGTTGTTCGCACCATGCGAAAACTTATTTAGAATTTTTTTAAAAAAATTTTTTGCTGTTTACTCCATACAATTATATACCCCATGAAAAATAATGGGTGAACCCTAGGGAGATTTGAGCACCGATCAACCCGTTACAAAATTTAACGGTTTCAAAACAATAGAACTTTTTGTAATACCTTGATCGAAGGCCAAATCACATTATTTTTCAACCATTATTTTTTAGGGGTATACAACAACATGAAATGAAGGTGGAAAAAAGTTTGGAAAAAACATTCAAAAAATAAATTTCCGTGTGCGAAATGTTCTCATTTGAAGATTTACACACACACATATATATATTATAACAATGTATCTATAATAATTGTTTAGAAGTGTAACGAATTTTTAGAATTTTTATAATATAAATTTTAGAATTTCAATATATTTTTTGAATTTTTTGAATTTTTAAATTTTTAATAAATATATTTTATATGTATGTTTCAAATGAGTTCATGTATTTAAACCCAACCATATATTTTATTGTAAAGAGTAAGGTTTTGGTCAAACCCGACCGAAATCTGCAACAGTTTCATACCATTCCCCTTTTGAAACCGAAACAAAACAAAACTGTTGAAACCAAATGATTTCGGCCGAAACCTCATTCTTTGATACCAGCGACTATCGGTATCAACCAAGATTTCAAACCTTGGTATAAAAGCTTGATGAAATAAAAATGAATAATCCCATAACATCCATAACAAGAAAATTTCAGTAAATGAGTTTTATTGGCATCAAAGTCAGGCTGAAGAATCTACCTCTGGTAGTCTTGCAGCAAAGTATTTAATGTAATCTCTCCCAATGTTCTTCACAATGCTATCAAGAAGATAAAGCGATGGCAACTTCTGCTCGGTAGGAACCTGAAAGGATAGTAAGATCAGATAAGATGTAATATAACAACCAAAACAAAGCAGAAAATTGCATGAATTAGACTCAATAAATAAATAAATCAGACAAAGAGAATATTCAAACAGTTCAAGGTACTAAGTACTTGATCAATCATCCCCATCAAACATGCTTAGCTTAAAAGGGGGGATGGGGAATGGTACATTTCGCATAAACATGGAAAAAATTTGGATGACAGTTCTAATTTTCCCTCCAAGGTGCTCGATACGAGCAACATCAAACATTTACAAGACATCAAAGTACAAACAATTTTTTTTGCTTTGTTTTCCAAATATCCAAAACAATACAATGTGCACCATTTTAAGGCACATTTCCACCTTGGCAGAATAATTAGGTCACTAGGCAAACTGAGCAACCAAGCCTAAAGTTGTGCTTTCCAAGTACCCCGATATGGTAGTGACATTACTCTATACTCACGTAAGAAGTTAAGTGTCCTTACGAGATACATGTGTTTAAATAGTTCTTATAACCCTTTCAAGGATATGGACACCTAGCTGCTCATATATTTTCATTCATCATATTAAAAGTCTGGGTTGACACCAAGTAGAGGTAACAATCAAGTGTCAAATTAAACCCATTCAGCTAACCTATTATTTGAAACAAATGCAAACATACACCAGGAAAGCCCTCTCAGAAGAGGGAGAACAGAAGCTGTAATTATAAGGTCATATAATACAAATCCAATTCAAACCCAATTCATTGTAGCAATAGTCGTTGAGTTGATCACCTTGATTCAACAAAAACCTGCTACACAAAAGCATAATTTTGTTCCCTGATGCACATGGAAACATTAAGATACCCCATATTCCAGTGCACACAGCCCTCGTATCAAAAATGAACTTGGTACAGTCAAGTGCATTTAAAAAGATAAATCATATTCCATCAGCAGAAGCCTTGTGTTGGTATAATTTGTACATTACAAAAACAGAAGTTGTCAATTCTCACAAGATCACAGCATTATTGGATCTTTTTCATTCAATAAATAATTTCAATTTACAGTAGACACAACAGAGTCAAATCACCTCAAGGACATTGTTGCAGATGGTGGCCGCGATCCCCTTTGCGGCGTGGTGATTCTCTCCAGCTATGATGGTGAGATTAGTGATAATGGGCTTCGAATTGAAGGTCAATTCGGCGAGCGCCGTCTTATATTGGGCAACCAGCTCCTGCTGCTGCTGGAAGGACGAAGAAGACGAAGAAGAAGAGCCTCCTCTAAACGAATCCTCCCTCTCCTCTCCATGTCGCTCGTTTGCCCTAAACCTCGGATTCAACTGCTGGTTCCCGATGGACGCCTTAGAAGAAGAGACACCACCGCCGTTGACCGCGCGATCCCGGCCATGGGCGTCGTCCGAGAGCCTACGTTTCTTGGCCCCGGGGAACTCTCGGCCCGGCAATTCTCGCGATCGACCGACGGTAGGCCTGCAAGAGCTCTCCATCTACATCCCGCCGGAACCCTAACCCTAATTCTCTGCGGGACGGAGGCAAGCGTGGGGGTTTTGGCGAGGGATTTCTTCCCATTTGGGACGCATCCTTGTGACGAGAGTTCGCTTGGGCAGGCGGGCAGGCGGGCAGGCTCGAGGGGGGAGAAAGATAAGGAGGGCAACTTCGAACGGTGACGGGAGGCGTTATTTTCGTAACTGATCGATGGGTGTTTTCGGTGTGGGGGAGGAGATGGGGAGTGCTGTTTAGTCACGTTAACAAATAACACGTCATGCTTAGATTGATTACATTTGTTCACGAGTTTGCCATTGGGAAATTGCTATGCGCACAGACCTTTTTGCGCAATGACCGTTCAGATTTTTTCACGGGAGTTGCTACGCGCGCGCACCGTTTTATTCTAGCCCACAACCGAAATTTGGTTTATTTGCAAGTTTGCCACTCAGAATTTCACTCCGCACAAAACCGTTGGAAAATGACGAAAATACCCCCGATTGTGCGCATCGAGTAAATTCCGATGGCAGGCGGCAGCGGTCTCTCTCCTGACGAACATCGCTAAGGCGATGGCCTCCCTCGGCGACGGTGCCACCGTCCTCAACTCCTACATCTACACCGTCAACGGCGGCCAGCACGATGTCCTCTTCGACCGGTTCAGCGGCGTCCTCAACACTGCTGTCGGGGAGGGGACTCATTTCCTTGTCACATGGCTCTAGAAACACTTCGTCTTCGACATCCGAACCCGTCCCCACACCTTCACCTCAAACTCCGGCACCAAGGACCTCCAGATGGACATCCTCACCGTCCGGCTGCTTTCTCGCCTCAACGTCGAGAAGCTCCCGACGCTCGACGCTCGACCTCACCCTCAAGGCTATCGTTGCCCAGTACAAAATCGATCAGCTACTCACTGAGCGGCCTCATCCTCGTTTCCAAGGTTGTCGACCTCATCTTCAAATACACCCAGTGGTTTGGGGGGGGGGGCAACGTTGGTAGAATATGTTTAAATTTTGCATGGCAAACTTGTAGATAGAGGCTGTGCGCGCTGAGCAAAACGGCATACGCATAGAAACTCCCTTTTTTATACATGCACAACTTAACCTTTTTTAGAAACACAATTTTTGTTCAATTCACAAACCGGATTTCCCCAAATGGCCTTATTAGAGCACATACATAAGCTCGCATCCCTCAATTCACGTCCCCAAGTTCACATACCACTTAATTTTTGCTGAGTACACAGACCTTAAATATATACTAATTATCTTTTAAACCATATACCTAATTGTTCATTACACCGACCTAATTGCTCATTACACGGACTTGGAAGGAGGGGTGGGTGCAGAGGGGGGAGTGGGCTGGGGAGGAGGGTCGATGGTGGCGAATGTGGATGCGGTTGGGGGTGTGGGTGGAGGCGAAGGGGGATGAGGCTGTGGAGGGGGAGTGGGTGCTGGGGAGTTGCGGGGGTAGCGGGGGAGGGGGCTGGAGGGAGGCGGGTGAGTGGGGGGCAAGGGCGGCCGACGAGGGGCTGGGAAGCGAGGGAGTGGTGTGGAGGAGGCGAGGAGGGGGCAGTGAGCGGGGCAGGCGACGTGGGAGCTAGGTGTAATGTTATGAGTAGCTAAACAATTTAGATCAAGCACGGGACATGGAAAATTCGAAATTTTCTTGACTGGCTATCATATCCAGGATCTATTGCTAATTTAGGTATTATATTGTTAAATAATAAAACATAAAGGTCATACCTTTGCGCGAGTATACTTAAGCAATACTCGCAGAACCTTAACTCTTTCGGTGAAGACCAGAAGCTCTGTGTTCAACTCATCCTTTGCTCCAACCAGTGCCTTAAATGAATCACGGGACGAAGAACGCCTCCAAGAATAAAACCCACTTCCTTGCTTTGCTAGAGCGAAAAAAGAAGGAGAATGAAAAACGCAGATCTATTTCTCAAGAGAGAGATAGCACAATGCATGTATTTCAAGGGGTTGGGATAGCTCCACCCCCCCCCCCCCCCCCCCCCCCCCCGCAAACCCATTTATAGGCCTAGAGGAATCCGAATCTAATTCAGATTGAGTATTCGCATCGAACTCAATCTCCCTCAAATTAGAATTAGCATCCCAAACGAGTTCCAATCGCATTGGAAATCTTGGATACAAATTGAAGTTGATTCTCAATCAAATCCGGTGTCAAATTCGCATCATGCCACGTCAGCATTAGTCGGCTACTCGACTAATTACTGCAACTAGTCGACTAGGCAACACTATAACTTTTACAGTCTGCCTATAGTCGACTAGTCCATGTTGACATGCTTTCTTCTGCTCTTTCTTATCACGACCCTTTGCGATTATAGCACTTAGAGTTTCTTATAGCCTTTTTCAAAATTGATAGTTAAAGCTATCAAACATATGTGGTCTTGTTGGATCTTGTCCTTTGGGAAATGTGTTGCATATTGATGACATCTTGTACCAGGCTTTGATATCACGTGTTGGGATCCTAAGATGACAAGCATAAACACCGGAGTGGGATGAATATTTTTAAATAAATCTTAAAACAAATCTTATAATTTTCTACAACGATTTTAACTTGAGTTACCAATATAAAATCTTTATTAACAAATAAATATAAGCAACAAAATTATAAACACAAATACGAGATAAAGAGATTAATAAGATATGGACATACAAACCATAGATGTATTCCTATTCACCGTCCTTTTATCCAAGTTCTACCCTGACCTACATTCAGGCCCACGTCCCACTTGGCTTTATTCTACTATTCAATGGAATGATACGACCACCACTCGAACATATTCAAGTGACCACCTCTCGTCCGAGAGCAATATCTCTAACATTTGAGAGCAACACCTCTCACATTTGAGAGCAACGCCAACACATCTCCTCTTGAGAGCAACACCTCACACTTGATGTTACAACTTTAAGCACAAAGAATTACAACTTTCTTAAGTCTTGAAGATGAAGCTTGTGTATTGTGTTGTGGCTAGAGAATTTGGTTTTTACTTTATAGGATTGATTGAACGAAGCTCAAAAGATTAGAGATTGAAACCTAGACCTTTGAAGGGATTTTTGGGCTTTTCCTTTTTTTCGTTTTCTTTTTCGTTTCATTTTACTATGAATCTTATCCAAATGACAAGATGTCGTTTCCATATATAGAGGAGAAATTGTGCATGATAAAATATCCAAAAACCCTAACCCAACACTTAAAATGGTTAGTTTGCGAAAACTATGCGTTTGCAATGGCTAATTGCTAGTTGACTATTGTTCATCACCTAGTCGACTAGGCATTAGCCAGTCGACTAGGCAATGTAATCTAGTCGACTAGAGACACGGAGAGCCAATTTCCAGCCAGTTGAGCTAGTCGGCTAATCAATGAATTGGTCGGCTAGTCCATATACGTTGGTCAACTAATTCCTCAGTCAAACAAGGGTTAAACCCTACACCAGATCTAATTGACTAGTGGTTTGTTCTCGTCGACTAGGACACATAGAATTCTATTGTTTGGTTATGAAACCTAGTTTTTAAGCCTCAATTAAATCTTTGATAATTCTAATTATTTACCTAAGGTTTCATGTGTGTGTGACATCTTCAATGCCTTAACGTAATATCTAAGACAAGAAATAAAATGTTACAACAAATATAAAATATGCCTCCAAGTCTTGATTTGTTGTAACTTTGAACTCCGCGTTCCTCCCTTAAAATTCTTCAACTCCTCTTGATGCCTTAGAGTCAATTAAAGCTTTACTTCATGATCTTGTCGTCTTCTTTGTTTGTCCTTCAAGCTCGAGCAAATAATACTTGGTCTAAATTTAACTATCACACTTAAGAAATTCATTAGACTATATAACAATGGTTGCTCATCATCAAAACTTCTATTGGAAAATCTAATACCCAACAATAAATTTTGGAGAAACTAAAATTTTTGAAAACTAAATTTCTTTGGGAGAACTAACTTTTAATTTAAACTTTTGGGAGGAACTAAATCTGAATGGAACTAAAATTTTAAAGTTAGGGCGAACGTAAATCTGGACGGAATTAAACTTTGTGAGAACTAAAATCTTTAGGAAGAACTAAATTCTTTGAGGAACTAAATTTTTTGAATAAGGTGAAATGTTTTTGTGTGGTGCCTGCAAATTTTTTTGGAGAATTTAGAAGAGGCTGCAAATTTTTTTGGAGAATTTAGAAGAGGCTGCAAATTTTTTTGGGCGGGAGGGATATTTATAATGGGTTGAAATTTTTCTGGAAAATATTTGAATGCCTCGTAACTATTATAACTTATGTTTGTGGTTGTAAGTTTGTTTATGTTTATGTGTGTTGGCAACGCAAGAAATTGCATGCACAGTCAGCATGGATATGTTAAAGTTGAAATTTTTAAGATTTTGTTATACACAACATGGATAATCACCACACCAAAGAACAAATGAATCTAACGATATTTTATTCTTGATCTACCCGCTTGTTACGCCTATTTGACCGAGACCCATAAAGCACGAGCCCCAAGAGCCCGACTACTGGTCAAAAGCCCATCGGCGTCCTCAAAGCCCATTCGACAAAGGCCCTACAAGGGACCTTCTCGAACGTCGATCCGACCCGGCCCCAATAACCCGATTGGTCGCTCGCCCACTCCTGCGAAAACCACTCCCCCGGACGCGCGACCACTAAATAGCGATAATGGGGAGGTGCTGGCATGGCGGAGAGAGCGGCGGCGAGGGGGGACTGATGGGGCACGATCAATGGCGGGCGTGGGACGTGGGACGGAGGCAATCAAACGGGAGCTCTATAAAAGGGCCAGGAAGACGACGAAGAAAGGGACCGCGTCTCAGGTAACAAAACCTAAGGTACTCCATCAACGACCTCGTTCCCCCAATTCATCTCCTTCCTCCCCCGCTCGCGCCGAGAGACGCCGTTACGATCTCCTCACGAGTCGGACCGTCTCCGCCGGGCCTCCTTTCTCAGATCTCTATCTGACTTAGGCATCGGAGGGGATTTGGCCGGAACCAAGGTCCGGCCCCCTGACGAGCGTTCTCGTCTGCGCAGGTGGACAACAGATCAACGGGCCGAGGCTACCCCTCGCCTCTCTCCGACCACTCGATCAACCAGACAGTGAGGCTTCCCCTCACCGTCAGCCTGCCGTGGCCGAGCACGTCCTACCGAGGCCGAGCGTCCTAATCGGGTCCGAGACCCTCCCTCGCCACCCGTCGGCCGTGCATCTACCCGGGCGACTGAGGCTACCCCTCGTCCCCCTACCAGCCGAGGCCGAGCACACCTGTCCTAGGCCGAGCGTCTCAACCAGGGCCGAGGCTACCCCTCGCCCCTTCTGCACCGATTCGAAGCCCCCGAGGGACCCAAAGCGGGCCCCTTGACCACGTTGACCGGGCTCTCCACGGTCAACGCTTTGTAGTGAGAAAACACTCTGAAACATCTGACGCCGTCTGTGGGAACGAAGACTGTCCCACGAAGAAGCAAACCACACCTACAATGGCGCAAGCCAGCAATGGAAGGAAGCGCATGACCCCCATCCCGGAGGAGGGGAATGGCGCATCTAATGGCAACCCCGAGGACACGCACGTCGACGGCCATCCCGCCCACTCAACCGAAGAGACCGGCGGCTCAGAACTAGCCACACAGGGACAGCTCCGTGCCCTGGCTCAGGAGACCAACGCGAGCCTCCAGACGTTGGTCGCGACGGTACAGCAGCTTGTCGGCCCCGCGCCGTCCGACGGAGGTGCGTTGAACGATAGCCACCGATGGGCGGGGGGTCCCCCGCACTTGCGGTCCGCGGTGGTCGACGACCATGGGACCCCGGAAACCGAACGCAGAGCGTCGGTTCACGCGGTCCGGCTCCCGTCAGGCGAGGTCACGTGCCTCCTCGCCCTATCGTGAAAGAAGCCGAAGAGAGACCGAAGGGACGAACGGCGAATCGATGACGGCATCGTCCCGTCGATCACGGTCGTCCTGCCGCAGGAGAAGCGAACGACACCACTCAAGAGACCGATCACGGCGGAGCAGGAGCTCCCGCAAGAGGAGTCGGGAGCATCGGGTCAGCCCGACCCCCAGCGTGGCGAAGGCTGCGGAGCCAGCCCCGCCGACGCCGGTGCTACCTCCACCCCCGATCGAGCCGGAAGCAGGCGAATACCGCATCCCCGGAGGCATCCACGGGGACCGGTGTCCCTTATCGCGGAGAATAACCGACGCCCGGGTCCCCTCTCGATTCAGGATCCCGGTGCTGGGAAAGTACGACGGAATAGGAGACCCGGCACACCACGTGATGGACTACGAGGGGGACATGGCCTTCCAGGGAGCTGACGATGACCTGCTTTGCCGGGGCTTCTATTCTACTCTCAGGGGAGCGGCGAGGATCTGGTACCACAGCCTGCCCGGCCGCTCCATCGACAGTTTCGAGCAACTCGCCCAGTTGTTCTGCAAACAGTTCATGGCGGGGAGGCTGATCAAACCTGGTGTTGAACATCTGTTCAACATAGTGCAAGGCCCGGCCGAGCCACTCCGACAGTTCATGCGCCGCTTCAATGCGGAAAGGCTAAACGTGAACAACCCACCCGACCTGGTGGTCCAGACGGCTCTTAAGAAAGGGCTTCGCCACAGGGGCCTCAAGAAGTCCCTACACAACGACCCCCCAAAGGACCTCCCCGGGATCATGGCAAGGGCCGAACGCTTCATGCTGACCGAGGAGGCCTTGGCCGAGGATGCGGGAAAAACCGCTCGAGGGACCAAGCGTGGCGACGGCGGACGAGCTAGCCCCGAAGGGTACCGGACCGAGAAGAGGCAGAGGAACAGGCAGCGGGGAGAAAGCGCGAGGGACACCACCCCAGACGCCATTCTCGCCCAAGTACAGAAGGAAGAGCGAGCTGATCGCCCCCCACCGAAGGCTAAAAGAGGCGGGAAGAACCGGGAGAAGTACTGTAAGTACCATAAGGACGATGGTCATGACACGGAAGATTGCTGGCATTTGAAGAAGGACATTGAGAAGCTGATGAGCCGAGGGCACGCCAGGAATCAGGCCGACGAGCCGGCCCACGGAGAAGGGACCTCCACGCAGCCGGACAAGGGGAAGAAGATCAACACAATCCAAGGCCCCCTCCGCATCATAGAGTGAGCAGGCAACGTCTCTCCCCCCGGTGGCAGCCTAGTATGAGGGAGTTATCTAGTTTTACATCCCTCTGTTTAGCTTCATTTCCTTTTTTCCGTTTCCTCCAAATGTACCGGTCCGACAGGACTCATGAGAGTACAAACGCATTCTTTTTATTGTCTTTATTTAAAATCCTGACGGAGTTGACATGTAGCCAATAACGCAAAAGGCCGGGGACCGCCGCCTCACTGGAGGAGGAAGAGGATCTTTGCCCTCGCCGACCGTCTCCGGCACTCATAAGTCTGGGGGCAATTCCCCCAGCAGACGCGGATGCTGACCGGTCCTAAGCCGAGGAGCTTTGCCCTCGCCGACCGACTCCAGTGCTCATAAGTCTGGGGGCGATTCCCCCAGCAGGCACGGGCGCCGACCGGTCCTAAGCCGAGGAGCTTTGCCCTCGCCGACCGACTCCAGTGCTCATAAGTCTGGGGGCGATTCCCCCAGCAGGCATGGACGCCGACCGGTCCTAAGCCGAGGAGCTTCGCCCTCGCCGACCGAGTCCAGAGCTCATAAGTCTGTGGGCGATTCCCCCAGCAGGCACGAACGTCGACCGGTCCTAAGCCGAGGAGCTTCGCCCTCGCCGACCGAATCTAGCGCTCATAAGTCTGGGGGCAATTCCCCCAGCAGGCACGGACGCCGGCCGGTCCTAAGCCGAGGAGCTCTGCCCTCGCTGATCGACCCCTGCGCTCATGAGTCTGGGGAGATTCCCCAACGCCAGTTTCGTCCATTCCCAAGCCAAGAACAAGGCGACAACACAAAGTACACAAGAAATCCAAGTAAGTCGATTTCGTTTGTAATAGTTAACCAGAGTACAAAAATGCGTCTTATTTACAGGGGATCAAGGCGAAGGGAACACCCTACAAACAATCTACTCACGACAAATGACAGAGTTCATCATCAACAGAAGCTAGATCGACACCGACAAAGCAAAATTGGTTGACAAAAGACCCAGAGTATGTGACCCAAGCTAACGGCCATGCAACCAGCAATTGTTGGCCGCGGGGCTGAAGGAGATGGCGGGGGCCAGGGATCCATTTCAAGTAGACTGGCCCAAAGCCAAGCGGATGCTAAAAAATTTGAGGATAAAGCCGGGAGGGGCGGCTCAGTGAGCCCGAGCTCGAGAGGACACATCCTCGGGCACTTCGCCCTGCTCGGAGCGAGGGGACTCGACTGGCGGAGGGGCTTACCGGACACGCTCCGCACATTCCCGGAAGGAAGACTGGACGACTTCGACGATCCGGGGGGCGATGATGTCTACATACTTACCGAAGGCCTCCCTGAGAACCTCGAAGATCTTCTTCCCCAGGGTCTCGACGACGCCCTTCTCCACCTCCTCCGCAAGCCGCATTACCTGACGCCGGTCCGACAGTTCCCTCTGAAGCTCCTCCCTCTCCAGGCGGAACGACTCCGCCGCTTCCTCAGCCGACTGATGAGCATCCCCCAGCTTTCCCTCGAGGTCACCCACTTGTCCCTCCAACGCAGCCACACGGAGGGTGAGGCGCCGAGACTCCATCTGGGCCTCCATCATGGCCACCTCGGCCGCCCCGGCCCGCTCCTGAGCCTTCATGGTGGACTCCTCCAGCTTCCTCAAAAGGATGGCTCGCCGCTGCAGTTCCACGGCAAGCGTCGACCCCTGGAAAACGGGACATAAGCTAAGAAGGGTGTGAAGGGAAAGAAAGGACTGCGAGAGGGCCGAACCTGTTGAAGGGCCCAAACCAAAGAATCCGACACCTTGTCGGCGGGAATCTTCTCAAAGGTGCTGCGGTCCCGGGGGAAGACGGTGCTCTCGGCCACCTGCTGGGCCAGGGCTCGGTCGACGAACACCGAACTCCCGGGGAGCAACATCGAGGGAAGCCATATGGCTCGCCAATAGCGCTCCGATTCCCGGGGATGGAAGCGGGGACGCTGCGAAGGGGGTGGTCGTCAGAGTCACCTGAAGACCCCCGGGGGTGTCGGCAGAAGGCACAGAACTGGCCGGGCTGGGGGACTCCGCATCCTCCTTCCTCTTCTTCCCTCCGTGAGGCTCCACAAGCGCCGGAGGAGAGCGCTTCCGCCTTGCCCCATCTCCACTCTCGGGGACGGAAGGGGACGCTCCGAGGGCGGGGGGGGACGACACCGGACCCGCCATCAGCCCCTGTCACTCGGGCTGGTGGGGCGGATCCGGCTTTTACTACGCCCTCAGGGAGGGGATCGCCAGAAGAGGAGGCAGGAGGCACAGCAACTACCTTGCCTACAGAGGGCTCGGCTCGGCGCACCTCCTCCTCAACAGTCCATCGAGGCGCCCTTCCGGAGGTACTGCCTCGGCTCCGAGCAGCTCCACGACGGATCAGCTCATCAACGTCACGAACAAACTCGCGGCATGCCATCCCTGCAAAGGAAACCGAAATCAGGATGAGTCACAGGGCAGTCCGAGGAAGAAAAAGCGACCTACCCGGGGACCACAATATGGCCTTCAGGAGTGGGTCGTCCAACAAAAAGCAGATGGACTTCGATTCCAAAGGAAGAGCCGACAGCGTCGCGACGGCTGTCTGGTCAGCGTCGGAAAGGGCTAACGGCGAGCAAGGCTGGACGGACGCGCCCCAGCTTGTCAGGATCTGGGCATCACCCAAAAAGACCACAAAGACGTAATCCGAGCTCCAATCCCCCGACCAGCGGGGAAGCCCTATCAGACATTCCCTCCTTGAACGAGCACGGAGGTGCAGCCATGACCCTGGCCCGACCACCTGGATCTGATAAAAGTGGAAAAGAAGGGGGAGAGACGGCTCCAGACCGCGGATGCAACAGAGCGTTACGAAGCCCGTCAGTACCGCGATCGAGCACGGGGTGAACTGACACAGGGACACCGTGAGATGTTCCATGACCTGGATGATAAAAGGATGGAGCGGGAAGCGAAGACCCAGGCGGAACATCTCGACGTAGGCGCCGACCTCATTGCTCCTCGGAAGGCAAATCCGCTCGTCGACAAATGGAACTCGAACCTCGTATGGGAAGCAGAGATACCTTTCCCGGATCTCCGCGGCCACCGAAGGAGGAGTCCTCGACTGAGTACGGAGGACGACCGGGGGCACATTAAGCCGCACGGCAGCCGACACAACATCGTCACGAGCGTAGTCTGGAAAAAGTTTCCCCTTCCCCTTATCTTGAAGAGAACGAATCCCGGCGGGGGAACCAGACTCCCTTAGCCGGGGTTCGCCCCGCCCGGACTCCGGAGGACCCCTCGTCCTCCGGCCAGAACCGCATATCCTAAGAGCAGCCATAGGATGAAAGCAAGAGAGGAATTACCTATTTTCAACTAGTTTGGAGAGGGCAAAGAAGCGAAGGCGACGGGGAACTCCGAGTTGCTGAAGGCTTTGAATACCGGGAGGAGCAAAGGAGAAGTGGAGATCAACACAACTGGGGATCTTATATGCCAGGGGAGAATTCGAAGCGCCTGACAAGAACGCGTGGCGAGGCTCGAAGAGTCGGCGGCGTTCCGAAATTGGCGCCAGTCGAAGTCCAATCGATCCGCCTCATCATGACCTGCATTTATGGCCTCACCTCGATTGAAGCGCCGCTCGGAATCCCAAGAGACATAACGGGTGATCTGAGCGAGCCGAGGCTGATCGACCCCACCAATGGCGGCTCACGAACCCTTCGGCTTCTCGAACTTAAGGCGACTCCGCGAGCGGCGGGGATAAGCTTGCCGCTACACGTGGCAGCATCTGAAGGCCGACGGCGCTTCGGGACCCGCGCCTTAAAAGTATCGAACGGGCCAACTCATGATGACGACTAATAAATGAGTCGGCATCGACTGGCGAGCTCGTCAAAAACGGCAGAGGTCACATCGGCCGAGCCGAACCGGCCGAGGCCGATCAACCCGACCGATGGGGGCAATTGTTACGCCTATTTGACCAAAACCCATAAAGCACGAGCCCCAAGAGCCCGACTACTGGTCAAAAGCCCATCGGCGTACTCAAAGCCCATTCGACAAAGGCCCTACAAGGGACCTTCTCGAACGTCGATCCGACCCGGCCCCAATAACCCGATTGGTCGCTCGCCCACTCCTGCGAAAACCACTCCCCCGGATGCGCGACCACTAAATAGCGATAATGGGGAGGTGCTGGCATGGCGGAGAGAGCGGCGGCGAGGGGGGACTGATGGGGCACGATCAATGGCGGGGGTGGGACGTGGGACGGAGGCAATCAAGCGGGAGCTCTATAAAAGGGCCAGGAAGACGACGAAGAAAGGGACCGCATCTCAGGTAACAAAACCTAAGGTACTCCATCAACGACCTCGTTCCCCCAATTCATCTCCTTCCTCCCCCGCTCGCGCCGAGAGACGCCGTTACGATCTCCTCACGAGTCGGACCGTCTCCGCCGGGCCTCCTTTCTCAGATCTCTATCTGACTTAGGCATCGGAGGGGATTTGGCCGGAACCAAGGTCCGGCCCCCTGACGAGCGTTCTCGTCTGCGCAGGTGGACAACAGATCAACGGGCCGAGGCTACCCCTCGCCCCTCTCCGACCACTCGATCAACCGGACAGTGAGGCTTCCCCTCACCGTCAGCCTGCCGTGGCCGAGCACGTCCTACCGAGGCCGAGCGTCCTAATCGGGTCCGAGACCCTCCCTCGCCACCCGTCGGCCGTGCATCTACCCGGGCGACTGAGGCTACCCCTCGTCCCCCTACCAGCCGAGGCCGAGCACACCTGTCCGAGGCCGAGCGTCTCAACCAGGGCCGAGGCTACCCCTCGCCCCTTCTGCACCGATTCGAAGCCCCCGAGGGACCCAAAGCGGGCCCCTTGACCACGTTGACCGGGCTCTCCACGGTCAACGCTTTGTAGTGAGAAAACACTCTGAAACACCGCTACAAAGTAAATGGTTTTGGAAGGAAATTTTTATGCCGGGTGGATCAAGAGTCAAATACCCATATAGTTCACCAATCATTCGGGTTTTATGGTTTTCAAATGTGTACAACACCTAAAAATTTCGAAAATTTTTCTTTAATTTTCGTGAGCTGTCAGTGTAGGAAATTTCCTATAATTATGGCACATATATATCGACGGAAAAAATGTTTGTTGGTGTACACATTCTAAACCCCAAAACCCCGAACATGGTTTGAACCCAAAAGGTATTTGACCATTGATCCACCAATTACAAAAAGTTTTATTCTTCTGAAACTGTTGAATTTGTAATGGATGTGTCGAATTTGTAATGGATGTGTCGAAGGTCAAATAGAATTTAATTCACTTGATTTTTTTTTGTGTTCATCCATGATGTGTAGAACAAAACTTAAAAAAATTCAAAAAAAAATTCTTTTTAATATAAAACCGAGCTAATAACGTCGGAAATTTCATGTGCCGTCCGCACATATTCGTTATTCGGTGTGTACCTACGATGTCAGCATATATTCATTATTCTATGTGTGCATGCACGCGCAATGCCCTTTTTAGAATTTTTTTTTTGATTTTTTATGACTTTAAATTTCAATCTTTATGCTTTTTTAGTTAAATGAAATGGTGTTGGAAGGCTTGGGTTTAGACCAGGGACTACATTGAGCCGGCCCACAAAACAGAGAGAGAATTTCGTCCGAAGGACCGAAGCCCATATGGAGTGCAGGGTCTTGGTCAAATGGCCCAATAATTCTCCGTAGGAAGCAATCAACTTATCTAGTCAAATGGCCAGCTCATCTATCCGTTGGGCCTCATTAATATCAAGGGATTGATTAATAATTAAATGGACAGATGTTACCCCCCCCCCCATATTCGAGGACGATTGTGCCGCCATAAAGGCAAATCCATTACCCATTAACGGCACGAATGATGATTCTTGATGAGTGTTTATTGTATATAGTTTTTCCCCTTTTTTGATACACGTTTTACATCGTTTATTTCCACCGTTTTTCCACATTTCCACCGTTTTTGTTCCCTCTTTTGCTTTTATGGTCCCTTTTAGGCTTTGCAAGAAATACATGCTGATTAGGTACCATAGGTGTGAAAAAGGCGCGAGAATGCAAAAGGAGCAGAGCCGGAAGATCAAAGTATGAATTGGAGGAGATAGAAGATGAAATGTGATATACACTGCCATGTCGATTTTTGACGCGGCCGCGTGGTCTCAGCACCCAGATGAGTTCAACTCAATTTCACGCGACCGTGCCATGGTGAACCAAACGGTCGCATCAAACGAGCTCCAGAAACCAACTCCACGCGGCCGCGTCATCGACGTCCAAATGGCTGCGTCTAACGATGCAAAAAGTTTTAACGATGCAACCTCATTGACTCTGGATCCAGAAGTATCCACCCCTAAATACTTCCACTAATCAGGGGAAGTTATGGAAAATGTACTCTTTTTCCTTTGCTATTGGGTTTTCCCACTGGGTTTTTCATAGCTAAAGATTTTAACGAGGCAGTTATCCCTAACTTAGGATCTAGCAGTACCCACCCCTTATGATACTCATAAGCACTATGGATCCTGCAGTATACATATGCTGAGTATTCAACGATGGTTGGATAACGGGAAGTGTTATAAATAAGGTCCATTGTGCCTATTGGGTATACACCTATCATGTTACTGTTCTATAAACATAGAACTACGGGTTCAGTAGCCATCACCTTCAGTTTTCTTTATGTTGCCGGCCTTCTAATTCAATGGGAAAAGGGTGAATTAACCTAAGGGTAAATGACATTAAAATACCCTAACGTTTGGGCCATTTTCACTTATATACCCTATCGTTCATTTTGGTAAACTTTGATACCCAAATCTAAATTTGATGTAGGATTGGAGGAGGAAATATTGTCTGAAGAGGCCTCCAAATACTTGCATTCCATCAGTCTTCCTATGTCTGGGATGCACAGTGTTTTCAGCATGCTCTTCAGACAATATTTCCTCCTCCAATCCTACATCAAATTTAGATTTGGGTATCAAAGTTTACCAAAATGAACGATAGGGTATATAAGTGAAAATGGCCCAAACATTAGGGTATTTTAATGTCATTTACCCTTAACCTAAACGTGGATCTAGCTATTTCGTAAGTTAATTTACATAGATAAATAAACTTCAAACTTCAATGCGCATTGTACTCGACGGCATCGCTCATGTTATATGAGTGGGCTTAACAGATTTGTATGTTGCTAATATAAAAAGGCAATGACTAAATGCACCTCAAAAATGAGGTGCATATAAGACTTTGTGCAAAATTTTGCAATTTTGGAAAAGAAAAGAGGCTGATTGGAGTTTTTGATGTGACTTCATTACTTGTTTTAGAAAAATTATGTACCTTGCCCCTCAAAGCACACTATGGACAAAGCACTTCTCTATGAAAATAGTCTGATTGAGGACAGAGAGGGAAATTTCCCAAAAAAAAAACAGAGAAGAGACTTGTACAGAGAGGGAAATTTCCCAAAAAAAAAAACAGAGGAGAGACCTGTTTACTGCAGAAAAGAAAGAACCAAAAAATTATTGGGTGAGAGAGGCTCGAACTCTCGACCTCAGGATTACTCAGATGCTATGAGACCTACGCGCTAGCCAACTGCGCCACCACCCCAATGGTCAGTGATGAACTTCATATTTTATTTACTGTATGAACTTCTCTCTCAAAGATAGAAGTTCACTATTTAATATTGTGGATACCATCAAATGAGCTTACTTGTTAACAATCCATCTGCATGCAAGAAAAGAATAAATGTTGTATAAAGCAATGCGGCAAATGGTATTGCTACAAACAATCGGCATGTAAAACCATTACAATCGGCACAATTATAAACCGAATATGTGAATAAAAAGCTCATCGACCACAGCCTGAGACAAAGGATTACAATATCCGCATACCAGAGCGAGTTTGGTTAGAACAATGCAGAGCATATCTATCTCCCGGTGGCATTCCATTCCTCATATCAGAATGTGAGCTCGATGTTTCTCTGCCAAAAGACGTCCTATCAGCCGACAAGTCTGAGGAAGCCCGGAAATACCTTTGAGAATCGCGTGCACCCATGCCCGACACAACTCTGGATCCACCAGCTTCGGCATATGTAGGAGTGAGGTTCGGGTAGCCATATGAGCCGGTGGTGGGATATCCAACATCAGGGCGATAAGCTAGAAAACTTGATCCTGAAGCATAGAACCTGACCCCTGATGGTTGGGGCGGGGGAATCGAGTCAGTTGGTAACCTGAAGAGACCAGCTGAACTGATGGGAATGTCCCAGCCATCAATGGACCCAGTAGTCCTCGTTTGGGATTTCGTTGGTGCTGCTAGAGCCAATGTTCCCTGACTCGGAGAAGGCAGTTTACTGAGTTTTTGAGTTAGCGATAACTTAGCACGCTGAAGGGCTTCCAACACACCCCCCAAGCTGCTGCTGGGTGCTTGGGACGGATGACCTTGCAGTTGCAGTTGATTTCTCCGTTGAGGTCCCAATTTCGGGAGCTTGCTATGGTCGTCAACAATGCAGTTGGTCGCCGATGATGCATCTTCAATTGTTCTGTTCCCATGCGGACGTGACCTTGAATTGCTTGGGTAAGCATTAGGGACATCGTGTGGTGGCATTACATCTTCCTGTTTGGTATTTGTGATCATACCATGATGCTCAGGGGCCAAAGCTTTAAATTTCTGAGATATATTTTTAGTTTCTTTAGCAACCACACCATCAAACTGTTGATGCTCAGAGTCATTCTCCTGGCCATTCGAATACGTTTCACTAGAAGCTGCAGTAGTATCCCGGGGCACGGAACCAGTAGAAGATGCTACATTGGATGCTTCTTCACTTCTATCATTCTTATCTGAACTGGGAAGACTCTCAACGGTTGCCTCCTCGGTGCTGGGGATAAGTACAGCTCTCCCTGTCGTCTCTTCATCATAATCCGAAAACCCGCCAGCAAGCTCAGACAATTCCTTCTTGGATTGGCTATTATTTTCAGGTGTAAGGTTCCCAGCTTCATAATCAGCCTAAAAATTGGGGGAAAAAACCCCAAATGCAAAGTTCACTATTCATTTAACAGCAAAAAACTGGAAAAGGAACTATGCCGATGATCAAAATATGCATAAACTACATGAGCTAAAATATTGGCATGGGGGGGTACGCGCTGTAGAACAGCCTAAGACCATAAACATCTATTCCTCAATCAGACTATTAGGCTATTAGCTAATTCACCCATCTAGAATGGACTAAAGTGGATATATTTTCTGTTACGTAGATTATATTTGAATATTTTACTACCATTTTTGCCATTGAAACGAATTGCATAGAATATTCATCTTCATAACTTAAGGTAGAAAGCGATAAGGTATTGCTTGCATTAATTAGTAGTTACAAATATCGCCCTTGATTTCTGAAGTCCTTGAGCAATTTAGACGACATATAAAAGTCAAACTAAAGATATCTGATTAAACAACTTAGAATATTTCAACCAATATTACCCAGCTGGTGTGCACAAGAGAGCAAGAAAACCATGAGCAATTTAGCAACAGTAGCGGTGGCAGCAATAGCATCTATATTCATACTCTACAGCTATCGTTACATAGCCCAAATGTGCAAATGCAGTCTGTGATAACAAAAAAATATAAACAAAATCAACTTTCAGATGTACTAATGTGAGCATAAAAATGCAGGACACTCTTTGGAGTCATGACATTAGGAGCAATTTTAACTTATCAAGAACACAGCATCCAGTTCAGTTAACTCATATGCACAGACGTGCCAACAATAGAGTGTCTGCGCAACACCAACAAGAAAATTATTTAGACTTGTAATATTTACTGACAATGTAACTTATCAAGAGCGTGGAAGCAGGCATTCCAACGAATCATGCACCATGCTCACATGTTTTTACGGATGTGAACTTGTGCATCAAAAGACTTAAAATAAAGCTACTAAATATGAGGAACAATCATTTGCTGTGTTTTAACTCTGCATTGTATAGAGATAACACCATGTAGAGAACAATTGGTTTATAGATAACCACACTAAGAGAAACTTTAAGTTGAAAATAAGAACATAAAATCAAATGTATCAATTCAAGCTGTTAAGCAAGGGGAAGACTCATTTTCCATGTTTTTGCAGTGTAGTGCTTTCCACATTGTACATAGATGGCGCTATCTAGAAATCATTTATTTAGGTCAAAAATAATTACGCAAAAAATCAAAATAGGACTGCATAACCAGTGCAAGCATTTTAAATAGTTGGCCGTGTATATGATTCAACATGATTGTAGGATCCCCGGACTGAATCTTGTATGGTTAACACGAGATTTTTGTTATATGCTAACGACTAAATGAAATGTTGGAATCTGTTCTCGAGTCCCGATTTAACTTTCAAGTAAAACATAACCTCAACCAATATCAATTAGCCTAGGTTGCAACATAATATTTTCTAGTAAAGAAGTATTTGTATGTCTATTGTAACGGTCCCAATCCGTTTACAATGATTTTTGTAATATTCTGACATATTTTTAGATCAAATTATTTTAAATAAATTTTAGAATTTTTTTCATGATTGTAAGACATTTTCGGAAGTTATTTCTATTTTATCTAATCAAGACCCATTAACCAGTTAATTAAATCCATTTAATAAACTCCTAAATCAATCTCAAAATTCAATTTCAGAAAAATTAAATCTAAAATTCAAAATACAAATTAATTAGATTTACATTAGAACAAGCTCTATCTTCAGATTAAATCAAAAATCCTAGGCAAAGACAGACTCAAATAAAATTAAAATCTATATCCAAATCCAACCCAGACCCTTTTACACCCCACACCCTACCATAAATCTAAAACTAAATCCCTACCCCTCCCCTTTTCTCTGTGCACGTGAAACCCGAGCCGCCCCTCTTCTTTTTCTCTCTGCACGATCTGCTCTCAAAAAGAGAGAAGGAAAGAGGAACAAAATACAAGAGAGGGAAATGCCCTCACCTAGCCTGTCAAGCTCTTCATCCGAAGAAGCAACCATCCAAACTCCTCTCCGACGAGCAACATGTCCCTTTCGCCACCTCTTCCTCCTTCAAGCCCACAACACATGAACCCCTTCTTCCTCTGACGGAACAGCCCTAGCCTTAGCCACCCAAGCCGATCTCCATCATCGAAGCCATCCCCACCTTGGCAGCAACCACGAGGTAGGTTCCCATTTATGTTTCTTTCCGAATATATATATGGTTTAAATTTATATTAGAATAATTGGATTTTAAAAAAGAAGAGTTACGTTAAATTTATTTAATGAATTGGTTTCTAATGTATTATGCTAAGCCATAGTTACTTCGTTAAATATCACCATATAACCTCTATATGCTAGAGAAAATTGGCTAAATACCATGGGTCAACCATCACTTTTAATTTCTACCACCCTATTTAAAAACTTTGCTAGAATACCACACCCCCTAAAAAGACTAAAATACCCCCGTTCGTTCCCAAAAATTAAAACCCGTCCGCAGTAAGCGTATATTGGCGTATATTGACGCATATCTACGTCGATGCCGAACTCCGACCACCCCGCTTCAAAGCCCGTCCGCAGCCGCCCTCCGACGTCCACGAAGAAGCCAGACGCCGCTGCAACGCGCCGACGTTGACGACAACATGTCGCACCGCAGCTTGCAGCGGCGTCTGGCTTCTCCGTGGACGTCGGAGGGCAGCTGCGGACGGGCTTTGAAGTGGGGTGGTCGGAGTTCGGCATCGACGTAGATATGCGCCAATATGCGCCAATATACGCTCACTGCGGACGGGTTTTAATTTTTGGGAACGAACGGGGGTATTTTAGTCTTTTTTTAAGGGGGTGTGGTATTCTAGCAAAGTTTTTAAATAGGGTGATAGAAATTAAAAGTGATGGGTGACCCATGGTATTTAGCCAATTTTCTCCTATATGCTTTTTGGACTTAACTTTTGCTCTATTGTAAGGTAAAATTACTATAAGTTGGAAATTATATTGATAATACATAAATAGATCTTGTAAGTTTGTATTTAAATTGATTTTTATGGAATATTGTAATCTGTCTATGTTATAGACAGAAAATAAGAAATTTTGGATGGCTTAGAATTAAGATCTTGTATAACTCCTGAATAATTAAAAATAGTGAACCTAAAAATAATGGATTTTTCATGTCATTGGCCTTTTAATTAATGTAACATACTTATTGCAACATAAAGATGGATACCTGGATACCGTTGCACTGTAATTAACACAGTAGCATCAGTTTTAGGGATACGGCATGCTCAATTTGACATTATATAGATAATTATTACAACATTGAATTAAAAAATAAAATAATTACATGACATGATAGCTACGTGAAACTCATTGTCACAAAGTGTGCAGGAACGACGAGGGTCACATACGACAGTACCCAATTATGAGTGTGAAGGTACTGATGAACTTCAGATTACGACCCAGTAATTGTAGCATGGATGATACATGTTGGGAAAGTTATGACTCATAACTTTCAATTTAGATCTGAAATCGCGTGGGAAGGTTTCAACCCACAGAAAGTCTGACATTACACTATGTGGGAAGGTTATCGGTTCATATTGTTCCTTATTTTGAGTGGACAAAACACCCAAATTGTATATCGTACCTTGAGCATGACTTATATGTTAGACTAGTATCATCATATTACACTTGATACTCTACATTAATATCATCATATCGTATTTGGCATCATAGACTATAACATCATGCTATATTTGACATCATAGTCTAGCTATATTAGTCACCTTTACCCATTATCCCTGATTTATGATTCACATAATTTATCACAATACTTGTTATTCTCCAGCATAGACTTGTGGTTAAGAATTTCTAGGGTTTTGAGTGGTCAAAATCAGATTTTTATTGACAATAAGAGGAATATAAAGATAACTTGGTTTCTTTTGAGAGGAAACCGTTCTCTTAGCTTTTGATTCGAGATAAAAGCTTAGCTCTTCCAAAATCTAATCTAATCTACTACTAATCTCTTTTATTCTCAATATTCTTCTTCAAATTCAACCTGAAAACCTTAGATCTAACACCTCTCCTATATATAATGGACTGATTTGTCCATAATTACAAAAATAGCCATAATGCCTAAAATTACAAGTTTGCCACCCGCACCCCAATTCTAACAACTTACCATCCTTTTCGTTTTATGTTTTACTGCTAAATGTTTTAAAGAATTTTTAAAAGATTAAATTAGTTATTTTGGAGAACTTACCGAGTAAATCTCACCATCAATATTCCTTTTGTTGAATATCGGTAAGGTTGGTAAGGTTCGAAGAGCGAGTATATAAAGACTAATCCTTTTGAGCAGGTTGACAAGAGACGTTTTTTTGATTCAAATCCCATGTGGAAGGTTTCCCAGGCGACTCGGTCGAGTATCATGCTACTCGACCGAGCTGCAGGTGCAGCAGAAAACAAAACTGTGGAGTGGTTTTCCCACGACTCGGGCGACCTCCTACTCGGTCGAGTAGCTTGCTACTCGGTCGAGCTGCAGAAGGATTTTGAAGATCGCAGAAACCCGAGAGCTTGCTATTTGAAGCGAGCTCTGCAGGAAATACTGACTCGGGCCGAGTAGCTACGCTACTCGACCGAGTCGACTCGACTCCACCCAGCGGCGGTAGCAGTGCATGTCAGCTCAGTCGAGCAGCTCGGGATGCTGACCGACTCGGACCGAGTCTGCGCGGGTCTAGCCGAGAGGAGCGGCCAGATCTTGTTTATCAGGTTTTTGGGGATTGTATTTAAACCTAACTATTGTTTTAGCCTAGATCAAGACTCTATTGGATTATTAGAGTTTTGGATAGCCTCTAGCCACCCCCTTGGAGATTATTTCGGGTTTTGGAGTTCTTGAAAAGAGGTGAGGTCTTTTCTTTTCTATTCCTCCATTGTTTACATCTTCCTTGAGTAGATTAGTGAGGGCTTGTGTGGTTTGACAAGTTATTACTCACGTGAGAGGAAGCGAGGTTGTAACCCTAGTTTGTTGGATCTCTCTGATAGTGGAATCGTCTCGGATTGTTGGATGTAGATTGTTTACAACCGAACCACGGTAAATTCTCTTGTGTCTGAGATTGATTGTTTTGTTGCTTTGATTCGTTTGCTACTTTATATTGCAAGATTATATTGGGATTTAGTTGGGTGAATTGGGGTCATTGCTAGCTCTAGATTTCTGATCAACTTTTAGGGTTGCTATTTTCCGCGTGGATCCCAAGGGCGTCCGCTTGCGCCGGTGGTTTATTTCCCAACAAGTGGTATCAGAGCTTGTGGTTTTTATTGCAAAGGAAGTCAGTGGCGAAGGAAACATGGTGTCTTTGGCAACTTTGAACATTGAGAAGTTCACCGACCGGAATGATTTTCGGATTTGGCAGACGAAGGTGAAGAATGTTCTTATGCAGACGGAATGTTATTAGATCGTATTCGATGTATCGAATATCGATTAGGAGGTGAAGGAATCTGCTAGGGCGGAGATGGAGAGGAAGGCGTACAGCGCGATTCAGTTGTCGATATCAGATAATGTTCTGAGGAAAGTCTTAGATGAGGCTACGGCATCTGACATATGGAAGAAACTTGAGGGACTGTATATGAAGAAATCCTTCACGAGTCGCATATATTTGCTTCAGCAGCCGTAAACTCTCAAGATGAAGTTTGGATCCGCGGTGAAGGATCACATGGATGAATTGAACAGGATTGTGCTGGAGTTGTGTGGTATGAATGTGAAAATTGAGGATGAACAGCAAGCAGTTATCTTGCTGTATTCGTTGCCTGAGGAGTATAATCAGTTTGTTCGGTCGATGATTTATAACCGAACTACTCTCACCGTGGAAGAGGTGAAGCAGCAAAGCTTCACACAGAGCAGCTATGTGGCAAGGTTCAAGGTAGAGATCATGTGAGTAACTGCGAAGAGGCATTGTATGTGAGGGGTCGACAAGAAAGAAGAGGAGGCTTCAGGAAGAACAATGACCGCTCCAAGTCGAGACATTCGCAGGATAGATTTGCGAACATTACATGTTACAATTGCCAGAAGAATGGTCAGTATTCGAGCCATTGCCCTAACAAGGTTAGGAAGAAAGGCAAGGAAACCGAGAAGGATTCCGGTTTGGCATCTTGAGGGATTGATGGGGAGCAGGTCCGTGATGAAGGTAGAGTTACCGAGATGTTTGCCGCAGGGATTGCAGGTGATGCAAACATTGCGTGGCTCATAGATAGTGGATGCCCGTACCATATGACTTCTCATAGAGTTGGTTCTCGACATACCGTTCCAAGGAGGATGTGGGTTCAATTCTCATGGGGAACAATGCAGCGTGTAAAACTTCGGGTATTGGAACCGTTCGTATAAAGATGCATGACGGCATAGTGCGTACACTTGCCGATGTGAGGCAAGTCCCAGATCTGCGAAAGAGCCTAATCTCCATAGGCGTATTGGACAATGCCAGATGTAGGTCGGTCTTTGAAAAGGACCAACTTCGAGTTTCGAAAGGAGCCATGGTTGTGATGAAGGGAAAGAAGGTGGGAAACATATATGCCCTTCAAGGTACAGCAGTTGAAGGTGAAGCAGCCGTAAGCACTACGAGCGCAGTTTCGGGAGATTCGACCAAGTTATGGCATTTTCGCTTGGGTCATCCATGTGACAAGACCCTCGATGTACTCCGAAGAAGAAAGTTGATTAAAGCCTCGAATGAGAGTATAGAATTCTGGTTGTGTGTACGGAAAGAAGACAAAGGTGCAGTTCAACACGGAGAAGCACACTAGCAGAGGACCACTTGACTATGTACACACCGATATGTGGGGTCCGTGCCCAAAGCCATCAAGAGGGGGAGCTAGGTATTGTCTTGTTCATTGATGATTTCTCTCGCAAAGCCTGGATGTACTTAATGAAGTCGAAGGATCAGACTTTTGATATGTTTCGAGAGTGGAAGACCATAATGGAGAAGCAACCCAGAAGGCACGTGAAGGTGCTTAGATCTGACAATGGAGGTGAGTTTACCTCGAGGGAGTTTAGAAATTTCTGCAAACTCCATGGGATCCGCAGACATTTTAGCACACCCGGAGATCCGCAGCCGAATGGGGTGGTGGAGCGGATGAATCGTACATTGTTGGGGAGAATGCGGTGTTTGAGGCACTTAGCCGGTTTGGGGAAGGAGTTCTGGGGTGAGATACTCACGACTGTTGTGCACATTGTGAACAGAGTTCCTTCAGTAGCGATTGTCTATAAGATCCATGAGGAGATGTGGAGTGGTGAAGCGGGAGATTATGCGTACTTGCGCATTGTGGGTTGCCCGGCATACGTGCACGAGAGGGGCGACAAGTTGGATCCAAGAGCTAATAAGTGTATCTTCCTTGGATATGGCCACGGCGTCAATGGCTATCGTTTGTCGGATCCAGATGGTCAGAAAGCGATAGTGAGCCGACATGTCACTTTTGATGAGGATGCAATGCTCAGGACGGAGCATTCTCATTCAAAAGAGGACACGTTCGTAGAGGTGATTTCGACGGAGAAAGTCAATCTTCCGGTCCAACCCACTCAACAACCAGGCAAGGAATTGATGGTCGATGCTCCAGGTGAGGGAGATGATGAGGTCCATGCTGAGGACCAAGTGCAAACACCGGGTACATCTCAGGTACGCATTGACACTTATGCAGGTGATGATGGAACGCGGAGATCGAAGAGGGTGAAGAAATCGCCGGAAAGATTTGGAGCATTGGGATTATACGGGTTATTATTTCGATGATATGGCGGCTTATGCACTCACATAGAGCACGATGAGCCAGCGACATAGTGCAGCCATAGTCTCAGGAGATGCCGTCCAATGGCAAGGAGCTATGGAGGAGGAGATGGAGTCTCTTCACCGGAACGACACTTGGGATTTGGTACCGTTACCTAGCAAGAAGCATGCCATAGGTTGTCGTTGGATATACAAGGTCAAAGAAAGTTCAACTCAAGATGGGAGCAATGTCAGGTATAAGGTAAGATTGGTAGCCAAGGGATTTGCACAAAGGAATAGAGAAGACTACAACGAGATAATCTCGACGGTTGTGCGACACACATCGATTCGTGTGTTGTTGGCGCTAGTTGCTAGCATGGAAATGGAGTTGGAGCAACTCGATGTGAAGACCGACTTTCTGCATGGAGACCTTGATGAGGAAATCTATATGCAGCAGCCTGAGGGGTTCAGAGTTGAAGGGAAACAGACTTTGGTGTGCATGTTAAAGAAATCGTTGTACGTGTTGAAGCAGTCATCCAGACAGTGGTACAAACGATTTGATAGCTTCATGATGGGAGTAGGCTTCGAGAGGAGCATCAATGATCAATGTGTGTATGTCCGCACACTTGAGAATGGCTTGAGAATTTATTTCTTGCTCTATGTGGGCGACATGCTAATTGCTTCTAATAGCATGTCTGAGGTGAAGAAGCTCAAGGAGAAGCTAGGGCAAGAGTTCGACATGAAGGACTTGGGGCCCGCAAAGAAGATTCTTGGTATGGAGATTTTCTGAGATCGGAAGAATCATGAGCTTAGATTGTCACAGAAGGGATATATCCAGAAGGTACTAGTCCGGTTTGGGATGGATAATGCGAAGCCCGTGACGACACCTTTGGGAGCTCATTTTCAGCTGTTGGCGAGTCAGTGGCCAAGCACCGATGAGGAGAAGACTTACATGTCACAGGTGCCATATGCGAGTGCAGTAGGAAGCTTAATGTATGCAATGGTTTACACGCGTCCAGATATTGCACAGGCCGTGGGAGTGGTTAGCAGGTACATGGCTAATCCTGTCAAGGATCATTGGCAGGCCGTCAAGTGGATTCTGAGGTATTTGCGAGGCACGGCGAGTGTCGGGATCCTCTATGGGAGAGGAGACGGTAAGGTGCTGACAGGGTACTGCGATAGCGATTATGCAGGTGATAGAGACAGACGGCGATCTACCACGGGATATGTGTTCAGTTTGGACACTGTCGTGGTATCGTGGAGGTCGGTCTTACAATCTGTGGTTGCGTTATCGACCAAAAAGGCCAAGTTGATTGCAGCGGTGGAAGCTGTGAAAGAGGCCAAGTATTTAAGAAGTTTGCTGAGAGATTTAAGGGTGCCGCAGAGTTCGTCACATGTGCATTGTGACGCCAGAGTGACATTCATCTGGCAAAGCACCAGGCATACAGTTCGAGGACGAAGCATACTGAGATGCGTGATTCCTTCCTGGACTTGGAGCAGAAGGATATTGAGCTTCAGAAGATCCCGACTGAACTGAACCCCGCAGACATATTTACCAAGCCAGTTCCCACCGTCAAGCTCCAGATTTGTATGGAGCTGATTTCCTTGTTGGCTTAGGTGACGCTGGAGGGCGCATATTTCGAGACGATCGTAATAGTCAGAGAGAGGGTCATGGTGTGCAGCGTTGAGCAGCAGGAGTCATTGGTGATGAGATTTGTATCAAGGTAGATTGTTGTTTTTTGAGATTCAAATCCCATGTGGAAGGTTTCCCAGGCGACTCGGTCGAGTAGCATGCTACTCGACAGAACTGCAGGTGCAGCAGAAAACAAAATTGTGGAGTGGTTTTTCCACGACTCAGACGACCTCCTACTCGGTCAAGTAGCTTGCTACTCGGTCGAGCTGCAGAAGGATTTTGAAGATCGCAGAAACCCGAGAGTTTGCTGTTTGAAGACAGCTCTGCAGGAAATACTGACTACTGACTCGGGCCGAGTAGCTATGCTACTCGACCGAGTCGACTCGACTCCACCCAGCAGCGAAAGCAGTGCATGTCAGCTTGGTCGAGCAGCTCGGGCCGACCGACTCGGGCCGAGTCTGCGCGGGTCTAGCCGAGAGAAGGAGCGGCCAGATCTTGTTTATCAGGTTTTGGGGGATTGTATGTAAACCCAACTATTGTTTTAGCCTAGGTCAAGACTCTATTGGATTATTAGAGTTTTAGACAGCCTCTAGCCACCCCCTTGGAGATTATTTAGGGTTTTGGAGTTCTTGAGAAAAGGTGATGTTTTTCCTTTTCTATTCCTCCATTATTTACATCTTCCTTGAGTGGATTAGTGAGGACTTGTGTGGTTTGACAAGTTATTACTCACGTGAGAGGAAGTGAGGTTGTAACCCTAATTTGTTGGATCTCTCTGATAGTGGAATCGTCTCGGATTGCTGGATATAGGTTGTTTACAACCGAACCAGTATAAATTCTCTTGTGTCTGTGATTTATTGTTTTGTTGCTTTGATTCGTTTGCTACTTTCTATTGCAATGTCATATTGGGATTTAGTTGGGTGAATTGGGGTCATTGCTAGCCCTAAATTTCCGATCAACTTCTAGGGTTGATATTTTCCGCGTGGATCCCAAGGGCGTCCGCTTGCGCCGGTGGTTTATTTCCCAACAAGACGCAGGTGTTACCAAAGGAGTCAGCTTAATTATTTATATTTTTTTGTAGTTGCTCATAATGCATGGACCCAATTTTGTACTGGTCATGAAGCCTTATTTTTATCATTGCTATTTTATCTTTTTAGGTTGTAATAATTGAACTAAAATTAAGAGATGGTTTCTCTCAATTCAGATTGTGAAGTAATAAATTTTAGTTCCTATTTTATCATTACTTGTTAAAGAAACCAACATGGAGAACATGTATATGATTTTTTCATTAACACTAGGCGTATCAAGAATAGAAATAAAAAAATTAGCAGTGTTCTAAATATCGGTCCGATATCCGATATATCGGCCGCAATATCGGTTTTATCACTAGGCCGATACGATATGGGCTTATACATTGCGGTTTCCGATATTTGGGGAAATATCGCCGTAATATCGGGCTGTGGCCGATATTGCGGCCGATATATCCCTTTGAAATATCGGCCGCAATTCATAGTTTTTAAAAAACTAAGTTAGCAGGTCGGTCCATTTACAAGTGGATCCGACCGAAGTCACCCGACCCAACCATTTACTTAAAACGACGAGAGGCATCAGGATTTTTGAGAGATAATTGCTGCGTTTCCCTAATTCTAATCACACCGCTCCGCTCCTCTCGACGCACCGCTCCGGTCAAGCCCTTTTTTTATCTAGCATTTGTTTTCATTTTGAACATTTTATACATTTTTTTCAATTTTTTGATTTTCATCTTCACACTATTAATATTGATCCACATGAATCATATATTGTAGGTATGTAACTCGTTTGGTTTGTGACCACTTAAAGAAATATTCCACCAAGTGGATGGCCGATATTCATTTTTAATGAGATAAATATACACAAAACATACTTTTATTTGAGTTTCTATAGTTTATATTTTCTTAGACTCCTATGCTTTTATTTGACATCATTTTTAGACGTCAATATTCCCGATATATCCCCGATATCCGCAATCCGATATCAAATTTACTAGGCCGATACGCGACCGATATCCGATATTTAGAACACTGAAAATTAGACATTTTCTTTTTAATTTAAACACGTCGCGAGCCTTCCGTCTATTTCTCCAGTGTAGTGTGAAGTGTAGTATGAAGCGGGGGCGTGACATCTATCTCTATGTATATAAGAAATTTCCTAATTTGTCAAAAAAAATCCACCCTCGACCTAATTTTTTTAAATAAAAGAAGCCGTTGAGGTTGATCTACACATGCTAAAGTTCCCAATAAACCAAAAATATAGTGAACCTCATTTTCTTATTGATTCAATCGTTAAAAATTAGATCAAACATTAACGGCTCCGATCATTAAAACATTGGTGGTGTTGGTTTTTTCTGACAACTTGGCAAATTTCCTAACATGCTGACTCAAATACATTATTCATGGAATATGCTTTCCCTAGACTTAACATTTAGCTGGTTATCCACGCATATACTATAGTGTAGCATAGAACTCAAATACAGCAGCTACTTCTTACTGTCCACTGTAGATGCATACCAGAGTTGATATCGTCTTTTCGTTGTACTTCTTCTCCCATTCCCTCTGAGCATTTTCCTCTGATTGGAATTGATTAATAAGCATGGCCTGCTTTTCTAGGACCCTCTCCATATCTTCATCTTTTCCACTCCCATTGTGACAAAGACGTGCTTCTGTTGGTCTGTTATGATCACCATCAACATGGTGGGAATCTGAGATGTCTGCAACTGCTCCCTCAGTCATGCCACTGGAAGCTTCCACAGCCGCAGGTCGATCATCATGATAATTAGAGCATGAATCCCACCCATCTCCATGGGCATCAAGAGGGGTAGGCTTGTCTTTCTCACTCTCTCTTGCTGATCTGAAAATACAAAAATATACAGATAGAAGTTTTTGTACAGATAGAAGCCCACATAATGGGGAAAATGAAGGTATATATGAAAAAATAAAGTCAGGATGGGTGGTTGTCTAGACAATTACCCCCCATCTGTTTGTTTTATCTTGCGGCAAGATTTTCCTAACTGATGTTCCGAAGAAGATTGCAATGTTGTCATGAAACTTTGCCGTCTCTGCCTTTGCCTTATCCGCTTTGCCCTTTGCTTATCATGAGAATATGGACTATTGATGTGGCTTTTCCAATATAAGCTCTTACCTTGTGATGGGGAAACCTCAGGTTCTGTACCTGGCAATCCATCTTCAACTTCGCTTCTCTCCGTTCTTGAGGCTGTGGCAGATTCAGATTCCCTTCGAGTATCATCATGGGGAACCTCTCCATCTGAACTCGAATCAATTAACCCGGACAAATCACCAATTCCTTGAGTTTCAAGTATGGCAAGAACTTCTTCTGCTGCCATTTCGGCTTTCTTTCTCTGGATGGTAACAATTTTAAGCTGTCCTTCCAACTCCATGACCTGACCATTTAGGGGATACCAACCACAAATTATTTGGTGAACCTCCTATATCATCAGAAAGAAGAAATGAAGTATAATAGCAAACCCTTGTAGCCAATTGGTCTGCTCTTTGTCTTGCTGCTCTTGAAACAGATCTTTCAGAAAGTAACCTAGCTCGAAGAAACTCAATAGTCATTGCTGTTGAGTGCTTCATGATATTGTCCTGAAAGCTCTATCCACCTTATACTATCTGGTAAATTTCGATCCAATATTCACAATTGCTGATCACATTAACTGTTTAATGCTTTAGTTCCCTGCAAGATCAACATAATAGAATGAATGCAAGAATATAATACAGCTAAATTTATGTGATAATTCACAAAATGTCAAAGAAAATAGATTGCACCAAGCACCCCAATATAGCATGGAATCATCCGAAACAATGAGATGTGACAATGTTTGAGCTGCAGCACGTCAAGTCCTGATGGTGTTAGAGCATTCACTATGGTCAGTCAAAGATGCAACGACGTGATTCTGTTGTTCACGCAATAAGGGAACGGATCAGGATGTTTTCACGCACAGAATTAACTTAAAACCCCAACAAGTGCAAATTGCAAAACATAACGGGTGGCAAGACAAAAACAAAATATATATCATGCCATGTTCACTATATATATATATTATCAGATGAAAGTTTTGACAAACCAATAAATGAACAACAAGTTCTTGGATACCAGAGTAGAATAGGCAACCTGCTCCAAAAGCTTACACAACGTGCTTCTGGGCTTGGTCTGCCATGCAGGATTAACAGTAAATGATAAGTATACATAATAATTAGAATCTATCTCCAAGTACGAAAAAAATCTCAACAACTCCCAACTGACTTTGTTGGAGCTAATCCAACAAATTTGATGATATTCTAATGGTCAACATGACTAATGCAAAAATCCCAGACAATTTATTATCTTTTTTTAATTTCCTATCTTTTCTATCCATTCATTCTTACTCACAAGTAAACTCTATTGCCGAAAGGGTTCCGTTCTTTTTTTTTTTTCATTTTCTTCTTCATGTTGTAGTTTAAATGCTCCCCTTCTTTTGTTGCCAGCTATTATAATTGCCAATCAGTTAGCTGATCCGTGCCAATCAGTTTTACTGCCAAATTATCTTTGCATGCATGACCATGTTTCATTGGACTTTTTGAGTTTACGTTGTTTAAAGGGAGAAAAAACTTGTGACCGGAAGTTTAATCATGACATAATCAATGAGTGATGACCTAGGTGCCTAGGTAGGTCTTAAGCGGTCTATCAGCTAGAGACTTCGATTATTCATGGTTTTGAATCACTGTACCTCGCTTGATACATGTCAGATTCTTAAATAGGCACCCAATTCTATAACAGTCTAACACTGTCAAACAAAGCTGCCACATTTCAAACAGTTGTTTAAAATATGATTGTCTTCCGATGCAGTTTATGGATTTTTCATCTATTTTTATGTTGAAGTCACATCCTATGATTGGTTTAAAATATGGCATGAGACATGCTGAAAGCACACGTATGTTACAAGATCAAAGGGGAATATACTGTCACCTCTTAAAAGAGTAATTGTCCAACCACACGTGCGCACACGCACAATCAATCACACACATGGATGCACATACACACAACATGCATGCATGCATACGTACTATGCATCCATATATTCCTCTCCCTTTTGAGTAGTGTTATATAGCTTCAGGATTATCAATTCACTCGGGCATCTATATGCTAAAACTGAACGAGCAGTGTGAGAGAATTTGTGGGTTTACTGAAAGCAATCTAGACTAGCGCCATAACTGTATACGTTGATGAAAACAGTTTCACCTATTGTTATTTTATCAACTAAATGGAATTATCAAATCAATGTGTAACTCAAAAAAATGTTCAAAAGTTATACCCGTTTAGATTGCTTAGAACAGAACCCTGCCTTAAAATACCGCACTTCGACCCATTCTCTTCACTTCCACCTACAAGCTCGAGGTTGAAGCTTAATCAGCGCATACCACTAATTGCAAACTACGTTGGTAGAGAAAAAGAATCATATAAAACAGCATATTCTGTGAAAAAAAATAAAAAGGAAAAAAAAAATACCGGTACAATAATCTGACATTCGTTGCATCAAATTGTCAGGCTTCTACTATTTATAGACAAGGGTTTCAACCCCAAATTGAGCCGAGGTCTCGAATTCAATTTCAATTTCTAGTCCTCGGCCCAAGAAGCTTGATTCATGACCATTGACCGGATCAAATAACATCTTTTGACACCGTGTTTAACATCTCAGGGTCCAAAATGAACATCTTTTATTTATTATCTAACATTTTTTTAAACCATGTAAGATGTAACAATCACTAGAAAGCATCAAACTGTGATTAAAGCACAAAAAAATAATTTAAAATCCAAGAAAAAACTATAAGCTGCAAGAACCAACCCTAACCTTAGAAAGAAACTACCCAGCTATCCTCAACAATTAGCTCAAAATACAGAATAAAGTTCGAATTTTTACCCAATAGAATCCGTCGAAAAGGGAAAGCCCTGCATAAACCTCTGTCGTCTCTCTTTGTCTATTGATTGTTTTTCTATGCCCAACATTTTGCGGAGTTTGGTGGCGTTGTATTCACGCGCCTGAGAGAGTTTGGCAATGGTGATGGTGTAGCATCTGGAACGTTATGGACGAAAATACCCGCATGAGATTACGATATTTACGATATATGCGTTGATGATCATGGGTAGTAAGGCTGCCGATAGAGTGGTTGATTGGGAAGATCCGACCCCTGGTCATTGAGAGGTCTAGTTGACGAGAGAGTGACCGCACCTGCCACACGGTTAACTGGAGACCTTGGACTTCATATTTGGACCAATGAATGGGACGGATGACGTGGGTAACGATAGTCACGGGGTTTGATCGGGTGGCAACTGTTAGCGTTCGTTTTTCGGGTCTGGTGGAACAAATTAACTTTGATGTATGCTAAATGCACTGCAACTCTTGTTGTTTAGTGTACTTTTCTTTTCATTTTGGGTAACAAGTGTCATATCAGTATCACATTGATGTGACACTTTGCAAAAAATAGAAAGAGAAGGACCATGCTCTACTTCGTGGTGCATTTAGTAAAACCCTTGGCTTTTACGAGGGTGATGTTCTTTTGCAGCTGTCTACGATCATCCGCATGATTGGGGTTATATTTAGTTTGTGCTATATACACATCTAATTTTGGTACTTTTTGACCATGATTACAATATACAACCCTAATTTGGAGTTAATATAGCGTACCCATTATATTTGCGGATATTAAGTTGTTATATAACATGGCCTAATGATCTATTTTTCAATATCATTTTTTACGGATTAAGTTCTTTTATCACATTGCCTAATGAAATGCTTTTCAATATCATTTTTTGAGAATATAATGTAACTTATGACATGTGACTTATGAGAGATCTCTTATATACACACATTAGAAATAACACGTGCACGGAATGTACGGACACCCAAAAGCCCCACACAATTAGGATGCAGGACTAATACGTGTGTTTCGCTTGGTTCAAAATCAAGTTCAAATGGAAAGAGCGAGTTTGAGAGTGGATGTTATCTTTGTGCTTTTCTGGGTTTTTGATTGGTCGTGTGAAGTTGGGTCTGTTTGTTGTTGTTGTTTAATTTGGTGGTTTTTGATTGGGTGCATAAGCATATTAGTCATAACTTATTCCTCTAGGAAACCGTACATTTAAATGATTCCTTTCAAAATCTTGGATTCCATATTTTTAAAATAACAGTATTAATTAAAGTGCAATAATTATTATTTTGTTCCTCAAAAAATTTAGATCATCCAAAATTTTGTCACATAGGATTTAGTGTTAAATATTGGTTTCCCCAATGTGGTTTGATGATAAACAAACATAATCAAGTATGACTAATACCCATGTTATGTATTTAATGAAAGCTTCGTCAATAAAGACAAAGTCATATTAAATGAAGATGATGACTCGAATCATTGATGCATGGACATCTAATCAATGAAGCATGAAAATCAAGGAGTGAACGCATTGAAATCAAAGCGTTGGACTCAATTAGATCAAATTGAAGTCTTCAAGGAATTCAATATGAAATGAAGAGGATAAAACATGTATATCTTTCTCGCTTTACTTCTTAGTTGAATTAACACGTTAAGCCCTGAATAGACTCGATAGAATGTCACTCATAACACTGATAACACTCTAGATCATATATTATTGAGTGTCATAGGGTTAGAACTTGCATAAACTCGAAGTAGAATTTTTCAGCATACCCGGGTGCCTGGTAGTTGATCTCCAGACTCCTGGTGCTCATGCATATTCAGTTCTCCAAAATCTTACCTAGTACAGACGCCTGAAGTTCTCATTCTGGACGTCTGCACAATGTGTCAGGCGCCTGGATGAAGAACTCTAGACGTCGGGTTAATTCTGGTCGAATTTCCGGTATATCAAACTCTGCTAATTGACAGAAATCAGACGTCTGATGTTATGTTTTCAGACGTCTTCACTTGTATCAAACGTCTGGATGATATACATTAGACGTCTGGTTAATTACAAGCAAATTTCCAATATCTTAAACTCTGCAGTCAAGACTTGATTAAGTGTTTGAAGCTTTGTTTCCAGACGTGTTAAAGCCAAAATTGATGATAACTATAATTGGGCCGACGAGGATGCCTTCGTTGGATTGATCCGTCGTCGGCTGAGGGATGGAGACCCATGAACGAATGTCTTCGTGTCGGGATGAGCTATGATTGGATTCCACGGATAGATATTGGCCTAGCTTCGTCGTATTTCTATCTTCCTGTATCATGAGAAGATCGTTAGGTGGTTGGGGTTGGGGCCCGACCGATCCCCCTCCGACGCTCAAGGTAGTCTCCATTAGATGAAAACGTATAGAGCAAGATGAAGAGGAAAAATATTAGAGTGGGATACAAGAGTGTGTATAGTTTGAATGGTACTTAACCATTGCCTAGATTGAGATATGGCCTCCTCCTTTCCTCCTTTGTTCTGGAGATATTTATCCCCCCCCCCCCCCGATTTGTAACCTCCTTCCTTTAAATGTGGCCACTAACTACTCCATTCAGTGAGCCTTGAATTGGTCCATTCAGGAGTGTAACCGTCCCCCTCATTCAGCCCATTATTGCCTCATTCAATGTTATTGAAGTGGCCATCTTTGATGTGTGAGTTTGACCAAGTCATGTAACAAATTAATTGGCAATTTGATTTGGTAATGGTTTATCTGCCTTGGCGGGCTTCGGGGCGATTGGGCCGTGGCGTACCACTCTTAGTGGGCCTTGCTTATCGGGTAGACTTCATCTACTCACTTTGTGGGCTAGACCCATGACGAAGTTGGTATCAACAATGGCCCAAATCGCCCTTGCTCAACCTCCATAAAGGTCAAGGTCGGGTGATGTGATAAGCAGGAGAAAGAATAAACTTTTTTCGATCAGTCGGGTAGCGAAAAGGAATGTCGTTCGGTTGCAACAAGGGGTTGACCCCTCCGGCTTACGACCGACGATGATGATTGTCGTTTGGTTGTGAGGTGGTGGCCCCTTCGGCTTACGGTCGACGACGGAGTTGGATCGTTCAGTTGCGAGGGAGTGGCCCATCGGCTTACGGATGACGACCAAGGAGAGTTGTGCGGTTGCGAGGGACGTGGTCCCTTTGGCTTACGACCGACGACGGAGTTGGATCGTTCAGTTGCGAGGGGGTGGCCCCTTGGCTTGCAGCTGATGACCAAGGAGAAGCGTGCGGTTGCGAGGGACATGGTCCCTTCGGCTTACGGCCGACGACGGAGTTGGATCGTTCAGTTGCGAGTGGGTGGCTCCTCGACTTTCGGGCTGACGACCAAGGAGAGTCGTGCGGTTGCGAGGGACATTGTCCCTTCGGCTTACGGGTTACGGAGTTGGGTCATTCAGTTGCGGGGGGTGGAACATCGGCTTACGGCTGACGACCAAGGAGAGTCATTCGATTGCGATGGACATGGTCTCTTCGGATTACAGCCGACAACGGAGTTGGATCGTTCAATTGTGAGGGGGTGGCCCCTTGGCTTACGGATGACGACCAATGCGAGTCGTTCGGTTACGAGGGACATGGTCCCTTTGGCTTACGGCCGACAATGGAGTTGGGTCGTTCAGTTGCAAGGGTGGGGACCATCGGCTTATGGCTGATGACTAAGGAGAGTCGTTCAGTTGCGAGGGACATGGTCCATTCGGCTTACGACCGACGACGGAGTTGGATCGTTCTGTTGTGAGGGGGTGGCCCCTCGGCTTACGGCTGACGACCAATGAGAGTCGTTCGGTTGCGAGGGACATGGTCCATTCGGCTTAAGGCCGACGAGGGATTTGGGTCGTTCAGTTGCGAGGGGGTGGCCCATCGGCTTACGGCTGACGACCAAGAAGAGTCGTGCGGTTGCGAGGGATATGGTCCCTTCGGCTTACGGCCGATGACGGAGTTGGATCGTTCAGTTACGAGGGGGTGGCCCCTCGGCTTACAGCAGATAACCAAGGAAAGTCGTTCGGTTGCGAGGGACATGGTCCCTTCGGCTTACGGTCGATGAAGGAGTTGGGTCGTTCAGTTGCGAGGGTTGGCCCCTCGACTTATGGTTGACGACCAAGGAGAGTCGTTCGGTAGCTAGGGACATGGTCCCTTCGGCTTACGACCGACGACGGAGTTGGGTCGTTCAGTTGCGAGGGGGTGGCCAATCGGCTTACGACTGACGACCTAGGAGAGTCGTTCAGTTGTGATGGACATGGTCCCTTCGGCTTACGACCGACGACAAAGTCGAGTCGTTCAGTTGCAAGGGGCTGGCCCCTCGGCTTACGGCTGACGACAATGGTCGTTCTTGTACTCTTGCTTGAATCATCCTCGCCCAGGATAAGTCATATTCACATCGGTGTTGTCTCCAATTGATGGATCGATGTGGATTGTTAATGCCAAAAATCGAGACGTCTGTTGGACTCGGCGAGATGGATCAATGGGAAGATATATTCATCGAGTCGTTTTTGACCCGCGAAGCGACCCTGTAGTGGTTTCATGGATGGAAAGAAACGACCTGTCGTGGTTTCCCATCCTCCATGTCTGAAGATGACTAGCATCCTTGGTTTTGAAATGAACTCACTCGTCAAGCTGACTCAAAGCTCGAAGCTTTGATAAGTCTCAGACAAAATTTTGATGCTCGTAGGGAGGTTAGCCCCCCAGTGCTTGGGGCTTGGGAAGTGGCTCGGTCTAGTGGTGACTCGTCGATGAGGCTAAACTAGGCCGCTTCGCTAGTTCGTCGTGGCATATCTTCGGCAATCCTGCTAAGAAAAAGGAGTTACTTTGAGTAACATATTACCTTAGTGGTGATGTAATTTGATAAAGTCAGCAATGCATCTCGGGCAATTCGAATGTAAGGCATGTGACTCGGTATGCCCCATGCGAAAGCGGGCATAGCTTGGTTGAAAGGCAAACAATGCTCCAAGGTCGAGCGAGGATTCGGTTGAAGGTGAACCCATACTCGAAGACCCAGACCTGGCTCGAAAGCCTTAATCTGGCTTAGAAATTTGCCGTTCTAGCCCAAGAGCTCACTTGCTCGGTAATGAGCCAGGATAAGAGTCGGTATTGACTCAGCGGTTCCTGATGATCCTTAACTGATTGTCTGCATTGACGATGGAGTCTTCAAGGATGAAGTAGGACCGCACCCAGTTTGATGGAAGAGCTCGGTTGATTGACCACGAAGTTCGATCGGTCGGTCGTATCTCGTTCATCCCACCATAATCAATCGTGTTTCACCTAGGCCTGAACTGAAGGGACAAAGTGTATCCCCTTTGATGATTGAAGAGTTGAGCAATAGTTGACACGACAGATCGTTGATATCCATCCCACCAGGGTCGAAGAGTTGAGCTCGGATCTGATAAGTTTTGGTCGAAGCCAAAGAACTGTAAGGACCGTCTACCTTGCAATTCTAACAACAAACACTCTAGAGGGGGGTGAATAGAGTAATGGCAATAAATTGTGCAATTAAAACTAAACTTACAAATGCGGAATAATAAGTGTAAGAGGAATAAATCAATACAACCAATCCAAACGCAAACACAAGAATTACCCTGGTTCTCCAAACTTGGGTACGTCCAGCCACACCAATATCCACTATAATTCTAACACAGAGAAGTGAATACAATCTCACACAGAGATACCTCACACAGAGGATTTGGATTCTCACATAGAGAAATCCTTACTCTCACACAGAGAGACCTCACACAGAGGATTTAGGATTCCCACAAAAAGATATCAGTGCTTTCACACAGAAAGACTTATGCTCTCACACAGAAAGACTCAAACTCTCACATAGAGAGATCTCAACCAACCCTCACAGAAGGTTATACTCTCACACAGAGAGTAACTATCTCTCACACAGAAAGCTAGGCTTTCAATGAAATAACAAAGTAAAACAAATACTCTTACATATGCATTGAGATGAACTCACTCATTAATGAATGCAAGGCATGGAAGAGGATCTCCAAGTGATGAGATTCGCTTGAAAGCACTTGGATGAATTCCCTTGAGCTTGACTTCAATGCATGAAGGAGAGAATGAGCTCTAAGAGGAAAATGAGAGGGTTTGAGAGTGGATTAATCAATCTCTAATGATTTGCAATAGCTCCAAGAAGTTCTAATGAACTCAGCCCTCCCATATATATAGGAACCTTATAGGAACTCTCAAAAGCCAAGAAAACAGCTAAAAACAAAAAGCTACAACGGCTAGCTCTGGGCAGAAACGTCACCGACAGTCGATTGATGAATAAATGACAGTCGACTGTCTAACGGCTAGAAAATATCCAACGACTATAATCTGAGCCTTGACATTCGACTGATGAAATAGATACAGTCGACTGTAAACAGGACATGCGCCTGTAAAACCTTCAGCAGGCGACTGTTGCAGGGGATGGAATAAAACAGAGAGTTGCACGCTTTCTCCCAATAAGCATACAGGCGACTGATGACAAGAATACAATCGACTGTAAAATAGACAGGCGACTGTAACTCCTTCATCAGTCGACTGCTGCAGGAGATGGAGAAAAATAGAGAGATGCAATATTCGCACTTACGCTTCTCAGACGACTGTTGATCATTTCACAGGCGACTGTAAATATACAGACGACTGTAATATGAACATCAGTCGACTAATGCGAAAAGCTCAAGTAGAGTCAATAAAAGATTGACTTGAGCAATGCACCACAGTCGACTGTAGAAGGCTCGACAGGCGACTGGAAATCACCCAGTCGACTGTAACGCCTTCATCAGACGAATGTAGGAGAGCCATAGACTCCAAATGAGTCTTTGGACACGATGAGCCTATTGGATTGTATTCTATGATAATCTTAAGGCTCACTAAGATGGTTAAATGCATATGCATGAATGAGTAGACCATCTATCAAGGCATTACATTATACCTAGACTCAAAAAGGAGAAAAGCAACAAATGAAATATTACATGGATTACATTGCTTTCCTTAGAGTCTATGGCTTCAGTCTTGATGTCTTGATGCTCCCCATCATCTCTAAGCTTTGGCACCCCTTGAGTCCAAGCTTTGGCCCTTCTCCACTTGATGTCCATTCTTACACCAAGTGTTTAGTCTCCAAAAATGATATTCTTGAATTATTATTAAGAGACTAAAACAAGAGAGTCATTAGCAACAACATAATGTTGTGATCATGATCAAAATAACATTGGTATGAAACACCAATACTCAACAATCTCCCCCTTTTGATGATGACACACATTATGTAAAACATAAAGAAATAAAGCACAATGCTAATGAGCTCCCCCTGCTTGTATGCACCAATTGTAAAATGAGATACTCAATTGTAATTACCCATTATACCAAATGAAATAATGGGACATCATAGTGACATATAATAGGTATGGCTTATATAAACCAATTGCAATAAGAATATAACATGCACACATGAATGGTTTACATAATCCTACCTATCTCTCCCCATAGATATATCTCTCCCCAAATGCATATGTATGAAATACAATAATTATATTTACATAATGCATATATCTCTCCCCCTTGACATTGTCAAATAGGTGGACATCATAAATATCCCTATTGGCATCTTAATCAAAGATGTGACAATATGCCAGAGTAAAAAAATGTATGATACCAAATTTGTAAAATTTTGTGGGTATTAATCACTATCCCATGCTCCCCCTAGATCATAGAAATGGTCAAATTTTTGACTTCTATGATCTAATACCATTGTAAAGTAGGAGATGAACATTCTCTAACAATTGAGGTAATACCAATTGTAGAAAAGGAATCTTGAATAATCCTCTTTACCAATTGTTAAACATTAATTGGAGCCATGGGCCTAAAGTTATCAAAGCAATAGATATGGAAAAATCAAGCTTCATTGATACACAATGATATTGCCAAAAGAAGATATAACATGACACACATTGGCAATATCAATGGGTTGAGGTTTAAACCATCAAAACCAGTTGGAAAATGACACCAATTGAAACAATGAGCCCAAGACCAACCCTAAATGAGAGTTAAAATACGTTTTTAAAATAGTTTAAACATACAACATATTAACTCCCCAATTGACATACATATGAATTAACAAATGCATGTATGTCAATGTATTCCCCAAGGTCCATATTTTCATGAAAAATAAATTTGAAAACATTTTCAAAATCATGAAACACACACAAACAATGGGTATGCTAAAATAAATATTTAAGCCCAATACCCATGCAAAATGCATATGTGTGAGGAACCTAAACATTAGGAAACCAACCCCAATAGGAGTTTGATTTCCTAATGTAATCACATGAGATGATCACATCCCTAACCAAAGAGTTGATGTAGTTATCCCTCTCTTACACACTACACTTAGTGGGAATCCATAATCTCAAGGATTTCCTAGGCAAGGGTTTTGCCTTTGCAAGAGTGGTGGATGTGACATGCTTAGGTGTAGAAAATATTTTTTTAGCATGCATGAAGTGAGAATTTTGCTTCTTAGCAAAAAAATGAAGAGTTTTCATTTTTCCTCACCACCTTGTGATTTACATGCTTCTTGTTGGTGTTATTGTTATACAAGAAAACATGGTGATTCTTCTTATGTGCTTTAGTAATATTTCTTGAATTTGCATCAAAAGAAGAATTGGAGGTGGGTTTGGTAACCACATTTGGAGTGTATCCCAAACCCCCTCCATGTTTTGCCGGATGTTGTTTTTCAAGCAAGCCGTAAAGTGAATCCCTAGAATAAACAAAGCTTTTGAGCTTTTGGGATTCCTCTTCGAATTTCAACGTAAGTTGTTGAATGCGAGTTTCTAAGCTAAGGGTTTGAGCTACTAATTTTTCATTGGTTAAGCTCAATTCCTTAACTTGAGAGAGAAGTGTGTTTCTCTCACTAGTGTCACAAACATGCAAAGCATCATAATTATTTACATTAGAAGATTCAAAAAGTATGCACCCTACTCATAGCATTCTTAAATTTAGCTTTCAATTTATCATAGAGTCGACGCACTTACTTGCCAAGTTGGAGGCCACATTGAAGCGGTATTCAAGCTCCTCGTCAGATAGCTTTTCTTCCTCAACTTCCTCATCGTTTTCATCCTCGCTAGAGCTTGACAAAGACTCTTCCCCATTAGCCATGAAGCACATTTCTTCGTTGGAGTTGAGCCACGCCTCTACTTCTTCATCGCTAGATCTTGCGGAGATTAATGAAGAATCATCAAAAGCCACGAAGCACATGTGAGCTCGCTCCTTGACATCCTCTTATTCATCACTTGATGTGTCCTCATCGGAATCATCAAATGTGCCGACAAGTCCCTTCTTTTGATTCTTGAATTTGGACTTGCCTTTCCAAGGCTTCTTCCCTTTCCCTTTGTAATTTTCTTTGTCGGTCTTGGAAGGGAATTCGGTAGAAAGATGACCTTTTCCTCTACAATTGAAACAAATAGAATTGTTAGACTTCGAGGCAAACTTTGACAAAGATTTACCTTGCTCATCCTTGAGGAATGCCTTGAATTGCTGGAATTGCTTGGCAAGCTCGATGTAATCATTATCGCTAACATCATCTTATTCATCTTCACTCGGAGCTTCCCGATGGAACTTCTTTCTCCACTTGATTGGCTCCTTCTCGGCATGGAATGCAACCCTCTTTTGCTTATCGGGCTTGGTTGGTTGAATCTCTTTTTTATGTTGAAGTTTCACTTCATACGCCATGAGCTTCCCAATGCACTCCTCAACGGTGTATTTGGACAAGTCATTAGACTCCAAAATCCCGTTGGCCTTTGACTCCCATTGAGATGTAAGTGAGTCAAGGATATTCTCTACATGATCCTCTTGGGAAATCACCTTCCCAAGTCCTTCCAAAGCGTTCACAATTTCAGTGAACCTAGTGAACATCTCCGAAATGTTTTCATCTTCCTGTATCTTAAACGACTCATATTTAGATCTAAATACGCATTGTTTAGATTTCTTTACCTTCGAAGTCCCTTCATGAGCAATCTTCAATGTACGCCAAATTTCGTTGGCCGATTTGCACATGGAGATGCGGTTGAACTCGTTTGAAGTGAGGGCGCAATGGAATGCATTCATAGCCCTCGCATTGACTTTGATCGAGTCCTTGTCCGCCTTAGTTCTAGAAGTCGTAGGTGAAGTAGGCTCCTCAAATGGCAACTCCGTAATGTCCCATAGGTCTTGACCCTTCATGTAGATCATCATCCTGATCTTCCAACTTGGGTAGTTGGTTCCGTTGAAGAGCGGGGGTCGAATGGTAGAGTGATCTTCTTCATGACACGTGGATGTAGCGTCGAATGCCATCGTTGCAGTATGCTATAACCTCGTTCTTATACCAATTGTAAGGACCGTCTACCTTGCAATACTAATAACAAACACTCTAGAGGGGTGTGAATAGAGTAATGGCAATAAATTGTTCAATTAAAATTAAACTTGCAAATGCGGAATAATAAGTGCAAGAGGAATTAATCAACACAATCAATCCAAACGCAAACACAAGAATTACCCTGGTTCCCCAAACTTGGGTACGTACAGCCATACCAATATCCAATATAATTCTCACATAGAGAAGTGAATACAATCTCACACAGAGATACCTCACACAGAGGATTTGGATTCTCACACAGAGAAATCCTTACTCTCACTCAGAGAGACCTCACACAGAGGATTTAGGATTCCCACAAAGAGATATCATTGCTTTCACACAGAAAGACTTATGCTCTTACACAGAGAGACTCAAACTCTCACATAGAGAGATCTCAACCAACCCTCACACAGAATGTTATACTCTCACACAGAGAGTAACTAACTATCACATAGAAAGCTAGGCTTTCAATAAAATAACAAAGTAAAACAAATACTCTTACCTATGCCTTGAGATGAACTCACTCATTAACGAATACAAGGCATGGAAGAGGATCTCCAAGTGATGAGATTTGCTTGAAATCACTTGGATGAATTCCCTTGAACTTGACTTCAATGCATGAAGGAGAGAATGAGCTCTAAGAGGAAAATGAGAGAGTTTAAGAGTGGCTTAATCAATCTCTAATGATTTGCAATAGCTACAAGAAGTTCTAATGAACTCATCCCTCTCATATATATATAGGAACCCTATAGGAACTCTCAAAAGCCAAGAAAACAGCTAAAACAAAAAGATGCAACGGCTAGTTTCTGGGCAAAAACGTCACTGACAGTCGACTGATGAACAAATGACAGTCGACTGTCCACGGCTAGAAAATATCCAATGGCTATAATATGAGCCTTGACAGTCTACTGATGAAATAGATACAGTCTACTGTAAACAGGACAGGCGCCTGTAAACCCTTCAACAGGCGACTGCTGCAGGGGATGGAATAAAACAGAGAGATGCACTCTTTCTCCCAATAAGCATACAGGTGACTGATGACAAGAATACAATCGACTGTAAAATAGACAGGCGACTGTAACTCCTTCATCAGTCAACTACTGCAGGAGATGGAGAAAAACAGAGAGATGCAATATTCGCACTTACGCTTCTCAGACGACTGTTGACCATTTCACAGGCGACTGTAAATATACAGAAGACTGTAATATGAACATCAGTCAACTGATGCGAAAAGCTTAAGTAGAGTCAATAAAAGGTTGACTTGAGCAGTGCACCACAGTCGACTGTAGAAGGCTCGACAGTCGACTGAAAATCACCCAATTGACTGTAACGCCTTCATCAGACGACTGTAGGAGAGCCATGGACTCCAAATGAGTCTTTGGACACGATGTGCCTATTGGATTGGATTCTGTGATAATCATAAGGCTCACTAATATGGTTAAATGCATATGCATGAATGCGTTGACCATCTATCAAGTCATTACATTATACCTAGACTCAAAAAGGAGAAAAGCAATAAATGAAATATTACATGGATTACATTGCTTTCCTTAGAGTCTATGGCTTCAGTCTTGATGTCTTGATGCTCCCCATCATCTCCAAGCTTTGGCACCACTGAGTCCAAGCTTTGGCCCTTCTCCACTTGATGTCCACCCGTACACCAAGTGTTTAGTCTCTAAAAATGATATTCTTGAATTATTATTAAGAGACTAAAACAAGAGAGTCATTAGCAACAACATAATGTTGTGATCATCATCAAAATAACATTGGTATGAAACACCAATACTCAACAAGAACTAGGTCATGTTGGATCTAGATCTAAGTCTGGAGGGGGGTGAATAGGCTAATAAAAATTCTTCGAGAATATAGGCAGTTATCAGCACAAATAATCAGATGCAGAGAAAATAAAGACAATCACAGAGTGCACAGCTAGATTTACCCTGGTTCGATCGCACCAATGACCTATTCCAGTCACAAAGCAGATACTCGCATTAATATGTCAAGGGTACAACTAAAGCGCTACGAGTACCGACTCTACGCTCACCATGTTCGTACCGCACTCACCAAAGTGCCAAACACTATTAATCTAGTAGACGCTCTCTCTTGACTAGCACCGACTAGTCAAGACCCTCTTGTCTAGCACCGACTAGACAAGACAACAAAAGAATGAAAAAGTGATATACAAAGATCAACACACCAATACATAAATATAAATAAATATGGAGTTTAAAAAAGCTCAGTTCGTGTATATGTCGTCGTCTCTGTGGTTCAGCGCCAGTCAGATCTCATCTGACAAGATGTCATCGTCTATCTCAAGTCGTGGCACCCCTAAGATGTTGCGGCCTCCTTCTTTGGCTTTGAAGCTTGCGACTAGGGAGGAGAACACCCTTGAAACTTGCGGCAATGATGTTGAAGAATATTTTACGGTGCAGCAATGGATGAGTTGGAATCTTGGCAAGTTGCGGCAATGGGGGATGACCTCTTGATGTGTCATGCCCCGCTTCCCATTAATACTTGGGAGCGAGTACGCGAGCAGGTCTGCCTGTGCTTAAATCAAAGAAGAAGTAATTATTTATTTTTCTTTCTTTCTTTCTGCTTTGACGTAAGCACAATAAGCGTATGTGTATTAAGCTTTGCAGGTTCTTACATGCGAACTCAGAACAACACAAAATATCATTATTACAACTCAATATATAGATTACATGTGCATAAATAAGGCCTAGCATGACCATTAGAAACAGTTACACAAAGTGGAATTACACCTAAATGAGTTTACAATAATAATATTAAATTATAGCAGCGAAGCGAAGGCACGTTGTTCCTCGGCAAGTGATCTCAACGTCAAAGTACTCAAACCAGTTAAGTTTCAAGGTATGTTCTTCTATCTCAAATATGACGTATATTTCACAAGATAAAGATAAGGAAATATACGTCAGCGAGGGTCGCTCAGCAAGATATAAAACGTTAGAAAAACTGACCCTAGACAAGATTTTCAAAAGCATGGCAGTTAAATAATTATAAATAAACGAACAATTATAGTTTCTAAGCAGAAATTACAATTGCATTGCAGTCTTATTATAAGTGAAAGCAGTAACAACAATTATAATTTCTAATTAGTATGAACAGAAATTATACTAGCACGACAGTTCTATTTAAGTGAAAACATGACGGTTCTATTTAGGTGAAAGTAGAAACAATTCTACATGTCGTACGTTTTCGGTATAGCATTTTCAAGATGTTCAAAAGTGTATCTAAATTAATGCACTAAGGTTCACGTCGGTAAGCGGTAAGCAAGTGAATCTATCTTCAAGTGCCCCGAAGGTGACCCGTTTACTTCCGACTAGTGCCCGCGAACCCAACCACACCAACGTGTTCTTTCTGGACCACGAGCCAGAATCAGCCAAACCGGCCATCAAAAGTTATAATAGTGGAACACGAACCAGCTAGCCAAACTGACCCACATGAATATCCAAATCTTGGCATGCAATATCTATGGTTAGCCAAACCGGCCCGCATGTCTATGATTTTCAAGTAGTTCAAGCAATTTATATAAGTCTAGAAATATTGCAATTCACAAGGCATATTCAATTAACTTATTAAAGTGTCCACACGCACGCACGCAAGTTTTTATCTTGCAATACACAACATGTGACATGTGAAGTTTGGTGTCGCATTAAATGAAACAGTATTTAAAAACATAAAGAAAATGCACACTTGCAATAGTATAAAGAAATGAGCACAGAAATGATTCCAACTGAGCCAATGTGTCTAATTAAGCTTGAAATATTTTTCTAAGGCTTATAGACATCTTTCAAGATCTTAAAATAATTAATGGGGATTTTTCTTAACTTATACTACCCAAAAACTAATTAAAACGAGAAAACGATTTTTCATTATATTTTTCAAAGATTTCTCTAGGGCAAACTATACGTCGGAATTCTTCCAACAAGGAGTCAAAACGACCGATTTAACTAGTACTACAACATATATTTTTCTCGTATGTCAGTGTAAGTGAAAATCGCATGATATAAATTTTAAAGCGAATTTAGCTTTATTGAGTTTTGCCTTTGAAAAATCATTGTCGTAGATATACTTACCTTTTGGCAATGGAACCAGCGTCAATGAGTCCGTTTCGTCGTTTCTGAATTTCTGGGCCTTGTCGCGTATTTTTCTGACACATATAAAATTTATTACGAATTAAATACGAATCAGCCATATTAATGTGTGTATACATATTTTCGTATATACATTTATACGTATATGCATACGTATAATAACTTATTTAACACCCCCATGCGTTTCACGCTGTTGTTTGGGGTTCTTCGTCGACGACATGGCGGTAATGACCGGGCAGAGGCGACGGGGTCGCAGCGGCCAAGGGCAGCGAGCGGCGGCGTCTTCTAATGATGCGTTGGTGGTAAGGCAGATGCCATGGCGGTGGGGAGCGACAGTAGTTGGAGGGGAGGGTGGGGATCCACTGCGGGCTTCTTGACGGCGGAGGCGGGCTCAGGGCGGTGGAGGGACGGTGCGGTGAGGTCGGGGGTAACGAGGCGATGCGGATGGTGCCTGTGCAGTGACGGCAGCTGCGAGGAGCGGAGGCATGCGTTTTGGCGATGTCGGAGGGGTCAGAGGGATGAGGGGCGGTATTGGAGTGAGGAGAGGAGGAGCTTGGGGGCTTGAGGAAGGCATACGGCATTGTCGGGGCGGAGAGGGGTGTAAGCGAGCTCGAACGACGTGGCATGCAGCGGCGGAGGTAGCCGCAGGAAGGTTGTGGCAGGATGTGGATGTTGTGAGGCTGTTGGGGGCGCCACGTTCTCGTCGAGGGTGGGTGGCAGTCATGCTCCTCCGAAGGAGAGGGGAGATAAGGCGCGGTGCTGGCGGCGAAGGCGGCGGAGAGGCACCGGTGGTCGGATGAGGGTACCGACGGGGGGAAGATCGGAGGGTTAGGGGTTTGGTTTTGAGAGTGAGGATGGGTTCGGCATGAGTGTGATCAAAAGAGGGGGAGAGAGTTATTATATAAGTTAATATAAATTTATTATATGATATTAATAAATGGAATTTTAATGAATGGGTTGGCAAGTTGGATCTGACCAACCTATTCGGTGGGTTAATGGGGTGAGTTAGGGTATTAATTAAGTAGGTTTAATGTGTAAATGGTAGCGAATTAAATGTAATTAGTGAAGGTGAAGATTAGTGATTATAATTAGTAAAAATGATGTAATATTACGCCGTTTTTGCATACAACTACGAAAAATTACGAAAACATAGCCACAGGTTCATATCGTCTCGAGGATCACGAATACGAGGTCCATTTTAGATTCTGAGTTACGGAGATACGAGTTTTGGGCCAAAACATTTGGGATGCGGGTTTGTGCGTTCTAGGTCGATTTGACTCCAGAAAATTACGAAATTAATATGAGGAGCACTAAATGACTATAGAATCATACTGTAGAAGTTTGAAATCGTTTTGATAATTTTTATATATTAAATTAATTGATATGTCTATATCAGTTACAATTAAGTAGAAAATATTATATAAACTATTTAAACTTTTTGACGACACTTAAACTTACGAATATATGTTATAACTAGTATGATGATATGAAAATATTTTTATATAAGTGATTTGAAATCATTTCTGGTATAAAACTCCTGACAAACTATTTCAAAATATCTTCAAAGTATAAAAATACGTACAGTACGAATATACGTGTACTGATGGATGCGAGTCGTCACATGATGTTGCGGCAGTGGAGTTTTGTTGAATGGAAACTTGAGGCCTCGGCTTGGATGTTGCGCAATGGATGAAGAACTCTTGGCAATGAAGCTTGCTTGCAATGAGGATGAGAGCTTGGCTTTGAATATTGCAACTTGCAGCTTTAGAGGTGAACACTGACTTCTTGGAGTTACACAATGGAGGAGAGAAGGCCCTTGTAGATGTTGCGCAATGTTGAAGTTTGAAGCTTGGTAGGATTCGGCAATGTAGAAGATGGATAGCTTTTGGGACATTGTTGCGCAATGTAGGTGTAGATCACCTTAGCAATGGAAGATTTCGGCAAGGGGGTTTTGGATTTGTTGGCCGCAATATTACTTTGTGGTTGCTCTCATCTTTTGGATGTCGGTTTATATAGATGAAGATGAGATCAATTAGGCTCAAATAGAATCCCATAAAACTAGGAGATATGATGGAATCTTAACTAGTATAGGGTTTGAACAAATCATATGGAAGATCTCTTCTAATCACAATAGGATATGGAGTTTGAATTTGGATTACAATAGGATTTGAATTTGAATGACAATGGGACTTGAATAGGAGCTCATTTAATCACAAAGTTATTTCCATGAGATTTGGTTCTTCCATTATTGATATGAATGATATCTCTCCGTATCTCTCCATTTTTGACCAAGTCTTCATATGTGTAGCAATTTTCTCCATCACTTTGACTTGGTCCTCCTTTGAGTATTTACGAGCTTGCCACTCCTGAAAACACTTAGCACACACATCAAATTGTTCACACACGTTTGTTATCCTCAAACATGAAGTTATCGATCGTTGTATCCAACTACACAGTGTATCCAACAATCTCCCCCTCTTGATGATGACAAACCAATATAAGATTTGAGCAATAACGATCCGAATAATATCATCATGACATGTGTGTGTGTGTGTGTGAAGTGTGATGATGGAGGAAATAATATAAAAACAATGATAAGCAATGATGTTCAACATATATGCATTCTCCCCATATATTCATGCTCCCCATTTATTCATGCTCCCCTTGAACACATATTCATTAAGCACATATTCACAGATTCACATTATTCATTAGGCACATTAAGCATTAAGCACATTATTCAACCAAATCTTCTCGATATTCTCCCTCTTTTGTTATCATCAAAAGTGTACAACGAAGTCATTGTCATATCACATGCAAAAGGAGAGTACTATAAACTATACCAAACATTTGCATGTAGTCATTCTTAGAACAAACAAGTCAAATCCAATGTAAATTATAACGACTTCTACACCATCGTGTAAGTGTGATGATTAAACATTGAAGCACATAATGAGACCTTTCAAGAAATTCAACCAAAACCAATCCACTTTTCCATGTAACATGATATCATCTTGGATTGATTTTCCACATCTCAATGAAAATGAGTTCAAGTTACCACCCCCAAAACATAGCTTATGAAGACTCTTAGATGTTGGGTGGCATTGCTTGAAGAGTATAACACCAACGCTAAAGTTTACACTTAAAGCTTATGTTGGATACTTGTGAATAGTATCGTTGCCATGGATCGTATCCATTTTTCATACGGAGCTCTTTTCTTTCTTTTTCAATTATACATACATACATACATACATACATACATACATACATACATACATACATACATACATACATACATACATACATATATATATATATATATATATATATATTCAATTCTTTTGAGCTCTATTTTTAATCCAAGGCAAGACACATTATATCCTTTAGATTTTCAGTTATTTTTCATCATACATTCACTTTCCAATATTTCATAAAAGATATCTCTAAATGTACAACAAAATTTAATATGTGTGGAAGTGACAGTGTAGGTGTAGAAATCGAATTATTCTAATCATTGAACATGGCATAGTTATTTAGAAAATCAAACATACAAATATAGCTATAACAATATTACATCAATTTCTACATGGATATGAATGTCATTCATTAATACCAATTTAATGATTCAAGAGAAAGATACACATTAAGCACCATTTATAGTTTTTTGTATTTTTTTCATTTTTTTTGTTTTGTGTTTATAAAGAACTAAAACAACCTAATAAATGAACTAGCATACAAACAAAAGCAAATCAAGCACATAAAAAGTTATGAAGATATTCATTATGCTCAAAGAAGACACCATACCTTCGCGTTGTCGTTTGGCTAAGGAACTTTTTAATGAAATGCCCAATCTATAATTCATTGCCACTCCATCTTACTTACATGGAAGATGTTATGTGTGACCTTGGAATCCAACAAAGTCCACTTTTGTTAGTCAACAAATTTTTAGAAACCCATATTTGCTTGAATTTAATGTTCTTGTTCCTATATTTGCAATAATAAGAGGTATGACAAATACAACCACATATAAAGCACTTTGCATGAATATTTCTAGCTTTTGTTGTCTCAATGTGAACTTTCTTATATTTTGACTTTTCAACATGTTTCAAATCATATCCAAGTCATTGCCTATTATTGCCATATATTTGGTTTCCAAGAATTATATCCAAAGATTGTTTGCCAACACCAACTTTCTTTATGGTCAATTCTAGGTTTGTGACTTTAGATTTCAAGTAGAGATTTTCGTTCCAGGCAAAGCGCATTTACTAATGAAAGCTTTCTTGTTTTCCTCTTCACTCTTTTTCACATTTTCAACTTTCTTTTAAAATCAAGCATTTTTCATTTAAGCTCATTTTAAGCATGCACATCTTTTTATTAAGCTCTTTATTTTCAGTTTCTAGCATAGTTACATTTTCTTTATGCATGCTTTTTTTAAAAGCGTAGGACAATTAAGGCATTCAGTTATTTCATGCATGCTAGATTTTTCCTTTTTCAGCAGATCAATGGTAGAATTACATGTGATCGCAGCCCCCGAATGGGGACCGAACGATGCTAATAAAAACTGCAGTGCATGGGTCGTGTGTAGTCGCTTACAGGTCGAACATAAGGAGGCGGTCAATGAGTAATGGTTCCTACGGGTCTTCAGATGAGAGCAACGCGATAGTCCAGTGAATTGTCGGTGAATTATATAAAAGTGTAAACAAGGGTGTAAAAGCTCAAGGCATGGGAAATCCCCCCATTTGACTACGGTTAAGGTTTAATTAATAATCGATAGGTTTACGGGTTCATTGGGACTCGAGAGAGGTCGTGTGACCTAAAGGCATTCACCTACCCCCCACTGTCGTGATGCATGATAGGTTATTCCCTTATGTCATGTCCTAACCCCAGCTGTCGCCATGCAATGATAGGCCAACCCAATCTACACCAATGTCGGGGGTTCTCCGATGCATCAGTGTACGTCGAGTGCATTACGCTCGACGAATATCCCCGATCTTCCTCCCGCCCAAAGTGGCGTTCGGGGATTAGACATACATTGGTAGAGCTCTAATCGGTGCACCTTGGCGTATCAGTCACACCGATAGTACGGATCGTCGTAGAGATCAGATCTTAGGATCGGTCCCGGTTTTTGATCTGCGGTCGACCTAATCGCCCCGAATGGAGGGGGTCGAATCTACCGCGATAATAATCGTCCTAATGCAACCCTAATCTCAACTACCCCAGTAACCCAATCATTTATTTGGTTAAACCAATGGCCCCAATCCATTGGGGTTCATCCCATTGCCCTAGATAAAAATTACTCACTTTCCATTAGAATAGAGGGGGATTCCAATGACGGGTAAGCGCCCAAAGCCATGGATTCAGTCTACAAAAGCAATAGATGATGAAACAACAGAGCAATAACAAAGATGGAAAAATTCTATTGAAGAAACAAAGAGTATTACACTAATTAATATTTATAACAATAAAAACGACAGAATAAAAGAGTTAGAATCCTTACAAAATGACCCATAACCCTAGAAAAGATAGAAAACAATTGAAAATGAGATTTGTTGCACAGGAGGATGAAGGGCCGCTTATATACGCGCGCCCAAAAGGCAAACACACCCCCAGATCCGCCCTAAAATTCGTAGGAAAGGGGTTTGACGCGACAGCGTCGAGAAACGTGTAGAGGAATATGCCCTCAGATCATTTGTATTTGATCCAAATGAAAATTTAAGACTAGATAGGGACTAATTTGCATATGATGCAAAAGAGATTAAATGTGTCTTAAATTGTTTAAGACTATATTTAATTAAATAAACGCGTTGAAAAGGTTACCTAAATGAAGGGATCGTCCCGCTCTAAACGCAGGTTCAAACCGCGTCAAAAACGGAGTCCAAATGCACAAGTTATAGCCAAAACAAGTCAGCCCAAACTGTTGGGCTGAAACCAGCGAAAATGGAGGCCCACCAAGCCCGAATTTTCTGGTAGGGTTTTTTTGAAACCTGGGATTTTCTTGACGGCTACGTTTCTAAGAGAAGCATGACTTTTGGCTAACTTTGGACAATTGTTTGAAGGGTCAAACGGACTCGGATTGACGAGCCGTTTTTTCCTACGCGTTCACCGTTGAACCCTCTTCGATTTGGTAGGTTGTACCAACATTGAAGCTCAACGGTGAGGGAGTTAAAATTCGAGGAAGTTTGCCCTTTGTGAAAAGCAAACTAACTTGATTTATTTAATCCCAAATTAATAGTCCCACCTCGGTTGTGGAGAAAAGAGGAGAGTCAGCTGCCTCTATAAATAGAGGCCCGCCCCCTTCCTCATAACTCGTCCCAAGCTCTAGATCTGAGCAGCTCTCGTAAATGTTGGAGCACGCTCGGATCTAAGCTAAATTAATATTTCTCCTCTCCCTATAAATTTCTGCCTTGCTCCTGAGGGCTCTAACAAAGCCGCAAAGGAGTTCGGATTCAGATCCAAAATTTAGGCGGAGGTTTCACTCGCGTGAAACTTTCTTCAGCGCGTGGTTGGCTCCATCGACACGGGATTGATCGCCTCGGGATGCGGAGCGGTTCGAGGAGCGATTCGGGAGCGGTTTGAGGAGCAGCTCGACGTGGGACGGGGAGCGGCTCGCAAGACGGTGCGGAACATCTCGCCTGCTCCAGGGTTGAGATTCTGGGTATGTGTTTAATTAAGCATTAGTTTAATTTAATCGCAGTTGGCTAGATCCTTCTTGGGATGGTCAGACCCATCCCAAGTCGGCATAGATCTTGGATTAGGGTCTTGGACCTTAGGGTTAAATGTTAAATAGATTAACATGTTTATATTTTCCGCTGCTTTTCTGTCTATGTTCCGTCCGACTTAGGACGGGGCATAGAGTTTTTGTGCCCTACGGGTCCCAGAAATCCCTTCAGTGGTATCAGAGCGTAGGTCTGCGTAACGATCTAGCCTGCGATTTCTTTAAACACATGAAATGCTTTTAAATACTTTTAAAAAAATATTTTTAAAGTTATGAGATAAATTTTAAAAATATTTTTGATGTTTAAAAATCTATGTGATAAATTTTTGAATATGGAAATTTTTTAATGACGTTTTAAAAGTTATGTGATAATTTTTAAAACTAATTTTAAATCTTTTAAAATTTATGCGATAAGTTTAAAGTGCCTAAAAATTTTATATGATAAAATTTTAGGCATGAAAGTTTTTTAAAATGATGTTTTAATTTTATGAGATATTTTAAAACTGATTTTAAAGGTTAAACTTTTTATGCGATAAGGATGATATGTAGAGGAATATGCCCTCAGATCATTTGTATTTGATGCAAATGAAAATTTAAGCCTAGATAGGGACTAATTTGCATATGATGCAAAAGAGATTAAATGTGTCTTAAATTGTTTAAGACTATATTTAATTAAATAAACGCTTTGAAAAGGTTACCTAGATGACGAGATCGTCCCGCTCTAAACGCAGGTTCAAACCGCGTCAAAAACGGAGTCCAAATGCACAAGTTATAGCCAAAACAAGTCAGCCCAAACTGTTGGGCTGAAACCAGCGAAAATGGAGGCCCACCAAGCCCGAATTTTCTGGTTAGGGTTTTTTGAAACATGGGATTTTCTTGACGGCTACGTTTCTAAAAGAAGCATGACTTTTGGCTAACTTTGGACAATTGTTTGAAGGGTCAAATGGACTCGGATTGACGAGCCGTTTTTTCCTACGCGTTCACCGTTGAACCCTCTTCGATTTGGTAGGTTGTACCAACATTGAAGCTCAACGGTGAGGGAGTTAAAATTCGAGGAAGTTTGCCCTTTGTGAAAAGCAAACTAACTTGATTTATTTAATCCCAAATTAATAGTCCCACCTCGGTTGTGGAGAAAAGGGGAGAGTCAGCTGCCTCTATAAATAGAGACACGCCCCCTTCCTCATAACTCGTCCCAAGCTCTAGATCTGAGCGGCTCTCGTAAATGTTGGAGCACGCTCGGATCTAAGCTAAATTAATATTTCTCCTCTCTCTATAAATTTCTGCCTTGCTCCTGAGGGCTCTAGCAAAGCCGCAAAGGAGTTCGGATTCAGATCCGAAATCTAGGCGGAGGTTTCACTTGCGTGAAACTTTCTTCAGCGCGTGGTTGGCTCGGCGGCATAGGATTGATCGCCTCGGGATGCGGAGCGGTTCGAGGAGCGGTTCGAGGAGCAGCTCGGCGTGGGACGGGGAGCGGCTCGAAAGACGGTGCGGAACATCTCGCCTGCTCCAGGGTTGAGATTCTGGGTATGTGTTTAATTAAGCATTAGTTTAATTTAATCGCAGTAGGCTAGATCCTTCTTGGGATGGTCAAACCCATCCCAAATCGGCATAGATCTTGGATTAGGGTCTTGGACCTTATGGTTAAATGTTAATTAGATTAACATGTTTATATTTTCCGCTGCTTTTCTGTCTATGTTCCGTCCGACTTAGGACGAGGCATAGAGTTTTTGTGCCCTAAGGGTCTCAGAAATCCCTTCAGTGATATCAGAGCGTAGGTATGCGTAACGATCTAGCCTGCGATTTCTTTAAACACATGAAATGCTTTTAAATACTGTTAAAAAAATGTTTTTTTAAAGTTATGAGATAAATTTTAAAAATGTTTTTGATGTTTAAAAATCTATGTGATAAATTTTTGAATATGGAAATTTTTTAATGACGTTTTAAAAGTTATGTGATAATTTTTAAAACTAATTTTAAATCTTTTAAAATTTATGCGATAAGTTTAAAGTGCCTAAAAATTTTATATGATAAAATTTTAAGCATGAAAGTTTTTTAAAATGATGTTTTAATTTTATGAGATATTTTAAAACTGATTTTAAAGGTTAAAATTTTTATGCGATAAGGATGATATGTAGAGGAATATGCCCTCAGATCATTTGTATTTGATGCAAATGAAAATTTAAGCCTAGATAGAGACTAATTTGATATGATGTAAAAGAGATTAAATGTGTCTTAAATTGTTTAAGACTATATTTAATTAAATAAACACGTTGAAAAGGTTCCCTAGATGACGGGATCGTCCCGCTCTAAACGCAGGTTCAAACCGCGTCAAAAACGGAGTCCAAATGCACAACTTATAGCCAAAACAAGTCAGTCCAAACTGTTGGGCTGAAACCAGCGAAAATGGAGGCCCACCAAGCCCAAATTTTCTGGTTAGGGTTTTTTGAAACCTGGGATTTTCTTGACGGCTACGTTTCTAAGAGAAGCATGACTTTTGGCTAACTTTGGACAATTGTTTGAAGGGTCAAACGGACTCGGATTGACGAGCCGTTTTTTCCTACGCGTTCACCGTTGAACCCTCTTCGATTTGGTAGGTTGTACCAACATTGAAGCTCAACGGTGAGGGAGTTAAAATTCGAGGAAGTTTGCCCTTTGTGAAAAGCAAACTAACTTGATTTATTTAATCCCAAATTAATAGTCCCACCTCGGTTGTGGCGAAAAGGGGAGAGTCAGCTGCCTCTATAAATAGAGGCCCGCCCCTTCCTCATAACTCGTCCCAAGCTCTAGATCTGAGCGGCTCTCGTAAATGTTGGAGCACGCTCGGATCTAAGCTAAATTAATATTTCTTCTCTCCCTATAAATTTCTGCCTTGCTCCTGAGGGCTCTAGCAAAGCCGCAAAGTAGTTCGGATTCAGATCCGAAATCTAGGCGGAGGTTTCACTCGCGTGAAACATTCTTCAGCGCGTGGTTGGCTCGGCGACACGAGATTGATCGCCTCGGGATGCGGAGCGGTTCGAGGAGCGGTTCGGGGAGCGGTTCGAGGAGCAGCTCGGCGTGGGACGGGGAGCGGCTCGCAAGACGGTGCGGAACATCTCGCCTGCTCCAGGGTTGAGATTCTGGGTATGTGTTTAATTAAGCATTAGTTTAATTTAATCGCAGTATGCTAGATCCTTCTTGGGATGGTCAGACCCATCCCAAGTCGGCATAGATCTTGGATTAGGGTCTTGGACCTTAGGGTTAAATGTTAATTACATTAACATGTTTATATTTTCTGCTGCTTTTCTGTCTATGTTCCGTCCGACTTAGGACGGGGCATAGAGTTTTTGTGCCCTAAGGGTCCCAGAAATCCATTCAGTGGTATCAGAGCGTAGGTCTGCGTAACGATCTAGCCTGCAATTTCTTTAAACACATGAAATGCTTTTAAATACTTTTAAAAAAATGTTTTTTAAAGTTATGAGATAAATTTTAAAAATGTTTTTGATGTTTAAAAATCTATGTGATAAATTTTTGAATATGGAAATTTTTTAATGACGTTTTAAAAGTTATGTGATAATTTTTAAAACTAATTTTAAATCTTTTAAAATTTATGCGATAAGTTTAAAGTGCCTAAAAATTTTATATGATAAAATTTTAAGCATGAAAGTTTTTTAAAATGATGTTTTAATTTTATGAGATATTTTAAAACTGATTTTAAAGGTTAAAATTTTTATGCGATAAATTTTTTAAAGTAGCATGCAAATTTGTGATTTTAAAAACAAGTTTTTATGAGATAAAAATAAAATATTTTTAAAATCATATTTTAAATTTAAATGTTAAATTTATGTATGCATGCTAAAATTGTTTTATGCGATAAATTTAGTCTATTTTATTGTTAAATAGTTGTGCACTATCTTTATGCGATAAATTAGTGTAGCTTTATTTTAATGGCTAGTTCATCTTGTCCCTTATTTGATAACACAAGACACCCCTTTAGGTTAGCCATTAAGAAATGATTAAAATTTATTACTTAAATTTTAATGACATGCTATGTTTTAATAAAATATTAACAACACTTCAAGACCTAATTCCTGATTAGGGTAGTCCCTTTAATGTTTCTTAATTCTAATTGTTATTATTAATTTTCATTAAAGGACTTCGCTTTTAGCGTTGTTAATAAAATTTTTTAAAATCCTAATAACGATTAGGATAGCACGTGAACCTTATAGTTGATAAGGACTTAATAAAAGTTATTAAACAAATCCTAAAATTTTGAATTTAAGGATGCAACTAGTTGATATGATTAATTAGTTGTTAATAAAAGCTGTTTAGTCTATGGCACACATATAAAAGTGACAAGCTTCATTCAATGGACCATGATCCAGTCAATAAGCTTGGCTAAGAGTTCTGGATCAACCCTTGCTAGTCCAAGGGGCAGTGATCCTGGCTTAGTCAATTCCCTGGCTGTGTTCCGCTGGACCGCAATGTCGCGAATCATGATTGTATGACACCCTGGACTATTTCTAGTCAATGCGTTATAAATCTTATTAAAGATTAATCCGTATCCCTCCTTGATTTTGGAGCTTGGTAACTCAAAGAAGACAATTATAGTTGTTGAGTCTCCTCAAGCTATGACATGTTTATCTTTAAGGAACAAACTCCAACATACATGTGATGTAGTCTAGACTTGACCCAAATCGATACGTCGGGTCTCCTCGAGCATCGATCTAAGTCAAATCTGGACACGAAATCAAGGGTCTGACTAGATCAGTCATTATGATTTGTTGAGTCTCCTCAAGATCATAAGTGACTGTGGGTAAAAAACGATAGGGAGTCACATATGATGTGATTGACTAAGAGTTAGTCTACCAATCATGGAACCAATCAACTTGTTGAGTCTCCTCAAGGTTGTGAGGTTCATGATGATTGGATCCCTCTATCACTAAATTTTAAATATTTTAATTCGATTAAATCGTTCGTTATTAAGCTTTGAAACGATCGTAAAAATAGTGGGAAGATATAGATAGATAAAAGCCATTCTACCTATATTTAATTTTGAACATATGCCAAAACTAGGGCAAGACTATGTTTACCGAAGGAATCAAATGTAATATTTTATTAAATAAGTTAACTGGTCAAATTGGTTGATTAATTGAATATCGAGTTAAATTCTAATTGATAGAATTAAACTATATTCTCGTTGACATTTAAATGACCTTCTAAAGAACAGACTTAAGAAATATGATTTCATTAAGTTCTGAGTCCAACAAATAAATTCACGCTTCATGTCACTCGTCTCTGTAAGAGGCAGCTTGAACATATAGGATATTCGAAGTATGTTTCTCCCTACAACTTGTCGAGCTACCCTCAAGGTTGTATGGATAAACAATTTTGATCCGCAAAGTTCGAAAATTCGATCAAACCGTTTGAATCGAATACGAGTGCATGAGCGATGCAAGGCTATGTATCCCAACCGGATCTTGAGACAAGCAACTTCTTGAGCTACACTCAAGATTGCAACTCTCAGGCGTTTGGATACATGAGACGCTTGCATAAGTATTTATTTATGTTGGGTTATTTAATATCTAAATGTGATTTAGAAAAAGGTAGAAGGCACTCCGGAAAGTCAATTGAGAAAGTTAGTTTAATTTATCATTAGTAAATGCATAAGGAGGAGGAAATGAAAATGTGACATATTCTGATGTCACGATTTCATAATTATTGTTATACAAAAGGTTAACACATTTTGACGAAAGTCGTCACATTGCTTCTGAAGCAATAAGTAATATGTATAACGACAATATATATATTAAATGTTAATATATAAATACACAAGATAGTAGCAAAGTTATATGGCAAAATAGACTAGGCCATATCGAGAGACTAAGCTTCACAAGTCACATAAAGAGGGGTCTGACCTCTCGTATTATGAAGTCTTCGGACACTTGTGAGTCTTATCCTCTTAGAAATAATAGCCGAAACCCATCTGTAAGACAGTGGGAGAATGAGTTGTCGAACTCAGTTTAGTACATACTGATGTACTCGAGTCTAGATTAACCAAAATAAGTTGTTCGTATATTTTATTAAGACACGTGTTCTTGATGAAACACAAGTCTGATAAAATAAAGAACGAAATGACTAAGGTATTTAAACTGATTCGATTAGATCGAATGGTCAAATACTTAGCTACATTAAATCTTGCGTAATTAAAAGAAAATGTGATTTTCTCTCAGATCAAGTCTGTTAACACATCTGTGTGTTAAAAGGTATGAATCACACTTAGTTAGGCTTGGTGTGATCCATTGTAAGTGACTCTGAGATAAGTCCTCTTGCTGGGTTAAGTCCCAGATAGTAATGCCTAGGTTTTGATAATGTTCCGTGAGGACATTATCAATAAGATATTCATTAAATAAATCGTAAGGAAGTTGTAAAATTACTCGAATCTAGTGAGACGAATTGTCGAGTTAGACATCATGACTGATGATGACTTAGTCAACTTCTGGGATAAAATTCGGAGTAGTAACTCCGATTTAAAACTTGATGCAACCAGAATATATTCGTGTGCGTAAATAAATTTTGGAATTTAGTTTACGTGCCCAAGGAAAATGTTTTCTCACTTTCTACAAGTAAATCTTTAAGTTGAAAGATTTGTGCAGAAAGGAAAATAGTGAGGTGCAATCATGTTGGTCGAGAACGGTTATCATCCTAATTCCTATAAAATGGATTATGTTGAAACCGTCTCGCCAGCAGAAGTGCACAGATCTACTCGGACCAAGCTCGATGTAAAACGCTCAGAGTTGACCATGAAAATTGGAACATTCACTTATAAGTTCGTTTTTCTAAATATGATTTAGACGGACCAACTTATATGAATTAACCAAGAAAGTTTTCAAGGTCAGTGGGAGTGTATAAATTACATGTGAGACATCAAAGGGATGGAACATTTATTTTGACAAAGTTATCAAATGGTTTGACACTTTATCAGAAATAGATATGAGCCATTTGAAATGACCATTAACAAATTTAAATTATTATCGTAAGATACGATGAACTGGATAAGATCCAAGGAGATAAAATATTATGGATTCCGAAAGACCAAGTGAATTATTTGAATGAGATTCAAATGGTTGGTCTAACATGAACATAGATACCCCTTAAGTCTATAGTGTAGACAGTTTTAGCAGATCCACTCACGAAGGCTCTACCACATGATGTCGAGAAAACTTACGTGCAAAAAACGGTATTAGATACCGAGATAAATGGGCCTGAGTGCAAGTGGGAGATGTTGAGAGAAGATACCTTCGAGGCTATCTATCTTCATGTGTGAATATCACAAACATCTTGTTCGAAATAACAGTAAGCTGTTTGGTAATAATTTATCTAAAGTTATGTTATAATGTAGTTAACATTAGATATTAACTTAGGTAAAGTCCTGAGACTTTATGCAAGGTCAAACATGTATCGAGATGAGTATCTCGATCATGGAGAAATGTTTGACGGTCTGTAGCATAAGTCTAAAAGGGTTCGTGGTCGTAGATGTTTCGAGACAAGGATATCGAAACATCGGATAGACCATTGTGTCTTAGTCTTCACCGTTTAGCGGTGGCGATGATCTCATGATCGCTTGACTTGGCGAAGTCATAGACGAGACACAGGTGCTCATTAGAGAATGAGTTCACTGAACAATCCACAAGAGTTATCATATGATTATATTGACCAATCTGTCAATGATGACTCTGAGTGATGATAGGCTAGTTGGTCTTTTGACTTGAGGTCATTTTGACGAACCTGTGCGTGAACGGTGCCACTTAGATCAAATGACCTAGCTTCGAGGCAAGGCATGTCGAAAGGTCGTTGATTGGGTGACACTTGAAGCGTATGAGGAGAGTAATGACCAAGAGAGGATTCGTCTCTCCCGGTCAATGGGAGTTAGTGTCGTAGGGTCAGTTCGGTCTTTAGTAAAAACTCTGGCCAGAGTATGTTGGAAGAAGTCCAACATTTTTGACTAAAAGATCGGTAGAAACTAACTGGAGTCAAGTTATTGGGGTTGACAATTTGACCGTACCCTAGACTTGATCTATACAACATAGTTTAGACGAAGAGACTATAACTACAGAATTCATCACGGAAACAGTCAGGGAGGTCCCGATAATACTCATGTCAATGAGTCAACCACATAATGATGATTCCTGAAGCAGGGACAGCAGCCACTGCTCGTGGTCACTGCCATATAGGGCTTCGAGCCCAACCTGTTGTAAGGGTCAGGCTGTAGGGTCTCACACAGAATACGACATTCGTCTAGTAATAGGTAGAAACATTAGGGAGAATATGCATTTGATGCAAGGGATAAATATTGCAAAAGATGTTTGCAATAATCTCCTGCATTTGGGATAAATGATCCTGAGTGCAAGTGTGAGATGTAGAGGAATATGCGCTCAGATCATTTGTATTTGATGCAAATGAAAATTTAAGCCTAGATAGGGACTAATTTGCATATGATGCAAAAGAGATTAAATGTGTCTTAAATTGTTTAAGACTATATTTAATTAAATAAACACGTTGAAAAGGTTACCTAGATGACGGGATCGTCCCGCTCTAAACGCAAGTTCAAACCGCGTCAAAAACGGAGTCCAAATGCACAAGTTATAGCCAAAACAAGTCAGCCCAAACTGTTGGGCTGAAACCAGCGAAAATGGAGGCCCACCAAGCCCGAATTTTCTGGTTAGGGTTTTTTGAAACCTGGGATTTTCTTGACGGCTACGTTTCTAAGAGAAGCATGACTTTTGGCTAACTTTGGACAATTGTTTGAAGGGTCAAATGGACTCGGATTGACGAGCCGTTTTTTCCTACGCGTTCACCGTTGAACCCTCTTCGATTTGGTAGGTTGTACCAACATTGAAGCTCAACGGTGAGAGAGTTAAAATTCGAGGAAGTTTGCCCTTTGTGAAAAGCAAACTAACTTGATTTATTTAATCCCAAATTAATAGTCCCACCTCGGTTGTGGAGAAAAGGGGAGAGTCAGCTGCCTCTATAAATAGAGGCCCGCCCCCTTCATCATAACTCGTCCCAAGCTCTAGATCTGAGCGGCTCTCGTAAATGTTGGAGCACGCTCGGATCTAAGCTAAATTAATATTTCTCCTCTACCTATAAATTTCTGCCTTGCTCCTGAGGGCTCTAGCAAAGCCGCAAAGGAGTTCGGATTCAGATCCGAAATCTAGGCGGAGGTTTCACTCGCGTGAAACTTTCTTCAGCGCGTGGTTGGCTCCATCGACACGGGATTGATCGCCTCGGGATGCGGAGCGGTTCGAGGAGCAGTTCGGGGAGCGGTTCGGGGAGCAGCTTGGCATGGGACGGGGAGCGGCTCGTAAGACGGTGCGGAACATCTCGCCTGCTCCAGGGTTGAGATTCTGGGTATGTGTTTAATTAAGCATTAGTTTAATTTAATCGCAGTAGGCTAGATCCTTCTTGGGATGGTCAGACCCATCCCAAGTCGGCATAGATCTTGGATTAGGGTCTTGGACCTTAGGGTTAAATGTTAATTAGATTAACATGTTTATATTTTCCGCTGCTTTTCTGTCTATGTTCCGTCCGACTTAGGACGGGGCATAGAGTTTTTGTGCCCTAATGGTCCCAAAAATCCCTTCAGCGTCGAGAAACGACGCGGTTGCGTTATTCCCCAAATGAATATGGGATTGGGTGCTTGGCCACGCGGTTGCGTCAAAGGAGACACGACCGCGTTGAAGATGGTCATGCGGCCATGTGGTCTGTTGACGCGGTCATGTCATTTTGCTCTGGAAGCTGTAGTTACGCGGCCGTGTTATCCAAGTTAACGCGGGACGCGAATCTCTCTGTTCTTCATTCTTCTTCTTTACTCCAAAAATCTACCGATGTGTCCATTTGGTTGAAATTAACGCGGCCGCCTTAAAGTTCCTTCTTTGACAGATTGACACGGCTGCGTGGACATGCTAACGCGGCCGTGTGGAGCTTTATTCTTCACAAAATGCTCGCCCATTGTGCAATCGACTCACAGGCTTCGCTTCTTTCGCCTCTTTGCGCTTAGATCTCACTATATTATCCCAAATTGGTATACATCTCCTACAAAGCATGTGAGGGACCACAAAGCAAAAGAAGAGACAAAATGGGGGAAAACGGGGATGAATAGAGAATGAAAGGGCGTAAAACGTGCATGAAAAAGAGAGGAAATCTATATACAATAAACAATCATTAAAATCCCCCAAGCTAAACTCTTCCTTGTCCTCAAGGAAGACAAGAGAGAGCGTAGTCGGATGAATGCAGTCAAACATGCAAATGATGCGATGGAGCTTCGAGAATTTTCAAAACTCGAGAATATTTACGTGGGTGAAAAGAAAATTCGAATTCGGGAAACCAAAATGCTCGGAAATCTTTCTGTCGATGAGAATATGTTCTTAGGACGTCATTCCTACTCAAATCGCCAAGCAATACACTAGGCGACGACCATAATCGCATTCTAGGACATTTCCTCTAACCCGACCTTAGATTGAGCGTGTATGAACCTAAGCTCTACAATGGTCAAAGAGTTGATAAGTACGAGATAATGGAATATTGGAATATTGGTCGATCGAGAAAGTGGCGCTCACGACACTACACGGTTCCTTGATTCAGGAATTTTCCAAGTTTATCCATGATTTCATATATACAACGTATATACAAAAGGAATTCTATACACTATATTTTTTTCTTTCCTTTTTTGGGATTATCACTTGGGTTGTGCAAGGAGCGTTGGGTCGGTGACTCCCAGATCAGACGACCTTAAGGCACCGGGCCAAGAAGAACTCCTCGGATATACTAACTCAACCCAAATGAAATCCTTATTTATACGCATTCCCCCAAGCTAGGCCTTTTAATGCAAGGCTCTGGCAGTTACTATCGTGGGGATCCGATTACTCAGCTTTGCTGGGGAAATGGTGCACAATTTTTTTTTCTTTTTGGGTTTTATTTATTTATTTCTTTTTTGAAGATCATGGGGTGAACTTAGGTAGATTCAATCCTCAGTACTAGCTGAAGTGTGGTTATCCAAGTATCGATGGACTATAAATCATTATACACAACTATCGGCTCTAGAGTCCATGCATTGAATGAGTTCCTAAATCTCAATCTAGGTCGGTTTCAAGTACTCCTATCATAGGTGTTGCGAGGACGGCCAAAGCTAGGGTATTACAAGGGAATTGAGTTTGGACTACGAACTATTCGCGTATTCAAATCGACACCATGGAAATCGAGCATTAGAGTTCGAAAAGCGAATTTCAAATCAAGATTCGGCGCATATAAAAACTCGTTTTTAGATAATTATTCGCGTATTCAAATCAAAATCATGGTCCATTGATCTTGTAGTGGCATTTATTTGTTAGCCTTGTTATGTTTTGATCATGTTCTGTTTTTTGGCGTGATTTGCCATGCTTGGGTTCAGTTTCAATTGGTTGATGTTACTTTGCTTTCTTTAGTGATGTTTGGTTTGTTGCCATTCCCTGTTTTGGCCATATTCAATTTTTGTTGCGTGCTCTTTTGTTTGTCAGTGGGCGAGGAGATTAATGACAAGCATACAAAGCATGGAAACATAAAAAAATTAGCAATTAAAATTGCACATACAGATTATTCACTTTGAGGGTGTCATCATGTGGCTATATGCATGTCAGGGGAACCTTCATATTTACGACATCATAACATGATATGGAAGACATGCATGAACCAGCTAGGCCAAGCATGATACAACCTGCCAAAAACAATAACATGACCAATACATAAAATGAAAGCCAAAGATGATCCAGCAAAGTCAACCGAGTAATCACGAAAAGCCATGCTTGAAACATTAAGTCAAAAAAACTTGCATTGCCATTTTTAAATTGAAAACTTAAAATGCCAATGCTAACATAACCCAACTGATCTGGGAAGCCAATCATGATGCATGATAACAAAATGATATGGAAGACATGCATGAACCAGCCAATCCAAGAATGAAACAATCAAGCCAAAAACCATAACATGGCCAACGCATAAAATGGAAGCAACGAATGATACATCAAGCCAAAAAAAGAACATGGCCACATCATATAAATGAATAAAAATTTGCAATAAATACCATCAACAAAAAAATGAAAGCTAAGAATGATACAGGAATCCAAAATTCAGAATATGGCCAAATCATAACACAGCTAAGAAATTTTCAACAAATAACATCATACAACAAATAATGGAAGCCAAGGATGATACAGGAAGCCAAAAAATCACTTGTCCAAATCATAACAAGGGAAATTTTTTATCAAATAACATCAGCATATTCCAAGGCAAAGTATCAACATATACTATCAACTAACAAAAAATGGAAGCTAAGCACGATATAGGAAGTCAAAATTCGGAACATGACCAAAACGTAAAAATGCTTTAAAATGCAACATATAACATCAACCAATAAACAATGAAAGCTAAGCATGATACAGGAAGCCAAAATTCATAACATGGATAAAACAAACAATGCTTAAAATTTTTTCAACAAAACTCTTCAGACCTCATATACTGGACGCCAAGAATGATACATCAAGCCAAAAAAAAGAACATGGCCAAATCATGACACGTAAAAAAGAAATTTCAACTAATATCATCAGCCAACAAAAAATGTCAGAGCATGATACAAAAAGCCATAAAACATAACCACCTCGTAATAATGCTTAAATAAACTGAAACAAATAACATCAGCCTGCATAAACTGAAAGCCAAACAGAAATGGGAAACCAACAATGATACATCAAAGCAAACAGAGTAAGCATGAAACATCAAGCCACAAAACGTGGCCAGGCCAAGCATGAAACCATAACCAAGAGCCATCAAAGTAATAAATATAATTTTCATTGTTGGTTCTTGACTTTGATAAACATCTGATCAAAGTAGTATTATCAAATACATTCATTTCATCAGCCATACTTATCAAAAACCAATCATACGATGGCAAGGAACCAACACAACAGCATCAAGCTAACTTGCACACACAAATCATTCACTTTGTGTAACGACCCGCTCCCCATGATACCCGAGAGGTACGAATCCGTCCAAAATATTCCCAGAGTAGCGACTGGTACGAAGGAAGAAGAGAAACGAAATTCAAGAGAACCAGCAGGCCACTACGCACGTGCTGGGAAGTACATATACTTCTTCAATAATACAACACTGGAGAATTACACTTAAATACTTTATTCAAAAAGAATAACACATTTATATATAAGAATATCAATTACATCATTACGAGTATATCATACAATACTGAATCCCACCCTCTCAAGTACAACAATATCTCACCTGTACAACCCACAAAACTACACCCACCAGTAACTTCAACCTCCAACACACAGCTGCACCTGCAAGACTACTAACACCTGAAAAACTACGGGAGGAGCACATCGAAGCGTGTCCAAGTAGGATTCCCAATCTCATGGCATATTATTAACATGTTTATGCAAATGCTACATGACATGACAAGGTGACATAATATAAATCAAACATGAAAGAAACATGTATGACATATGAGTAACATGATACCGCATCATGAAATAGAACATAAAAGAAACATAAGGACACCGAATACACTGTAAGTTACATATCACGATGTCTTGCATGTTTAGAAGGAAAGTGTACTACAACAATTCAACAATTATCACTTCATATGAGATCATACTTTGCATTATATTATTACAAGTTGTGTTAAGCATGATTATGGAATAATAATACCCTACACACATGGGTCATGGGGCTATCATGGCATGGCTTCATAGTCTTTTTTCATTTACTTTTCATTTCATTCATATATGGCTATGCATCTCTTTGTGCACCCCGTTTTCCATCTCATATACCCCTACAAATCCATGACATGCCTTCCCTTTGTACCCACATATGCGTGGTAGTGAAATTCCACACCAAGTTACAATAGTACTAAGCCAAATCCCAATACACAACATTTCTCATTTTCATTGCCTTTCTTTCTTCTCATAACAATTTCACAGTCTCATTCTTTCCACAACGATTCCACGAATTTAATAATAGGCCCATGGCCGAAATATAGCATAATGGAAAATGACTCTCTTAAGTAGTTGAAGCATACAATGTACATGGATATAGCAACATAAGAACTACTTCAAGGATGCTAGGGCATTCCTTCATATGCAACCATAATTCCAACAATTATCAATAAGCCATAGCATAGCATAATTTTTGTAAATTAACACAAATGACATTTAACATGTCATAGTATTGCAAGGCATAAAAATAACAACCTTATAGCATAATAATTTGTGTGATTTAACACACGGGTAATATATTTATAACACGGCAATTAAAACTATGGCATAAAAGTGAACTACAATAATTTAAGAATGGCCTCCCAATTATCAACAAGCACAACATGACATATTATGAAGGGTATAAAAATGATAATTACATTGTAGAACAATTCATATGATGGCATAGACATGGAGAATGATTCTAACTATATAATAAAATGACATGAAAATAATAGGCAATGCGAAGTTGGGAAATCCCACCTAAATTGATGTATAGCCATGAATTCATCCAAAAGAATACCCAAGATCACATCTTCTCCATGAATCCCGTTTTTGGGACTCGCCACCCCAAAAGACACCACCCTAGGCCATGAAATCGCCTCCTTCTAGCTCCAAACTCCCCCACATACATTTAGCTATCATTAAGGCTCAAAAGGAGATTGAGAGAATGAGATTTGGGCTTGAAATTGAAGGGAAAAGGCTATGGAGAACTGTCCATATCTGGATTGTTTTTGGTCTAGTGTTTGGTCATGGAGATTGAAAGAAAGAGGGGGGAAATGAGAGGGAAGAAATAGGGAATGTGTTAGGGTTCTTTAGGATTTCTTTGCTCGTCTTTTTCTTCTCTTTTTATCATCATTTTCTATCCATTTTCACAGAATTTCGCAGCTGAAAACACAGGTTCGGTTTCAGAACTTTGGGGAAGGGAAGAGGGAAAGAGAGAGAAGGATAGTGTTGAGTATTGATTCCCCGGATTTGGTTTTGGATGATGAGAAAACATAAATATCTCGTACTAACTCTTTGTGAGCGCAGTTATGAAGATCGTCGCCAAAGGATACGTACATCAAAAGCGACGTCACAAGACTTCTCAATACGCGTGATCGTGTGCTTGAAGCTTCGTTGAAGATCAAGGAGTTTTATATTGAAGTCAAGAAGAATGAAGATTGAAGCTTTGAAGATGGTTCGTCATATATTATTTAATGTCTTCTAGCTTCATAAATTAGAATGTTAAGCCTTGAGTAGGACTTACTTTATTATCTTCATTTCGCTCATATCTTAGAGCTAGGATTATCATAGAAGCCATTAGAAACTTTCCCGAAGCTAATCTCTTCTTCCCTCGGCTTCTAGTGCATCTCAGTTGGTTCAAGTAGAAGAACCAACCGACTAGATGACGATCTAGTCGGTCGGCAATTCTTCTTGAACCGACTAGATGTCCTTGCTCATTTCAGCTCATTCACCGTTGATCAATTAGTCGGTCAAAGAAGGTTCACCGACCGACTAGATGACGATCTAGTCGGTTAGGAATCCTTCTTAGACCGACTAGTTGAGCTTTCCCTGTACAGCCCTAAGTTACCGTTTATCGTTAGTCGGTCAAAGAACGTTTGTCGACCGACTAGTTGATAAACTAGTCGGTCAGCATTTGTTCTTAGACCGACTAGTCCAACTTGAATCCAGCCTTTCCTATTTCATCTGTTAGTCGATCAAAGAACACTCACCGACCGACTAGTTGTGAAACTAGTCGGTTGGCAAGTCTTCTTAGACCGACTAGTTCATATTGCCTGGATCTTTCTCGTTTGGCTGTAGAGCTGTTAGTCGGTTCATGAAGAATCACCGACCGACTAGTTGCCAATCTAGTCGGTCAGTGATCCTTCTTAGACCGACTAACTGCTTCAGAAATATGACCGTTGGGAATCTTTTGAGCACGATTTTTCTTGCCTCTATAAATACAAACCTGATTCGTTTGAGGCAAGGTTAGAGGTCCATTATCAAAGTTATTTCAGACCTAAGAGAGAAGTTTTCTCAAGCTATTTCTAAGCTCTCTCTTCTCACCAAGAATCTCTCCCTCACTCTTTGAGCCAAATTCCTCAAGAGAGATTCTCTCCATTGTAAGCCTCTCAAGCTAAGAGCTTGAATCAAGGTCACCAACTCCACCCTAGGCTTCCATTGCTGATCAACTTCTTGGAGCTATGGTTTGGTGACACCTTCTTCCCCAAAATCCATCTTTGCCCTAATTTGGTAAGTATACTCAAGGCATAGGATTTTGTGGTAAGTGTTTTTTTATTTCATCGTATTTGATATTTAAGATTGTCTCTCGGTTGTGAGAGAGTGTGTGATCCCGGGTTGTGGGAGTCGCATTTACTTTGTGTATGATTTGGTCTTGTGAATGTTTTTCACAAGAATTCCATAGTGCAAAATCTTGGGTTAGTGGTTTCTAACTCAAGTATCCGGAGGGGATCCGAGTGGTTGGGACGTAGGATCACCGGGAACAAGTCGGGGAGACTTGGGTGGATCCGAACCCGTTACATGCTTTGTTTGCGTTTGTCTATTCTTGTTGTTTGTAGTCTATTCCGCATTATTGTTTGTGTGTTTGCACAATAATTAGGAATAACTCTCTTGATTAATTTAAAGTACTATTCACCCCCCCTCTAGTACATGTGCAGTAGCTTCACAGGGCATTACAGATAGAGGATGACTCATCTTGTGTGTTGTCATCCCCTCACAATTCCTCTCTAATAGCATGACGCCTAGCCACATTTATTCACAAAACTCCCTCAACTACTCACAAATCTCACCCAACATCAAACCCAACTACACAAAACACCCTCCTATCAATAACAATTGCACACAACATCTAATGTTTATGTCATATGCACAGTACCCCTCCTAAGAGACATATTAACTAGTTACTCCATACATACACTTACTATACATACTACACCGTGAATACACACATATATACTCCATAGATACATCCAAGTCATATCATACACAAATACTAATATTTCACACTTATGGATATCACACTTTGATCGGTTCATCATGTGGCTCTAGTATGTATGAATCGAACAAAGTTAGGGTTTTCATGCTGATTGGATGGGTGCAAAAATCAGCGGAAGCAAGAAACATGACCATGCAAACATATCAAATAAAAGGCTTGGGTAACCAAAAAAGGTAGAGCCCTCAGATAAATATTGGTAAGTATTGGTGTTTTAGACCAATATTGTTTTGATGATGATCATAACATTATGTTGTTGCTAATAACTCTCAATGTTTTAGTTTCATGTTTAACAATTGAAGCATTTTATTTTGGAGACTAAAAGCTTGGTGCAAGGATGGACACCAAAAGGAGCATTGCCAAAGCTTAGTGCTTGATGAATGGAAGCTCATCAAGTGGTGCCAAAGCTAAGAAGATGAGTGGGGAGATCATGGCTACTCAAGCTTGAAGACTTGGACTCTATGAGAAGCAAATTGTAATCCATATAATATTTCTTTACTTGCTTTTCTCTTATTGAATCTAGGACTTTATAATGCCTTGATAGATGGTCATACTCATTCATGCATTGCATTAACCATCCTAGTGAACCTTAGGATCATTATATAATCCAAGCAAATAGGTTCCCTATGCCAAGAACTCGAATTTGAGTTTCTTGCTTTCCAACAGGCGCCTGCTGAAGGTAGGACACGTGACTAGTGATCATCAGGCACTTGGCCAGCCTTCTACAAGCGGCTGTGATGCACATGCCCAAGTCAAATTTCCTTGACTCTATCTTAAGCTTTTGGTACAGGCGACTGAAGTACAAAAGACAGGCGCTTGTCAATCAGCAGGTGTCTGACGATTGATTAGAAGTCGCATGTGTGCCAAAGTGCGTAGCTTGTCAATTCTGTGATTCACTCTATCTCGTGTTTCAGTCCACTGATGTAGAGTTTACAGTCGTCTGTCAACCATCAGGTGCCTGGACTTTGTTCATCAGTCGTCTGAATGCACAAGTGCGAACGTTGACATTTCTCAGATCCTTTCCATCCCCCATGGCAGTCGCCTGCTGAAGTCTGTTCAGGAGCCTGCACAGTGTACATGCGCCGGTGTAGTCTTCTACAGTCGACCGTCCTGGCTCAGATTATAGCTGTTGGTAATAATCTGACCGTTAATTAGGTGAATGTCCGTTGTTCTTCAGGCGCATGTCGATGTCGATTTCAGCCAAAATCTAGCCGTTGCAGATTTTCTATTTTGAATTTTTTGCTTGGGTTTTATGGGGGTCTTTGTGGCTTCTTATATATTGGAGATACATTAGTTTTATTAGAACTCTTGACTCATATTGAATATTATTGAGAATCTTAAAACCACTCACATCCTTTCATTTCCCTCATTAGAGCACTAATCTCTTCATGCATTGAAGCTAGCTCAAGGTAAATCCTCCAAGTGTAATCAAGCTCATCGCATCACTTGGAGAACCTCTTCCATGCCTTGCATACATCTTTGAATAAGTTCATCACATCAAGGAATATGTAAGAGTATATTTGTTTCATCTTTTACTTGAATCCCTGATTCTCTTTATGGAAATTAGTTACTCTCTTTGTGTGAGTTAGTTACTCTCTTTGTTGGAGTTTAACCTTTATGTAGGGGTGATTGTGTTCATGTGTAGGGTAACCCTAATTCTCCGTGTGGGAGTTAGTTTCTCTCTGTGTGGGAGTCAGACCCTTGTGTAGGGTAGGTTGAGTCATTGTAAAGGACAACTTGTTAGTTCTTGGGTTCAAGACTAAAGTTGTTTTGATGATTATCAATACATTATGTTAGTGTGCTAATCAATCTTATGTTTTAGTCTACATTTATCTTAATGATTACATGTTGATGAGACAAAGCATAATGTTGGGAGGATGATGCAATGAATATATTAAAGACTTCCAAGAGTGATGTAGTGCTCAAGCTTGGATGAAGTCATGAAGATCATCTAATGAAGCCAAAGCTTGGAGCATGATGATGGATGGACATCTAAATGAGCAAAGCCAATGATTGGAGATTGATGAAGGGAAGCTTATCAAGAGGTGCCAAAGCTTGGATGATGTTGGGGAGCTTCAAAGTATCATGTGTTTGAAGACTTAGACTCTAGGAGATACACTATGTAATCCATGTAATATTTCAATTACTTGCATTTCTCTTTTTGAGTCTATGATTATTGTACTGCCTTGATAGATTTTCATACTCTCATGCATATGCATTTAACCATCTTAGTGAGCCTTAGGATTATCATAGATATTATCCCAATAAGTTCATATTGCCTTAAACTCAAGTTGGAGTTTTTGGCTCTCTTTCAGTCGACTGGTGAAGGCACAACATGCGACTGGGTGATTCCAGGCGCATGCCTGGTCTTCTACAGCCGACTGATATGCACAGCTCAAGTCAACTTATTTCTTGACTATTCTTGAGATTTTCGCCTCAGTCGACTGAAGTTCATTTTACAGTCGCTTGTCTTTATACAGGCGCCTGGGAATTGTTCTACAGTCGTTTATGCGCAACTTACATATTCTGGGCTTCGTCCCACTCTGCAAATCCGTCGACTGATGAAGTATTTACAGTCGCTGGAATAATTACAGTCGCATGTGAAATGGTCATCTATCGTGTAACGACTGCTTTTCATGTATTTGGATTTATTATAAAATAATATATGTTTTGGAGGATTTTCTCCTCTTGTGTGGTTTTCGTCTCCGTAGCTTTCATTTTCGATCGATTCGTCGTATTTTCTCGTTTCTTCCTTAGGATTGTCGATTTCGAAGTATGTCATTCGTGACGGACTTCATAACGGTCGTATCTTACTATTAGATCAAGCCTAGAAGTCTTAGGAATCAATCCCGGGGCCCCGCGCTCCGTATCGGAACTTTTTGTGCGCATTAGCCGGTATAAGAAGGGGCACCGACCGACTAGATGACGATTCAGTCGGTCGGCAATCCTTCTTGGACCGACTAGTTGGCTTTCTAAATTTCTCAGGAGTTACTGTTTATCGTTAGTCGGTCTAAGAATGTTGGTTGACCGACTAGGTTGCAAACTAGTCGGTCGGCAATGCTTCTTTAACCGACTAACTCATCATCTAAATTTTAGTATCAATACTGTTCACTCTTAGTCGGTCTAAGAACGTTCATCGACCGACTAGATGCTAAACTAGTCGGTCAGTATTTGTTCATGGACCGACTAATTCTAAATCCTATTTTCGTTCAGGAGTTACTGTTTACACTTAGTCGGTATGCGTTGGTCGACCGACCGATTAGTTGCCAAACTAGTCGGTCAGTGGTTGCTCTTTGACCGACTAACCTGTGTTAAAACCCTAATTTCTGGGCAGCCGCCAGCCCATCCTATTTAAACCCATCCCAAACGTTTTCTTCTTCCTCCACTCGACCCAAAACCCTAAAATCTCCCCCATTGAGCCCCCATCTTCCTCCAAGCTTCATTCCTTCATTCCAAGCCCTAAATCCATCATCCAACCCATCCATTCACTTTATCTACCTCTCATCTTCCCCAAAATCCCCATCAAATCCCCAAATCCCCCAAAACCCTAACTCTCCAAAACTTCTCCAATCTTTTCCAGATCTGATCCTAGGGTTCTCCGGAGTGTTTCTTCCGCCTCCTCTCGGTAAGAAATCAATCCCTTGGTGTTTTTATAACCTATTTGTATTTTTATGAAACCCTAATAAAATTTCTTATTGTTTGATGATTGTTCCCCCATAACAGCGATTTCCCCGTAGATTGGCATCCGTGTGACGAAGTGGTCGTCATCCCCGGTGCTAGGCAAGTGAAACTTGCCACTTAGGGTTTAGGCCATGTTTTAGGCCATTTGCTAGTTGTAGGTGTAAAAGAGACTAGGCGACGAAATGATACTCGCCTAGGCGCAAATTGGGGAACTAGCTTGACAACGAAGCTAGTTCCGACATATAGCATGTTGCACAATTACCATGTCATGTTTACTTCCCATTAATGGTACGTGAATAAATTGTCATGTCATTGCATTCCTTAAGTGTTGCTGTGATTGCGTAGCTTCGCTACAATGTTTGTGTTCCTGGCTCGTGTTCCAGAAGCGAGCCATGTAGTTGCTAACCCCAACGCTCGATATTGAATTGTGAACTAAGAAACAAGCTCCCGTGCGGGGCAACCCTGGCTCACTTGCTGGGCTCATGTGCAGGGACCCTGGCTTGTTTACGTGTGGGATGGGGTAAGGGTTAAGCGGTCATTCAACTGGGGGTCTACCTGATCAGCAACTGCAGTTGTAAGACGTAAACTCTGGGGTGGGGTAGTGTTTAGTGCCGATCGGTGTGAATGATGAACCATTCAGCTGAAGGGCGTAAACATCTACAAACAACGTGAATAGTGAATTGATTGAGATTGATAGTAGCTTGGCTACTCTTGTCTTGTCCCGATGATTGTTCTCTTGTACAAATTGTCTTGCCATGTCTTGATTGTGCACTCATGTTATAACTGCCATGTCATTGCTTAATACTATAACGGCTAGGTTGCTAGTTGTCTTACTTTCAGTTCCTTGCCCAAGTCTTTTTAGACTTGCTGACATGTGCCCCTTTACTCTTTTGGGTGACACATGTTAGATCCTGAGCCTGAGTACCTTGCTGAGGGTGAGGTGTTTGCGGACGCCGAGCTTGCACCCGTGCTGGACGGGGAATACGTGGACACTGGGGACCAGTCCTAGTGTCTTCGTTGTGTTTTACTTTTGTTTAGACAGTTGTTTTGTTTTCGGTGCGTAGCACCTATACTTTGTTATGTCGTTGCTTTTGTGGGCCTTGTTCTGGGCCTTTAGACTCTTTTCTTTTAGCCTGGTGGCTTTTCTGGATGTTTAACTTATTTTCATGTTGGACATTGCATGAGATGTGAGATTTTATTATCAGTCTCTCCTTGTATTATTATTGTTGTTCCGTTGTGGTTACAGGGACCTGCTTATGTTTTATTGACGCTTATCGGGTTTGGGGCTTCACAGCTCCACTCTCGTGCGGACCTTTTCACGTCTCGCCTCCATTTTAGGGAAGCGTGTCGTGACAGGTTTTGTTGGTGGCCCATGCAGGTCTTTCTGTAACTTCGATTTTTGGAATAGCGATAATAATATTAGAATGTCCAATAAACTAAGTTCGACGTCCGATGTCATAAGCTATGAGTCTAATCTGATTTGTGTTCTGTGTCATTAGATGGCAGGAAGGCGTTTCACCCGTGGTGGGGGCAGTGGTGCGCTCCATCATGATGAGGAGCCTGAGCGGGAACCCACCAGCGGTGAGATGATGCGGATGATGCTCTAGATGATGCAAGTGCAGCAGGGCGTGCTTCTGGAAGTCCAGAATGCTCCACTTGCTCGAGCTGCCCGGGCTCTTCCGGATGCCCCTCGCTCTGAGCTAGGAGCGAAGCAATTTCGGGAGCTGGGTCCCGCATATTTTGATGGTTCTGAGGGTCCTCTGGTTGCCGATGAGTGGATTCAGAACATCGAGGACAATCTGAAGATGGCCAAGATCACTCCGGCTGGATGGGTTGATTTGGCGAAGAGGCAGCTGAAGGACAACGCCAGGAATTGGTGGGATGCTGAAGAGAAGATGTTGGTGGAGCCGATAGCTTGGGCTACCTTCAAGGCCAGATTTGAGGGTGAGTTCTTTCCGAAAGCTGTCAGGGAAGAGATGCTGCAACGTTTTATCGATTTGAAGCAGGGGTGCTCGTCGGTGGACCATTATCACCAGGAGTTCATGAGGCTGAGTCGGGTTGCACCAAAGATGGTGCAAGACGCTGAGGAGAGAGCTCAGAGGTTCCTGCAGGGACTTGCTTCGGAGCTCTAGAGTTTTGTGACCTCTTCTGACCGGGAGTCCTATCAGAAGGTTCTAGTAGCAGCCAAGAGGCAGGAGCTGCTCGTGAACCAGAGGAGGGGGTCTGTTGTTGGTGCTGGGAAGAGGCCTGTGGAACAGGTGAGAGCTGTGGTTAGACCTGGATTCAGGCCTAATCAGTCTGCTCAGTTTAAGAGGCCAGGAGGGCCTATTCTGAAGTCTTGCCATTTCTGCGGCAAGCCTGGCCATATCAAGGATCAGTGTCGGAAGTTTTTGGGCCAGTGCTGGTTTGTGGTGATGCTTCCCATGTCGCGAGGGATTGTCGGCATGCAGGTCCGCTGCGGAGGGCACCTGTTGCAGCTCAGCCGTTGCAGTAGCGAGCGTCTGTTCCTGCTGGGCGTGGAGCAGCTCTTGTTCCGCAGAGGCAGGCTTTTCAGCAGGCTGTTCCGTCGAGGAGGCAGGCTTTTCTGATGACCGCTGCGGAGAGCGAAGCTGTGGATGAGGTTATCGCAGGTAATCCTCAATCTAGCTGTTACTTTCCTAGCTGGTTTTGATTGTTAGATTGTGTTGTTTTCTTGAACATGGTTGTTTGCTAGACTAGGGTTTGATTGTTAATTGATTGTTAGGTGTGGTTTTGGTTTGCACATTTCCTGCATGAGTCCTCTTTGACTCTGGCGCATCGATGTGCATTATTTCTCGGAGCTTCGTGGAGAGGCATTCCTTGTCGACATCCCCTCTTCCCAAGAGTTGGAATATCGTTACAGGGAATGGTGTGGTCTCGGTGCATCGTGGTTGTAATTCTTGCTCGTTGGTGGTCTGTGGACATGAGCTTTTTGCTGATTTCATTGTCCACGACATCATCAACTATGATGCAGTTCTTGGGATGGACTGGCTTGCGAGCTTCTATGCTACGATCGACTGTTGGAGGAAGAAGGTGGTGTTCGAGATTCCCGGACATCCAGTATTTGAGTTCAGTCGTGGTAGCAGTTCGCTTGGTCCTGTCAGATTTCGGGCCAGGCCGGTGGAGGCTGTGGCTATGCAGATGGAGCTGGAGTGGCCAGCTGTGGTGCGAGACTTTGGCGACGTCTTTCCCGAGGAGATGTCTGGTTTGCCACCTGATCGAGCCCTAGAATTTTCTATCGATCTTGTTCCAGGTGCGCAGCCGATTTCGAAGGCGCCGTATCGTATGACACCTGCAGAGTTGGAAGAGTTACGGAAGCAGTTGGATAAGCTCTTGCAGAAGGGTTATTTTAATCCTAGCGTGTCTCCGTGGGGAGCGCCGGTGTTGTTGGTGAAGAAGAAGGATGGTTCGCGTCGCATGTGCGTGGACTATCGGGAGTTGAATGCGGTGACAATTAAGAATAAATACACGTTGCCTCGCATCGATGATATTTTTGATCAGCTTGGAGGTTCGAGGGTGTTTTCTAAGTTGGATCTGAGAAGTGGTTACCATCAGTTGAAGGTGAAGAAGGGTGATGTTCCGAAGACAGCGTTCAGGACGAAGTATGGACACTATGAGTTCGTGGTTATGCCTTTCGGCGTAACTAACGCGCCCGCAGTTTTCATGAATCTGATGAACCTGATTTTCTACGACTTTTTGGATAAGTTTGTCGTTATCTTTATTGACGACATTCTGATCTATTCGAAGTCGGAGGAAGAGCATGCCTCGCACTTAAGGACGGTGTTGGAGCTTTTGAGGAAGCATCGGTTGTATGCTAAGTTTTCGAAGTGCGAGTTTTGGCTGGATAGAGTTGCTTTTCTCGGGCATGTGGTGACTGGAGATGGTATTTCAGTGGATCCCGAGAAGATTAGGGCCATCAGGGAGTGGCCTGTTCCGTCGTCTGCGTCTGAGATTCGGAGTTTCCTTGGACTTGCTAGTTATTATCGGCGATTCATTAAGGACTTTTCTCGTATTGCTGAGCCGATGACCAGGTTGACGCGGAAGGATGTTGCTTTTGTTTGGTCGGGTGATTGTGAGAGTGCTTTTGGTATTCCGAAGGAGAGGTTGACGACTGCCCCTATTCTTGTTGTGCCTGATCGCAGCGGTGGATTTGAGATCTTTTGCGATGCTTCTGGCAAGGGTCTCGGTTGTGTGTTGCATCAGCACGGACATGTTGTGGCGTATGCGTCTCGTCAGCTTAAGGTTCATGAGAAGAATTACCCGACGCATGATTTGGAGTTGGCTGCCGTTGTGTTTGCTCTTAAGATTTGGAGGCACTTCTTGATGAGTGAGAAAGTGAAGATTTTCACCGATCACAAAAGATTGAAGTATATTTTCACTCAGAAGGAGCTCAACATGCGACATCGTCGATGATTGGAGCTTATGGCAGATTATGAGATTGATTTGCAGTTTCACCCTGGCAAGGTGAATGTGGTTCCAGATGCTTTGAGTAGGCTTCCAGCGGTGATGATTTTGACCTCGCAGTGGAGATTGCAGCAGGATTTTTGCGAGTCTGGTGTGGAGATTGTTCTTCCTGGGGAGGCTTCGTCGTTGATGTACATGCAGGTACAGTCGACGATCGTGGATCGGATTAAGGCTGGCCAGGCTGAGGATCCGAAGCTGGTGAATATTCGGGAGCAGGTGGAAGCCGGTTTGCGGACTGACTTTTTGATTCATGAGGATGGCTCGCTGAGGTTCGGAGCCAGGTTGTGTGTGCCAGCTGGGGATGTCAGAGAGGAGCTGATGGTGGAGGCACACAGTTCACCGTATTCTGTGCATCCTGGTGGCACCAAGATGTACCAGGATATTCGTCTGAATTATTGGTGGCATGGTATGAAGAGGAGCGTGGCTCGGAGTGTAGCCAAGTGCTTGGTTTGCCAGCAAGTGAAGGCGGAACATCAGCCTTCGGCCGGGTTGCTACAACCGCTTCCGATTCCGGAGTGGAAATGGCAACACATCACTATGGATTTCGTGACTGGACTACCTCGGAGTCCGAAGCAGAATGACGTGATTTGGGTGATCGTAGATTGATTGACCAAATCTGCGCACTTTATCACGTTCCAAGTAGGACAGTCCGCTGAGGCACTAGCAAGGAGATATATGGAGGTAAAATTCTTTTACTCTCCGTTTTTTTATTTCCTTTTCCCTAGTGTGGATAGTGATGTAACGTGAATCGTGCAGGAGGTCGTGCGACTTCATGGAGTCCCCGTGAGTATCGTGTCTGACAGAGACACGAGGTTCACATCTCAGTTCTGGCAGAGTTTGCAGAAGAGCTTGGGTACGCGTCTGAGTTTCAGCACGGCGTACCATCCGTAGACGGATGGCCAGTCCGAGAGGACGATTCAGATTTTGGAAGACATGCTGAGGGCGTGCATGTTGGATTTCAAGGGTTCGTGGGAGGACCATCTACATTTGGTGGAGTTCTCTTACAACAACAGCTTCCAGGCGAGTATTGGCATGGCGCCTTTCGCCGCTCTTTATGGGAGGAAATGTCGATCGCCAGTGAGTTGGGGTGGCGTTGGTGATCGGGAGCTGTTGGGACCTGAGATGATCGTGGAGGCCGTGGATATCGTCAGGAATATTCGGGAGAGGTTGAGGATTGCTCAGGACCGTTTTAAGCATTGGGCGGATGCTAAACGTCGTCCTTTGGAGTTTCAGCCGGGCGATCATGTGTTCTTGAAGATTTCCCCGAATCGCGGTGTGATTCGTTTCGGGAAGCGTGGGAAGTTGAGCCCGCGATACATTGGACCGTTTGACATTTTGGAGAGGGTTGGCGAGGTAGCTTATCGCTTGGCCTTGCCGCCATCTTTGGAAGGAGTTCACAATGTTTTCCATGTGTCGTAGCTTCGTCGATACATTAGCGATCCATCTCATGCTGTGGATTTTCGGAGATTACCGTTCGCCCCGATATGACGTATGACCAGCATCCCGTGCAGATTCTGGACAGGCGTCAGAAATCACTTCGGAACAAGATTGTCAATCTTGTGAGGGTGATGTGGCGACACGGCTCACCTGGAGAGTCTATTTGGGAGAATGAGGATGAGATGCGAGAGCGTTTCCCACTTTTGTTTCCGGACTCGTGAGTATTTGGAAATTCCGAGAACGGAATTTTTCTTGAGTTGGGGAGGATGTAACGACTGCTTTTCATGTATTTGGATTTATTATAATATAATATATGTTTTGGAGGATTTTCTCCTCTTGTGTGGTTTTCGTCTCCGTAGCTTTCATTTTCGATCGATTCGTCGTATTTTCTCGTTTCTTCCTTAGGATTGTCGATTTCGAAGTATGTCATTCGTGACGGACTTCATAACGGTCGTATCTTACTATTAGATCAAGCCTAGAAGTCTTAGGAATCGATCCCGGGGCCCCGCGCTCCGTATCGGAACTTTTTGTGCTCATTAGCCGGTATAAGAAGGGGCACCGACCGACTAGATGACGATCCAGTCGGTCGGCAATCCTTCTTGGACCGACTAGTTGGCTTTCTAAATTTCTCAGGAGTTACTGTTTATCGTTAGTCGGTCTAAGAACGTTGGTTGACCGACTAGGTTGCAAACTAGTCGGTCGGCAATGCTTCTTTAACCGACTAACTCATCATCTAAATTTTAGTATCAATACTGTTCACTCTTAGTCGGTCTAAGAACGTTCATCGACCGACTAGATGCTAAAATAGTCGGTCAGTATTTGTTCATGGACCGACTAATTCTAAATCCTATTTTCGTTCAGGAGTTACTGTTTACACTTAGTCGGTATGCGTTGGTCGACCGACCGACTAGTTGCCAAACTAGTCGGTCAGTGGTTGCTCTTTGACCGACTAACCTGTGTTAAAACCCTAATTTCTGGGCAGCCGCCAGCCCATCCTATTTAAACCCATCCCAAACGTTTTCTTCTTCCTCCACTCGACCCAAAACCCTAAAATCTCCTCCATTGAGCCCCCATCTTCCCCCAAGCTTCATTCCTTCATTCCAAGCCCTAAATCCATCATCCAACCCATCCATTCACTTTATCTACCTCTCATCTTCCCCAAAATCCACATCAAATCCCCAAATCCCCCAAAACCCTAACTCTCCAAAACTTCTCCAATCTTTTCCCGATCTGATCCTAGGGTTCTCCGGAGTGTTTCTTCCGCCTCCTCTCGGTAAGAAATCAATCCCTTGGTGTTTTTATAACCTATTTGTATTTTTATGAAACCCTAATAAAATTTCTTGTTGTTTGATGATTGTTCCCCCATAATAGCGATTTCCCCGTAGATTGGCATCCGTGTGACGAAGTGGTCGTCATCCCCGGTGCTAGGCAAGTGAAACTTGCCACTTAGGGTTTAGGCCATGTTTTAGGACATTTGCTTGTTGTAGGCGTAAAAGAGGCTAGGCAACGAAATGATACTCGCCTAGGCGCAAATTGGGGAACTAGCTTGACAACGAAGCTAGTTCCGACATATAGCATGTTGCACAATTACCATGTCATGTTTACTTCCCATTAACGGTACGCGAATAAATTGTCATGTCATTGCATTCCTTAAGTGTTGCTGTGATTGCATAGCTTCGCTACAATGTTTGTGTTCCTGGCTCGTGTTCCAGAAGCGAGCCCTGTAGTTGCTAACCCAAACGCTCGATATTGAATTGTGAACTAAGAAACAAGCTCCCGTGCGGGGCAACCCTGGCTCACTTGCTGGGCTCATGTGCAGGGACCCTGGCTTGTTTACGTGTGGGATGGGGTAAGGGTTAAGCGGTCATTCAACTGGGGGTCTGCCTGATCAGCAACTGCAGTTGTAAGACGTAAACTCTGGGGTGGGGTAGTGTTTAGTGCCGATCGGTGTGAATGATGAACCATTCAGCTGAAGGGCGTAAACATCTACAAACAACGTGAATAGTGAATTGATTGAGATTGATAGTAGCTTGGCTACTCTTGTCTTGTCCCGATGATTGTTCTCTTGTACAAATTTGTAGTGCCCTGGGAAGCTACTGCACATGTACTAGAGGGGGGGTGAATAGTACTTTTAAATAATAAGGAGTGTTATTCCTAATTATCGTGCAATTAACAAACAACGATGCGGAATAACTACAATCAAGAAATAATGCAAACGCAAACACAATGGTTTAATGGGTTCGGATCCACCCAAGTCTCCCCGACTTGTTCCCGGTGATCCTACGTCCCAACCACCCGGATCCCTTCCGGATACTTGAGTTAGAAACCCCAACTCAAGATTTCCAATATGAACACTTGCGAAAACCTCACAAGTGCAATCGACCTACAATCGATGACCGTGACTCCCACAACCCGGGATCACGCAAAACTCTCACAACCGAGAGTATACAATTCAAATATAACTGAAATGAAATGCTTACCAACAAAATACCTATGCCTTGAGATTTCTTACCAAATTAGGGCAAAGAGGATTTTGATGGAGGAAGATGGCACCAAACCCTAGCTTCAAGAAGATGACCAGCAATGGAAGCCTAGGGTGGAGATAGTGACCTAGAATCAAGCTTCTAGCTTGAATGGCTCACAATGGAGAGAATCTCTCTTGAGGATTTAGGACTCAAGAACTTGAGGGAGAGATTCTTGTGAGAAGAGAGAGCTTGGAAATAGAGTTGATAGCTCTTCTCTTTTGATCTGAAAATATCTCCAATATGTTGCTTAACCCCTTCAAGAAATGAATCAGGATTCTATTTATAGGGGCAAGGAAAAACGAGTTCAAAAAGATCCCAACGGCTCTTTTCTGAACCAGACTAGTCGGTCAAAGAAGGATCACTGACCGACTAGTTCATCAACTAGTCGGTCGGTGATACAACGTAGACCAACTAAGAGGTGAACAGCCAAAAGGTGAAGTTCCAGGCAAAGACAACTAGTCGGTCTAAGAAGATTCGCCGACCGACTAGTTTCACAACTAGTCGGTCGGTGAATGATCTTTGACCGACTAACGTCGAAATAGAATAGGTTGACTTCAAGATGACTTAGTCGGTTTAAGAACAAATGCTGACCGACTAGTTTCTCAACTAGTCGGTCGGTAAACGTTCTTTGACCGACTAACTCGAAACAGTAGCTCAGGCTGAAAATGAGTGAACACAACTAGTCGGTCTAAGAAGGATTACTGACCGACTAGATCGTCATCTAGTCGGTCGGTGACTCTTCTTTGACCGACTAACTGTAGACAAAGAAAGAGCTGAATAAGAGAATGCAAACTAGTCGGTTTAAGTTGAGTTTCCGACCGACTAGATCGTCATCTAGTCGGTTGATGACTCTTCATGAACCAACTAACATGCACTCGAAGCCGAGGGAAAGAGCGATAGGCTTCGGGAAAGTTTCTAATGGCTTCTATGATAATCCTAGCTCTAAGATATGAGCGAAATGAAGGTTATAAGGTAAGTCCTACTCAAGGCTTAACATTCTAATCTATGAAGCTAGAAGACTATAAAATAAACCTTACGAGCCGTCTTCAAAGCTTCAATCTTCATTCCTCTTGACTTCAATATTGCTCCTTGAGCTTCAACGAAGCTCCAGGCACACGATCACGCATATTGAGAAGTCTTGAGACGTCGCTTATGTTGTACGTGGTATTTTGGTGACGATCTCCATAACTGCGCTCACAAACTGTTAGTTCACGATTTATTTATGTTTACTCATCATCCAAAACCAAATCCGAGGAGTCCAATACTCAACATTCTCCCCCTTTTTGGTGATGACAAACCAACATAAATAATAATCAGAAATAATGAACTAAATGAAATATACTTACTCCCCCTGCATTGATGACACATTAGTTCCATATGAAATAATAAGCACATACATCAAGCAGACGAGGAAAGTAAAAAATTCAAATCCAATATTTGAGAATTTTTATATCTTAACTCCCCCTGAATCTAACATATCAAATTAGATTCATTAACTCCCCCTGAATCTAACATATCAAATTAGATTCATGGTAAATTATCATTTAGCACATGCCATTATTATGCCATTATTATATCTCTCCCCCTTTGGCATAATCCAAAAAGAGCGGGAGGAAGCCAATGACAATAATTCATTAAGCATGGGAGTCTAAGAATACGACCACGTTTCATATGACATCAAAATAAAATTCGAATAACATTAAAGCGTGTTAAGGAGTCCATAGTCGAAATCGAAAAAATTAAAATCATCAAAATAACAAATGTAAATTCACTTATTGATGAAAGGAATTTATTCTCCAATATCAACATTTATAGCTATTTTAGTGCATGGAAAACAATTCTATGTTTTCATACAACTAAAGCTATTGAATCAAACTAAATCGTCGAGCGACGAAATCAATATCAGAGACATACATAAAATGTGCACAAAGGAATGAACCATCAGAAGAGTGGTGCACATCAAAGAATATCAAATGTCACAATATCGATCGAAAATGAACATAAAGTAAGAGCACATCAAAACTAAGTGAAGTGCGCGATGAGAAGTGACAAGGTGATAAAAGTAATACGAAAAACATCATAATAACTTTTAAAAACATGTCACGCCAAAAATAGATATGAATTTCAAAGTATTTATGGCATTCACAATTCTATCATGCTAGGAGAAACAAAATGATACCAATGTAAAGAAATAGATTCTAACCAAGCATGCATTCAACCCTCATGGATACCAAATGTAATATCATACTTACAACAGTAAGCTCCCCCTACATTGGTGCAATACCTAAGCACCATCAACTCCGTTTGAATGAAAGTCTTCGCAAACCGAGGAGTTGGTAGGGTTGGTATCCCACGGTGGATTGAACCTAGAAAACTTCATTTTGGTATCCAAAAATCCTTTTGGATCCAATGGGTTAGACAACTAATTTGAAATTCGAAATAAAAATTATTGTAACCCATAAATTAATATAATCAAAATCAATTTTATAAACATATGCCTTGGTACCCATAACATGATCATAAGCTCATGGTACCAAGCATTGAAGGGTTAAAGGAACTAACCCTTCGGAAACCAAGGCCAAGAGGAACTTGACTTCCCAACATAATCATCATTCAAAATAACATCGTTAATATAGGATTGCACATAAACATTCATAGCATCATCGCTAGTGTTCTTGGGACCCCAAATAGTGTACATTTTGGGAATCCTCTTCCTAGTGGTTGCATGCACAAAAGTTTGATTTCTATGTGGTGCATGTGGCCTAGGAGCATGAGATCTAGCAATAGCATTATGATGAGCACGAGAATGATTATGAGAGAAGGCATTCACATGAGGATTAGATGTGTGAACATAAGCATTAGGATGTGCATGAGCATGATTACGTGCATGTGGGTGTCTCATATGAGTGTTAGCACGTGCTCGTGGGTGCGGAGCATAAAAATCATCATTAATATTAGCATGCACCGGTGGAGTAGGATGTGTGTTCCTACGTGGCATAGCATGAGAGTACAAAAAAGCATGACCCCTCTTTGGAGGTCTACCCAAAGTGGGTTTCTTTCCAATCGGGGGTGTGTACGAAGTGGAAGCACTATTGGTAGGAGAACTACCAATGGGGTGTTTGCTCCCACTCGTCGAGGCATCGGATGTCGGCCTAACAAAGGCGGTAGGCGATTTGGATGAGTCTCCCATCTTATACCCCAAGCCAATGTGGTGTTTGGCCGGAAGTAAGTCATTTAGGATATTATCCAAATGACCCTTACCTCTATTGAAATCATTGATACGGCCTAACGTGCACTCATACTTCTCTTTGAGAGAATGCATCGAAGCATCCAAAGTGGATACTTGTGATGTGAGTGCATAAACACGAGATTTGAGATTCTTATTCTCAAAACTCAAGGTTGAGTTTTGAGACGTCAAATCCGCCATCTTGTGTTCATCCGATTTCTCAAAATGAACATGCTCAAGTTGAGATTTGAGGTTCTTCACCTCATTTCTCAACAAGCCATTATGAGTAAGCAAACTTGCTTTCTCATTGGCAAGTGTCTCAACAATGGTGTCATTGTTGGTGATGGTAGACTTAGGAGAGGTTTGGAGGCTAACAAGTTCATCTTTGGTCTTATTATATCTATCTACTAATTTAGTAAATTTAGACCAAATTTCTTGGTTTGCTAACCTCATTTCATCAATAGTAGGTTCTCCGCTTTCATCCTCGCTACCATCCTCGCTTTCATCCTCGCTATCATCGAAGGAGGACTTTCGATCTTTTGCCTCATTTGCCATGAAGCAAAGTTTTGCTTTCTCCATTCTTCCATCATCCGACTCTCCACTTGAGGAATCCTCTTCGGAGTCGGTGAATGTGCCAACAAGTCCTTTCTTGTACTTTCTCGACTTGTCGTACTTCGATGCTTTCCCCTTCTCTTTGTGTTTGTAGAGAGGACAATCCGGTTTGATGTGTCCTGGCTTGTTGCATTTATAACACACGGGAGTAGAAGAATTAGTCGAACTAACTTTAGATTTATTCAAAGATATACCTTCTCGGAGGAATCGATCGAACTTCCTTGCCATACGGGCAATGGATTCCATGTCCAATTCGTCTTCCGATTCTTCATCATCGGTAGATGGAGCGGCCTTGAATGCAATTCCCTTTTTCTTTGGCTCGTCTTGCTTCAAGTACGCCTTCATCTTTTCCCTCATCCGGATCTTACTATCCTTGCGTACCTCGTAAGACAACAAGGTACCCATTAGTTGTACGACGATATATTTATTCATGTCATTACCTTCCTCGATGGCGTAGGTACGCTTTTCCCAACATGATGGAAGACCGTCGATAATCTTCGCGACTTTCTCCTTTTGGGTATAGACCTTCCCAAGAGCTTCCAAGTCGTTTGATATATCCACGAAGCGAGCGTAATATTCCTTCATGGTTTCGCCCTGCTCCATATGAAACAACTCAAATTCTTTATTAGCAACGACGAGTTTAGAATCTTTTACCGTACTCGATCCTTCGTGCAATATGAGGAGTTGGTTCCATATTTGATATGCACTCTTACATGTGCATATCTTGTTGAAGTCCTCAGGCTCCAACGCACAATTCAAGGCATTCATTGCCTTGGCATTAGCAACTTCCGCGGCGACCTCCGCGGGAGTCCATTTTGCGAAATCATTTTCGGAAGGCTCGATATACTCCGTCATGGTGGCTCTCCATAGTGAAGCGCTCCGGAGGAAAATTTGCATCCGGCATTTCCAGTACCCGTAGTTGGTACCGTTGAAGTGTGGAGGCCTGGCGGAGGATAGTCCTTCCATAACAGAAGAAGCTCCATCGCGGTTCTTGAATACGTTGTAGTCGTTGTTCGTCATAGCTTTGAACTTGTAGCTTTAACCTTGGCTCTGATACCAATTGTAGTGCCCTGGGAAGCTACTGCACATGTACTAGAGGGGGGGTGAATAGTACTTTTAAATAATAAGGAGTGTTATTCCTAATTATCGTGCAATTAACAAACAACGATGCGGAATAACTACAATCAAGAAATAATGCAAACGCAAACACAATGGTTTAATGGGTTCGGATCCACCCAAGTCTCCCCGACTTGTTCCCGGTGATCCTACGTCCCAACCACCCGGATCCCTTCCGGATACTTGAGTTAGAAACCCCAACTTAAGATTTCCAATATGAACACTTGCGAAAACCTCACAAGTGCAATCGACCTACAATCGATGACCGTGACTCCCACAACCCGGGATCACGCAAAACTCTCACAACCGAGAGTATACAATTCAAATATAACTGAAATGAAATGCTTACCAACAAAATACCTATGCCTTGAGATTTCTTACCAAATTAGGGCAAAGAGGATTTTGATGGAGGAAGATGGCACCAAACCCTAGCTTCAAGAAGATGACCAGCAATGGAAGCCTAGGGTGGAGATGGTGACCTAGAATCAAGCTTCTAGCTTGAATGGCTCACAATGGAGAGAATCTCTCTTGAGGATTTAGGACTCAAGAACTTGAGGGAGAGATTCTTGTGAGAAGAGAGAGCTTGGAAATAGAGTTGATAGCTCTTCTCTTTTGATCTGAAAATATCTCCAATATGTTGCTTAACCCCTTCAAGAAATGAATCAGGATTCTATTTATAGGGGCAAGGAAAAACTAGTTCAAAAAGATCCCAACGGCTCTTTTCTGAACCAGACTAGTCGGTCAAAGAAGGATCATTGACCGACTAGTTCATCAACTAGTCGGTCGGTGATACAACGTAGACCGACTAAGAGGTGAACAGCCAAAAGGTGAAGTTCCAGGCAAAGACAACTAGTCGGTCTAAGAAGATTCGCCGACCGACTAGTTTCACAACTAGTCGGTCGGTGAATGATCTTTGACCGACTAACGTCGAAATAGAATAGGTTGACTTCAAGATGACTTAGTCGGTTTAAGAACAAATGCTGACCGACTAGTTTCTCAACTAGTCGGTCGGTAAACGTTCTTTGACCGACTAACTCGAAACAGTAGCTCAGGCTGAAAATGAGTGAACACAACTAGTCGGTCTAAGAAGGATTACTGACCGACTAGATCGTCATCTAGTCGGTCGGTGACTCTTCTTTGACTGACTAACTGTAGACAAAGAAAGAGCTGAATAAGAGAATGCAAACTAGTCGGTTTAAGTTGAGTTTCCGACCGACTAGATCGTCATCTAGTCGGTTGGTGACTCTTCATGAACCAACTAACATGCACTCGAAGCCGAGGGAAAGAGCGATAGGCTTCGGGAAAGTTTCTAATGGCTTCTATGATAATCCTAGCTCTAAGATATGAGCGAAATGAAGGTTATAAGGTAAGTCCTACTCAAGGCTTAACATTCTAATCTATGAAGCTAGAAGACTATAAAATAAACCTTACGAGCCGTCTTCAAAGCTTCAATCTTCATTCCTCTTGACTTCAATATTGCTCCTTGAGCTTCAACGAAGCTCCAGGCACACGATCACACATATTGAGAAGTCTTGAGACGTCGCTTATGTTGTACGTGGTATTTTGGTGACGATCTCCATAACTGCGCTCACAAACTGTTAGTTCACGATTTATTTATGTTTGCTCATCATCCAAAACCAAATCCGAGGAGTCCAATACTCAACAAAATTGTCTTGCCATGTCTTGATTGTGCACTCATGTTATAACTGCCATGTCATTGCTTAATACTATAACGGCTAGGTTGATAGTTGTCTTACTTTCAGTTCCTTGCCCAAGTCTTTTTAGACTTGCTGACATGTGCCCCTTTACTCTTTTGGGTGACACATGTTAGATCCTGAGCCTGAGTACCTTGCTGAGGGTGAGGTGTTTGCGGACGCCGAGCTTGCGCCCGTGCTGGACGGGGAATACGGGGACACTGGGGACCAGTCCTAGTGTCTTCGTTGTGTTTTACTTTTGTTTAGACAGTTGTTTTGTTTTCGGTGCGTAGCACCTATACTTTGTTATGTCGTTGCTTTTGTGGGCCTTGTTCTGGGCCTTTAGACTCTTTTCTTTTAGCCTGGTGGCTTTTCTGGATGTTTAACTTATTTTCATGTTGGACATTGCATGAGATGTGAGATTTTATTATCAGTCTCTCCTTGTATTATTATTGTTGTTCCGTTGTGGTTACAGGGACCTGCTTATGTTTTATTGACGCTTATCGGGTTTGGGGCTTCACAGCTCCACTCTCGTGCGGACCTTTTCACGTCTCGCCTCCATTTTAGGTAAGCGTGTCGTGACATATCGTCTGAAGGCGTGAGTGCGAAAGTTGCATTTTTTCAGCTCGTTTCCTTCACACCTGTCAGTCGACTGATGAAGTATTTACAGGCGCCTGTATTTTTACAGTCGCATGTATAGTCTTCTACAACCACCTGTCCTGGCTCAAATTATAGTTGTTGGGAATTTTATAGCCGTTGACCAGTCGACTGTCTGTTGTTCATTAATCGACTGTCTGTGCCGTAAATTGCTAAAATCCAGTCATTGCAAAATTTATTATTTTGGGGTTTTTCTATGGGTTTGAGGGTTCCTGTGGACTTCCTATATATTGGAGAGTGCTGAGTTTATTAGAATTGTTTTTTGAACCATTGAAGATCATTTGAGAATCTTTAGGTCACTCTTAAACTCTCTCATTTCTCTCTTAGAGCTCATATTCCTCTTCATGCATTGATGTCAAGCTTACGGAAAATCATCCAAGTACTTTCAAGCTAATCTCATCACTTGGATATCCTCTTCCATGCCTTGCATTTATTAATGAGTAAGTTCATCATCAATGCATAGGTAAGAGTATTTGTTTTACTTTGTGTTTCTTTGATCTCTTTATGGGAATTAGATACTCTCTTTGTGGGAGTTGATTACTCTTTTTGTGGGAGTTTGGTGTCCTCGTGTAGGACTAACCCTAATTCTCTGTGTGGGAATTAGTAATTCTTTGTGTGTGAATTTGACTATTTTGTAGGGTTGGTTGGGTTCTTGTGTAGGACAAAATCCTCTGTGTGAGATTGTATTCACTTCTCTTCGTGTGAATCATAGTGAATATTGGTGTGGCTGGAGGTATCCCCATGTGTAGGAATTGTATTCACTACCTTGTGTAGGATCGTAGTGAATATTGGTGTGGCTGGATGTAACCAAGTTGGGGAACCTGTGTAAAATCTCTTGTGTTTGTGTTTGCTTAATTGTGTGCATTATCTTCCTCTTGCATTTATAATCTGCATTTGCAAGTTTAATTTTTAATTGCACAATTATTGCCATTACTCTATTCACACTCCCTCTAGAGTGTTTGTTGTTATTATTGCAATGTATATAGGTCCTTACAAATATAAGATTCCTTGCTGCTTTCTTGCCATTGATTAAAATCCGATCAACTCAGTATTATCAAATACATTCAGATCATGAGCCTTAATTCTCAACTAGCAAGAATACCATGGCAATGTATCAACAAAATTTGCAAAGTTGACAAGCACACACAAATAATTCACTTTGATTGTATTATCACGAGGTTCTACTTGGTAGGGAACCGAAATAATCAGGGTTTCATGCTGCTTGTATGGGTGCGAAAAGCATTGGGGAGACAGACCAACATATAGCATAGCAAAGTTGACATCATTGGAAGCAAGAAACATACACACACAAACATACAGAAAACATGACAAGGGGTCGGAACCATCAATGAGCCAAGAAAAAGGAAATTACCTAGCAACTATAGCTCATTGTAAAAGTTGGAAAGACGATCCAACCGATGCTCATCGAAATCGAACAGAACCCCCGTTATTTGGACCGACCGATAGCAGATGATCCAACTAGGGCATCGCCGTCAAGCCATGGCATACATGCAGTGTTTCAGCTCGGCATCAACGACGGCAACCGAAGATCAACAGGAAACAATGTTGTCTGCGAAGGTTTCTTCAAAGCAAAAGAAGAGAGGAGCGACAATGTGAAAGATGAAGCATCAATGAGCCCAAAAACAAGATTCTTGAGCGCAATCCGCAAAATTTCCGACGCTTTCGCTCTTGAAAATTTTGGCTCCATCTCGGCTCCACGTTGGTGCCACTACGGACGAATTCTCAAAGAAAACCAACGAGAAAAGTACCACTGGCCCTTTAAAGAAAGTGGTCAATGAATAGTGCATCAATTAAGGATGAGAATGAGCCGGGCCGGGCCGGGCCAAATAGATGCCCAATTGAAATGGGCGGGTTTTCGGGCTGGCCCAAAACCCAAATGGGCTTTTTAAGAATGTCCAAATGGGTATAAAGCGGGCTTTGGGCCTGCCCATTGGGCGTATTCAAAAAATTACAATAAACACCAACATTCACATAATCATAAGAGAAATTTTGAATTGGAATAAATCATATCAATAGGAACCGAACCAAATCAAATAGAGATGTTCACATTTTTCATCAAAGTCTAATAACAAAATGATCACCATTACAAAAATCGTCACCAATACAGAATTTGTGTATATGTCACAAGTAAATTAATTATATTCACGAAATGTAAGAATGTTTTTCTATGAAACTAGACATATAAAAAAGATATGGATCCATTTGGGAAAGTTCCAGCACCTATCCAACCAATAACATTTACATCAAATCACCACTCGTTTCGTATTAAAAAACCAAACCAGAGATCTTATCTTTTCTCTCACCCTCACAGGCTCATGGCCGTCGCCGCTACCTACAGTCGCCATGGCCGCCTCCTTCCGCCTCAGTTTCTCCCCTCTCCCAAATCACTCTAGCATCTCCAAATTCCACCCTTTTCCCTCCATAAAAATTCCCAAATCACTTCACCCGGAGTTCACCTTCAAGGTGCTGATGGAGGAGCTCGTCGGAGTCTCCGCCACCGCCGTCGGCAACATGGCCACCCGCCCCAACTTTGGCCTCGGCGAGCTCGATTTCGTCTTCTACACCCTCATCGTCGGATCCATCGTCAACTTCGCCCGCATGTATCTCCTCGCCCCAACATCAGTTTCGTCGGCGGGCTCATCGTCTTCTCTCCCCTCTTACATCTTTGAGCCCGGCCATTACTCCATCGGGTCTCGAATTTCGACATTTTTGTGTAAAGGCGTGATCTTTGCGGACGTGGGGTTCGCCTCGGGTCTCGCCGGGACGGCAATATCGAATGGGTCGGTGGCGATGAGTGAGAAGGGGAAAGGCGAAGTGGTGAAGAAGAAGAAGAAGGGGCTGAAGACGGTGATAAACGCGGCGATGTGGGCGGTGCCCATGGGCGTGAGCAGCAATTTGAGGAACAAAGCCGTGCTGATTTGATTTCGGGCACATATCCCTCCATTTGACTTTGGGCGGAAAAAAGCCCGAACCTTATACTTGGGTGGCCCGATCGGGCTTTGAGCAGCAATAGAAATTTTTTCAAATTTTTATTTCGGGCTTTGGGTAGCCCAATACCCATTGGGTATGATTAAACACCGGGCTTTTCGGGCTAGCCCGATTGGGCAACGGGCCAGCCCGTACCCATTATCATCCCTAGCATCAATGTAACTTCCCTACTTGGTATGTGGAACAGACCTGGTATGTTCGCGTGAGTAGGTTCGCAAATCAAATCAATTCCCAAGAAAGAAAGAACTCCAATCGTAGGGCTACTCACTGTCCAGTTTATCGGAAGATCCCATTTATTAAATCGCAGCCGGCTTCATTGTTGTTGAGTTCATCGTCAATCATCGACAATTCAACATATTATAAAGAGAGAGATGCATTGGGTTAAATCAGATCCATCCGATTTCGGTGGAAATCTCCCGCTCCCTCGAAGGTTACAACCTCATATATTTCTCGTCCTTTCTACTTCAACCTCTCGGTGTCTGATCGCCGTCGTTGGCTGTTTGTTCAATTGGAAACTGCAGCGGGCATACAGCGGTGTTAGTGGGCAAATCGAAGTTGGTCGTCTTCGGCGGATTTGCCGACAAGAGATTCCTCAACGATATCGCCGTCTACGATGTCGGTGAGCCTCTGCGATCACTCTCGATTGACTCTTAACAATGAATCGAAGTCAAAATGCTTTAGAAAGGATAAAATCACCCGTGACAAATTCGTATGTTCTTCTGTTCCATTGTAACAAAACTCGGGTCAATTTTTCCTTAAATAGATTGTCAAAACCCTAGTTTGGCGCAATTTTCAGCGAAAAAGGAAAACTTTTTGAAAAAGGGATGACACGGGTTAGAACAGGGATGAAAGAATGGATTAAGAATGAGAACGAAGTATTCGATGGGCGAAGAATATAGCAATTAAAGGAATAGTGAAATTCCATTCGTCACAAATGCTAATATGAGCACTTAAATTAAACGCTTATACCATCAACATCTAAATAACTGATCTTTTCACACGCCTTGCTGCATCGAGTCACACTCTTAGATAGAGTCCTTTCTTCCAATTCTCTTCAAGCGTCATAAAAAAATTCCTTAAAGATCTCAAATAGCAAAATTCTCTCTTTTTTCCTCCTATTTCATAATCCAACTTATGGGCCTTTTTGTCCCTCTCAACTCCGATTCATCCACTTTTATAACTACTCTCAAACTCTCAAAGAAGTTCTCTTCATTTGATGTAAAAATTCCACTGTGCAGTGAACGGACACACGCACAATGAAGAGAAACTAAATTCAATTCAACTCCAGCATTCACTTATCAATTCTCTCTCTCCCCCTAAGATGGAGGCGATTTGATCTTTTTGGTATCTTATGGAGAAATGAAGAAGAAGAAGGATGAATAAAAAAGTGGGGATTTTTGAATTAATGGGTTGAAAAACAAATTTATGGGATGGAGCATAAGATGTATGTGAAGAGAGGTGTTGAGATACTACCTATGATCATTTTTATACGCTTGGCTTGTGATTAGATTCAACTACTATGGGTTAAACCTCTTGAGAAATTTATAACCCTGCACCCAAAACATACTTGATTCTTGTAATTGAAATGAGAGATCTCTACACACTTGTGATATAAAGTTTCAAAGCGTAATATAGTTCAAATTGGTTGATATCAAGATCACAAACTTCTATTATTATACATATATATTTTTGTTCATAATTTATCATTCTTGATTCTATTCTTTTTTCGATTCATTTGACTTAAATGGAATGCCACACATCCAAAGAAAAGAAGAAGATGATTCAATTGCTACTTATTTGGTCAGAGCATGCTAGATTTAATGTTGGGGCTTGATGGGTTCATAAGGAATCGGATTGGAGAGAGGTAGGAACGGCTCTATGTGCTTTATATGAATAAAGGCATTTTGGTTAGCAAATTTAAATCTAATGGAGTGGATTGATTTAATAATGAAAACATGGAGTGTGCAACGTTAAATGAAAATGGATATTTTTTGTTTTTCCTAAACATTAATGTGGTTTGTTTCTTCTATCCAAACAAATTTAAAAGAAAATCCTTATGTTAATTATTAATTGAGGAAGCATGTATGGTATATACTTCATTTGTCCCTTAGCGTGCCTTGTTAAAATCAAGGAGTAAGGTTTTATTAGATTCGCAGCGGATGCACCCATTTTGTCCCAGCTTCGTTAAGTTTTAGCCTAAAACTTACACACATTTTTGGCTTCGCTAAGTTTAGGACGAAATGTCGTAGATATCTATCAATTTTGGTAAGTTTCAAGCAAAATTTGCCAAAATCTACACAAAATTCAAAAATAAAGGGAGATACAGAAAATCAAATTTTAAGTTATCAATAGTATGATCCCCCATTTCAATTGACACACGACATTCATAAATCTTAATCTATCATAATTTGATGTTTTAATATAACTTTGATTATGGTTTCAATTTAACTTTGAATCAATCACTTTCACATTAGTTTGGAGTATATTTTGGTTAAACAGTTAAACTAGTAGGGTACCATGAGTTATCTTGGCGTTCATATTTATATTATATTCTCCTTAGGCACTACATAGGCATACAACTTGTATGACATGTCTAGTGATTATATTGAACCCTTAGATTTTTGCACAGTATAGTTGGCATCGAAACCAAAAATCCAAATGAAACCATCAAAACTAATAAAACCCGGCAAAACCGTTAATCAAAACGGGTCTGAACTTGAAACAAAATTCTCAAATCTTAGAGAAAATCAATGTTTGAGAACTCGATTTTGGTATTTATTTTGGTCCCTTCAAACATAGTACGTTTCGATAATTTTTGATACTTTTGTCCGTTTCAATTTTGGTTTTACTATGTTTCTGTCCATATTTATGTTTCTATCTATATGTATTTGTAAAATGTTTGAAAACTTACTAATCTGTTTAAATAATTTGACAATGTTGAGGGTGTCAAAGAATAATGTAAATGTATAGATCATTTTCTCTAGTGATGGCATGTCTTGCATCCTTAATAATTAGGATTAAGTTTCTAATTAAATTTCATTTCACGACATTTGTAATAAGAAATAATCTTAGGGGATTATCTGTTAAAGTGTAAAAACATGTTTGGGTTCCTTGATGCATCTAATGTAAGTTAGAATTGATTAGGTTTTTAAGTGAAAGCATTTATAAGGGAAAGAAAGGTAAGTGGGTCGTGGGTTTGAACCCGATATCATTTAACTAAAGACTTAATATGTTTGGGTTGAAAAGATCAAGACCCACTTGACATATAGGAAAACCAACTATCATTTAACTAAGGACTTAAACAGGTTTGGGTTGTAAAGACCAAAGCGTGCTCAATGTACATGAAAATCAAATACCATTTAACTAAAGACTAATGGGTTTGGATCGCAAAGACCTAAAACACGCTTAACATATAAACATCTTACCCTTGTTGTCCAAATCCAAGCACAAGTCACCATCTTTATTCATCCCTTTCAAAGTTTCAACCTTAGCCGTCACCGTCAACCTCTTACTATCATAATCAAACAAGCTATAAACAAAGCTTTTATTCTACCAAACAACTCTCTAAATGATAAAATACATGGTTTAACTACAAGTCAAGCCTACATGTAAGTTCTTCCTTTTTAGTTTATTTTCTTACTATTTTTACTTTATAAATTTAGATTTTGTTATATCTACTGCCTTATCTATTTTTCTTATTGATCTATATGATTATTTGGTCAAAAAGGCCTAGATCTTTTTTGCAAAGTTCTTAATTGGCTTGCTTTGAAACTAGTTTGAATGTCCAAAACTGAGATGCTTTAGACAAAATCTCAAACCTTGGTTAAAATACTGATGAGAATGAGGATGCAGTGGAAATTTTGTAATTTTGAACCCGAGTGACAAACTTGTAATTTTGGGGGCAGAGTGGACATTTTTGTAAATATGGACAAATCAGCCATATATATAGTCAGCGAGGGGTTCGGGTTAATGGATATTGAATTTGAAGAAAGAAGAAGAGATTTTCTTCTTTTTATCTCTATGTTTTCTAAATTATCTAAATGATTATTTGTTGAAACAAATCTAGACCTATTTTTTTGGTAAAGCTTTGAACCGGCCTACTTCAATTGATTTGCAATGTCTCAAACTGAGATGTTTAAGATGAAATCGTAAACCTTAATACAAAGTATGCTATCTCAATTTAATTTGGCTTGCAGGGGATAACTTTATTAGATATCGTAAACCTTAATACAAAGTATGCTATCTCAATTTAATTTGGCTTGCAGGGGATAACTTTATTAGATAACAAGATCCAATTATAGGTTGTCGGCTTCACTAAGATCAAGATCAACTTTCTTTAATGAGCCAGCAACCGTATAAACCCAAAAAGAAATTAATGAAACAAGCCCATCTTCAAATGAAAGAAAAGAAGCCTGATGCTTAACTAACGACGTTTGGAGTTCAGTCGAGAACTAATGGCAGCCCTCAAGTTTTCTCAGCAAAGAGTAACGGCGAGGCAACTATTCATCATCAAAACAACGACAGGACCAAGCATCAACCGAGGAGTAGTGGCAGGGCAACAACTCCCTCCGCGGACGTCGAGTGGTGGCGAGGGTCGCTGCTAGGCTCGTTAGTGTGCCAAAATAGTTTGCAAGAGGGAAAAATCCATTCGAAACATACGAGTCATCATCTCCATAAAGTACTCAAGAATTTTCCAAAATTATATAACAATATCCATCGATTAATCTCAAGAATTCAGAAGAATTAAACAAGAATTTAAACCAAAAGCTTAGAGAAGATTAATTCTACCATTCACCAAAGTTGGCCAAATTCACGTATATCTTTGCTCAAACCCCCCACCAATCGTTGATGGTTGCTTGAGGAAGATGATGAATTAAAGCAATTCAACTGCACGAAAATTTGAGACCCAAACTCCAAAGAAATCAAAGTCAGAAAGCTTAGAATTTTTAGAAGAAAACTACGATTTTTGCATAAGAATCCTCTTGAAGAAAAAGAAGAGAGATATAGGCATCGGGAGAAGAGATCGTGGCGAGATTGTGACAGAACATCCGCGTAACCGAAGAAGGCAGGTGGCGGATGCAGATTGTGTCGAAGAGATCGGAGAAGCTAGGGGTTCGTGCAAAAATAGAGAAGGGTTCAGTTTGCTGTTGATGAGAAGAGAACGCCGTCCAATCCGATGGAGAGGGGGAGAAAATTATCCACCATGGTTCGTGGGCTAGGTGAGTGGGGGGGAAGTTAATTAATTAAGGGTCATATGGGCCGTGGGTTTTAGAAAATAGAAGGAAAAAAGAGAGGAAAAAGAGAAGGAAAAGTGGGCTGGGTTCGTGGGCTAATGGGCTCAGGAAAAAGACAATAGAAGAAGAAAAGAGAGAGACGGGAAAGTGGTGAGGGTTTTGGGTTCGGTCTGGGGTCTTCCTCCAAGTGAGAAGAAAAAAAGAAAAGAATCCAAGAGGACGGCTGGGCTTGGGCCGAGACCATGGGCTAACAAAAAGGACTTATATTTTGTAAATAAAATAAATAAAAGGAGAAGGAGAAATTAAAAGAAGATATATTAAGAAAGTAGAAAAATTAGGTTAAAAAATTCTAGAAAAATATAGAAAATTTCCTACCAATCCTACTAAAAATTCCGGACTGTTACAAAAGAAGATCAAGTACTCCGTGTAGTGAGAAAAAGCTTGAATCTTAGAAAACTTTGAATTGAAACATCTTGTGAATGACCATTTGATTGTATTTTAAGTTTCATATTCAACAACAATGCGCTCCATTTCTGTTAGTTTAATGCCATACTTGTTCAACTAAAAACATGTATATCACATTTTGAAGTCTAATGCTATTGCTCTTAGTACACATCTTTTTAGGCTACAAAAGAGTTGGGTTGCAATAAATATGAGATAGTGGTATAGAACCAATTACATAAGTAGGATAATATTTGTTCCGTGTCCCTTTATGGTTGAATATCTTTTTGTCTTTTTTTGTTTGGGGGGGGGGATATAAAACCCTTTAGGTCATCTACATGTCAATTTCTAATTGTTTTTATTTTCCTTTTTTCTTTCACTTTCTTTTTAGGCATTGATGAGGAAGAAGGCAGAGATTTAGATATCAAATAGAATAAAGCTACATGGATATTGAATGCATATGCAATATCTGACAGTTTTTTAAATCATGTTACTCTAGGATGATTAATGATGCATATTTCTACTATTGTATCATCCCTTAGATCATTATTTTTGTCAGGCAAATCAAGGACTGTTTGATCTATGCTTCATTCTAGCACATATCTATTCTATATTTGATAAAGAATTTGAATTTTGTCCCAGTAGGACAAGTGAATAGGACAAAGTGGCTTATGACTAGGATAAGGGCTTGATGACTAGTATTGGGATAAGTTTTGGGGGGAAATTTGTGGGGAAGATTTGAAAATTGAAATTTGGACATGTGCCCCTACTCTCAAATTGCAGTGCCCTTTGGGCACGGGAAAGTTCTAGTACAGATTATGATACTTGATTCTGACAAAACAAGTAAAATGCTCTCCAAATAAGTTACTAATTAGTGTGTTCTAGCAAGGATTTCAAATTTATCCCAAAAAAGGGACAGGGGGAAATATTAAACTAGATTATAACTGCACAATTATCTCATATTTGTAGTTCAACCCAATTTACAGCGATGATACACAAATCCCAAGAAAACACATTCTGTGCTTGAAAATTTTGGATGATTACTTGTGAACCCTAAGCTGACACACATAACTCAGGATAACTCCTCAATAGCGGATTGCTGGACTTATCCGAAAATCGCCAGTTGGCCCTCAAATCCTAATCCATCTATTCAATGCCATATCACTTAGATCTCCTATAGACCTATGAGAAGCTAAGATCTTCTACCTTTATCAGGAAGATATCTCCTAGGTTTGACCCACTGGGTTTCTTATGGCTAGCCACTTTCAGGTTGGGCCTTTCCAATGAAGGACCTGGCTACTATCATATATCAAAGTCACATGAGCCCTTATTTTATCTTCTCTTGTCCTATTTATTTATGGTTGTAAAGTTGTTGTGTTCTTATGTTACAGAAAATAAATTATGGTTTACTCCTGACTGCATTGGGAGCGGGTCTGATGGGCAAGTGGGGCCATCTCCCAGGGCATTCCATGTCGCTGTTGCTATTGACTGCAATATGTTTATATTTGGTGGACGTGTTGGTAGTAAGAGGTCAGCATTAACTTTTCAAATGTTTACTTGTTTTTGCAATATAATCGTTGATCTTAAATTTAAACAGACTAATTTATCTTTTCAGGCTGGGTGATTTTTGGATGCTTGATACTGGTAACCACCTTTAAGCTTCTCTAACTGATACGCTAATCATATTATGTGATCCATTCATTGCATAGTTTTATAATCGTTGTGACCATTACCGAAACCTTTTTGTATTGAAATGTGGTTATGCTCGACTAACCTAAAAAGGCGTCAAGAAAAGATTGTCTGAACATATATATCAACATGATGGCAACCCTCTGAATTGATGCAACCCAGAAGCAACCTTTCATAAAGCAAATTATGGCTTTATGAAAGGTTGCAACCCAGAAGCAACCTTTCATAAAGCAAATTTAATTTCTGATGCCACCCATCTGAATTATTGCAGCTAGGTCAAAAAGAAAACTTTGTGCGACTGTATCAAGCAAAGTGAAATGACTTTCTACAACATCTATGGCTTGTGGAACATCATGGGTATTGCATGGTTATGAATGTTAATGACTTTAACACATGCTCAAAATTGTTTCAACCGGTTAGGTTACTTGTTCTCGTTGCTCCCTTCCTCTACATACGACCAAGCAGTTTGGGCATGTTTTGGGCCGGGTTTGGATTTCTACGGGTTTGGGTTGGTTTTAATAGATTCATACATATTTGATGCTTTCCCAATTATTTGAAGGACAGTTTTTAAGATAGTCCTTTTAAAATAAATAGCAGAATATATGAATTTTTTATTGGTCCACATCAGTGCTGAACTTTGTCATTAGAACCTTTGATTGTTTTTTGAACCTAGGATTGCAAACCTTGGGTCCTTTGTTTCTCTGAAGTTAAAAACCCAAGTTTGGATCATCGTGTTTTCAATTTGCTCATGAGTGGATGGAAGCAAAAGAGAAAGATGAGTGAGATGAACAACCGATCAATTGTTACAGAAAAATTGATCAATTTTCAAATTGAAAAAGTAGTATTTTTGGAATTTTGAAAAGATTAATGAGATCAAGGTAGAGAAACAATTGAATCGATTTAGAGAGAAGTGGATAGACTAAACTGAGAGTAGAGGAGAGAAAATCGGTTTTATTTTCTCTGCCTCTATTTCTTCAGTCTTCTTAAGGTTTATTTTATCTATTTATTCTTAAAAAATCTATTTTCACAGTTTGAAAAAATTGATCAATATTTTAAATGACAATTGCTCAGTTGTTTCTATCTCCTCTTGCTCTTTTTCTTCTATTTTCCTTAGACCAAATTGAGAACCAATGAAGTTGCCAAGCCGTGGGTCCTAATTTTAGAGAAACAAAGAACCCAGGGTTGGCAACCCCCGGTTTAAAAAACAATTAGAAAAATATAATGACCAAGTTCGGTGCCATTGGTAATGAAACCTAGTCAAGTTTAATAAGTAAAAACTGTTTGCCTTTTTTGCCAATAATTTTTAAATGGACTTTCTTAGAAATTTGTCTTTATGTGAATCATGCCTATCAGAGGAGGTGATGAGAAACTATTAGCTGAATGGGCTGCTCATCTATCCACTCCCATGCTAACTTATGTGAGTAGGAGCCGTTTGATATTTATTGAAAGGATGAGATTCATTTAATATTGTATTTTAATGTACAAACTAAGTTTCAGTCAGGTTTTAATTATTTACAAACCTCCCTATTTTTTAGGTTATTTCTAAAAGTTGTCCAGTTGGGTTAGGCCGGTTTGAACTCTTTTTACGCTTGATCTTTTGGCGGCATTTGGATCTTGGCCTACCAATGTACAATCCATATTGACACTTGCACTCCTTGGACATGTGTCAAACATTTATTTTGTGCATGCCCGACATTTCTTGTACACTTCTTTGTTCACATTATTGAGATGTTTATTTACTTGTCATGTATATATATCTAAGAGTATACTTTAGTGAAAATGACAATCAAAATTTTGACTTGTATAAAACTATGATAAATTTAAATATGTTTGTTTTATGAAGTGAAAGACATTGTGCTACTCAATAGAAAGTTGAAGAGCCTAGGACTATTCTTTTAGTAAAGGGAAAATTACACGAGGACCCATGTTCTATGAGATACATGTAATTAAACACTGTCGATCTTTGATACTAACACTGAGACCCCCTAGATTGATTGACGAATAAAGGGTAAGTTGCACTTAGACCTACTGAAACTAAATTTTTTTGGAGATAATTTAGGGTGTCTTAGTATCAACGATTGAGGTATTTAGTTATACCCCAAAGAATAGGAAGATTAACTGCAATTTACCCTACAGTAAACATATAAAATGTACATAGGTTATAATCATTGTATTTAATTATATTATGAGAAATATGCATCTGGACTTCCAAATGCATAAACATGTATATGAATGCATGTGAGTTTGCACTATATTAATTATTTATATATACTTTAGTGTTATATTGCCATGTTCCATTCTATTTTTAAGGGATTGCTGGTCGCATATCAATTCTGTGTTGCGTCCCTCCACCATGTCCCTGACTATTTACTGATATATCCTACTGGCTTGTAGCTTCAACTTATTAAATATTGAGGCATGTTATCTTGTCAAGTTTTGTAATAAAACAGTTGATATTTCACTTATATATATGTATCCAATTTCCCTTTTTTATATAATAGATATCCAAATTCTCTTATCCAATTTCTCATGTCCAAATTCTCATATATGTATGTATATATGTATGTGTGTGTATGTGTGTGTATATATACATTCAAGACATAACAGAAAATATTTGGCTGATTGCATCTGAATTGTATTTCCTGTTATGTTTCATAAACTCCGAAAATTTTCCGTCCAGATATTTGGCAGTGGTCTGAGCTTACAAGCTATGGTGATTTGCCATCTCCTAGAGAGTTTGCTGCCGCTTCAGCTATTGGAAACCAAAAAATTGTTATGTATGTATTGATGCACTGCTTCATATTAATGGTTCTAAAGGGAAAGATGTTGGTTCAGTTTTCAAAATGCATAATTTGTGCAGGTATGGTGGTTGGGATGGGAAGAAGTGGTTATCTGATGTGTACATATTAGACACAAGTAATTTTGCCGACGTTCTCTAATTCTTCTGTTTTGTGCCATACATTGTTGCATTACCTTCCATGTTTATACAAAGGTTCCCAAGGAGTGATTGTTATCTTCAACAGTATCACTCGAGTGGATGGAATTGTCTGTTTCTGGTTCAGTGCCACCACCAAGGTGTGGACATACAGCAACCATGGTTGAAAAACGACTGCTCGTCTTTGGTGGCAGAGGTACACTATTCTTTGAATACTTTGTATCTTGAGTTTATAATAATTCATCGGTTCCTTCTCGACTTGGGGTCATCAACCTTTTGTAGTTTGTTACTTTGTTCCTTTCATCTGATTCACATGAGTGCTTTTCTACGCATTCTCTTTTAATTACATTGTCAGAGCTTCATGCACTAGGGAGTGTAGAATTGGCTCATAAACTCTAGTTGTAAATATGTCTTTATTGTGGGTATGCTTGAACATTGCTTGTAACCCTTGGGTAGACAATATAAATATTCTCTTTGTTTAGGGGTTTTCATCTTGAGAAAGATATTGTAAAGAGGAGAATAATTTAAACAAGAGGGGCTAGGAAAGAGTGAGAGCTTGGAGAAGGAGAAGCAAGGAGGCTGAGGATTTGGGCTTAAATCCTTGTATGGTGCCTTGGTGACTTTTAATAAAGGTTGGTAATTGATCGCCCATTCTTGTGTATGCTTTAGTTTGTTGTTTCTTTTTTGTCTTGCATATTGTTTTGCTTGGTTGATTGGTGGAGATCCACGAAGTGAACTTGTGGTGGAGGTCTTGCCGATCTTGTGGTTTGCCATGCTCAAGATTGCCCGAGCCCATACATCCGAGCCGACCTCATCGATCTGGGGTCGACCTCGAAGGGAGCCGAGATCCTCACAATTGGTATTTGAGGCTGGGTTCAATTGTGATCCTTATTTTTTTATTCATTTGGAGCATTTGGGTGCAAACATTTCGGTAATTTCTGGATTTTAAATTACGGAATATTTGACGCACACAAGATGTTCGATAAATGGCCTCTAAGGGAACTTTCACTTCTTGAGGGATCAAGTTTGAGTTGGAGAAGTTTGATGATCGTATCAACTTCAGATTATGGTAAATAAGGATAAGAAATGTTCTTATACAATAAGAACTCATGGTTGCTTTGTTGGGGAAGACAAATAAGCCGAAAAAGATCGAGGATGATGAATGAGCCGATCTAGATGAATGGACGGTGAGCACAATTGTATCTCTTGGATTATGTGTTGTACAATAGTAGTGAAGAGGAAACGACAAAAGATTAATGTAGAAAGATTGAGAAGCTTTATATGTGAAAGTCTTTATTAAACAAGCTACACTTGAAGAATAAACTTTATGTGTTGAAGATGGAAGAAGATAATGATGTGTTGGAACACATGAACATCTTCGATAGGATGATTTGCGACCTCTTGAGATTGGATGTGAAGTTTGATGAAGAAGACACGTCACTTTTGTTGTTGAGTTCTCTTCTGAACTCTTATAATTACTTTGTTACTACTCTATTGTATGGGAAATAAACTCTCAAGTTTGAAGAGGTGGCCCAAGATATAATCTCGAATGCCACAAGGAAAAGATTCTCCAAGTATAATTCCAATGTGGAAGGTCTCTTAGTCAAAGTGGAATTGAGTGATAGCGGAAGAACTAACGAAAGAGTCAAAGGTAAGATGTACAACTCTCGATCCAAGTCAAGGAGCAAGAAAGATATCGCATGCTTCTATTGCAAGGGTAAAACACACTTGAAGAGAGATTGCAAAGCGTGGCTAGCGCAAAAGGAGGGAAATAAGTCGAAAAATGAGGATTCGGTTAGTGTGGTTTTCGAAAGTGAAGTGGATCTCCTCTTCGTCTCTCAAGGTAACTCTTCTTTCCACATGTGCATTTTAGATTCTGGTTGCTCTTATCATATATGTCCAAATCGTGAATGTTTTGACACTTATGATGCCTACGGTGGTGGTTTGGTGTTGATGGAAAATGATGCCACATTGTAAGACAATTGTAATGGAGACCATAAAAATCAAGATGCATGATGTTGTCTTCCGTTCATTGAGAGTTAGACATGTGCCGACACTCAAGAAGAACCTAATTTCTTTGGGCATGCTTAAGGCTAATGGATTCACTTTCAATGTAAATGATGCTATTCTCAAGGTGTCTAAAGGCGTCTTGATACTAATAAAATGTACATGAGTGTGCAACAATCTTTACAAGCTCGCGAGAGACACCATTTTGGATGGAGCCTCGATCTCTACAATGGAGAAAGAGGAAGATTGTGATGAATGTAGGTTGTTGCATATGCACTTGGGACACATGAGCGAGAAGGGCATGTGCGAACTTCACAAGCGGAATTTGTTAAAGGAAATTAAGATATGCAAGCTCGATCTATGCAAATATTGTTTGACATGCAAATAAAGAAAGGTGTTCTTTAATTCCACAAAGAAAGAATGCCAAAGCAAAGGTGTTTTTGACCACATACACTTCGATGTGTGGGGGCTGAGCCAGCTTATGTCAAAAGGTGGAGCTTCATACTTTGTGATTTTCATAGATGATTTCTCAAGGAAAGTTTGGGTTTATTTCATGCAGCACAAGTCCGAGGTCTTCGCCAAGTTCAAGGAGTGCAAGACGGAAGTTGGAAACCAATTGGGAAGAAAGATAAAGTGCTTGAGAACCGATAACGGGGGTGAATACCGAAATAGAAAGTTTCTACAATTTTGCAAGGATGAAGGAATCAAAAGGCATTTCACCGTAGTAAAGACTAAAGAGTACTCAATAAAATGGTGTGGCCGAGAGGATAAATAGAACTTTCATGGAGAGGGCTAGATGCATGAGGCTTCATGCGGTGTTGCCAAAGTCTTTTTGGGTGGAGGTCGTTAACCATGCTTGCTATATTGTGAATAGATCACATTCAAACGCTCTTAATCTCAAGAAGCCGAAGAGGCGTGGAGTGGTAAGGAAGTAGATTATACTTATTAAAGGTGTTCGGGTGCCTGACATACACACATGTTCCATAAGATGAAAGGTCAAAATTTGATGCCAAGTCCCATAAATGCATTTATGCCTAGTCACATAAAGATTTTGTTTGTCGGTTGAAGAAGTCTATCTATGGGCTCAAGCAATCGCCAAAACAGTAGTACAAATGCTTCGACTCCTTCATGGAATCATGTTACATATCGAATACTCAAGGAGTGAGAATAGTTGTTGCATTTACTACAAGGTCCTTGATGATGGTTCTCCTATCATGTTACTTCTTTATATGGATTACATGCAGTTTTGCATGTAAACATATAGTAATAGTGGTTGAGCTCAAGTCCAAGTTGTGCCTAGAGTTTGACATGAAGGACCTTAGGGCGGCCACAAAGATTTTGGTCATGTAGATAAGGAGAGATAGAGATGCCAGAAACTCGTGGTTATCACAAAAGAGGTATGTCTATAAGTGGTGGAGATGTATGTCATGAAGGATGCAAAATCAGTCTCCACGCTACTTGCTTCTCATTTTGATTTGAGCAAAAAGCAATGTCCAAAGACGGTGGATGACATTGAGAAGATGAAAGCAGTATCGTATTCAAATGCGGTAGGATACTTGATGTATGTCATGATATGCACAAGGCTGGACATATCCCAAGCGGTTGGTGTAGTTTGCAAATACATGTCAAATTCGGATAAAGAGTATTGGAATGCGGTTAAGTGGATTTTGAGTTATTTGGGATGTACCAAAGAGTTGGGCATCATGTTTGGGAAGAAAGACGATTCAAATGTTGTAATGGGATATGTTGATGTGGATTATGTGGGAGATCTTGACAAGATAAAGTCTACTACCGGGTATGTCTTCACGCTTCCTATTGGTCCTATTTCTTGGAGGTCGGTGATACAATTTACGATGACATTATCTACATTGGAGGCCAAGTACATGGCAACCACGAAGGCTTTCAAGAAAGTTATTTGGTTGAGAGATTTGGTAAATGAACTTGGTTGGGCCAAGAGAACATCCAAATATTTTCGGATAGTCAAAGTGCAATTTACTTGACCTAGACTCATATTTATCATGCAAGGACAAAACACATTGCGGTGATGTATCATAGAGTTTGTGATTGGGTCGAGGATGGTGAAATCTCTATCGAGAAGGTGCACACCGAAGAGAATTCGACGGATGTATTTACCAAGCCCGTGACAAGAGAAAAGTTTAGGCATTTCCTAGATTTGCTAAACATTTCTTTGTGCTAGAGATGAGGAGGAGCACCTCTCATCAGGTGGATGGAGGTGCGATGTTGGTGGGTGGATGGACTCACCATAGTTAAGGTGTATCTGACACCTTGTTGATTTTCATAGGGGCGTATAAGAGTTTTCTCGTCAAAGGGGAGATTGTTAGAGTTGGCTTATAAACTCTAATTGTAAATATGTGTCTTTATTGGGGGTATACCTGTACATTACTTGTAACCCTTGTGTAGACCATATAAATAGTCTCTTTACTTGGGAGTTTTCATCTTGAGAGAGATCTTGTAAATAGAGGAGAATAACCTAAACAAGAGAGGCTGGGAAAGTGTGAGAGTTTTGGAGAAGGAGAAGCAATGTGGTTGAGGATTTAGGCTTAAATCCTTGTGTGATGCCTTGGTGACTTTTAATAAAGCTTGGTAATTGATCTCCCATCCTTGTGTGTGCTTTAGTTTGTTCTTACTCTTTTGTCTTGCATATCATTGTGCTTGGTTGATTGGTGGAGATCTACGTAGGTCTTGCCGATCTTGTGGTTTGCCGAGCTCAAGATTGCCCGAGCACATACATGCGAGCCGATCTCATCGATTCGGGGCCGACCTCGAAGAGAGCTAAGGTCCTCACAAGGAGAGCGTCTTTTATCTTTAAGGGAATCAATTATTCCGTGGTTAAATGAAATGACCTATAAACAGCTATTACCTCTATTTAAGTTTAGAGATCAAAGGCTTTGTCATTGTCGGAGTGTATGTTTCACATGAAGAATATATTGAGTTTCACTTTGCCCACACTCTAGCTCATCAAATCTGGTTTGATTGTTAGGGATTACCGTGAAAGTTTTTTTTGTATATTTAATACCAGCATTATATTAATTTTTCTGAAAGTTCTCTTCTAACTGCACCCAATGTAATTGCTGGACATATGATATGCTAATTGGACTTGAGCTGGACTAGTTTCACAAGTATCAGCTAAAAATTGTCTTTTTGAAAATCTGTACAGTCAGATGTGATCTACCACAAACTATTTGGAAACAAATAATTAAATTATTTCGACATGATTTGCTCATGCATCAATTGGGGACAATTTAACAATAATTTTAAAACATCGATGTTTTGGTCACTTGATGGATAGGTAGATTACATCGAATCAATTTGATTTTTTTGTTCTTCCACTGTTTGTGCATAGTAGATAGCATCCCCCAGTGAAAGTTTTTGATTAGGCCTAAATCTGCTATACAATTTTGGATCATGCGTTTCATTTATAGATACTTCTGAGAATGGCCAACTCAACTGTACAAATTGCCTTGATCCTCATTTGGCTGCTAATATTTTTGGCAGTTTGCAATTATGCATAATTTTTTATGAATAAAATTTTTAGATGTCCATTTTGTAGTCTGATTACCAGTTTACGGGACTAATTTTAATGTATCTCAACTTTGATAGGAGGTACCGGACCTATAATGGGTGATCTTTGGGCGTTGAAAGGTCTGATTGAGCAAGGTAACAGTTTGGACTCTGGAGCTCCCATCTCATGTCATACCAAACTGTATGAACAAATATATATTCAGTACCGTTCATTTTCGAAAGTAGATGCAGAAATCTATGTATGCATATAGTCCACTGACCATTGCAGGATTACGATTCAAGCTGCTTGAAAAATGAGAACTGCTTTACACAGCCCAAAATATCTACATATTATTTTATAGTGCAAAAATTTCAAATTTGGATAAAAATTAAAAATAATTTAAAGATCGATAAATTTCAAAAATAATTATAGAAATCGACCAACTTCATGGTACGTACCATTTAATGCTTGATTCTGCACTGGGTGTCTAGCCGGGTGGCGAGCAGGATTGGGAACCCCGATGGAGTTTTATGTATTTTTTTGACTTGGGTTCCTAACCCAGGTTGATTTCTTTCGCTATCACATTGCACCCCAGTAAGGTTATGTCATAGGTTTGGCCAAATACATCGGGGGTGAGCAAACCCTGTTATATTTTTGGCCATTTATTTGACCAGGGTTGCTAACCTTGATCATATTTCTTCTCATTACCTTGGTAAAACGAGCATGCTTGCCAAGTTAGATAGAAAAATATTTGTCGATGTTGGCAACCCTGGTAAAATAAATGTCCAAAAATAAAATCAGGGTTGCGACGATTATCTCTTTGTCTAGGCAATGGAGTTGCCCACTCCTTTGCACATACAGAGAGAAAAAAGTAATGCTCGGAGTTGACAACCCCGGTTTAGTGGTGCAAAGCATAAAACCCAAAAATACTGATAGTGCACACATGTATACATTTTAAAATCAAATTCACACATGTTAAGAAGTTTTAAGAGTATATTTTGAATGTTAACATTATAAAAGAAATAGTAATCCAAAATCATATATTTTGTACAATCACTTCAAATAGAAGTTCATGCCATTTATGAACACAAATCTCTTCATTTCTAACGTTGTAAACTCAAAATTAAGATAAAGTTTAACATATCCATGTACATTCAACAACTATTTAAGAACACATACTATATTTACAAACAACAATCGATATCCAAGTACACATAATCCTAGTCTTACAACAAATTACAGTGAACATTATTTCTTGGTTTCAAAGAATACGCTTTCTGGGTTTGTTTTTAGGAAGCATTGGGTTCGTCATCTCTTCTAACAACATTTGCCCTTCCTTTTCATCTATATACCCGCAACTGCTCTAGTTGGTTATTCATGATGCCGTTCATGTCCAATTGAGTGTGCGGTTGAGAAGTTCTGACATCTTCTAAAACTACTTGAGGTTAAAGGTGAGCTTAAGGGTGATAAGTCCAGACATATTCTTCAAGCACTTGTTGGTATGGTTGTGATGGTCTGGCATCGTCTTTATCAACCTGATGTCGTGCTTGTTCGTTCCGATAAAATCACCTTAGGTGACATGCCTTGCCCACAAACAAAACAAATCAGTAATGACACAACATATATTTTGTCTTTAATCCGGGCAGTGAAGGAGTGGCTAGAGTCGAGAGATGTGGAGCATAAGAACTACTGGGTCAGATCATTGATACCTATGATTGAAACTGTTCAATCGCAACAGTCATTTTACTTTAGCATAAGTTCATGTCGTTAAAAAAATTCAAGGTTTGAAAGTGCCTACAAAGTTAAATGAATATTTATGTACGGATCAATATTTCACATTCTTTATGAATTCTGTGAGCACTTTTCTCCCAATAAATTTTCATTCGGTTGCTACTCTTGAGTTGGAAAAGAAAAGAGGCTTGTCCAAATCAAGTATGTGGGAGTAGCCGTCCCAAATTTTAGAAACTGAAGTGTTAATCAATGGATCATTCTTCATGTATAATTCAATTAGTCATTGAATATCATTCAAGCCTAACATGATTCTTATATCATGATCATTGGTGATGCGCATATCGAGAAACTTTTGATCCGTTATAGGCTAATTGCGTACCAACCTGAGGTGATACTCTTGCGGATCAATTTCAGTTATTTCATATGTCTCATCCACTAGTTCAACATACGTGCTTTATCTTCTCACCATTAGAGGTTTAATGATTCCTCCGTTATATGATGGTAAGTTATTCCCTCCAACAATTAGTTTACTATTGTAAAAACAAGTAACGAAAATGCATTCATTCACCATTATTGAAATCTATAGAAACGGTATTAAACGAGTTATAAGAAATAACATCATTTATATTAGCACGACATTTTATATTAGCATGACCTTTTATATTAGCAAAACCCTATCCTATATGTTAGAACCTAACAAATTTTAGCACGACATTATATATTACCAAGACTATCTCATATATGTTGGAACCCACCAAATATTGTAAATGTCTACTAGCATAAGAATCATACTTGGAAATGAAATTATAAAGTGCCGAAATTGGAACTTCCCATTGAATTTAAATTTTAAGACATGTTTCTAGTATTGATTTGAATTTTGTCATTTAGATCTTTTGACGACACTAAATACTATAAGGTGCTTAATGACGATTACTCAAGAAAGATTAAGTTGCTTAAGCAAGAGTCATACATGATACATTATCATCTCAATTAGCTTAAAAAATAAAGCAAAACTCAAACATTTTGATCATATAAGAGATACATATGGGAGAGAGGGAATACAACGGTAGTAGTAGGCATCAAGCGATTGGGCATCAAGCGGGATAATAACCGAAGATGGCTATGACTCAGCTTGAGAGGGAGGGATCTAGGGCTTGGTCTTTTAGTTAGATCGCATAGGGGAAATGGAAGGGGGAACATAGATTTAAAAGGTAGGAAAGTAGACATAGAGAGTATTCACTTCAATTGGACGGCCTAACCAACTGCAGCGGGGTTAGCGACCTTGGTGGTACTTTTTTATTTAGTATGGGTTGCCAACTCTAGCTATTATTTGTTCTCTCTTACTTGGATGAATTAGCTAATGAGGACGCTTGTTTGCCAATTCACCAACTCAGAGAGAAGATTATGCCAAGATTGACAACCATAGTCAAATAAATGACCATAACTTAAACCAAAGTTAGCAAATTGATTTTAAATTGCGTGTGTATTTGGCCTAACCAACGTCTCGTATGCATGTGGATAGCAAGGAACAAAACGACTGGCTTCCATCCCCGGTTTAAAAATTCAAAATACAGTAGGGTTTTCAACCTAGCTTGCCATCCGAGGCACACTCAACACTTCTACCTCCGTGGCACAAAGTTGGTTGATTTTTGCAATTTTTTTTAAAATTTGTCAATTTTTAAAAATATTTTTAATTTTTAGCCTAAATTGAAATTGTCACATATTTTTCAGTATCTCCTGAATAGTCCCAACATACATGCAATTCTCTTTCTTTAACATGAATCAAGGTACCATAGGGGTTTGACATTTTATGAATAAATATTGACATCGGTGACAAATATGTGCTAAGGTGTTACGAAAACATGCCGATCGATGCATCACTCCCCACCCACCCCCCCACCCCCCACAAAAAAAACTCCCCAAAAAAGAAAAAAAACCACATATGAGAGAGAGAGGACCTAAGGTGTCACCTCAACTAATTGAGTGGGCAGCTAATAACTACAAATTTGATCATTTAATTAGCAATACGAACCATGTGTTGATGTTCTTCCATTAGAACCTAAATGTACAAAAATTCACATAGTTTAGAGATCTGTAACACACTCATTAAGTGGTCACAAAATGTATGTTTTTCAATGAGGTAGCAAACACAACCATTTGATAGGTGCATTACAGATGTGGTTTTTGCACATTTACAGCCACATGGATGAAAACTTGAAGATAAATATGAATTATTTGGATCATTCAAAATTGACCCCTTTTATGTTATTTATTCGCTACCTCATGTAACTTACATGAGGTGATATCTTTAGTTCCCATTTCCTTTCTCTCACAGACGGAGGGTACTTTTGGAAGGATTCTGACCGACCAATTTGGGACTACTTGATGTTCTTTTTTCCTGTTATTGGAGTGCGTGTTGGGGTTGGGGGAGGGGGATTATAATCGTTAAATGATGTGATCAGCTTGAACTAATGTGTTTTTTGAAAAAAATGGCTGGCCTTTGGATTGGAAGAATTTGGCTTCAAATTCATCCAGAAGTAGCAAAGTCTACATATCTAAAGACCTTTTTTCATTTTCATTTTCATTTTCATTTAGCACGAGGGACTCTTAATTTTAAAAAAAGAGAGGAGAAAAGCATGGAAACAAACTACCTGCCTGAATGATGGGAATTTGAATTCATTCATAAGCAAGGAATCCATGTTTTTGCAGGTGCTAATCACACCATAATGAGGCAGAACCTTATGTTTTAGTTGTGTGAACATATACTCGATTGAAATAATGTGATAATGGCATATTGCATGCTAGTACTTGAGCATGAATGAAGAATAAAGGGAACTGGCTACAGGTTAAAGCTTGTAGCTTGGATATTGATATGGGATAATGAAACCGTTTGTTTGTGTAAGGTGTTACTTTCTACACGGCTGAACCACATTAATATGATATATTAGTTTTGGTGGGCAATTATGAGCGTTATGGATAGCAGGAACAATTCACCATTCTGTTTTAGATGATGATGTTTGTTGCCTGTTTCTATGTGTAAGCATGTAACAATCTTAATATACAGAGAGACATTCATATTGCGAGAAAGCCATCCTAGTATATGTTGATTTTGCCTTAAACATTGTTCAAGTTCTCTATATAATGTATAAGTAAGAGATAAAATAATAATCATGCAACAAGATTCCAAGCATAAAGCCAGTTTATGAATAAAAAATTATTCAATTCACATATAACTTTAATGCCATGTATTTTTGAACTGTTTATTAGATTTGGTTTTACCTGGTGGCTGATTTTAACACTTTTCATCTTGTTTGTTGAAGAGAATGAGACACCAGGATGGACTCTCTTGAAACTTCCAGGACAGCCTCCATCTCCCCGCTGTGGCCATACAGTGACTTCTGGAGGGCACAATGTAGATTCATTTCAGACACATTCCCTTCTTTTTTCATGTATCATTTTATTTTGCAAATTTCCCCCTTCAGTAGTTTTTTCTTGATGTTGAATATTTATGGGTTTAAAGAAGAAAGATTGTTTGTTTAAATCAGATGTAGACACTGTAAAGTTTTTTAAAGTTGTTGATGCACTACTATATGCAAGCCATAGAGCTAGTTGCTTCTAACTAGGTGTAGACTATAACTTTTAATTTCATTCAAGTGCATCATGGTTACAGACTTGGCTTGGAATGCAGGGAGGTTCTGTTGACACCATGCATATATATCAGCAAGCCTTGTGTATATCTATTAAAATTAGAGGACTTTAAAATATGTTGGAAATAGCTTATGATGAACTCAGTCATGCAGTTATGGCCTATGACCTGTTCGTATATCAGTTGTAAAACAAGGATGCTTGCTTTGTTGTGCAGTTGATAAGACATCATGGAATCTGTTTATATGACTGGGCTCATACATTGGGCTGGTTCTTCTGGTATTTGTTTCTCAACAAATGGTTGGAATGTCATTATCTGGCACTAGGCTACAAAAAACCTATCTCCATGTATGTCAATATGCGCTTTTAGCCTATATACGATGCAAATTAATTCATATGGGTTTTTACTTTTTTATGGGCCTTCTACTTCATATTTATGTCCCCCATCAATAAAGATGCCATGTTCTCAAGGAATTCTGATGGAACATTGGAATACTGCAATCTTGAAACTATTTTATGTATAATCTGTTCCATTGCAATGCCAATAATGTCTCGCTTCAGTTTAGGTAAATTCATAGTTATAGAACAAGCATGAACCATGTTGCACCCATGTAGTTTCATTATAAGCTGCTTCATATATATCTAGAAATAATTAATGTTGGATATTGTTTTGCTAAACTTCTTTCTATGTACTTTTTTAGCTGTTGCTGTTTGGAGGGCATGGAACTGGAGGCTGGCTGAGTCGGTATGACATCTACCACAATGATTGCATTGTTTTGGACAGAGGTACATAGTAAAAGCAAACTGGTGAGATTTACTTAATAACATTGAAAGTAGAATACGCTTTTTTTGCGAGTGCAAGTAAAATAATGGGAGTTGTCAAAGCTCATATATGATTTTTCCCATGTCTTATCTGCAGTTTTGCACGGCTGTAAGAATTCAATAGCTAGATGTTTATTCTTTTGCTCAGACTGCTGTTCCGAGAATTAATCCTAAATTTTTAATCGATAATTGTATTGGATTCTACTTCATGACAACCATACGTTTCCCCTACAAGTTAATATTTCAGGATGATTATTTTCCTATCTTGAGAAACCATGCTTGACCCTGAGTCGATATCTGGTGCTTCCATGCTAGATTATCTTAATATTGTCTCTTGTTTGTGCATAATGCCTCCTATTTCTCGTAACCATGCTCCTGTTCTCTTGTTATTTGTTTTTGGGAGATCCTTTGCATGTTCTATTTCTTTTATTGGTTCCTGTGCCCTGCATTTTCGTTCACTTAATCTTGTCCCAAGTACATGTTCTCTTAGGAACAGTTTCCAATCTTGTGATGTTGGAGATAATATGAATGTGCATAACATGTTATTTGTTGATTTTTTTCATTATATTCTGGTAAATTGGTCGGCAGATATTGTGAGTTGCGATATGATTTATGTTAGGAATTCTTCAGAGTTCTATATTTGGCAACTTATCTTGCTGTCTTCAGTCTCTGTTCAGTGGAAACGCTTGGCTACCAACAATGAACCGCCTCCTCCTCGAGCATACCATTCCATGACTTGCATCGGTGCGCGATATCTTTTATTTGGTGGCTTTGATGGGAAATCCACATTTGGTGATCTGTGGTGGCTGGTTCCGGAGGGTATGCACTCACTGTCTCAGAGAACATAGTTGATGCTGTCTAAATGTTTCAGGCTTCTCAATTTTTCTCCAGAAGTCACCATATTGATAATGAATAGCTGCATTGTGAATACTTGTGATAAGTCTCTTACTGCCTTAGTTAGGAAAACCTACTGACCAGTTCAACTGAACTAAAAAAAGACTTTGATTATTGTTATTCATGAACTTGCAATTTCCTTTGGCTCCTTGGCACGTCTTATTTCTTATAGATGAATCCAATTCATTATGATGAACCATATCATCTTACCACTTTTTTGAAATTCTTTCCATGTCTAGGGGTACCTACAATCTAGTTCTTTAGTTGAATGACCTTAAATTGCATGGCTGGGAATGTTGTTCATGGCATTTATGGATAAATATGTGTCAAGGGTTTACAACATGGCCTTCCCATGCTCATAGTTGCATTGCTTGGATTTCAGCAGCAATTCATAAGAGGGTTGATGTGTTATTTGCAGGCTGTTGAAAGGCCTTGCTCAATTCTTCTCTGGAGGTCCTTTTGATAGAGATCAAATTTAAATTTGAGATGACTGCCTTTATTTTTAAAGATGTTATATGTGAATTAGTGATAGAGTTTCAGTCCTTTGAGTCTCCTTTGAGTCTTCTGGTTTTTTGAATCTTTTGGTTATTTTATTTAAGGGAGAGTTTGAGTCCTTTTGAGTCTTTTATTTATTTTGAATCTTTTATTTATTTTAGAGTTTTTGAGTCCCAATTGGATGCGATATTTGAAACCTATGTTGTAAGTCTATATAAATGTCACAAACTTATTTATTTTATATAGATGAATGAATGATGGAAATTTTGGTGTAAACTTCTAATTTCTTTATTAAAATTAAATTTTATGCATTGGTATGTGAGAGTAGACTTGGTTGCCTGGACGAGAGGTTTGAAAAATCTCCGCATACGTGGTGTGTGAGTCGGTGACAATTAGATTTTTGGGGTGTGATATCCAAAAAGTTATCAAATTTCGAACTTCTTTTTTACAAATCTCTACCACATCCCTTCTCGCTTCCGGCCTGCGCCAAATTTGGTATTAAAGCTAAAACCTGGGTTGTCTTCTTTTTACTTTTTCCTCATCAAAAAATCTTTTCTTTCTTTTAGCTAGGAATTTAGATTAAAAAATGAGATAAAAAATCAAAAAAGAAAAGAGTTCAGAATAGAGAAAAATCAAAGAGGGATAATTTTTTTTGAAAAAGAGAAGAAAAAATAAAAACAAAAATTGAGAATTTAGGAAAACAGAATTTTTTTAAAAAGAAACAAAATAAGAAAACCCTATCGCAAACATTAGCTATGCCGCGTCCACTGCCTTCGCAGCGCCCCATCACCATTGTCACCGACAACCAACCCCGCCGACACCATCCAAGTGCCCCAAAGACACCATCACTATCATTCGTCGCCTACACCATCGTTTTCATTAGGTTTTATCGACAATGACGACCCCACCGACACTGTCCCCGTTGGTGGCCTCCCTCGACCCCATTAAGAGAGCGCTACGTCACGACAAAAACAAGGAATTAAAGATCACCAATGATTGTTGTCAGAATTGGTCAAAAAATTCACCGGTGTTGAATTGTTACAGTAACAGCTCCATCAAACTATTTTCGTCATCGAGCCGCACCGACGAGCTGTGTCGATCTTCACCGTCGACACTGTTCATCGGCTTAGCGAAGCTGATCGAGCTGAGCCGTCCCAAGCCGACTGAGCCGTGACCGTTCAATGGCTCAGCCCAGAGCAGAGCCGACTACTACAGTGCGGCTTTACTTTTTTGCTCGATTTTTTCTGGATTTTCAGCACTATATTAGCGTATTTTGATGATTTCTTGATCTTTTCATGTGAAATTTTTCGAATCAATGATCTGGATTAAAGCGCTACAAGTTCTAAAGGTCTTGCATGATACTACAAAGTTGATATTCATTCCAGGAAAGGAATTAGGTTTCGACTGATACCCTTCAGTATCGGGCGTTTCGTCTTTGTTTCGGAGCAGGCATTAAACCGGGCAAAAATTTTGGTTTCGGCCGAAATGTTGTTTTGGCAGAAACCAATTAAATAAATAAGATACGAGAGATAAAGAGAAAGAATATCAAAACAAGAATGAAAAAAAACGAAAAAAACTATCTACATCAAAAAAAGAAGAAAAAGAAAAAGAAAAGGAAGACGAAGACGAAGGAGAGAGAGAAACTTACTTGAAGATCCCGCCTCGTCGTCTCTCGCGGCTCCTTCCACATTTCCTCTTTCAATACTTTTTTTAATTATATTGTAATTAAGAAGAAGAGATGAGGGAAGAACAAGAGATGAGGAAAGAAGTATCCTCGCGTGGGTTCACACGTGATCTAGAGCATTCACATGGGAAAATGTAGGGGATGCTACTCACATTACACATTTTGCTAAACATAGTTCGTTTATTTACAAGTTTGTCAGTGTCTCTGATGTGGGCTTGACCACATCCGACGGCTCACACGTGGGGGTGGGCCCCACGACTCCTTTGGTGACTTACGTGCGGCGTAGGAGGCGTGGTTCCACGTAGTGGGTTAGTCGAGGGGTATTCTAGTCTTTTTCGACTAGATTAGTAAATCCCATCTTTTCTATTTATTAGGGCTAACCGTTGTTTTTATTTTCTTATGCTTATTTTGTGAAGAACGATTGTAGGTATCTTGTGAGGGATCTTTAGGCTTTTTATCCGTTCAAATAAAAGCTAGGAGATCGAGTTCGTCTCGAAGGAACTCAATTTATCGTTGTTCTTCATAGAAATTCCAAATAAAAATTCCACTTTTTAATTTTTCCTCTTTAAAAATCTGAAATTTATTGATTCGATCCACCGGATCGTATCAAATTGGTATCAGAGCTCCAGATCCAATGGCGACAAGCACTCGATCGAAGGCGGTTTTGATCGATGAGAAGATTCAAGGGCTACGTGAGGATCTCAATCGGGAGATCGAAGAACGGTTCGAGGGATTGAAGAAAACGGTGGGGGATTCACTCAAGGATCATGCCCATTCGCAAGAGGACATCCAGATCGAACTTCGGGGGATGAGGACGGACGCTGCGCAACAAGGCCGAGATCTCCGGGAATTGAAGGGGTCGAACTCAGATCTGAAGGAAGCTACTTCAGATCTGAAAGAGACAATGACAGCGATGATGGCGATGATACAAGCCCTCACGGTGGCGAAAGAAGGAGATCGGGGTAAAGAAATACAAGAAGGAGGGATTCTACCCTAGAATCAGCCTCCCTAGGGCAAACCCGGAAGACGGCGGCTTCCCCAATTCAAGGCGACAACTCGAGGGAGCGCGGGGGCTTGACGCGGCCAGCCCTAGGGCCGCGCGGGTCTGCGTGGCCAACGACAGACCCGCGCGGGCCTGTACAGCCAACGACAGGCCCGCCTGGGCCTGTCGAGGCCTCGGCGGCCCAACCCAGGCCTTCCCAGGCCTGGGCGAAGCCGCTAGGCCTCCCCAGGCCACCGACGCACCCCGGCGGGGGTTAGGATGCAGCGGCGAACCCCGGAAGGGGTCCGGAGCAGGCGGCGACCCCCACCGGGGGCAGGGAACTGTCGGCACCCCCAAACGGGGGTGCGCCGAGGCCGCCGGGCCCTTATTTGGCCCCAACGGCCACCTGGGGATTCGGGGAGAGGGCGGCCACCTTTTTCGGGGGTGCGGGAGATGCCGCGACCCCAGGCGGGGGTTCGAAATGGTCGGCCACCCATTCTGGGGGGCCGACGGGTTGGGCCGGCTCATCTGGGGGCCCGCCTGGCTGGGTCGCCCCTCCTGGGGGCCCGACGACTTCGTCCCGCCCCTTTGGGGTGTGGCGGGGTTCAGACCCCACTCTGTGGGAACTTTGGAGGCCGTAGGAGGTGGCTGGGCTTCGGGAGCAGCTATTGGGACCCCAGCGGGCCAATTTTGGAGAGCGAAGACTATCCCACCTGGGTCGAGGCCCATTTTCGCACGACCGCCAGAGTTTCCTGGGCATCACTATCAGCCCGAGGCATGGGAGAGGCCTGTGTGGCCGGAGGAGTTGTACGGGGTTGACGGGGGAGGCCCGATGGAGGCCCGGGGTGGCGGTTTAGTTCGGGGAGGAGACCATGGAGGAGATAGAGGGCAACATGGAGACATCAACGCGGACCGGCGGTTGATGAAGCTAAAGATGCCGACCTTTGACGGCACCGATCCAGACGGGTGGATATATCGAGCGGAGAGGTATTTTCAGGTGATGGGATTGACGGAGCATGAGGTCCTGAAGGCCATCAGGATTTATTTTAAGGGGAAGGCTCTGGCATGGTATCGGTGGAAGATCGCACGGTCCCCTTTTCGCACCTGGGAGGAGCTGTCAGCACTGATCGTGGATCGGTTCCAGGAGACAGCATGAGGAGATTTCTACGAGCAGCTGTCGGCCCTGAGGCAGGAAGGAACAGTGAGGGACTACTAGAGAGATTTGAGATGCTGAATAGCCGGGTGAAGGGGGTGACCGACGAGGTGATGATCGGGAACTTTATGAGGGGACTGAAGCCCTCGATACGCGCTGAGTTGCGGATGCAGAGTCCGGGGACACTGGAAGATGTCCTTGCCTGGCCCACAAGGCGGAGGAGAAGCATGCGGAGGAGAGGAGGTTACGGGGAGCTTGAGGGACCCAGGGGTCCCGCCCCACCCCCGCAGCAGCAGCAGCACCGAGAGCACCCACAGCTGCACCTGAGGCTAGAGGAGAGAGCCGTCCTGCGACTCTGGGGCGACGGATGACAGAGGCGGAGGTGAGGGAGAAGCGTGCCAAGGGGTTGTGCTTTCGTTGTGACGAGAAGTTCACCTCTGGACACCGGTGTGCTAGTCGCCTACTACAGATCACTATGGTACCAGACGAGGAGGGGTACACGGGTGATGAGGAGGAGTTCGAGGTGGAGCAGGAGGCGCCAGTAGAGGAGGAGAAGTCTCACTTAGACTTCGCAGAGGTGTCCCTTAACTCTGTAGTGTGGTTTACTCTGAACCACACCATGAAGTTGTCGGGGCAGTTAGGAGACACGTCGGTGACAGTGCTGATCGACAGTGGGGCCACCCACAACTTCATCTCCAGCCGGATAGTGGAAAGACATGGGCTGCAGTTGAGCACGCATGAGAAGTTCACCTTGCTGCTGGGGACAGGGAAGATGGATGAGAGCAAGGGGCTCTGCAAGGGTCTGTACCTGACCTTGCAGGGAGTGCAGATCATGGAGGATTTCCTGCCCATGGAGTTGGGCAATGTTGACATCATCTTGGGCGTGCAGTGGCTGAAGAAGCTGGGGGACTTGCGGGTGAACCGGAAGCGCCTCAGGATGGAGTTTGAGGAGGAGGACCAGACGGTGGTGCTCACAGGGGACCCGATCCTATGTTTGTCGCTGGTGGCCTTCAAGGCCATCACTCAGGCCTTACAAAGAGAGGGGGAGGGGTATTTGGTGGAGTGCCGTGTAGCAGGGGCAGAGCAGGAGCGCAGGCAGGGGTTCCCGAGGAGGTGGAGCAGGTGTTGGGACAGTACCAGGAGATCTTTCAGGACCCACATGGGCTACCACCAGTGAGAGGGCACGAGCATGCGATAGTCTTGCGGGATGGCGCAGCACCGGTGAGTGTGCGCCCTTATCGCTACCCCTACGTGGAGAAGGATGAGATAGAGCGGATGGTTGGTGAGATGTTGCAGGCTGGGGTGATCCAGCCCAGCGTTAGCCCGTTCTCGAGCCCGATACTTTTGGTGAAGAAGGACGGGAGTTGGCGCTTTTGCGTAGATTACCGGGCGCTGAACAAGGAGACGGTGGCTGACAAGTTCCCTATCCCCGTTATAGACGAGCTACTAGATGAGCTGCATGGGGCAGTGATGTTCTCCAAGATTGACCTAAAGGCGGGGTATCACCAGATCCTGATGAGGCCAGAGGACATGCCGAAGACAGCATTTCGCACCCACGGGGGGCACTACGAGTTTCTCGTCATGCCGTTTGGCTTGACGAATGCTCCTACATTTCAGGCATTAATGAACGATGTCTTTCGGCCGTTCCTGAGGAGGTTCATACTCGTCTTCTTTGATGACATTTTAGTCTACAGCAGGACCATGGGGGAGTACGTGGGCCATCTGGAGGTAGTGTTTCGGGAGTTATTGAGGCACCAGCTGTATGCAAACCGAAAGAAGTGCAGTTTTGGCCAGAGGCAGATAGAGTATCTGGGGCATGTGGTGTCGGCCGCAGGGGTAGCAGCAGACAGGGCGAAAATAGGGGCGATGTTGGACTGGCCGGTACCTACCTCTCTGAGGCCACTGCAGGGATTTCTTGGACCGACAGGTTACTACCGGAAATTCGTGAGGGGGTACAGCACCATTGCCCATTCACTGATCGATCAGTTGAAGAAGGATGGGTTCCAGTGGGGAGAGGAAGCGACCAAGGCTTTTGAGGCCTTGAAGGCGGCGATGACGACAGCACCAGTCTTCGCGTTGCCCGACTTCAGCGTCACTTTTGTTGTGGAGACTGATGCGTCGGGCGTTGGTTTGGGGGTGGTTCTGATGCAGTTGGGGCAGCCGATAGCCTACTTCGGCCAGGTGCTTTCAGCTAGAGCATGGCTGAAGTCTGTGTATGAGAGGGAGTTGATGACAATCGTGCTGGCAGTTCAGAAGTGGCGGCCCTATCTGATGGGAAGAGAGTTTGTGGTCAGGACAGATCAGCGCAGCCTGAAGTATTTGCTAGAGCAGAGGCTAGTGACGGAGGAGCACCAGCGCTGGCTATCCAAGCTGGTAGGGTACCGGTTCGCCATTGAGTACATGCTGGGGTTGGAGAATAAGGCAGCTGACGCCTTATCACGTAGAGAGGAGGGGGTGCACTTGAGGGCACTCTCGTTGCCCGTGTGGTTAGATGGGGATCCCATGTTGCAGGAGGCAGAGGCCGATCCGGAGTTGAGACAGATCCGCGAGCAGCTGCAGGTAGGGGGGAAGCCACGAGAGGGTACTCCCTAGAGGGACGGAGACTGTTGTACCAGGGGCGATTAGTGTTACCGCGGACATCAGCGTTCATACCGGCATTATTCCAGGAGTTCCACAGTTCTGTAGTTGGGGGACATTCTGGGGTGCAGCAGACATACATGAGGATGTCCAGAGAGGTTTATTGGCTTGGTATGAGGAGAGCGATAGCACACTTGGTTGCCGCTTGTGACGTCTGCCAGCGTCACAAGTACATGGCCATGGCGCCAGCCGGGCTACTGCAGCCTTTAGCCCTGCCAGAGCGGGTCTGGGAGGAGGTGACAATGGACGTCATCGATTGGCTACCCCGATCAGAGGGGTACTCAGTGATCTTCGTGGTGGAGGACAGATTGAGCAAGTACGCCCACTTCATACCACTGAAACATCCGTACATGGCAGTTTCAGTGGCTGCCGCTTTTACTCGAGAGGTGATACGGTTACATGGGATCCCATCATCCATATTGACAGACAGAGACCAGGTGTTCCTGAGTGGGTTCTGGCGGGAGATATTTCGTATCCAGGGGACGATGTTGAAGAGGAGTACCGCATATCACCCTCAACTGACGGGCAGACAGAGGTAGTGAACCGCAACATTGAGACATATCTGCGGTGATTTACGTCAGAGACATCGCGGCAGTGGTATCGGTGGTTGGCATGGGCGGAGTATTGGTACAATACTTCGTATCACTCAGTAGCAGGGACAACATCCTTTCGGGTGTTGTATGGGAGGGACCCACCAGAGCTACTGCGGTTCGGGGAGAGGCAGACACCGGTGTCGCAGGTGGAGGATTATATGGGGGAGAGGGAGAGTATACTGGAGGAGCTGAAGAAGCACTTGTTACGAGCTCAGCAGGTGATGAAGGCGGGGGCAGATGGGCATCGACGCGACGTGCACTTCCAGGAGGGCGATATGGTATATCTGAAGCTGAGGCCCTACCGACAGAGATCGCTAGCGAGGAGGCAGAACGAGAAGCTGTCAGCTAGATACTATGGACCCTTTGAGATTTCGGCCAAGATTGGCCAGGTGGCTTATAGGCTGAGACTTCCCCCGAGAGCTACGATACACCCAGTCTTTCATGTGTCGCAGCTTCGCCGGGCTATTGGAGAGTAGACAATGTCCTCTACCCTGCCGCCCACCCTTACTGAGGAGATGGAGGTTTTGCTGAAGCCATTGGAGGTGCGGGCCGTTCGTCAGGGACCGGGCGGACGCAGAGAGGTGCTGATACACTGGGCAGGGTTGCCCGATTGCGATGCGACATGAGAGGCCTACAGCGTGATCCAGGAGCAGTTCCCCGACTTCCACCTTGAGGACAAGGTGGCTCTTTTAGGGGCAGGTATTGATGCGGGCTTGACCACATCCGGCGGCTCACACGCGGGGGCGGGCCCCACGACTCCTTTGGTGACTTACGTGCGGCGTAGGAGGCGCGGTTCCACGTAGTGGGTTAGTCGAGGGGTATTCTAGTCTTTTCCGACTAGATTAGTAAATCCCATCTTTTCTATTTATTAGGGCTAGCCGTCGTTTTTATTTTCTTATGCTTATTTTGTGAAGAACAATTGTAGGCATCTTGTGAGGGATCTTTAGGCTTTTTATCCGTTCAAATAAAAGCTAGGAGATCGAATTCGTCTCGAAGGAACTCAATTTATCGTTGTTCTTCATAGAAATTCCAAATAAAAATTCCACTTTTTAATTTTTCCTCTTTAAAAATCTGAACTTTATTGATTCGATCCACCGAATCGTATCAGTCTCCTACAATTTTATGGAAAACTTGTAAATAAATGCAATATGTTTAGCAAAATGTGTATGTGACTAGCAGCACTAAGTAGTGGATATGGATATTCACATTCTACATTATGCTAAACATATTCTGTTTTATTTACACGTTTGTCATATTCTTTTGGACGAGAGAGTATATTTATAAAAATATATAATGTGAATAGCAGATTTTAATTAATATTGTTCCAAAATATTTTTTAGTTAGAAATTATCTTATTACTTTGTCATTATCTTATTAGTTAAGTTACAAATATTGTTATTAGTTACGGGTGAAACCGAAACTGTCGAAACGGACGAGACCCAACCAAAACCTAAAATTTCCAGAAGAACGAAACCGAGACCTCAAACCTTGATTTCAGGTAACATCTGATGAAATTGTTACTTGTTAAATTTCAAAATTCATCTATTTAATTTTGTTCAGATTAGTTGATATTATTGGCATTGCATCATTTTGTAGTCTCGATTTGTGTGTTACAATAGCATATTTAGGATTGTATTTTGTCATATTGATTTGGATCCTGGAATTTTATTTATTTGCATAATTAGTGCATATATCTAGTTAGTGTTTAGGATCTTACATTTGTATTTGTGACCGTTTGGCACTGTATGATATTACGTAGTGATGAAATTTTAGGATCAGACATAAATGATAATACAATTCAAAAATTAGAAAATCAAATCCAAAAGATATACCTAGAGCTAAATCTCAACATCACGCTAACATGAGATCGTCTAGAAGCCCTTGAAAATAAGGTGATTATAGAACAAAATTTTGAGGATGAAGCACATAGTGTATTTGATGATGAACCTCGAATGATTAGAAATAGAAATAATCGAAATAATAGGAGACAAGATGAGAATTTTGAGGATAATTTTGGGTGAGATAACATTACATGTTGGATTAGGATAGATACTCGCAACTTTGATGTAATTAATAATCCTAAGATCTTCTCAGGTTAGCTAGCAAAGATGGAGCATTTGTTCGAATGGTATTGGTTATCAAACGAGTGAAAGATCCAATTTGCTTAGGCAAAGCTGATATGGTCTGTCAAAATTTCCTGGACATCCATAGAGGCAATGCGAGAGAACATCCGATATCTATACAGACTTGGAATGAAATGAAGAGCAAGCTTTAAGAAAAATATTTTTTTCTACCTATAGAGTTCACCTATTAAAAAACATGAATGCCATACATTAATGAAGCATGATTGTAGAGGAGTACATGACTAAATTCAATGACCTATTTGTTAGGAGTGAGCTACAAGAAGATCCTCGATATGCCTTTGCTGGGTTTCATTTTTGATTAAGAGTATATGTTAGGCTTGCGATGCTTTTCCACACTGTAGATAATATGCAACATGCGTTAAATCTAGCGTTAAATCTAGAATCCACGAGAGCCCACATAGATAGAAACCATACTTTTGAAGTCAGAGAGCAATTTAAGCGATCAAGTGACAACATGCCTAAATCAGAAGTTAATACCGTGAAAGATGTAAATGGAAAGACTATTATAGAGAACAACCATAACAAATATCTCATTATGTGAATCTCAGTTCCTTAGAGGTAAGCTTTGACCTTATTCCTAATGCATTTCATAAGAATTTTACATATGATTTGAGTACTTTGCATATTGAGACTTATAAAATTCTTGCAATTAACAATGATATTTGCTAGTTTATTACAAAATCAAATAGAAATTTACAGAAATATACAGTTATGGATCATACTAGAAACAATAAGGAGGCTTTGCATGCATCTATAAGTTCTTGATGAGCTTTAACGAGTGATGACCTCAATGTGATTGCGTCAAGTATTTTTCAAGAAGCTTGAGAAAATTGTGAATATCGATTTTGTCATCCCAGATCATCCACATCCTACACACTAGAATGTTTTATATGCTTTCATTTCTTTTGTGATTTGAAAGAATTTTTCAGAAGATATTCGTTTACAAATCTACATCCTATTACACTTCAAAATTCGTACTGCATCTTATCCAATTACAAGGGACTGATGAGTTCTATCCGGTTGTGCTATTTTTATCGCTATTCATTAAGTGATGAAGTTCTCAAGACGGGGAGCATGATAGAGATTGAGATGGGGTCGTTTATTTTTAAATATTTTATATATGAGATGGAGATAGAGTTTGAGTCTTTTGAGTCTTCTAGTTATTTTGAGTCTTTTGGTTATTTTATTTAGGAGAGAGTTTAATTCCTTTCAAGTCTTTTATTTATTTAAGAGTTTTAGTTTCACATTAGATGTGGTTTTTGAAACCCAAATTGTACGTTTATATAAAGGCCATAAACTCATTTATTTTAGATAGATGAATGAAGGATTAAAATTTTGTTGTAAACTTCTAGTTTTTTTCACATATAAATCAAATATTTTGCATCAGTATGCGAGAGTGGGATTGGTTGCCTGGGTAAGATGTCCGAAAAATCTCCACATACGAGGCATGTGAGTTAATCGTTAAATTTTTGGGATGTGAGATCCGAAAAGTTATTAAATTCCCAACTTTATTCTTTCCTAAATAGTCACAGTATCCCTTTTTGATTATGTCTTGTGTCACCTTCCCTTCTAGTTGTGCTCCATCATCACCAAATTCATTAAAAGACATTCTTACATGCTAACAGCTATATTACTCAATATCACCATACATGCTTTGTTCTGAAGTATTTTTTTCATCTATTGGTATTGAAGGTTTGTCATGATCATATCAGCGAATAGATTGCACATGAGACAATAAAAGTTGGATCTTTAGATTGCACATGAGATAATAAAAGTTGGATATTTAGCAAACCTTTTAGGATCTAATTGATGTAGTAATACATTATAATGTGATTTTCTATAAGATCTACAAAAGATAGAGATTGCCTCTTGGTCACATCGATCAAGTGAAGATCCTTTTGATAGTGCCCAAGATAGAATACCGACGCGAGTCTCTAAGTCTACTCTTAGAGAATCCAAACTTGATGCTTGATCTTCTCTTTCATCTCCTTCCTTTGTTATGGATGAAGATGTGATTCAAATCTCTAGTTTTGGCTTGCAGTATGTTTTAATCTCTAAGTTGTCATATGTATATGGATAGTAATTGGGTTATTGCATATGATTCCTATTCATATCCAAAACTACCTAATTAATATAACACCTAATTAAAATAATTATTTTGACTAATCATAAGATTAAATTTTATTTAATCAGAATCAAAAATAAAATGGATTAACGCAAAGTTGGACTAGTAACAGATTGGCGTCGTTTACTAGATCGTAACCAATCACACACAAGTCCTTTGACTCTGGGTATTTTGGTTTCATAAAAAAATTTAATACACATGCCATGCATATATAAAGTGTGACTAATCATATCCTTAGCAATATGGGCGGTTCGTCAGTTGTCATATGTAAATAATTAACTCAAACACTAAGCATGATTGACACCTAGAAGTATATCACGATTCCCTGATCGACTTGGATAATAACGTATCGTTGAACATAAGTTATTTTATTATGCAAACTATTCCTCATGTTTCTATATTAGATCAACTGTTTAAGAGTATGGTATAAGCCAATACTTTAAGAATTATGATAGGATTATGAAAGGATTTGGGGGCAAAATGAAGATATTTTATTGAATTAGGGTTTGGAGCTATAAGATTTGACCTCACTTCAGGAGGAAGGCTACTCTTCCAATAACATAGGTTAACTAATCTAGATAACACCTAATAATCTCGCACAATCTTTTTTCATAATCCTTTCATGATTGCTCTCCACGTATTTATAATAAAACTCTCTAATGAGCCGTTACCATGTAATTACCAAAATACCACTGGCGTAGGCTTTCTTCAAAATTACAAAACTGTCACTGAGCCGCCGTCCTAAAATTACAAAATTGCCACGGCTATGAAATTACAGAACTACTATTGCTCAAAAATTACAGAACTGTCATTCCCTTATTTTCGCCCCAATCTTTCATTACTCACCTCCCAAAGAGACACATGTTCTCAAGGTAAAATTCTGAACAGAGGTGTTGGATTGTTCTCTTCCTCGCCAAAATCCTGGCTGCCTCCCCAAAGCTCGTTAGAACCTTGGAAGCCTCCACCACTGTCGAAATCGTCTGCCAGATGCCCACAGCGCACGGGAAGCTCGAGCTGCCCGCCACTTGTGCACGGGCCCGTCGCACTGGAAAGAAAAATTGCCAATGCGTCATCGTGTTTGGATCAAGCAAGCGTGCCGCCCGTGCCAGTGGCCGGGAAGGGCGCGTCCATGCGCTCTCATAACCGGTAGCCCAGGCGAGCGCTCCGACCGTGACGTCAGGTGTGGCTCTAATGGGCGTGCCCCTGTGCTAGCAGGCATGGCCCAGGCAGGCACGCCGCCTGAGCTAGCGGCTGTGGCCCCACCCGCATGGGAAGGACGCGTCGACTGTGCCATCGTGGCCGACCCAAGTTGGCGCGTAGCCTGTGCTGTCGCAGGCGGGCCCAGTGCGCGAGAGGCGCCCATCGCCAGCCCCCTATTTCGTGGCCTAAGCGTGTGTGAAACGCGCGTCGTCGAACTCCTCTGGGCCCTCTTTCGCCCAAACGCCTTCGTCGCGCACGGCTCTGGTTTGATTTGGCCGATCCGACCGCATCCGAGGTCGATGCGTCAAGCCATCTTAGATCCGTCGTTTGGTTGGATTTCCTACTTGATGACTACTTTTCCGTTGTTGGTGCTTTTGATTGCTGCACCGCCTTCGGCTTCATTCTGGTTTAGTTCCGTCTCCGTAGCCACGACCTCAGGTGGAGGGTGGCTATTCATCATCAATAGTTGTTTCAACATGGATTTTTTCAATGAAAACATGTCCTCAAACCTCTCCATCATTTGATGTCATTCCTCCATCGTTTTGTAGATCTCCATCGTGTTCTTGAGGATCCCACCTTTTTCGCCGCCATTGTCCCTAGGTCTAAGTACTCTGATACCAATTTGGTAGGATTGTGAAAGGATTTGGGTAAAAAGAAAATATTTTTATTGATTTAGGGTTTGGAACTACAAGATTTGGCCGCGATTCGAAAGGAAGGCCACTCTCTCAATGACCTAGGGCTAACTAATCTAGATAACAACTAATAATCCCACAATTTTCTTCATAACCCTCTCATGATCTTTTCCATCCTATTTATAATAAAACTCTATTATGAGCAGATGTCCTATAATTATAAAAATGACATTGGCCTAAGGTTTTGTTAAAATTACGAAACTGCCACTGGCCTATGATTTTGTCAAAATTACAAAACTGCCACTAATACACCGTCCTGGAATTACAGAAATGTCACTGCCTTAAAATTACAGAATGCCTAGTGCTCTAAAATTACAAAACTAGCACTCCCTTGTTTTGCCCCAATCATATCAAATTAATCATATCCATTAATGACTAATTAAGTGATCTTTTTTAAGATAAGAAAAACTTATTTTATAATTATCATCTGTGCATTATCATGCATATAGCTTAATCGTCTAATAGATCTAACAGAAGACATCGATTCCTTTCACTTGGAGTTGCAGATCCTATGTTTTGCACTATTATATGTATACTAGTCATAACTCGTGTCCTCGGGCACATTTCATTTAAAATCTTTATTTCCCCAAATATTATTTCCCCCTCTAAAATTTTGGGACATATAATATTCCACTTAACAATTGAAAAGAACAAAAATTTAGCGGGTAATCAACTCATTCCACATAATTAATTATTTTCCATAAGTAATTTCACAAATAGTTAACTATATTTCTTATCTTGGGAACATGTGGGGATTCAAATTTTTGGGTGGGATCCAGTTGTGTTAATTTATGTTAGATTGAATGGATGTGGTTTCTACCACGTCATCAATCCATGCGATCAGATCTCATTGAATCTAGCCACGTCAGCGATCCATGTGCTGTAGTTTTTTGGTTTTCTTAAACACTCATCTCAACCCTTCTTTTACCAAGATTAAATCCTAGCTATTCTTCTGTCAATCTCTTTATACATCAGCATGACACCAGCTTGTCCTAGTCAGCAAGGCAATTCAAAAAAGTCTTCATTTGTAATATAGATGTTTCGAAATCTTAACTAAGAGATAACATTAGTGGAATCAAAGTACGACATCTTGTATGCTAGACAAGTAGGAAGTCTCGCGACAAAAAAAAACTTATACACAATTGGTAACATTATCAGTTCAATTTGGCATGAAGTGAACTACTCCATAAGATTCCAGAGTAAGTCATATTAAACGCATATTCTCAATGAGTAACTAACTCTCTTGATTAATATCACCTATTCTATAGCTTCTGATCCTATCAAATCAGGAATACCACTAATCTACCAAACTATATTATATCCATTTTCATAGTATTATTACTAGGAATATTTTTGTAACTTATCATACAGTACTGACCTCATTATCATTTGGTGTAATCTTAATTCACATCTGAGGTTACACTATCTGTTCACATGAATAACTAATAAAGCAAGCAATAATATTATTAAAACACCGTATACCAAATAAACTAATTCATTTTATTATACTAATCAAAGCATAGCAATAATGTCAATCTCATTTCCTAAATACAATGGCGTAGTGAGGACATCACTAATAAGTACTTGCCTATGATATTGTGTTAGATGTACTCGTCATCAACAAGCAATCAAACTAACTAGTTGAATCCATGTTGGGATTGCCATCTGTAGGATGCTCGATTGGACTCTCAGTTTGTTGGTAATATGCATTGAATTTGCTCCAAGAGTAAGAAACACATTGTAGGAAAGTTGGATATTGACAAAGTGTTGACATTGACGATAGGCAAGTTGGATAGTGACAAAGCAGATGGACTTGCACATCTTCAGCCATGACCATAGCATGTAAGCTAGTGAGGATTTGCACATCCAAAGACGGGAGTTCCTGTCTCTCCTGGTACAGAATAGCCAGAACATCCTCATACGAATTGATGAGAAGCAGATCCTAGAATCATTGGTGAATTTCTTGGAATAGTCCCTGAAACGAGATGCATTCCCAGTACAGGTGTTTGGGTGTTTCGAGGGAGTTCAACGTACAACAAAGGCAGAGGTATGAGGTCAACCCGAAGTGTCGGCTATAGAACATAGATCGGGTTGGGAGGACCCCCCTGAAGGATATTTCATATAAAGCAGCATACTTTGGGAACTGCCCCGACGTCATGGATCTATGTGGTTTGAAGAGGATTTGCCTTAGAAGCAGGAACCGTTTGAGATGGTTATGCATACCCTGACGGCAAAACATTTTTTTGTTATAAAGCACCCATCTTGCATTGTCTGAAGTGCATGTAATCTGAAGGATTTTCCTTAGCCCGGGAAGTAGAAAGATGATGCATATCACTGACATGTTTCCATTTTGATTTTCTGTATATATGCGGGAGACTAGGCAATGGAAGGAACCTATCAACTGTCATGGAATAACTGGTAAGAGAATGTTCTTGGATCCAGGAATCATGCCAGAGCCGGGCAGTCTGGTCGTACCCAATATCCTATCGTATTAATGGGGTAATGGCCGAGGGTAAAGAAACCCAATTGTCGCCGAATAAGGACTGATACCCCTGATGCTGGATTAAGGAAAATCCATATTTGTGCCGGATGGCACGATACCATGGTTTGAGGTATCGCCCGATACCTCTTGGTATCGGGCGTATCGGACCGGTACCGCCCAGTACCGGTCCGATACTGACGCAAAAAATCGGTATCGGCCGAAACCCTAGGGTTTCGGCCGGTTTCGCCCAGTATCGGGCGAAACTGGCCGAAACCCTAGGGGTTCGGTCAGCAAATGTAAAAGAAAGAAGAGCAGGAAACAAGAAGAAAGAAGGAAAAAAGAAGAAAAAGAAAAAAAAGAAGAAAAAACGAAGAAAAAGAAAAAAAACGAAGACGATGATACTTACCTCGCCACCGTGCCCTCGCCGTGCCGCTGCGCGTGCTGCCTCGCCGCGCCACCGTGCCGCTGTCGCTTGCTGCCTCGCGCGCCGTCGTTCTACTCCCGTGAGAGAGATAAGGGGGGCCGTGAGACTCGTGAGAGAGAGAGAGACGTTTTAAAATTTTGAATGGTAAACTTGTAAATAACGGGTATGTCTAGAGAGATATTTTATGGCAAACTAGTAAATAAGTGGTATGTGTGCAAAGCAAAATGGTGTGTGCGCAAAGCAACTCCAAGCTATATTAGGCAAACTTGCAAATAAGTGGTACGTGCACAAAGTAAAACGGTGGGTGCGCAAGGCAAACTTTTAGCTATTTTAGTATTTTATATATTTGATAGATTTTATGTATACTTAAAACTACCGATACGGACCAACCGAAACTCACGTCCGAAACCGCCGAAACGGACGATACCGATACCGAAACCTAAATTTTGGCCAGAGCGATACCGAGACCGAAACCGAAACCTAAAACCTTGCACGATACCAAGGATTCTTCATCAAATTGTTTTGTAATAAGGGTGGAGCTGAACTTGTGATGTGTTCATATATTAAGGCCCCCAGGTAGTAGTGTGCACAGACCATTGATGAGACCACATCACAGATCTGGAATTTTTTGAGTGTAAGGGTGTTTTTTGTAATTTTCAGTTTTTGGGGTATTTTTGTAATTTTCAGGTTTATGTGTTATTTCTGTAATTTTGTTATTTTCAGTTTAGTATTTACATGGGCTAGTGAGATTAAAGAGGGGTATCGAATCTTGAGAAGAAATCTTGTCAGATGTTGAGGAATTTCCTCGTTGTTGGAGATTGTGGCTTTGTCTTGAATAGAAGCTTGAAAGGACGGTCCATCCTCTCGAACGTGGGCAAGGGAGAGTAAGTTTCTCTCGAAAGAACTCAAGTTGTCTCTGTATTCTCTTCCATTTTCAGTTATTATCAATTAAAACAGTTTCTTTCCACCCCAAATCCACTTTCTAACCCTAAAATCCCATCTGTATCCAAAAAATCCCATCTTTCCATCAAAAATCATCTTTTTATCCATCAAACCCATAGAAAAATCTATCAAGTGGTATTAGAGCATAGATCATGTTGACGACGAAAAAGATGGATTCTTGGGAGGAACGACGACAAGCGATATTGGAGGTCATCATGCAATCAAACCAACAACTCATGCAATTAAATCGATCGTCCTCGCAACAAATCGCGACGTTATTAGGAGCGAATGATGCGGATCTGAGCAGAGACGATGGTAACCGTTCAGATCCGAAGGCGCGAGCTTTAGACAAGAAAAAGAAAAAATCATCTCTTTTGAGAAGATCCATCAAAAAGATGATCCGGCTTTAGATCAGAGCCCCGACGACTCCGACACAGATCCATGGTGCCACGACCATCGAAAGGAAGCGGAAGGGGGCGGCAGCCCCTTACAGGCCGCCAGAGCACTGCAGGGCTCCTGCAAGGCCCCCGCGGGCCATGGCATGGTAGCCAGTGGCCATGCGGCCCCTCGATAGTAAGCCAGGGCCCCCGTGGGGCTTCGGGGGTTGACAGTGGGCACATTCGGGCCTGACGACTAGTTTCGGGACACGATGGATCCACGAAGAACTTGGGTGATTACCGTAACTTCCTTACAGACTTTGCGGAGGACGACTGAGCCCTTGGATGACTCAACGGCGGCGGTAGAATTACGCACATCATATGCATAACTAGAGGAGGCCCACAGGAAGGCGTCGGCCCTTCCGAAATCAACGACGAGTGTCGTGTAGGTATTCTAAGCTTCAATACAGGAAGGGACGAGCATTCCACTTGGAGTAGCATGTCCACGCATTTCATGCACCATCTTGAGGACACGATGGGTTTTCGGGGGCAGAGTAATGATGGGACAACAGATCAGATCTGGAATGTTTAGAGTTTAGGAGCGTTTTCGTAATTTTCAGTTTTCAGTGTATTTTGTAACTTTTAGGTTTTTGGACCTTTTTTTAATTTTGTTATTTTCAGTTTAGTATTTATATGGGGTTAGGGAGATTAGATAGGGGTGTTGAATCTTGAGAAGAAATCTGTGAGAGGTCGAGAAATTCCCTCGTTGATGGATATTGCGGCTTCGTCTCGATAGAAGATTGGGAGAGCGGTCCACCTCTCGAACATGGCCAAGGGAGAGCGAGTTCCTCTCGAAAGAACTCAAGTTATCTCTGTATTCTCTTCTATTTTCAGTTATTATCAATAAAAACAGCGTCTTTCCATCCCAAATTTACTTTCTAGCACTAAAAATCCTATCTTTCCACCAAAAATCTTCTTTTTATCCATCAAAATCTTAGAAAAACCTATCAACCATATCCCATGATAGTAGATTGATTACTGGTGGACAATTCCATAAAAATCACGCATTATATGCTCGAGTTCCAGAACAAATGATGTTGGGACTGGACAGTTCGAAATATAGGAAGGCCTGTTTACTGCTTAGCACTGACTTTATGAGGATTAACCAGCCAGCCATTGTCTAATGTTTGTGCTTCATGGTGGCAAGTAGTGAGTGGCATGCATCGAGGGTGGCACCAAACTAGCATTTAGTTGGACAACTTGCGCAGATCGGTGTCCCAGGATGGAGATGGCCTTCTCCTAAAATGTTCATTGGTAGTATAATCCGTTTTATTTGTAATTCGCCAAAGGTAAATATTTCAAGTGGATATAGGCGACGGACTTGTGCAATTTAATTTTTTGTCCTAACGTTTATTGGTTACTATGAAGATGAGTTGCCATACCATTTGGTAAGGATCTCGTTTTCATTTGACAATAAGGGGGTCGTCTATGAGCATGGAGTAGGAGGTGGGCATGCCGTTGGCAGAAAAGCAGTAGGGTGGAAGAGTTTCTGCAGTAACAACCTCATTGATCCGTAGGGATTAGATGTTTCTCACAAAGGATAAATAAGTTGGACAATGGATCCCCCTGGCGCAATCCATTCGAAGGATTGCAGTGGGCCAGAGCTTACCCATTTAATGTGAGGATATATTGAACTGATGTAATCAATGTCATAATCTAATGAATCCATTGCTACATGTAACCAGAGTATCGAAGCACAAGCTCTATAAAATCCATCTCAGTCTATCATAAGCCTTTTCCATATCCATTTTAACAAGGAAAAACGGAGACATCTTCTCATGGCTTCTTTGAATGGAACACATCAACTCTTGAACCATCAAGATATTGTCCACCGTGCCACCGCTAGGAAGAAAGCTTTTTTGCACACAACCAATGATGATGATTCATTCAGTTTGAATTGCAGATAGATTCTTTTTAAGATTTTATTTTTAGATTTTATATTTAAGATAGAGATAGAGTTTGAGTCCCTAAGTCTTCTAGTAATTTTGAGTTTTTTGATTATTTTATTTTGAGATAGAATTTGAATCTTTTTGAGTCTTTTTTATGTTGGTCTTTTAGTTATTCTAAAGTTTAAGTCTTACATTAGATGTGATTTTTGAAAGTCGAGTTGTAAATCTATATAAGATCACAAACTTATTTATTTTTTGATGGAAGAGAATAGAAAAAATTTGATGTAAACTTTGAGTTTCCTCAAAATCAAATTTTTTGTATTGGAGTGCGAGAATTCGCTTGGTTGCTTGAGCGAGAAGTCAAAAAAAAATCTGTGTGCGAGGCGTGCGAATAGGTGATCATTAGATCATCAAGGTGCGAGGCCCAAAATGCTATCAAATTCCTAACATAATCTTTCGCAAGTCCTCACCATATCCTTTCCGCTTCCATCCTGCATCAAACTTGGTATCCGAGCCAAAACTTGATTTTTGTTCTTCTATTTTTCTTTAAAAAATCCTAACCTTTTCTTATTCAGCATCTTCTTTTCTTTAGGATTTTAGATTCAAAAAATAAAAAAAGAGATGAAAAAATCAAAAAAAGAGAGGGAAAAAAAAATCAAAAAAGAGATCAAAAAGGTTTTTAAAAAAAGAATATGCAAAAAAAAATCCAAAAAAGAGTGGATGCAGAGAAAGAAAGAGAAGAACGAAAAAAACGAAAAATAAAAAAAATCTTGTTCATCTACTCCCCAACTTTAAACTCTAACCCTAAGCCAAATTACTACCACTGATCACGTTGCCGATGTCGTTTGCCTTCGTTACCATTGGACCACACCCTTTTGCCTCAGCCCGTCGCTATTAGCGTTGTCTTCATGGAGATTATTCGACGTCATCACCGCATCCGACACCGACAACCCCCATCTACCCCTCCATTAGATGCGTCGCATCAAGACGAACCTTCAACCCGAATAGACAGAGCACTGATGAATTTGGTCGAAAAACCATCGACCCCCAACATACTACAATAAGCTGTTTCCATCGTCGAGTCGTGCTGACGAGCCGAATTGATCGCATCCATCGACATTGTTTATCGGCTCAGCTCAGCCGACACTGATCATTAGTTCAACCGAGTTGACCAAACTGGAGCCGAGCTGACGCGAGCCGACTCGAGCCAACATTGTTCATCGGCTCAATTCGAAGCCGATTGAGCCGATCTGAAGTCGGTTTGGGTTGAGCTGCGTTGATTGCACAGTCCGGTTTGGTAATTTTTGGATATTTTGGCTGATTTTTTTGACATGCTAGTTTAAAGATTTCAGAGCAAATTTTGGTCAAAATTCAGTTCTGTTCGAGCTGGTTACAACCCAACTCAAGCAAGTACGAGTAGACATTTCCCGAACATGCGCATTTTCCATACGGTAAATTTGAAGGAATGATAGAAAAAGTTTATGCTTCTGAAAGTACTACTAATGCAGATCAAAATTTATGTGAATATAGTGCTCATGCTAATACCATTATGTGTCGGCTTGCATCACCCGAAGGTGAAAAAGATTGACGAAGTATCCGTTTTTTCATACTTACATCAAGGTACGTGACAAGTCATATAACATGATGATTGGTGAAGGTAGTTGTGTTAATATTATTGTCAAATCAGCCTTAGAAAAGAATGGGTCTAGTAACTGAGCCTCATACAATATTCATATAACATCCTTGAATTAATAATATTGATATTTCAGTTATCCAACGATGTTTAGTGTCTCTCCATCTTGCGAGCTATTTTGATAATATTTGGTATGATGTTATATCTATGAATGCAACACATTTTGTTCGGAAAATCTTAGTTGTACGACCTAGATATGATGAGTTTTGAACAATCAAACACTCACATTCATATTTAATGGGGAGAGAATTATGTTGAAACCTTCCCAGCCAATATTCGAGTTGGTCAATAGAATGGGTTGAACTCCAATGAGTCAAGTATGAAGAATCATTTGTAAGTTGAATAAGAATATGAGCCATATATCAAGTCGACAATCGTGCCCAAACCAGATACTGGGCCAAGATCAAGTTAGAGAATGAGTTTACATTCACACCTGAGTTTAAGTTTATCCCGTACTTCAGAGGAATATACAATTAGAGGTAAGATCCAAGCCATGCGTTGATCATATGCTCGCACTTAACTTAGATACATTGATTGAGAAAATTGAACACATCAACTTTGTTATCCCAGATGCACCACATCCTACCACCAAGCGGATTTTATAGGCTTTCATGTGTTGTGATCCGGAATATTTTCAGAAGATATTAGTCTGTAAATATACATCCTAATACACTTCAAAATTTATGAACACGTCTCCTTTAATTATAATGGATTGCTGATTTCTACCTAACTGTGCTATTCATATTACCATTTTCCAAGTGGTGAAGTTCTCAAACATGAGAGAATGACGAGCGTTCATCTGGTTTGAATTCCAGATAATGTTTTTTCGATTTATTTTTAAATTTTATATCTGAGATAGAGATAGAGTTTAAGTCACTTGAGTCTTCTATTTAATTTGAGTTTTTTGGTTATTTTATTTTGACAAAAAGTTTGGGTCCTTTTGAATTATTTATTTATTTATATCTTTTAAATATTTTAGAGTTTTAGTATATTGGATGTGATTTGTGAAAGTCAAGCTGTAAGCATGTGTAAAGGTCACAAATTTATTTAAATCATGTGTAAAGGTCACAACTTTATTTATTTATTTTTGATAAACATGAACAAAATTTAAAACTTTGGGTAAATTTTAAGTTTTCCTAAATTAATTTTTTTTACATTGGAATGTGAGAGTGGGCTTAGTTGTTTGGATGTGAACTGAAGTCTGAAAAATCTTCACATGTGAAGTATGCGAGTTGGTTATTGTTAAATAACCAGGGTTTGGGGCTCGAAAACTTTCTTCTCCAAGTCCCATCTACATCCCTTCTGGCTTCCCTGCTGCATCAAATAGTTTTTTCCAGAATTGATCACTGGCACAGGATACATGTGATTAATTTATACATGGTAGTACAAATGATGATGGGACAGAAAACCTTGTGCTCCCTTGGATTCATGGTTTTTGGGATGATGATAACTTTTGTCAAGTTCAATGAGGGGGTACGGATGCCAACGTGAAGAAACTTTAAATAGCTCTGATAGTATCATCCTTAATGACAGGCCAATAGGAGCGGTAAAGTTCTACTGTGAATCTATTAGGATCTGGAGCTTTATGGGCTGGGAGCGATCATGGAGCTAGCTCAATTTCTTGTTCAGTAACTGGAGCACAAAGTTGGGTGTTAACGGAATTAAAAATGCATGGGAGACTGAGTTCCGAAATAGAATTAGTGGTTGCACTTTGGCGATGAAGGAGGCGCCAATTAGCCACCAAGGAGCCCGGCAAGCAAATGACCATTGGTTGTGTACCTCGAGTATTACCGAAGTCACATGACACTTCTACTATAGAGCAGTGTCATGTCGGACACCCAAATCAAACACAATACTTCTATTTTGAGTGTATTTTCTGTTACTTGCTTAAGTAGCGTCATGTTCGTGTCCGTGCAACATAGAATACCACTCAAGAAAGCTAATATTACCTTTGCATGATCCTATTTCATGACTGCATGGCATGCTTTATATAGACGACTCACATTGTGCTTGCCTAAGCAGCATATTTGTTTGGACGTAGTTCCACAAAATATGATGACCATTCATTACAGGTCTCCATAGCCTTGCTTGTCGCTCAATTGAGTGAGCAACTAACAACATCCACATTTGCTCTTTGTTGTTTGGATCACATTTTTTGCACTAAATTTCTTTCATTGTTTAGAACCTTGGTGGCTGTGCATAATTCTCATTATGATGTGTCACATATGATTTCATTTGATTCTTTTACAGATGATCCTATTGCAAAGCGCGCAGATATACTTCCTCAAACCAAATCTGTTGCAGCAGCAGGCGGTTCATCCCCTTCCAGATTAGAGGTAATGCAAGGGATTGAAAAGCCTCCAGTAATCAGTTTGTGCACTCGCGTAATCTGAACTCTGGCAATGGTTATCTTAATTTTACCATCGTCAAATTAGAAACTAACTAAAGTGAGATAGTTGACAGTTTAATGGTGGTGCAAATTTTAATTAACTGAGCATGAATATTTCTTTCAGGACAGTCAAAGAGAAGAGTTTCCTATTGTTGCGCTACAAAAGAGATTAGGAATTTCGATATCGTCTTCTAAAGCTCGTCTTGATCTTGTCGATGTAAGAGATGATGGAGAACTTGTTGAATTATCATCTAGGTTGTCTGGAGAATCACTGCCCACAAGAGACCAGGTTGCTTGCGTGCAGGTATTTTTGGTTTTGGTTCAAGGGCAACTTAATTATTTCTTTCAATTGAGTGCTTTTGAAAGCTTGTTGTTTCCTGTGGGCTGATATTCAGGCACTGCGCAAACACTGGAAAAAATCTACAGCAAGTTCAATACAACTGCGAGAGCTTGGTCCATTGCTTCGAGACTATCAGCGTCTCATTGTTCATCATCATGAGTATGCTCACTTATTTACTTATCAACACCTGTGTGCTTTCTATTAGATGAGGATTGTGGTGTTCCTGTAGTTCTTGGCACTTTATTGATTCCCTCTGATAAGCAGATCTTTCAATTGCTTTAAATCCTACCATTAATGTCCGGATGACACTGCAGCTGCTCGAGTGTTATATAGTGGTGGCTTATTTATTTTGAAATCATTATCTTCAGAATTTAGGATTGCCTGCACCTAATAAGGAACCCAATCTAGATTGGATGTCCTGCCGACTTCCTGTTTTGTTCTTTGAAGTTATTTTTTGAACATACTACGACAACTCCTTGTGCTCATCATCATCTTTATGGGAATTAGCTTTTCTATTCAAATGCAATTTTCAGCTCATGGCATTATATGGTTTATAGATCAATTTGCTGACTTGTTGAAATTGTAATCATGTCAGACAGAATGTAGCTTCCGACTCATCCTCCATTGCAGCAAATCCCGGACAGAATGTACATCGTTTTTTTCATTTGAAAAGTGCTTCGCAGGTATGGATCATATTTGTCAATTCTGATATTTAGTTGCCTATCTGTTCCAACACTTAGCTGCACCAAATATGTACCATCATATCAAGCATGGCATGCATAAAGAATTGCCAGTACTTATTATTCTTATAAAACGTGTGGTGTTCTTGAACATTACAAGTTTGTGAAAAAGTAATGTATCCTTGTATGCTTAAGGCGTCAGCATGTGCATAATTACCCCAGGAAGCATGTCGATGTGTACTCATATCGTAGGCTAACATATGCAGATCACAGCACTTTTTGCTACATATGAAGATCATTGTTGTGCTAACATGGCTTATTGTGACGTGTTTCTTTCAGTTGCGGATGGATGACATCCCGAAGCTACTGAACGAGTACCAGCAGTTAATCTCGGGCTCAAGCTGAAGGTTCTGAATTTTCAGGTTCTGAAGGTTCTGAGTTTGTCCCCTCGCGAGTTGAGAGAGAGAGAGAGAGAGCTTACTGTTGTGTACAAAAAAGCTCTACGAGGCACAGAATGGGAGTAACTATGCGCACAGACCCAATTGATCTCTTATTGACCACTTATTTACAAGTTTGCCATCAAAATTTTTGAAACTTTTCTTCTTCTACCCTCCATCTCTCTTCCACCTCCATCTTCATCTTCTTCCCCGTTGTGGCCATCCATAGCCGTTGCAGCCCCTGCCACCATCGGACCCGCCCATTGGGGGTATCAGTGGGAACATCAAGATGAATAAGTTAACTAAGTATCAGATCGCCCTTCCTCTTTTTCATCCCCCACTGTCTCCCTCTTCCTTCTCCTACTCTTCATCCCTCCCCTCCCAACCTTTTGCTGTTGCCGTCGCTGTTGGAGATTTGGTGGCGGTAGTTGCGGCGGAGGGGGACGGGGGAGAAATAAAGAGTGAAAGGAGGAAATGGGGGGGGGGGGGGGGGGGAGAGAGAGAGAGAGAGAGAGAGAGAGAGAGAGAGAGAGAGAGGGATGAATAAGAGGCGGCGGCCGCAGAGAACAAGAGGGGGATGATTGAGGATGATTGACAAGGGGATGGATAATATTGGGATATGGTGTCGTAAAAAATGACTTTAACATTTGTTTGGTGTGTAAACTGGTCTGTGTAGAGAGTAATTTGGTTTGTGCGCATTGTAGCTCCCGCACCGGATGCACAAATTTACAGTGCGAGCCATGCGTTCATACAAAATGCATAAATTTAAGGGAATTGATTTGTGAACCCACGTTTTGATCTGCACAAATACCAATCAAATTTTATTATTTATGTTTTTGCACGACTAAGAATACCAAAAATACCCATTAGACAAAACATCCTATATCAATTTCCTGTTTTATTTTGCGTAAACAACAATTTTTTCAATGTTATGAATCAAGTCATGAGGGGAGAGCCCTCAAGTCTATATTTATAGCCAAAGGGGAGAATACAAGTGGGTATGGGCCCAACCAATTGGGTTGGCCCAATAACTCATCCAACCCAGTAAATACCCATTCACAACACTCCCCCTTATCCAGCCATAGTTGTGGACCCTGCTCATGAATGCTTCAGGATTCTGAGCCTGTATGGGTCTCACATGGGGTGGATACTTCAGGATCCTGAGTTGGTGAGATTTGCCTCGTTAAAACCTTTGGCTATGGAAAACCCAGTGGGAAAAACCATAGTTAAGGAAAAAGAGTACAAACTCTGCCAAACTCCCCCTGATCTGTACAAGCTCTCAGGCTTTCAGATCTCTTAGGCGTCTCATTCCAATCCTATGTACAAGTTTTCTAAAAGTAGCAGTAGGAAGGGCTTTAGTGAACAAATCTGCCAAATTGTCACATGACTGCACTTGTCTGATGTCGATCTTGCCATCTCTCTGTAGCTCGTGCGTCCAGAAGAACTTTGGTGAAATGTGTTTCGTTCTGTCACCTTTGATGAAACCACCTCGTAGCTGAGCTATGCAAGCAGCATTGTCCTCGAACATGGTAGTGGGCTCGAGGTCTCCAGTCTTCAGTCCGGTCGTAGATAAGATGTGGTGGATGACTGAGCGTAGCCATACGCATTCTCTGCTTGCTTCATGGATGGCAATGATCTCCGAGTGATTGGATGAGGTTGCCGTCAAGGTTTGCTTGATGGATCTCCAGGAAATGGCTGTCCCTCCGTAGGTAAACACGTACCCAGTCTGTGATTTTGCTTTGTGGGGATCAGATAAGTACCCTGCATCAGCATAACCTGCAAGTGTAGAGGGTGTTCCATTTTTGTAGAAGAGTCCCAAGTCTGTAGACCCTTGGAGGTAGCGCAGAAGGTGCTTTACCCCGGTCCAGTGGCGCTGCGTGGGCGCTGCACTGTATCTGGCAAGCAAATTTACTGCGAACGCTATATCGGGACGCGTGCAGTTTGCCAGATATAGTAGTGCTCCGATGGCACTCAGATAGGGAACTTCCGGACCAAGTATATCCTCCCCCTCTTCCAGCGGCCGGAAGGGGTCTTTATGTGCATCCAGGGATCGTACCACCATAGGTGTACTCAATGGATGGCAATGGTCCATATGGAATCTTTGCAACATTTTCTTCGTATATGTGGTTTGATGTAGTAGGATTCCGTCTTTCTGATGTTCAATCTGTAAGCCAAGGCAGAATTTGGTTTTGCCTAGGTCTTTCATTTCGAATTCTTTTGTTAGGCTTACAGATATCTCAGTGATCTCTTCGGGAGATCCTATGAGATTCAGGTCGTCTACGTAGACAGCTATTATCACGAATCCTTTTCCCTTTGTTCTTATGAAGATACAAGGACAGACTTCATTGTTCGTGAATCCTTGTTGAACAAGGAACTCACTGAGTCTATTATACCACATTCTTCCTGATTGTTTGAGACCATATAATGATCTTTGTAGCTTAACAGAATAGACGTCCCGAGGTCTATCTTTCAGTTCAGCAGGCATTGAAAAGCCATCAGGAAGTTTCATGTAAATCTCCTTGTCGAGATTGCCGTATAGATATGCAGTCACAACATCCATTAGCTGCATATCTAGGCCTTCCTTTGCTGTTAAGCTTATCAGGAATCTGAACGTGATCGCATCCATGACCGGGGAGTATGTTTCGTCATAGTCTATACCCGGTCTTTGGGAGAATCCCTGTGCTACAAGTCTGGCTTTGTAGCGTGCGATCTCATTATTTTCGTTTCTTTTTCTGACGAATACCCATTTGTATCCCACAGGTTTGACACCGGTAGGTGTCTGGACTATTTGCCCAAAGACTTTTCGTTTCTGAAGCGAGTCCAGCTCGGCTTCTATTGCCTGATTCCACTTTGGCCAATCATCTCTACGTTTGCATTCAGCAACGGAGTGTGGTTCATAATCATCATCGCTTCCGGCGACGTGAATGGCAATGTGAAACGCGAAGTCATCGTCGACGACTGTACTCTTTCTGTCCAATACCTCCCCTGTACGTACATAATTTAGTGATATTTCTGTTTCTCCCGGCAGTTCCTCTGCAGTGGATTCCGGGAGGGGAGAGGGTATGGACACGAGCTCGTTTCTCTGTGGGGGTATCGTCCCAAGGTCTCCGGATATTTTTCTTTTTCTTGGATTTTTATCCTTGGAGCCTGGTGGTCTGCCTCTTTTCTGTTGAGGTGCAGCCACTTCTGCTGCCGGTGGATTGCATCCATCCTTCGGGATGTCAATCTTAGCTGGAGTATTCGCAGCAGGGATGTGTGATCTGACAATCTTCTGGTTGTCAGTGAACGAGTCCGGTAATCTGTGGACTGTGTCCTGGATGTGTAAGATCTTCCGGATCTCATCATCACATTGTCTTGTTACCGGATCGTAGTGGGTCAAGCTTTTTGTATCCCACGTCAACATTTGCTTTGCACTAGACTTTTCGATGTCTAGGCCCATTTTGGGGAAATACGTCTCATCAAAATTGCAGCCTTCAAGGCGTGCCTTGAAGGCGTCCCCCGTTTGGGGTTCTAGGTATCTTATAATGGAGGGTGAGTCAAACCCTACGTAGATACCTAGGCGACGTTGAGGGCCCATCTTGGTCCTCTGTGGTGGTGCAATGGGGATATAGACTGCGCAGCCGAAGATTCTCAAGTGAGAGATGTTCGGCGGCGTTCCATATGCGAGTTGCATTGGAGATAGACTCTGACCTCCTGAGGGTCTAATTTTTATTAGTGATGCAGCATGCAAAATTGCATGTCCCCATGCATCCACCGGCAACTGGGATTTCATCAGCAATGGTCTTGCGATCCATTGGAGTCTTTTAATTAGCGACTCAGCTAACCCATTTTGGGTGTGAACATGTGGCACCGGATGTTCAATTTCTATTCCCGTTGCCTGGCAATATTCTTGGAATGACTGAGAGGTAAATTCCCCCGCATTATCCAGACGTATTTTCTTTATTTGGTTGTCTGGGAAATGCGCCCGCAACTTTATTATTTGTGCCAGAAGCTTTGGAAAAGCTAAGTTGCGGGTTGAAAGTAGACACACATACGAGTATTTCGAAGATGCATCAATCAGTACCATAAAGTACCGAAAAGGCCCGCTAGGGGGGTGGATATGTCCACATATGTCTCCTTGTATTCTTTCAAGGAAGCTAGGAGACTCGATATCCACTTTAAGTGGTGATGGCCTTGTTATTAATTTACCCTTAAAGCAGGGTACACAAGGGAATTCTCCCTTCTGAAGAATCTTCTGGTTCTTCAGGTTATGCCCATGGGATTGTGCTAGGATGCGGTGCATCATCACACATCCGGGGTGGCCAAGTCTATCGTGCCAAAGTAAGAATTTGGCCGATGTCGGGCACTTCAGGTGCTCCGTCAGGTTTGCTTCCTCTCTCCGAATTTTTGTATGGTAGAGCCCTGATGAGAGGCTCTCAAAACGTTCAAGGATGGTTTTAACTCCATTTTCTTGAGACGTTACATACAGTAATTCGTTTTCTTTGACATTTGCTGTTTCCAAGTGGAATCCGTTAAAACGGATATCTTTGAAACTTAGTAAGTTTCTCTTGGAATTCGGAGAGTAAAGTGCATCTTTTATTTTTATTTCTGTTCCATTGGGGAGCAACAAGGTTGCATTCCCAGAACCTTCAATTATGTCCGATGGCCCTGAAATTGTGTTTACAGGGCTCTTATACGGGATAATGCTATGAAAATAGCATTTGTGTTGAAGGATCGTATGTGTTGACACGCTGTCTACTAAGCAGTCATGAGAGCATTCCATCTATGAAAAATGAGTAAACATTTGCATTCAGAAAAGCTAAATTTTATTCAGCAGAATTGAAGATACATAAAAGTTCTCATGAGATAAAAATGTTCATACAATAGAAATGCTAAGATAAATGATAATAGGCTAATCAAGCAGATCATCTGACTCGAAGTCTTTTGCTGTAAACTTGACTGCATTATTCGCAGCCACCAGGTTTGATTCAGCATTCTTTTTCTTGCTTTGTTTATAAAGCTCCTGGAGATGCACTGGGGTCCTGCACACTCTAGACCAGTGGCCTGTCATGCCACAGCTGTGGCACTGGTCTTCCCAGTCCCTCTTGGGTGGGGGTGCATTGTTTTTCTTGTTATCATTCCTGCGCCAGGTGAACTTGCGCTTCCCTTCATTCTTGCGCTGCTGTGGTGGGCCCTTGGCTCTTTTCTGTTGCCCCCCTTTCTGTGGTCTTTCTTTTCTTTTATTATCCCTCTTCTTTTTGAGGGAAGAGGTATGGTGAGCTTCTGGTAGGGGGGGCAGTGCCGGGAGGGCGCATATTGTGAGTGGCGAGAAGAAGCTCTCTGTTTTGCTCGGCCATGAGAAGACATGACAGCAGCTCTGAATACTTGGTGAACTTACGTTCACGGTATTTCTGCATAAGTATCGCATCCTTTTCATGGAAAGACGTATACGTCTTTTCCAGCATGCGATCTTCTGAGACTTTTTCACCACACAACTTCAGGCGTGAGGTGATGCTAAAAAGTGCTGAGTTGTACTCAGCAATGGACTTAAAGTCCTGCAGTCTCAGGTTCTCCCACTCATATCTCGCCCTTGGGAGTATGACATCTCTCTGATGTTTATACCTGTCCTCAAGGGCGGTCCATAGCTCAAGTGGATCTTCGACCGTAAGGTACTCAGCCTTTAGGGTCTTGTCCACATGGCGGCGAATATAGATGATGGCTTGCGCCTTCTCTATATCGCTAATATTTTCTTTTTCAGTCACAGCAGTGATGCGGGACTTGGCCCGCAGGTGAAACTTAACATCTAGCTGCCAGCTTAGATAGTTTCTGCCTGATGCATCCAGCACTTCAAAGTCAACGCTTGCAATTTTAGCCATTTATCTAGCAGAGCACAAACATGCATGAATTAATAATCAACCAGAAAAACATTTTTATGCGGAAGCAATATTTAATGAAAAGCTAAATGTGTGGATCGGCCAGTCCCACAAGAAAGAGTCCAAAAGTCCACAGTCCAAATTATACAAATTTGCAGCTTGAATAAAAATGAAAATACAACTTTGGAAACCCCGTGGGTCCCATTTAATATCTTCGTCTTCAAGCGTAGCTTCCGACTCCATGGAAGTAGGTCTTCTTTCTTTGACATTTACATAAATTCCTCACTACAATTTCTCTCAAAAATAAAAGAAAAGTGCGGGAAAATAAACTGTGGGACTAAACGGCCGATCCAAAAACCACATTTAGCAATTCATGCAAGAATATTGTGCTCATCAACATTTTCATCCACAGACATCACAGGCAGTATATTCATATGAGGATAAAACGATATTTAATCACTTAATAATTATTGGACCACTGGGCAACGTCATACACCGTTAGGTTAGGTAACTAACGGCAGAGCGGTCGCAGGATCTTCCTAATTATTAAGTTTTTAAATAAAATTTACAACCACGCAAATAATATCCACATAATTTTGCCATAGATGTAAAGCATGTAAAAAGAATTACGATGCATAGGTTGTAAAGTAAGTGGGTTTAATCAATTAAATTGATTAAGGGCCCAAAATTAACATTTTCTTTGTCGAAGGGAAAAGTCTCCCTCGTCATCCCAAAAAGTCCCCCAACAAATCCCCAAAACGCCCTTGTCTGCCCGATGTTTGTCCCGTAATTTACCGTGATTTTTCACGAATATTTTGCCCTTAAACCCCTTTTTAAATTAATTTTTGGGCTAATAAGTTGCCTTTTGAGGCACATTTATAGCCTTATTCCCTCCCCCCAAATTTTTTTTTTTGATGAGAATCTGTGGTCCTGAAGCCCACAGATCTGCTGTGGGCTTCAGGCCCACAGATCTGTTTTTTTTTTGATGAAAATCTGTGGGCCTGAAGCCCACAGATCTGCTGTGGGCTTCAGGCCCACAGATCTGTTTTTTTTTTGATGAAAATCTGTGGGCCTGAAGCCCACAGATCTGCTGTGGGCTTCAGGCCCACAGATCTGTTTTTTTTTTGAGAGTTCTGTGGGCCTGAAGCCCACAGATCTGCTGTGGGCTTCAGGCCCACAGCACTGTGCGTGTGTTGTTGTTGTTTTTTTTTGTTGTTGTTGTTGTTTAGGGTTACGGCGGGGGGGGGGGGGGCCCGCCGCCGCCGCCGCCGCCGCCCCCCGCAGAGAGGGGGGGGGGGGGGGCGCGGCCAGGGGGCCGCCGCCCCCCGCTGCGGGGGGGGACGGCGGGGGCCGTCGCCCCCCCCGCAGAGGGGGGCGTGGCCAGGGGGCCGCCGCCCCCCGCTGCGGGGGGGGGGGGGGGGGGGGGGGGGGACGGCGGGGGCCGTCGCCCCCCGCAAAGGGGGGCGCGGCCAGGGGGACCGCCCCCCCCCCAGAGAGGGGGGGCGGCCACGGGGGGGGGGGGGGGGGGGGGGCGCCGCCCCCCCTGTAGGGGCGGGACGGCGGCGGCCGCCCCCCCTGCAGGGGAGGGCGGCGGCAGGGGCCGCGCCGCCCCCCCCTGCAGGGGGTGGGCGGCGGCAGGGTTAGGCCCCCCCATGGGGGGGGAGGCGTGGCCGGGGGGGGGATTTGGGTAGTTTTAGGGTTTGATATTTCTAGAAAATTCAAAAACCCTTAAAAAAATTGATTTTTGGGATGGAAAATCCGTCGTTTTCAAGGCGACGATGAATCCCCATGACGATCTTGCGAGATCTAGGGGAGATGCAATCATACGTATGATTTAAAAACCTTGTTTTTAGAGTTTTTACCTCTATATCCGTCCTCCGGATATAGCGACGGTTGCTCGAAGCCCTACGCGGATGACGACCTTTGATAGAGGAAGCCTTGCACCGCGCTCGTCAATCTCCCGTCTCGCCTTCGCCTTCGCCTTTGCAACGAACAGAAAAAAAAATTTGTGAAAAACAAAAATTTTAGAGGCTCGTGCTGATAACGTGTTATGAATCAAGTCATGAGGGGAGAGCCCTCAAGTCTATATTTATAGCCAAAGGGGAGAATACAAGTGGGTATGGGCCCAACCAATTGGGTTGGCCCAATAACTCATCCAACCCAGTAAATACCCATTCACAACATTCAAACAATTTTAGTGCACAGAAAATTTAGTAAGTATATGCACCTACCGAAGGATGATTCGAATCATGTTAAAATTCTTTCGAACAATTTTACGGTACAAAAAACCCGAGATCTTTCAATCTCGTAGAAAATTTTTAGGGCACGGACGATTTTAGGACACGAAAATTTGGCAAGAAATATTGGATCTTTGTTGGATGTAAAGAAATATTTAAAATTTTTTGGAAGAACGCAAAATCGAGCGGTTTGTTTTTCATACGTTGAGAAAATTTCAACCCGAACTCACCGATGTTCGCGATGAGCAACATGAGATGTGTTGTATGCGGTGAGTAATTTTGTTTGACATGTTGTGTGCAAGACGCACCAAGAGATGTGCTGTGAAATTTTGGTATGTGCATCACTTTTTGCTCACCGTTTACATCAAAATTTTGCATGTTGGACGCAGTGAGTAATTTGGTATGTGCATCACTTTTTGCTCACCGTTTACATCAAAATTTTGCATGTTGGGCGCAGTGAGTAATTTGGTATGTGCATCACTTTTTGCTCATTGCGTACACCAGGCAAAAATTTCGAAGTGAGTAATTTTGGTATGTGCAACACTACTTTCTCACCGCGCACAACATGCAAAACTTTTTGCATGTTGTGTGCGGTAAGTAAATTGGTATGTGTGCGTAGTAATCTTCAGGCTACATCTACACAGCAAGCAAGATACCAATTTTAGCAGACCCAAGCATGCATAAACACAATTTATAGATACCAAAATTCCAAAATTCCAAATTTTACAAAATTTTCAAAATCTATAGACCCAATTGGATAATTAGTGCATAATTATGTTGCTTCTGCAGTATCATATTTCCGTGAATCCATATTTATGTCAAATTTGTCAATGTATCAAATTTGTCAAATTTGGCAATGTATCAGATATGTCAAATTTGGCAATGTATCAGATATGTCAATGTGTCAAGAGGTTCATTTTTATATTCATGTAAAAAATTTGAGAATATGAATGTATCAAATTTAATGACAATGTATGGATCAGATATGTATGTATCAAAATTTTGGGAATATAAATGTATCATATTTTCATTTTGTGAATATGAAATTTTTATTCATGTATCATACTGATTGTTATATTTCACTGTGGATCATATGAAATTGTCCTTGTCCATAACATAATACACATTCTGCACACGAAACATAATATATATGTGTTCTTAATTAATATACAACAACATCGTGTTTCATCTTACTACATCATCAATGCATACCAAAGTACAGTAATCAACAAAGAGGATATAACCAAAACAAAGCCATATCATTGGTGACATTTCAAGCACTATCATATGGCTTGATTGCCCAGATATTGTTGATACATTATTCATCCTATATTACTACTGGCAGCTTCTCTTCTCTATGTTTCATTGGCACTGGAAAAAGAGAAACTTGTTTTCTTCTGTAAATATTCATAATTTCTTTCTCGTTCTCGCGACCTTATCTTTAACTTTGTTATTTCCTGTAGCAACTCTCTTGCATATTCCTTTCCACGTAGACACAGTTTCCTCTCATCAACCCAAACAAAAAAAATTATATATGCCGCTCTTGTTGTAATCCTACAATCATAAAATCTTCTCACAATATTTTCCCTTGTCATTACAGTCCTCATCGGAGCTTGCAGTCCACAGAAACAACTTTCTCCATATTCCATTACTATTTTCCTCTGTCATGATCTACACCAACAAATTTCATCACATAGATATTAACGTAATATCTTTTAAAACCCGAACTAATCAATTAAACAAAAAATGTCTAAACAGCATGCAAAGTCAATATATACTGCATCCAAATTCATAAAAAGTAACATTTTTTGCAATTCCAATTGGATAATTAGTGCATATGCAGGTATATAAATTTTGTCAAAATTAGTGATATTCTCAGCCGGTTCTGGACCTCTCCATGAGAATATCACTATTAGAGTCCCACATAGATACAATGTTGGAGGCTCATTGTAGCTAATTGTGACTCTAATACCGATGTTCTCATGGAGAAGATCCAGACACTTGCGGCTGATATTGTTACCAGACACTTATGGCTGATATTGTTACAAAATTCTGACAAAAAATGATCAATGTACATTTTTATAGATGAAGAATCTTATGGAGTTTGTGTTAGGAGAAGAAGATGAGAAGAAGAGGAGAATAAGTCGTGGATTGAGTTTGACATGTGAGTTTGGTAGCCCTTTATAGAGGAATTGGACTGGGCTGGTGGGCAACCACGACAAATTGATCTTCACACGTGATCCTACAGGAATGCAAAGGCACCCGTGAATCAACATGGGAGTGCACGTGAATCAACAGAGGGTAGTGGTGTGCGCGATGAGCAAAAAGTGATGCACAAACCAAATTACTCAACACACACAACAGGCAAAAAATTTTCTTGCATGTTATGCACGTGAGTAAAAAGTGATGTATATACTTATCGTGCATAACAAGCAAAAAAGTGGCGTGCACGATGAGCAAGAAGTGATGCACAAATTAAATTACTCGGTGTACAACAGAAATTTTTTTTGCTTGTTGTGGGCGGTAAGTAAAAAGTGATGCACACACTAAAATTACTCACCGCGCACAATATACAAAAATTTTACCTAATTTTTACTTGCCCCACATGCCCCATGGGCACGGGTAATGTCAAGTACATATTTATATGATGATATGATCACCAAGGGGTAAGCATACATCCCTACACAAGAATATATATAATAACCAGAACAATTTTATTTATACATCTAACATTCCCGGTCAAACTCATGGTCGGGCATATAAATGGAGAGTTTGGTTAGAAAGATAATAACAGTTGAAAAGTATGATATTTTGTGAAGAAAGCAGAGAATTGGTGCTCCAAACAGCCGTATGCAAGGATGGTGTATGAGCATCATGCTTGGTCCATTCAGGAGATATTGGGTTGCTTGTAATTTGAGTAGCACTCCAACTATCACAAGAGAGATGGATTTAAAAACCCCCCTGGGCTTCAGCAGTTGTTCATGATACAATGTCAACCATAGCTAACCTCACATGTATGCCCTTGTTGTGAGAGCAGGTAAAGATGACAACCATAGCTAACCTCTAATCCAACAAGTTATCAAAGCGAATCAAGATCTATCATCTCAAAATGATGCTGAAGATATTGCTTGACAGATTGGATATAGGAAGGATCATCATAAGTGATCAGCATATCATCAACGAATAGAAGTAGAATAGTTCAATGAACTAGCATGATCATTCTCACTCCAAATAAAATCATATTATCGAACCTAACTAAATTTCTCGAACCAAGCATGCGGAGCTTATTTGAGACCATGATGAACCAGACAGAGATGATAGGCATGCTATGATGGGTGAGGAAGCCCTATGGGTGGTGTCATGTAAACCTCCTCCATTAAATCTCTATAATCAAAGACATTTCGTTACGTCTAACTAGGAAAGTGACCATCCAGGAACTATGACAACTACTATGAGTTTCAAATAGTAGTCAGCAACTAGAGCAAATTCTCCTCTAGTCAATATCATACCCTTTGAGTAGAACCATAGGCTACGAGACGTGCCTTAACACTCCATGGAACCATTTGCACTAGTTTTTATCTCATATAGACCTTGAGGCAAGAACTAGGTATCTTCCCAAGAGGAAGAGAAACAACCTCTCACGCATGTGATGGTTGCAGTCTCTTCTAACATAGCATGCTACCATACAAGAATGGCTACAGCATCATGGTAAACTCTAGGTTCTTGCAAATCCTGAATATATGCCAAAATGACTTGAACTAGCTGAGAAATCATCAAACCTACAAGATCCAAACAAGATACTGGAGGGCATTTAAGAAGATGATAGCACTGTTTAGACATGATGGATCGACCATACAAGAAGCTAATGAAGTTGCGGCAGAAGATGTGGTTTCTAAGATAGGAGAGCATTGCTGACTATAGACTTGGGTAATGTGAGGAATAGAACCATGGTCAATATAAGGCTCAGTAGAAGGATTGGCAGACGGCTTTGTAGGTGACTTGGGAGGAGGGAAATCAAGAAAAACGTAGACACGATCGAACTGAAGAAGGAGAGGAGACCGAGAAGGAAATGAATAATAGAATTGATGCTCGAAAAACTCAGCATAACAGATAATGATTATGCTAATGATTATGCAACGACCAACCGGAGCATAACAACTACATCCATTGCGTTCCAAGGTACATCCCGAAAAAACGAATGTTACATATTTATAAGGGTTCTGTGTGCTCCCAGATGAAAATATGAGGGAGTAGAAACAATTTCTGATAAGGTGTAAGCTTGGAAAGAACCAAAGGTATCCAGCTATAACATAGGCAAAACACCCTCTGCTCAAAACTCTTTGGAAACTAATAAGAAGGTAAGAAGGGTGAAAATGTCTCAAGGATGGGGCAACGCTTTATTTCGATAACATCACTTTGTTGTGGTAACCCAGGAGAAGAAAGTTGAGCAGTGGTGCCTTGAGCAGTAAAAAATCACAAAACTATTATGACATACATTCACCACCTGAATCAGATTGAAAAGTTTTGACGGTAGTAGAAAATTGAGTTTGAAGCAGTAAACATTTGATATATATAAACGAGATCAAACCTCCTGTGGATAACTTAAAAGTCATGTAAAATGGGTATAATCACCCACAAACAATAAATTAGTATATATACCACCGTTTGAGTTAATAGGGGTATGACCCATACATTAAAGTAGACAAGATCAAAAGGCGCAATAGAAACACACACTACAAGAAAATGGGCGAGTTAAATTGTTTGCTCAATTTATAACTCAAACAAGGTTATAAAACTCTAGATGAAACCTGACCAAGAACACCAATATGAACAAAAGAACCAAGACTTGACTGATAAACATGACATAGACCATGATATCAAAGTATCAAAAGATGCAACTGATGCAGCCGAAGTCAAAGGAAAAGACATGTGAAAATGATCCATGTAGTAGAGACTTCATGCCTATGCCTAATCTCAATCGTCTTCTAGCTGGAATGATCCTGTATAGAACAAGAAGCAACTCTTGACATAATAGGCTCACTGAGTTTTGGGATAACTCTTATTAAAAAGTACGATACTGGAGCCATGCTTTCAGATCGCATCAGTTAGCATCACGTTCATGTTGTTGTTAGATTGGGTCTTTCACGACTCAGATCAGTTATGTTGGCCTAGGCCAGGGTAAGCTCGTCCATGATACAAGGTGGTCTCCTAGTTACATATCGCACCCTCCAATATGAGTCACGACCTATGATTTAGATTTGTATAACTGCTAAAATCGCTTGGATAAGAATATTAATAACATAGACTTGAACTGAATTCTGATTACATACATGTCTTAGTTTTTATACTGTCACTTTATACAAACCTATTTTTGCTCCATTTCAGTCATAATCATATACACTGTTTTATCATATAAATTTTAAATTCTGAATTCTAGAATTATTGTAAACTTACTCTAATCTAGCGGTTCTTGATTTGTTGCACCGTTAGGTGCTGGACAGGAGTACGAGGAGACTCCAGTCTATGAGAATACTGAGTTTGCTGCTTAGGACGTAGATTTTTGAAAGATTAGGTCATGAGTGGGGTTTTCTATGTATTTTATTTATGTATAGGGGAATATTGTATCATACTTTCGTACTCCTCATGTATGTATGATAAATTTTATATGAGTATTTCTGTACATCTTCTGCTCTTTGCTTGTATTGTTTTTACTAGTTACCTGCAGGACCTACATAATAGTCACGACCCCCAGGAAGCGGAGCGTGACACCGAGATAGTATTCCTCTTCAAAATAAAACAACCTGACATGATCTCTTTTTAATTATACTTGTGAAAGTTAGTAGCAGGTTAAGTATTCATAAGGGCATCAGAAGCCTCCAGTCCAGTATAATTTCCCAACATATCCTAGATCATATTCTGTAAAAACTTATAATTTGTGGCCTCCTTTGGATAATTTGTGTAAGAAAATCTAGTTGTGATTAGTTTTTACATCCAGAGCTTGAATTGACATAAAAACTTTTTCCAGTCAAGACGAGTCAATTGGCTAAATTTCTTCTGCATGTGTTAACTATCGAAATCACCATCCAGTAGGGAACAAGGGGGAGGACGAACAAAATATAACACACAGGAAGGCTAGACATAATATGCAGTGCTACCAACCTTCCACCCTAAAAGCAACATTTTCCAGTGTGGAAGTTGACCAAGAACCAAAAAGAACTCTCACAACCATCCAGTCATGGCCAGCAGGGGCGGACCCACGTTGACGGTGGCCCCCCCAACCATTTTTCAAAATTCTTAAGTGTATTTATATGGCTGCAAAACTAAGTGTTAAGTAAATTAATTAAATCTTCAGTAACAAGGTTGTTTCATTGGCAAGTTGGTTGGTTGATCGTTCCCTCCTGCAGGTTGAAGGTCGCGGGTTCAATCCTTGGGTGCTGCAAAATATTTTACATTTTAACGTTAAGCAAAAAATTAAATCCCCAATCGGAATATATATGGCTGCAAAAGCAAGTGTTAAGTAAATTAATTAAATCCTGAGTAACAAGGTTGTTTCATTGGCAAGTTGGTTGAGACGTTCCCTCCCCCAAGTAGAAGGTTGCGGGTTCAATCCTTGGGTGCTGCTAAATGTTTTACATTTTAATGTTGGTTAAAAAAATTAAATCCCCAATCACGTGGTGGTGCAAAATATTTTATATTTTAGTGTTAAGTAAATAATTAAATCCCCAATCACGTGGTTGTGCAAGATATTTTATATTTTAGTGTTAAGTAAATAATTAAATCCTCAATCATATGGTTCTTTTGTTGGCAAGTTGGTGGTGTGTTCCCTCTCCAAGCAGAAGGTTGCGGATTCAATCCTTCTTGATGCAAATGCAGTTTACGAAAGTATTTTACGACTGTTTACGAACGTAATGGAAAAACACATCCTTCATCTTTTTGGACTCATCGATTTATGTACTTTACGAATGCAGTTTGTATGCCTTCTTGCAATGCCCCCCCCAGACCTCTAATCCTGGTTCCGCCCCTGATGGCCAGTATATAGTCACTATCTTCAAACCCACAACTAATTTGTTAATTTCTCTTAATAATAATGCTGTTATGTATAAACGTGCATGAATTTTCCAAAAATATTACTCGCGAGGATCATTAGACCCATTACATAGATTAATTTTGGTGCTTGTATTTTGCATTTTTGCAATTTTGCAGGAAATTTCTGTTATTTGCACAGGACATTTATATATTTTAACTATGGTTCTCAAATTTTGTAGTGCATGAGATCATCAATAAAGTATACTTTCAACAGTGCACCAGTTAAGTTTGCAAAAAAGTGAGGAATGTGATGTAGAAAATAATCTAAGACAATCAGAAAATAAGTTGATGGGAAAATCAGCATATAGCTAAAAACAAAAGACACTGGCAACTTTAGAATGAAGCGATCAGAGACTTTTGATACAAGGCATAGTAGATAGTGTGCATATATAATAAATGGGCTCTGTTCAAATAAAATTCAAGTACACTCATAGGATACAAACGCCTAAACCGATTAAACTAGTCATAAATTCATTTGTAGGATAGTTTTTATAAACGACATATCCTTAAGACAATGGTACATAGAAGCTGCCTCCACGAATTCTGAACAAAACACAAGGTGACCAATATCAAATGATTTTCTTCCAACAATTTGATAGTGATCTCAATAGTAATGCACAAATATGGCCCAACTTCAATGGTGTAGAGTCACAAAATGAGTCATTTATGACCGACCTGATTGCGCGTTGATGACTAACATGCGACATGCGACAGATTTTAATCTCCACTTGCACAACCCCTGCAACCACAATGGACGCATTCTATGACCTTTTCTTCCCTCAGGTGTTTGGGAACCCTGCAGACACAAGTGGTTCCAAAGTTGTGATCCCGTGGCTGTATGCACCGAAGGCAGCAAAGGCGCTCATAACCAGCCTGCACAAACTCAAAGATCAGTGCCAAATGCATAACATCAGAACACAACGGATGGAACAGAATGCCTATAGGGAATAACGGACAACTAAACTATCAACATAATCGAGTGGATTCAGATCATATATTAATTCAAATTTCAAGAATGAAGCACATCCATTTTTATCCACTTCCCCTTGAACTGTCTTAAATTGATTCATATAAAATGGACCGCAGGGACCTCAAAATTCCATTTTAATATTGATGAATTAACAGAAAGTAAGGATGTGCATACAATGCTTCCAACACCAAAGGATGGCCCACACCATGAATTCTCAAAATTTCAAGCAATCAGCATTAGAAGGCATCTATAACAAAAGCAGCCGTAATAGGGAATACCTCACAACTAAACCATCAATACAAATGAGTGGATTCAGATCATATATTAGTTCAAATTTCAAGACTTACAAAATTAAATTCAAAATGGAGCACACCCCTTCTTATCAACTTCCATTTGAACTCCGTCTTAAACTGATTCATATAAAATGGACCGTAGTGACGTCATAATTCCATTGTAACATTGATGGATTAATATAAAGGAAGGATGCGCATACAATGCTTCCAACATTGCATACTCCAAAACCAAAAACAAAAAATACTTAACATTGACAAGTGCCAAGTCAAATTCTTCAATCGCCTTCATCTAGAATGCAATATATTACTATGCCTATGCTAATAGGAAGCCATCAACAGAAGAGAGAGTATCTTCATGGACCAACCACAAAGAATGGCCCACACCAGGAATTCTCAAAATTTCAAGCAATCACCATTAGAAGGCATCTATAACAAAAGCGGCCGTAAAAGGCCATTAACAAAAGCAGCAGTAATAGGGAATACCTCACAACCATACCATCAATACAAACGAGTGGATTCAGATCATATATAGTTCAAATTTCAAGCTTACAAAATTAAATTCAAAAGTGGAGTACACCCTTTTTTATCAACTTCCATTTGAACTCCGCCTTAAACTGATTCATATAAAATGGACCATGGTGACCTCATAATTCGAAGAGAAAGTATCTGAATGTACCAACCACAAAGAATGACCAGACCAGGAATTCTAACAATTTCAAGCAATCGCCATTAGAAGGCGTCTATAACAAATGCCGGCCATTAACTCCGTCTTAAGCTACTACGGGCAGAAGGCAGACCATACCAAAGGAGCTGCTACAGACTTTCGGCTATCAGAGGATATACTCTCTAGAAAGCACATGCACACAACTGTAACTGACCATTTGATTCTTAGAACTCATGAGCAATTAAGATATCTTCTGGTCATCACGGAACTATTCAATGTGATCTGATGACCGGGCTGTAACCCCAAGAAGTAAAAAGATGATAAGGAAGAGAAGGGCCCGCAATATCAAATTGAAAAGACGCGATGCACTAGATAATATTTTCTGTGACCAACCAACCTGAATCAGATTGAGCAAATTCTTTCAATTGAAACATTCCAATACGGATAACAAACTGTAATTTTAAGAAGAAAAGAGATCAAGAAAGCCAAGAGCTAAAATATTGCCTTCTACATGAGCAATATGTTGCAGCATACTATTGTAAACAACTAGGTTGGTTGATTGAGCAAATCCATCCTAATTAGCATTGGAGTAAGCTAATTTTAAATTTTATAGACGGCTAGATATTTATTCGTTAAAAAACATAAACTCAGTGGTTTTCATGGAACTACCTTTCTCCATACTCTTATCCCACTTCAACTTCATCTATAAGTAAACCAAGTAACTACCCTGCAGAGCTATATATGACATTGAAATTTCTCATTTGTGCTTTTATTTGGTTTACTTGTAGAAGATTATCAGGGACCATAGGAGTGCTGATGCCATTGCTAAAAAGGACAACCTCCAATTTGTGATAATAACAACAGCATTACCACTTGACTTGACTGCTCACCAGCTATTTATTTATCAAGTGGGTTTTATTAACAAACCCTCTCAAATATCCAACTAAGGCTACGGATTATGGCCCAATGGAATGGGAATGCGCAAGCACATCAATAAATGAATGAATGAATCAAAAGTCACCATGTGACAATGTACCAATCCTTGCAATATGTTGCCCGGAGGCCAATTCACATACATGGATGTGAAACTCTATAAGTGGCCTCCATCATTATCATGGTGTGACACTTAGCTCTTAACATCCACCCGAAGGCCAGTATATATACAGGTGCACACGAAGATACCATATGAGAGTCTCATATATTAGACAAGCCATTCCATATCGGATTTTGAGGGTTTGAAGTTTCATAAATTATTTCTGATCATCCTTCAAACATGTGCCAACAAATATGCTCATATTAATTATTTTCATTTCATATACAATCTCAAATCATTTGATGAGCATAAAATGGCAATGTCTATATGGACAGATGAAATGCATAATTTCTCATAAATTTACACTATTATCATAATGAAAATAGTATGCTCATGATAATCACATTTTTTGAACGTTTCATTTTAAAATAGCTCTTGGAGTAAACCATTCAAACTAGACTAATATTTTAATGCACAATAAAAAATAACTGTAATCATTAAAGTCAGAAAAAAATAACATGTTCGATTTATCATTTTGCTTAAATTCATTAAATTAAATATTTACAAAAAAATTCACAACCCCTTTTTTCTTGCTATGTAAAATAATCAATGCAACCTTATATTTCAATCATAAAATTTTGTATAAAAATAATTCTTGTGAGAAAAATAATACTCAACTTGTAACGGTTAACTAGAACACATTATCTAACACCTACAACATATGATGTTTCTAAATTAATGAAAGTTTGATTATTAACATTGGTTTCATATTATCATATGACAAATCAATGTAAATTGATCCCCTAAATCTTAAGAAAGCTGCTTGCGTTTGTTTCATTAAGACTCATAATATTTTTACATATTTTTATAAATTTTTATGACATTTTTTCCATGAAGGGACCTTTTACAAATTCTAAAGAATTCAGAAAGGCATCTCGAAAGTTGTAGGATTCAGCTTAATGAATTCAATTACAATTGTTAATTTGGTTGTTATACTACAAACATTTTTTGCAAAATGAACTATAGTCAGGATCTTTTTGTGAAATGTTGTACCGGAAATAATTAAGTGAAATTCTAAGGGTTCAAATGAAATTTTTTTCCTTCATTTTCCTTTCTGCTGCTCACCCGAACCCAAACTATTTAAGATCGAGGAAGCCCCCCGGCAGCCGCCCAGGCCAGGCCGTCGGGCTGAGAACCTGTCGGAAGACCCAAGTTCTAAGTCTTTTTTAAATCATTCATTTAAATTGCAAGTAACCAAAAGTAATTAATCTCTATAATCATAGCATAACAATCAATCCTCAATCTAATTAGTTTTGGGTAAATATAGAAATATATTGATTATGAGTTGTTGAGTTTATACCTTTCTTTTTCCCTTCTCTTCTTCTCCTCCACCTCTCCCCTTCTCTTCGTTTCATCCTCCTCTTTTACTCCATGAAATTTCTAGAGACCCCCTCACTCTCTCTCAAAATGAAGTTAAGTTAGAGAGGAGTTAGTTTTCCCCCTTGTTGTGTTGTGTTTACTTTCTTTTTATTCTTGTTTCTCTCTTATTTTTGTTTTGACAAGTGTCTATGTATTTGACAATTGTGACATCCCTCACTCATATTGCTATCGTGTAAAAATTTATTTTTTTCTTATTTTTATGTTATTATTATTATTATTATTATTTTGTGAGTTATTACATCCTTCCCTCCTAATAAAAAGTTTCTCCTTGAAACTTCACATCCTTGGTCTTCAAATAGCTCAAGATACTTTTCCAGCATGAACTCCTCGAGTTCACAAGTAGCTTCCCTCTCCGGATGATTTCGCCATTTGACCTTCATATATTTAATAGTGCGATTCCTCAATATCTGCTTCTTCGGATACAATACCCGCCCGGGTTTCTCCTCATAGCTTAGATTTTTCTTTAGTTTCAATGGTTCCAGCTCGATGACTTCATTGGAATTCCGAGTAAACTTTCTTAACATAGTAACATGAAATACATTATGCACTCTTGCTAAGAATGGTAGTAGTACGAGTCTGTAGGCCACCTGACCAACCCTCTATAAGATTTCAAACGAACCAACAAATTTGGGTTAAGCTTCCCATGGATTCCCGACCTCTTTTCTCAAGTAGGAAAGACTTTCAAGAACACATGGTTACCTTCTTGGAATTCCAATTCTCCTTTTCTTTTCTTTGAACTGCACAACTCTTGGCTGCTCTGTACAACCCAAAGGTGTTCTTTTGATTATTGAATCCTATCCAGATCTTATTGTACTAATTCTGGACCAAGAAGTTTCCTTTCACCAACATCATCGAAGATCTACACTTTATGCACATACAAAAGTTCGTACAGAGCCGTCTTAACACTTGCATGATAACTGTTGTACGCAAATTCTGCTGGGGGCAAGTAATTCTCTTATGATCCTTTTCGATCTAGTACACAACAACGCAACATACCTTCCAAGGTTTAGATTGTTCGCTCTGACTGACCATCTCTCTTAGGGTGTTATGCTGAGCTAAATCCAAGTTCTGCCTACAGAGCTCAATGCATACTTTTCTAGTACTCAGATGTGAACCTGCTATCTCGATTTGAAACTATAGTCAATGGCACACCATGCAATCTTACGATCTCATTAATGTAGAACATGGTTAACTTTTCCATTGAAAATTGCATATTGATGAGAAAGAAATACGTTGATTTAGTTAGTCGATTGACTAATACCCATATAGCGACATTTCCTCTAGCCAATCTTGGTAACTCTGTGATAAAGTCCACGATGATCTTCTCCAACTTTCACAATGGTATATCTAAATTACGAAACAATCCCGGTTTTTAATGCTCCACTTTCACTTGTTAAGATATAATGTACTCGGAGACGTACTTTGCAATTTCCGTCTTCGTATTGTTCCACTAATAACATAGTTTTAAAGTCTTTATAAATCTTAGTTCCTCTCGAATGCATGGTATAAATTGATTGGTGAGTCTCTCTTAATATCTATCTCTGTAGTTCAAGGATGTACGTGAAGCTCAAATGTCAAAATCATCCGAAGAGGGAATCTACTTGAGAACTCGAGGAGTTCATGCAGGAACAGTATCCTGATCTCGAGGATGAAACTTTTTATTAGGAGGAAATGATGTCATAAACAACAAAATATTAATAATAATAATAAATAATGAAAGAAAAAATAAAATGAATTTTTACATGGCAGCAAGTTGAGTGAGGGAGCCTACAAGTGTCAAATCCATAGGCACTTGTCAAAACAAGAAAAAGAGAGAAAACAAGAAGAAAAAGAAAGTAAACAACAACAAAACACAACACAACAAGGGGGGATAACCAAGTCCTCTCTAGCTTACCACTTCACTTTGAGAGAAGAAGAGAAGGGAAAAGGAGGAGGAGGATGATGAGAAGATAATGGGGAGAGAAAGGTATAAACTCAAAAACTCGAACTGAATAAATTTCTATGTTTCCCTAAAACCAATTAGATTGCGGTTTAAATGTTATACTATGATTATAGAGATTAATTACTTTTGGTTGCTTATAATTTAAAAGGATGATTTAAAAAAGGAGTTGAACTTGGGTCTTCCTGCGGGGTCATCGCCGGCTGCCGGCCACCCTGGCCCAACGGCCCGGGCTTGGGCGACCGCTGGGGGCTACCCCTAAATCCAAATAGTTTGGGTTCGGGGGTGAGCAGTAGGAAGAAATATGAAGGAAGAAAAAAAGAAAATTTTATTTGAACCCCCATAATTTCACATAATTATTTTTGGTCCAACATTTCACAAAAAGACCCAGAATATAGTTCATTTCGTAATAATAATTTGCAGTATAATAAAAAGTTAATAATTGTAATGAAATTCATTAAGGTGAATCATACAACTCTGCAGAAAGGTCCATGAACTCTAGAATTTGTAGAAAGGTCCTTCATGGAAAAAATGTCATAAAAATTTATAAAAATGTGTAAAATATAATGAGCATTAATGAAACAAATACAATCAACTTTCTTAAGATTTAGAGGATCAATTGACATTGATTTATCATATGGTAACATGAAACAAATGCTAAGATTCAAACTTTTATTATTTTAAGAACCACATACATTGTGGGTTTCAGATAACGTGTTTTAGTTGACTGTTACGATATAATTTTTCTCGTTATAATAATTTTTATACAAAATTTTATGATTGAAATATAAGGTTGCATTGATTATTTTGCATAGCAAGAAAAAATTGGGATTGTGAAGGTTATTGTGTAAATATTTAACTTAATCAAGTTATGCGAAATGATGAATTGGACATGATATTTTTTTCCAACTTGAACGATTACATTTATTTCATATTGTGCATGAAAATATTAGTCTATTTTGAATGGTTTACTGCAAGAGCTACTTTAAAATGAAGCGTTCAAAAATGTGATTATCATGAACACGCTATTTCCATTATGATAATAGTATAAGTTTTTTAGAAATGATGCCTTTCATCTGCCCATGTTGACATTGCCACTTTATACTCATCAAATGATTTGAGATTGTATATGACATGAAAAATGAAAAGTATTTAAAATACGCATATTTGTCTGCTCATGTTTGGAAAAAACAAAGGATGATGAGAAATGATTTATGTAAATTCAACCCCTCAAAATCCTTTATGAAATGAATTGTCTAATATATGAGCATGCAATATTGTATTAAGTGAACATATATATATACTGGCCTTTGGATAGATATTGAGAGCCGAGTACCACACCATGCTAGTGGTGAAGGCCACCTCTAGAGCCTCGCATCATATATATGAATTGGCCTTCGGGAAACCTATGACAGATTTGATACACTGCCTTCGGTTGACTTTCGATTGATTTATTGATTTATTGGTGCGCTTGCACATTCTTATACTAACGGACCATAATTCGTAGCCTTGTTTGGATATTTGAGAGGGTTTGCTAGTCACAAAAAGAAAAAAACAAATAAAATTACAAACTCATGCTTGCTATATGGGAAAAAAGAGAAGAATTTGTATTGTTGCTCTGGTCATTTTTTATGTATATCTTGACACGTCATAAAGTCTTTTGCATATTCTGCTTCTTTATTATACAATTGATACAATACAAGTAGGATTGCCATTAAACTGCATATTTCACTAATTTTGGAAAATTTTTTTGCCTAATTTACAAGTGAGATCTTGAACTTACTGATCCGTGTAGCTCACCCAGTGGTTTTCTTTAAAACCGTTTCAGATGCAACTTAGCCTGTAGTTTGGCGACGGTAGGAGCAGTAGAAGTTGACGCCAAAGCAAAGTTTTAAATTTTGTGACTGGTACACTAGATTACCATAGCATTGTTTTGTTTTAAAACTGCTTATTGTATGATATTTTTGGCTAGACATCGGTGTTGTTTTATTGTTTTACATTTTGCTCTGAACCTTCTTAGAGAAGTAATCTTGAATCTTATGTATTTGGCTAAACATCAGGAAATGACCACTGAGGCATGACACGTGTGCGGTTTCAATCTCGTATGCATGTTGCCACTACTATGCACCCTGCTTGCCTAAGCTCTTTACGTCTTTAGCGATGTTAGTTTGGGGCCGTTACAGTAAGTTGTACCGGTACAGGTATTAGGGGGGGTATGAATCACTCCTTTTACAATTTTCATCTCGTCCAAATCCATTCAAATATACCCTCGCTGGAGTTCAGTCTAAGCAATTCTTCTCTACTCTCCAGAAACCCATACAAACACAATCGTAACCAACCTCCTCTGACCATTCAAACTGAGTCATAAATATACGCCTTTTTGAACCATATCAATTCAAAACATTCTGTAAGCCAAACATTACAAATCCTTTTGTCACCATTTACCAGCACTTGACCATCTCTTTATCAACCGTGTTACACTTGTCCTTGTTACAGTTGGGGGTTATTGTTTCAAGTTGTTGGGAGAAATTGTTGATATTGGTTACGTTGAATTCAAAGAAAGTGGCAATGTTGGGGCTAAGCTTCGATGCATCTTTAATGATAACTTCGAAGACGCATGGTAGAGGGATTGGTCGTCATGCTTTCCTTCTCTTCATGATAAAAGGAGAGGAGTAGAATTAGTGCTCGAGTTACTTGTAAACAGCAGGGCTGGAGAGAGCTACAATCAATAGAGCAAGTTGGTGGCAGTTTTCTCAACTATGTGGAAAGTCATGGCAGAATGTTGCCTGTAACCAGAAAACTTCAAGGGAGTTACTAGTAGTAACCTAATATCAAGGTAGTCTTATGCAATATGGGTAGAAGTTCATGTTAATTCTGTGATTTAGCTCTCAAGGGTATTTTTTAATCCAAAAATGGTAATTTACAAAATACATAACAACTCTTCAAAGAAAGAGTTACAAGATAGTCTTTCTTTTAGATGTAAGGCAAAACTTGGAGAGAATTAAAGCAAGCCAGAAGAAATCTTTATGTTTGTTATATTCCTATTATCTTTATGTAATTACACCTTTCGGAAATTATTGTAAGTTTTGGTCAGATTGCAATGTAGCTCAAGTTGAATGATGTTGTCATGTTACTAAATACTAATCATATAAAGTCAACCAAAGCATGCGCCGATGACCCAGCTCAAAAATATAACATTTTCCAGCTTGTTGAGTGAACCCTGGGAAGAGGTAACACGGTTAATGGTCAGTTATTCAAGTTTTCTCTTCTTAAATTTGCTCTTTCCTAAAGAAACTTCACTATAGCAACCTATCAAATCTTTAAACCTAGCCAAATGCATGGGAACCATTCTTGTCATGATCCTGGAGGATCGTTCTCAGAGCTCGAAACAACAGTTGGTTCCTTGGGAATCACATGGATGTTGTTACTTTGATAATGCAACCATGAAGATATGACCCTGCAACCAAGATTCAAAGGTTAAAAGTGTATAATTTATCTACATATTCAGATCATTCCTTTGCCATCACTATTGACAGTACTGCACAAAATCTTGCTCATTAATAGTTAAATCACATTGAATTCTTCTATATACTTGTTAGCGGTAAGAACATCTAAGCAAATTTGTCTGCTTCCCAATTTCTATTGCTTCTGCTGGTAATTTTGTCACAAAGAGATATGACAGAAAGATATTCATGTCATCGGTATGTAGTTCAACAAGGCTGGAAAAATAATATAACATAATAATACATTACCAAATCCATATTTAACCGCTATTTTCAACAAGAACAATACAAAAGCAATTTGAAAAGTGGGAATATACGTATAACCTAAAAATCATGTGTGCCCATGTATTCATTTGTGTCATTTTAATTTCGACAGTGTTAACTTATCTGCCTCTTTATTTAAAGGACAAGCACAACATGCATGTCTTATGCTTTTTTCATATTTATTATTTATATAATCATATAACAACAACATTATTTTTCCATTGTTATAATCTTCCACTATCCTTAGTCCTTACAAACAGACATCCAAAAAAGAGTATATGTGTTTTAAATATAAATTCATTTTATATATAACACACACAAGCTCAACGTGTCAAGATTTTGAAATTTTCTGCATGCAACACTGAGGCAGTGACAGGTAAAAGATTTGTCTATGTGACTAAGGAAATATACCACTAACAAGAATCGGATGTCTAAACCAACCTTTTTCCACTTTGCGATTAAATTTCGGTCGGCATGACCCTGATCCAAACAGAACTCGTACAACTCCTTCGAGATTTCCTTCCTTCGATAGTACAGGTCATATATGTAGCGGCTCTTCTGATGCGCAATCCGAAATATCGGCCAGAGTGCTTCGCACTTTCTTTTTCCATCATGGGGATCATTTTCAGCTGATCATTAACAGGTTATTTGTCACCATAGAAGTTATAGAGAAAATAATTTTTCTTTCTACCTAAAGTTGGTATTTGTTAGAAATAAACAAAAGACTACTTCAAAACTGATGAATGAAACTAGCACCAACCTTCTCTCATCTTGGCCTCTAGCTCCCGAAGTGTGGGCTCGATAAGCTCCCATCCCTCTGGATATTTGACGCGGCTCGTCTTGATCTTAGGCATGACGATTAATCCCTCTGCACGAGTCTTCAACCATCAGAACTTAAGCTATCAAAAAAAAAAAATACAAAAAGAGGGGATAAAATGCCTTTGATGCTTCGATGGCACAAGGAAAGTAACGATCTTGGCCGGAGAAGGATATAAATTCGCAGGCGATCTCGACTTCGAAGAGAGGAAGTTAGGTCCTAGGGTTTTGGCAATTATCGCGGTTAGAAACCAGGGAAGGGGCAAGGGAATCGAACAAGAGAGTTGCTTCGCGCACCCCCAGTTTTACTCTGTACACCACACGACCGCTCATGGCCCACCACTTATTTACAATTTTGTCATTAAAATTACTCGTCGCGCTCAACCGAAGCAAAATCCGAAAATGTCTCTGAAAGTGCTAACGATGTAACGCCAGCGGGCGGCGACGCCGCCACCTCCACCAACATCCCTAACCTCCCCTCACCCTCACCCGACATCCCCAACCCCCTCATCAATCTCCGATTTTCCCAGCCCAGCCCCCTCCTCCGACATACCCAAACCCACCTCCCCCTCATCTGGCATCCCTGGCTCCCTTCTCCATCTTCCCTCGCCCTCTCATCCGACATTCCCATCACCCCATTTCCCTCTTCCACCAACCCCTGCCACGCCCTATTCGTCAGCCCCTCCGCCGACCTTTCCAGCCTCGTCTCCCCTCCTCTCACACCCACAACCTCGTCTCCCCGTCTTCTGACATCCCTATCCCCCGTCTCCATCTGGCGACCTTCATAGTTGCGCCCCCTTTGCCTCACCTTCCGCGGACCTCCCAAGCCCGCCTCCCTTCCTCTCACTTCCTCAACCCCGACTCCCCCTCTTTCGACCTCCATAGCCACCATCTCCCTCTTCTGACCTCCCAAGTCCTGCACCCTCCGATGTTTTCCACAAACCCGCATCCCTCCTCCGACCTTCCCAGCCCCACAGCTTCCCATCCCTAGTAAATCGTCATCGGAGTCATTGTCGTCGTTGGCAGGAGGCGGCAGAGGCGTGGGCAGATTTAGGGCTGTTGACGAACGAGCTTGAACGAGCTTGAACAGTGTGCTTGGTTTTGTTCATGAACAAAATCCATGTTCAAGCTCTGTTCGTTTACTAACCGATCTCTAAAAACATGTTCAAGTTTGTTTGTTAAGCTTACCGAACGAACGTAAATGAACATAAACGAACGTAAACCGAGCTTACCGAACGAACGTTCTGTTCATTAACAAGACTTATCGAGCTTGTTCGTGAACATGTTCGTGAACGTGTTAACGAACACACAATCAATCTTGTTCATGAACAAATTTGCAAACAAACATACGAACAATGGCAATGGACCAAAAGAGAGCTAGGTGCATGCGAGTCTAGGAGTGGGAAGCTGGGAAGTTGAAGAGGTGAATGTGTTTAATTCAATTTGAGTAGGTGAGTGTTTAATTTTAATTTTAGTTCACTCAAGCCCTTGTTCACGAACACTTAACGAGCTTATTCACGAACATCACTTAATGAGGTTGTTCACGAACACTTAACGAGCGTGTTCACAAACATCACTTAACGAGCTTGTTCACGAACACTTAGTGAGTTTGTTCACGAGCTTGTTCATGAACACTTAGCGAGCTTGTTCATGAACATAAATAAACGAACATAGTTATGTTCAAGCTCTGTTCGTTTACTAACCGAGCTCTAAAAATCTGTTCAAGCTTGTTCATTAAGCTTTCCGAACAAACGTAAACGAACATGTACCGAGCTTGTTCACGAGTAGTTCGTCGAACGTTCTGTTCGTCAACAGCCCTAGGCAGATTAGGGTAAAAGAGGAATGATGGCAAACTTGTAAATAAGTAAGTTGTGCGTGGGGTTAATGGCAAACTAGTAAATAAGTGGTTGTGCGTGGAAGTAAAACGGTAGGTGCGCGAAGCAACTCCTACCTTGTAAATCGATGACGGTTGATCCCGGTTATCCCTGACGTCGGTTAACCCCGGTTCAGTGGACCGGCTCAACCCAACCCGGTTCCATTTAAACCCGTCCCCTCCGGCAGTATCACACGCTCTCAGAGTCATCGAGCTCGAACTCTCTTGGTCTCGCGAAGTAAAAGAAGGTTCCAATCCATCGATTTGTTTTCTACTTTATATTTTTTTCATCCCCTTTCTCTCTCGATCGATCTCTAGTAGCACTCTCCAATGGCGGACGATCAACAAAACGGTAATTCAACCGCCGATCAGTCGGAGGGCAACGTCGAAGAGCCGATTATTGGACCCGGCCCCGCCATGCGCCGCCCTAAGCGCCCTCTCCAGTTCGAGCAAGCCTTTCTCGATGCTCTCCCTTCCGCTCACATGTAAGAACTTATTCACATTTAGGGTTCATGAGCACTCTTTTCAAGGGAATTTAGGGTTTAGAGTGTTTTTATGTTTTTTTATAACCACACACTTGATCTGTTCGAAGATAAAATTAGGAGTCAACCGAGTCAAGAGCTTACTGTGTTGCTTATTTTATCTACATGAAGACTGTGGAATATCAATGAAAAGAGATTTTTAATGTATATTTTCTTAAAAAGTGTATATTTGAAGCCTAATGTGAAGTTTCTTTCAGGTATGAGAAGAGTTACATGCATCGGGACGTGGTCACGCATGTTGCAGTGTCGGCTGCGGAGTTTTTTATAACTGGGAGCGCAGACGGTGTGCACTATTTTCTCGCTAGTTTTGGTCACATATTGTTATTGTTTATATGTTAAATTGTATTTGCTGCAAACTTCTTACTATTAGGGGTTTCTACTGTTAGGATTTTATGTACCTGGAGCTTAGTTAATGCAGGTAGTAATGCACAATAAAAATGAAGAGTAATATTAACTAGTTATTAGATTATTTATAGAAGCATGCAATTTGTGCGAACATTGAAATGTTCTAATCTACTTATCCAGTGCAATCATCTTAAGGTTTGGAATTTGACCACATATACATCCCTCATGGTATGTGTCCATTTGGGTTTTCCTTTAAAAAGGTTGAAATTTGAATCTGACATCCATACTCTGCATAGCAGTGGCAATCTGGCAAGCTTGTGATCTTTGAGTTTTTTATGATTCAAACAAAAGTAAATGTTTGAGGTCCACGAAATTAAGACTACTCAGAATTTCTCAAAATAACCTGCATTGGGGATCTGTTAACCAGTCAGTTTAAATTAATAACAAGAACAACAAATCATGTCCATTGACTTCTTTTTGTGGTTGAGCCATGCATCCTTTTCACCAGTCAGTTTCATTATTTTCATGTGAAATTTGCATTTACCAAGTCCTCCTTTTACTGCATAAGTCCATATTCTTTGAGGTCGACAATCACTTTTGACAACCTCAAAGTGAACGGTGTATGATATTTGATTGTTCCAATGGACTGAAAAATCATGGTAGCATTTTTCGGGAGAAATGTTGGTAAGACTCAATAGAGAGAGTTTTGGAATTATTATTTGCAAAAGTCACATGGAAAGAGTAAGAGAATAGGCCAGTTAAATGCTAATACTAGCTAGTTCGGCTCTACTAATAAACTCAGACGATGTTGACTTATATAAGGGTGCTGTAGACTTCAGTCAGGTGGGATAACTAGGATGGGAAATGTCTTGTGAAATCCTTCATTGCAATGTTACAAACTGTATTGGAGCAAGCATGTCCTCGCAGCATGCAAAATCAAGTGCCACATGGAGCTAAATGCCATGCTATACAAGAATGTGACGGATGCCACCTCTTAAGCCCAAAGGTTCCATCTTAAAATTCCCAGATTGTCGGGTGAAATACACTGGACAGTCAATGCTGTTTGGCAGAGGATGCTTGACAGTCTTTGATGTGAATTGGCGTATGTCACTAATGTGTTAGAAAGTTGTTTTGAATATAAATTGTCACGATGAACTTAAGAGTCAATTGACCTAGCATTTTTGAGTGAGTAATCATGTTAGAACGTTGTATTTAAACATATGCTAATAGGAGTTGGAGTTGGATGGGTGACCTTTTGCGAAGTCGTTGGTCGGTCTTGTGACTTCTTATCATTGCGCCATGATTGTGATCCTAATGCTCCTAACTAACACACTTACTGCTTTCTGCTTTTGCATACGCTTAAGCCATGTCAGTATGTTCCCTCATTGAATCTTTTAATGAAGGATCACATCATTTTATTCTTACATGGGGCTTCCTTAATTTCACACAGGAAATTATGTTTTGACTTATTTGACTTATCACCAAAAAACTTTCAATTATTCATCTAAACATTCTCAGTTATGCTACACTTTTGCATCAACATCTTATTTCTTAGCCATCCAATATATGATCTATAGAAATTCACGTTCACCCGTTCCATAAACTTGCGGAGCCAGGATATTAGTGTGTGTGCACATGTGGGGGAAGGGGGCAAGCAATTAATAAAAAGTGGGGGGGGGGGGAAATCTTTCTACATTCACATTCATTACATAAAACATTACTAATATTTTATAGATACTGCCACCGAATGTTCATAAAATTTTATTAAGGCAATATGTTTGACTAAATTAATGGATCAACATGTTCTTTTTCTTAATTATGTTTTTAATTCCTAAAGAGTATTTAGGAAAGAACAGTTCGGAATATAGGGCAGTCGAAAAGTGGTTCTTCAATGATGTCAGCTGTTTCTGACAATTTCTCAATTCAATGACATGATAAGTAATTCATCATAATAATGGAAATCGTCATATCTAGGTAGTGTGTGGCCATACGCGTAACCATTTCCTCATTGCTTGTCATAGTTCTACTAAAGTTACATTTAATATTTTCTGTTTCTTCCTTGTGTTCTGGTCATCCCAAATACTTTCTAGGTCTAGTTTGGCAACAAGGTTTAGTTTTCCAAACTAGGGTTTCATGATGGTTCAAAATGAAACTCTGAGAATTGAAACTATACCTCATTCGGAAACCATTCTGGAGCAAAACTAAACCTTCTGAAACCCAAACAGTGCGTGCGTGTGGTAAGCATTTTGGAGTTTCAAAAACCTTGGTTTCAAATGCAAATTTGCCCAAAAAACCTGGGCATCGACTCTACACCAACTAGATTTGTGGACACTCCAAATGAATGAAACTGAGGTCCACAGTTCCAATAGCACCGAAAACTCCCGATTTGGAAAACTTGATTTGCAAACTAGGCATTAGATTATCGATTGCAAGCTTCCCTCCACATTTTCCACTTTGAATATTATACAATTTTAGTCACATTCGCTAATGTAATATTATCAACAAACATTTACTGGATCTACTTGTTGAATATTGGATCCCAATGTGGTTTTGATGATAAGCAAACATAATTAATTGTGACTAATCCCCATATTTTGTAGTTAATGAAAGCATCGTCAATATAGATAAAGTCATATCAAATGAAGACGATGAGTTGGATCATTGAAGCAAGGACATCACTCAATGAAGCACGGAAACCAGGAAATGAACGCAAGTAAATCAAATGTTGGACTCAATAAGTTCAATGGAAGTCTTCAAGAAATTCAATAGGAAGTGAAGAGGATAAATGTGTAAATCTTTCTCTTTCTTTACTTTATTGTTGAATTAGCATATTAAGCCTTGAATAGACTTAATAGAATCACATTCATGACACTCACAACACTTTAGATCATTTATCATTGAGTCTCATAGGGTTAGAACTTGCATAAACTTGAAGTATAGTTTTTCAGCCTACCCAGGAGCCTGTTGATTGGTCTCCAGACGCCTGGTGATCATGCATAGTCAGTTCTCCAAAACTCTACCTAGTACAGATGCCGGAAATTCTCATCCCAGACGTCTGCACAGTTGTGTCAGACGCCTGGATGATGAACTTTAGACGCCTGAATGATGAACTCCAGAACTTCTAGTAACTCAGCCTCTGCAGTTTGACTGAATTAGGTGTCTGAAGTTATGTTACCAGACGTTTGCACAGTGTGTCAGGCGCTGGATGATATACATCAAATGCCTGGTAATTTATGAGCAAAATTTTCAGTAGCTCAATCTCTGCCATCAGTCATGATCAGGCGTCTGAAGTTGTGTTGCCAGACGTCTGTATAGTTGATCAGACGTCTGGATGATGAACATCACACGTTTGGGCATTCGGACAAAAATTCCAGTAACTTAGTTCTTCACTGTCAGTATGATCAGACGCCTGATGCCTTTAAGCCAGAAGTCTAGGCAGTGGACCAGGCGTCTGCCAAGTGTCTGTTAGACTGCATTAATGACCCAGTCAGAACAGTACAACATGCGTCTGGTCTGTCTACTTTAGGCGGCCGGTAACTAGGATTTTTGTCCGTTAATAGCATTTCTAGCATTTAATGCTTGGATTTTTCTATGATTTTGGACAGATTTTTGTGGCTTATTTATATGGCTTTAATGTCTTGACTTGAGAACTCTTAGACACACAATTGAATACTCTCAAGTAATTACAAGTCATGCATTCGTCTTTGGAGCATCACGAGCATTCAAAGCCATTTAAGCTCAAGTTCTAAGTGTCCATTTGTCTCCAAAGCTTTCAAGACCAAGCTTCTAGCATTCATTGCTAATCATCTTGGGACAAGTAGTAAGTGCACATTCTCTCATCATTTAGAGCACATCACATACACCTTCTTGCCTTATTCTTCAAGGTATTATTCAAGGCATATGTTGTGATAATTGTTTCATATTGGATATTTCGGTTCTCTTTTCTCATTGATATTTGAGATATACTCTCGGGTTGTGTGAGTGATCCATTCCCAGGTTGTGGGAAGTGGAAGGAGAAAGTGTATTTGTTTTACACTTGCCGGATTTTGGCAAATGAGTATTAGTGAAACACTAATCACTAGCGGGTTGGTTAGTTGGTTGCTGGAGTAGGATTCAAGGGACTCGGGGAGACTCAGTGAATCCGAACCAGGGTAAATCTGGTGTTTGTGTTTGCATTCTTTGTGTTGCTCTGTCTCTTTTGTATTCTGCACTAAGGTTGCATAAGGGTTTTATAATTTGGTGTAATTTCCTTATTATCGTTATAAACCACTATTCACACCCTCTAGTGTTTCTCCCTATAGTTTCAGATCTTACAGTACTGGCCAGTTAATTCATCTACAATCAACAAACGTGCTATGATTTGATTGCAACCTTCATGCAATTATATGTTTGATAGAGAGTGGCTGACTACCATATAATTTGTTATCATGCTAGTTACCGCTCTATAATAGTAACTTTAATCACATCAGTGTAAACGTATGGTTATTGGCTACTTGCTTGTTTTCTAGAAACCCACTACACTATCTCCCTAATGACTTTATCACGAGTCTTTCCTAAATTAGTGGAAATCATGTATATGTCTCGTTTCTTCTCTTCATATCTTTTTGTCCATCATCTTTCTAAGCAACTTTCATGATCCATCTCCTTGGCAGTAGACTAAATTGATTTCCAAATGTGATTGTGTTATTTCTATTTTTTAGCTCAAGTTTCCTCTTCTAGTTTAATTATGGGGCAAATAATATTTATTCCCTGATAGTTTGTACCACTCATTATATCTTATTTAATCTTATAAGAGGCATAGTACCACTGTGGTCATGTGTAAATTGCATTCAAATCATATGATTTTTTTTCATTTATACAAGTTTTACGGTGTGAAGATTATAATTATTGGTGGTGGTGCTCAAGCACTGGAGATGCATATAGTAGAGGTCTAAGAGTGTCGCAAGAAGAACTTCCTCCCGTGACATCTGATACCTATTTTGATAATAATTTATGGTTCCATGACTTGAATCATTTGATCTTATGGGCATACCATGGATTTTCAGGTGTGATTCTCAGGAAGCTTAGGAAGTGTACTCATCCTTTCTTTAACTTAACTACTTTTAATATAGTTCTTTGATATTCATTCTTAATACACTTAACATTCATATGAATCCACTCCTTATTTTTTATCATAACAAGTGTATACACACATACACATACATATATGCATACTTTTAGGCACATGTGATGCACGATGTATGCTTAGATCATATATCTATTTTAATATACATTTTATCTTAGTTACTAATGTGAAGTCGTAGGGAGGATTAACAGATACCTTTTCGATCATCATTGTGTTATTCTGAGTCCTTTTCTCTTTGCTATAATGATAGATTAACTCATTAGGTATATTGATCAGATGTATTGATGTATATTTACAGACGATATTGTTTTGATAAATGAGATAAAAATAGTGTAAATGTAAAGTTAGATTTGTGGAGACAGATATTGGAGACCTGAGATTTCGGATTTAACAACAACAAGGCCGAATATATAGAATGCAAGTTTAGTAGAATGAGACAAAGATCATATTGTGATGAATCTGCGATAAGCAAGTGCTTTAAGTATTTCATAGCGGTTATCCAAAAGGATGCATAGATTAATGAAGATGTTGATTGGAAAATTAAAGAATGATGGTTAAAGTGGAGAGCTGCAATATGAGTGTTGTACGATCAAAATGTACAGTTACGATTAAAGGGTAAATTTTATAGGACATTGATTAGAATTATTTTGTTATATAGTACAAGGTTTAGGCTATTACCAAGAAGCATGAATATAGTTTGGATGTGGCCTAGTGTATAATGACTCCAATTTTAGGGGATTAATTTTTCAACATTTCCCTTTCTTGTCTCTGTCTCTTTTTGTTTTTATTTTTGATTTGTCTGCAGCCCGACCCAAGCCCGACATTCTCTTTTTTCTTTCTTTTCTTTTTCGTTTTCTCCCCGGCCCAATAAACCCAGCAGCCTAACTCCTCAACCCCACTCCCATCTAACCCCGAGCCCCGAACCCTCTCTTTCTCTCAATCTTCCTTCGGCTAGAAGGAAACCGTCTTGATAAGCCATCAATTTCTCTCCCTCTCTCAATCTCTCTCCATCTCAACTGGTAGTCCCATACCGTCTGTCGTGCTGGCACATCTACAGGTCTCAATCCCTATCAAAACTCCCCTCTCGTCACTTCGAAGGTAAGTCCCCAGCTCTGTGAGTCTCGCCACCGACACATCGTTTCTATTGTGCCTCTGCCCCCTTGCATGCTCCACAGATTCTCTCTCCCTCTATGAGTTCCTTTTGGTTTCTAGGGTTTAGATTTCAAGAAAAAAATAAATTTTTCTCAAAGAACTTTTGGTTTTCATCTTTATCTGATTTCAGACTTGGTGTTGGGGTTTGATTTCGTTCGGTTTTCACCTCTACCCCTAGCAGAGCAGCTGCATCTGCTCAATGACGAGGCGGCGTGGCTCGGAATTTTCGATGATCTTCGGTAAATCATTTTAATTCTTGATTTTGGCTTTAAATTTCGTATTTTGCCTGCGATGATGTTTCCGAGCATGTCTCGGGTATCCTCGGGGCTTAGCGGCGACACTCGCAACTATCCATTCCTGCGGATGCGATTGTTTCCTTGGATGGTGTTGCTTTGCCGTCACTTTTGTTGTGACTTTAGCTTGGGGCTTTGCCTATGTCGTGAGTTTTTATGGGGATTTGTCCCTGGCTGTGGCCTTCGTTTAGTGTCTTGCCCACTGCAATGGTTGTTCTTTAGGGCTTTGGCCCTCTGTCATGGCTTCTGTTTGGTCCATGCCCCCTGTCGTGGCCCTGTTTGGGGTCTAGCCCCCTGCCGTGACTCCCATTAGGCCTTCTTGCCCCTTGCAGTAACCCATTAGACCATGTTGATGTTGGATGTGGCTTTTGGCTTGGCGTAGTGGTGTTGGTGCTAGATGTAGGTTCTGCCCATGTTGATTGGCTGTGGCTTTTGTCTTGGCTTAGTGGTGTTGGTGCTAGATGTAGGTTCTACCCATGTTGATTGGCTGTGGCTTTTGGCTTGGCTTAGTGGTGTTGGTGCTAGATGTAGGCTTTTTGGCTTTGGAATTGGGCTTTGCCCATGGGATGTTGAATGAGGCTTCAACCATTAGCTTCGGACTTGGACTTTGCCCGTGGATTTTTGACTGGGCCTTGCCACTTACTGCCTGATGGATCATGGGATTATTTCAGCCTTAACAATAGCTACTGAAAATTGTTTTGATGAGACCTGTGGGCTGAAAATGAAAAGCATGAAAAATGGATATGCCATTAGAATGATTGATGATGAGAACTCTCTGAAATCAAACGATAGTCCCCCTATTGTTATCCCCCATGTTGTAGATTACTGTATCACTTGTAGCATGTCATCCTTATTCTAGATTGTTATACCACTTGTAGCATGCTATCCATGTTTAGTTATATCACTTGATGGATGCTATCTATGTTAGTTTATTATATTACCTGTTGCATGCTATCTCATGACATCAAAATTAGTCATATATTGGATATGCTATGATGAGAACATAATCTTGAAATGACTGTACATGACGTGTTGGTCTTGTTATTAAATGCCACCTTATCGTGGCATACACTCCTGTAAACTGTTGATATCATGAAACATGAACAGACTTGAATCTCATATCACACCAACCATATTTGTTAGTTTTGATGTGACCCGTGGACTTGTTTAGATGCTTTATTACATGATGCATGTTTAACCAACAAGTATTGCCACCTTAGAACAACATTTGAACTACACTACTGTGACACTGAGAGATGTACATCTTGACATATACTTGACAATTCACTTGGTTTTGGGTAACTTATATTAGAGAGAGTATGTGAATAACTGGAGCCATGCTTCTGATTACATGACCGCATCAGGTGTTCCGACCGGATCTCATCATGCATCAGATGTGGCCTTTTTAGTATTGTCGGACATAATTTTGAGTCCATCTTGTTTCTATTTTATACTCAGAAGGGCTCGGCTTGTGTGAGCGCCCTCTTGGTACAAGGTGGACTCCTGGTTGCTTACTATACTCTCCAATATGAGTCACGACCTATTATTGGTATAACAGCTAAAACCATAATTATGTAACTGTAAACTGTCTTGCATGTCTGTTTGACTTACATGTTTCTAGTTCATGCTTTTACTTAGCTTTTAGTTGTGATCGTATAACTGTTTAATTTCAAATTCTAGAATTACTGTGATTTACCACTAACTATTGGCGGCTCTCTGTTTTGTTGCACCGCCAGGTGCTGCATCGGAACCAGAGGATGCCCCTGCATTTGATGACGCTGATTTTGACGTGGAGACAACGGATTTCTGCTAGTGAGGTTGTGAGAGTGACTCTGTTGTATCTTTCTTTATGTAGGCATGTAGTGTATTGTTTCTGACTTTGTAATCCTTATGTATTAATGAAATTTTCATATGGGCATTTTGGTACATCTCTACTCGTAGCCTAAATTGTTTTCACTGCTTAACTGTAGGACCTACCGACTCTTGCGAAAAACAGTTGCGTCCTTGGATTGTGGGGCGTAACATGTTTTTCTTGGTGGCCCATGTAGGTCCTTGATACAAACCTTGTAAACAGTCTAGGAAGAGTAGGATGCATCATATAAAATGCTTAACGGGATCTGATTTTACCCTTTGAATGCATGTGCATGCGAGTCTACAATCGCTGCAAACACACTGCAACCAACAAATCGATGATTGACAGGAACACTTTGATGCGGCTCAGCAGGGTGCGACGGCTAGGCATGATGGGGGACCGGCTCAAGGGATGCGGGTCTACCATCGGAGGCGACGACTTGGGTCCAACTCGGACCCGGTCCCAAACTTGTGATTACTCACAAGTGGGGAGGGCAAGAGGGTAATTAGACAATTATTAACCCCTCCCCCAATAAAGGGGCCGACCGGCCCTTGGATGGCTTTTATCGAAGAATTGATCAATGTATTTTTATTCCTAGTTGCTCTAGATTATTCTCTAGTTGCTAGTTAATTGTTTTAGCCCTAGATCTATTTTTCCAGCAATTAAATATTAGTTTTAGATCTGTTCTTCGCTATTAAACCCTAGATTAGTAGTCCACAAGCCATAAAAACCCGACCTTTAATCCCCACAAAAAGCCCTAGTCGCATCAAATTGGTATCAGAGCGGTTGATCCATGGCGAACACGCGAGCAACGGAGCGGATTGAAGTCTTGGAAGGAAAGGTTGAGAGGATTGAAGCCCTAATCAGCAAGGGTTTCATCGATCTAAGGAAGGAAGATGCGGAGATGGCCACGAAGATCCGGAAGGAGATGAAAGAGCATCAAGAAAAAACGGATGCAAAACTTTCGGAATTGACGGAGGCCATAGCGGCGTTGACCGCTCATCTTATCCCAAAAGCGGATCCAAGCAAAAAGGAGCCACCTTTGGCGAAGGACAAAGGTAAAAAGGCAATTTTTTTTGAAGAACATCCGGGTTTAGACGACGAAGGAGGCTTTGACCAAGATGACAACGCGTGGGGGACCCACCAAGACCACGCACCGCCGCGCCGTGAAGATCAAGTGGCCGGGGGGGTTTTCCGACTCAGCGGCACCCCCCGACCACTCCGGCGTGGCCGCCGGCCCCCCCCAAATGCTCATGGGGGGTCGGCGAACCCCAGCGGGGGCGGCGGAGGGCCGCCAGGAGGCTGGGAGGGGCGGGCGCACCTGCCGCCCCCCGGCGGCCTCGGCGGGCCTTTCCGCCGTCGTCTGGGGCCCGCCGGCCCAATTCCAGGGCCGGCTGGCCCAGGCGGCGGCCTGGGGGGCCTCGGCCGACCCCCGGGGGGACCCGAGGCCCACCGGACCTCTGGGGGGGGCCACCGACCCCCCAGGAGGCCCGACAGCCTGTTTCGACGACTTTTCGACCTCCGGGGGCCCGCCCGAGGTCCGTGGAGCTCAGTTTGGGGGTTTTCAGCCCTTTGGAGGACCGGGCGGAGGATTTCAGCAGAACGGAGGCCACCACCAGATCAAGGGGGGCCATCGACTCAGCCCCCACCCTTTGGGGGAGTTACGGGAGACTGGAGAGCGTACCAGGACCCCCAGGAGGCCACCATGCGGAGTTTGGGCACCCTCCGGGAGACTGGCAGGGACATGGAGCAGGGGGAGGCTACCGTGAGCGGGCTGAGGCTTATGTTCCAGACAAGCGACAGGGATACCAGCACAGGGGAGGTTTCCAGCCGCAGGAGAGAGGTGGATACGCTGGCGAGAGGCGTCTGAGGAAGCTGGAGGTGCCTGTTTTTGAGGGAGGAGACCCAGACGACTGGCTTTACCGGGTGGAGAGGTACTTGGAGGTGTCCGCTGTCCCAGGAGAGGATTGGCTACGGGCGATAGGGGTCTGCCTGGAGGGAGAGGCTTTGGGCTGGTTCCGTTGGACCGATCAGCAGCAGCCTTTTCCGACCTGGGCTGAGTTTACGACGCTCTTAACAGAGCGGTTTGGAGGAGTACAGGCTGGCGGCGTGTTCGAGAGACTGTACTCGCTGAAGCAAGAGGGGAGCGTGGGAGATTACATCAAGAAGTTTGAGTCGCTCTGCCACCGAGTTCGGAGAGTCTCTGAGGAGTCTCTGGAGGGCTATTTCATGAAGGGGCTGAAGCCCACGGTGCGGTCGGGGCTGAGACAGTTTGAGCCCGTTGGGCTGCGAGGGATGATGACACTGGCCAGGAAGGTAGAGGATCACCAGGAGACAGAGCGGAGGGCCCGCGGGGCGTGGGGAGGTGCCACATTCAGGAGTCAGGCGGCTACTGCAGGGCAGAGGACAGCACCTACTACAGGGACCACCCCGGGCCAGGGGGTGACCGCCGCAGCTGGGACCGGTACTGACAGGAGGCAGGAGCCCCGCGGTGGGGGGCATGTGCGTAGGATGACAGATGCGGAGATACTGGAGAAGCGGTTGAAGGGGCTATGCTTCAGATGTGATGAGAAGTTCACCCCCGGACACCGATGCGCCGCTCGGACTCTCCAGATACTGATAGCTGGCGATGAGGATGGAGAGGACGAGGTTATCACCCTAGTGGCAGGAGAGGATGAGGAGGAGATGGAGCACCAGCACTTAGACCTTGCAGAGGTGTCCCTCAATTCCGTGGTGGGGTTCACGCCGAACCACACCATGAAATTGGTGGGACATGTGGGTAGCCAGGAGGTGATAGTTTTGATCGACAGTGGGGCCACCCACAACTTCATTTCCAGCAGACTGGCGGAGGCACAGGGTTTGCAGATGAGTGGCACTGGACGGTATGGAGTGATGCTCGGCACGGGACATGTGACACATAGCACTGGTGTCTGCCGCGGGGTGGTTGTGGCGGTTCAGGGGGGAGCAGATCGTCGCCGATTTCCTGCCCTTGGAGCTAGGAAGTACAGATGTCATCCTGGGGATGAAGTGGTTACAGACCCTCGGGGAGACCAGGACTAACTGGAAGCTGTTGAGGATGGAGTATCAGCACGGGGGAGGACAGTGGTGTTACAGGGGGACCCCAGTCTCTGTCGTTCCCTGGTGTCTTACAAGGCCATGTCCAGGGCTATCCACACCGCAGGAGGGGGATACTTGGTGGAGCTACAGGCAGTGACAGCGTCGGTACAGAGTGAGGACACCCCACAGACAGTAGCACCGGAGGTCGAGCAGCTGTTGGCACAGTTTGAGGAGGTCTTCCAGACACCGCAGGGGCTGCCACCACACAGAGACCATGAGCACGCCATCGTTTTGAGAGAGGGCGTGTCTCCCATTAGTGTGCGGCCTTACAGGTACCCCAGGTACAGAAGGATGAGATAGAGCGGTTGGTGGAGGAGATGCTGCAGGCATGGGTGATCCAACTGAGCACTAGCCCTTTTTCTAGCCCGGTACTGTTGGTGAAGAAGAAGGATGGCAGCTGGAGATTCTGCATGGATTACAGGGCCCTCAATAAGGAAACAGTGGCAGATAAATTCCATATCCCTGTGATTGATGAGCTATTGGATGAACTCCACGGGGCAGCTTATTTTTCCAAAATTGATCTGAAGTCGGGTTACCACCAGATACGGATGAGGGCGGCCGACGTGCCAAAGACAGCGTTTAGGACTCACGAGGGGCATTATGAGTTCCTAGTCATGCCGTTTGGCTTGACGAATGCACCGGCGACATTCCAGGCTTTGATGAACAAGGTCTTTCGACCTTTTCTGAGGAGGTTTGTGTTGGTCTTCTTTGATGACATACTGGTGTACAGCCGCAGTATGGAGGAGCACGTGGGGCATCTGCGAGCAGTATTGCATGAGCTACAGGAGCAGCAGCTCTGTGCGAATAAGAAGAAGTGTCTGTTCGGCCAGCCACAAGTGGAGTACTTAGGCCACGTGGTGTCAGCAGAGGGAGTTGCAGCCGACAGGACCAAGATTGCAGCCATGTTAGATTGGCATGTACCCTCCACCTTACGGGGTCTGCGCGGCTTCTTGGGCTTGACGGGGTATTACAGGAAGTTTGTCCAGGGATATAGCATGATCGCTTGGCCTCTCACCGAGCAACTGAAGAAGGACAACTTCCACTGGAGCGAGGAGGCTACCAGGGCATTTGAGGCCCTGAAGCAGGCAATGACGTCGGTGCCAGTTTTGGGGCTCCCAGATTTCAACAGACCTTTTGTGATAGACACCGACGCATCAGGGTATGGCCTGGGGGCAGTGTTGATGCAGGACCAGAGGCCGACTGCTTTCTTTAGCCAGACACTGTCAGCACGGGCGAGGCTGAAGTCAGTTTATGAGAGGGAGCTGATGGCGATTGTACTAGCTATTCAGAAGTGGCGGCCCTACCTGTTGGGTAGCAAGTTCATAGTGCGGACCGACCAGCGGAGTTTGAAGTACTTATTGAAGCAGCGTATGGTTACCGAGGAGCATCAGAGGTGGCTCTCCAAGCTGGTGCATTTTACATTCGAGATACAGTACCGCCCAGGCCTGGAGAACAAGGCGGCTGACGCCCTGTCGCGTCGCGAGGAGATTGCAGAGGTCGCGGCCATATTAGCACCCGTCCTCTTGGATTGGGAGCCCTTGAGTAGAGAGATAGAGGCTGATGCAGATTTGACGAGGATCCGTGAGGCACTGCAGCAGGGGTCCTCGGACTTTCAGGGTTACAGCATGGAGGGACAGAGGTTGCTATACCACGGCCGGCTGGTGATTCCCAGGGGGTCCGCCCACATTCCCATGATCTTTCAGGAGTTCCACGGCAGCGCCATCAGGGGGGCACTCCGGGGTACAGCAGACTTACCGGCGGATGGCGAGGGAGTTATACTGGCCTGGGATTAAGAAAGACATTGCCCAGCGGATAGCAGATTGTGACGTGTGCCAGCGTCACAAATATTTGGCAATGGCACCAGCGGGACTTTTACAGCCATTAGCTTTGCCAGAGCGAGTATGGGAGGATATCAGTATGGATTTCATTGAGGGGTTGCCGCGATCAGAGGGGTACAGTTCCATATTAGTGGTGGTCGATCGGCTCAGCAAGTACGCCCACTTTATACCTCTCAGACACCCATACACTGCAGTTACGGTGGCAACAACGTTTATGAGGGAGGTGGTTCGCCTGCACGGGTTTCCGGGCTCCATAGTATCAGATCGGGACAAAGTATTCATCAGCAGCTTTTGGAAGGAGTTATTTAAGGTGCAGGTGACCAAGCTACGGAGGAGCACGGCCTATCACCCGCAGACAGATGGACAGACGGAGGTGGTGAATAGGAGTGTGGAGACATACCTGAGGTGCTTCGCGTCCGAGTCACCGAGACAGTGGGCCAGGTGGTTGGCATGGGCCGAATATTGGTACAACACCTCGTACCATTCGGCAGCACAGAGCACCCCATTCCGGATCCTCTATGGCCGTGACACTCCACAGTTGATACATTACAGCAGAGGTGCCACGCCGGTGTCCCAGGTAGAGGAGCACTTGACTGAGCGGGATAAGTACCTGGAGGAGTTGAAGAAACATTTGTTGAGGGCCCAGCAGATCATGAAGACCAAGGCAGATGCACACCGGCGAGATGGGCATTTTGAGGTTGGGGACCGCGTGTACCTGAAGCTTCGACCTTACCGGCAGAGGACCTTGGCTCGTCGGAGCAATGAGAAGCTAGCGGCCCGTTACTATGGACCTTTCGAGGTGACCGCTCAAATCGGGAAGGTGGCCTATAGACTGCAGTTGCCCACCACTTCGACCATTCACCCGGTGTTCCACATTTCACAGTTGCGACGAGCCATCGGAAATCATACTCTGTCACCCACTCTCCCACCCACTCTGACAGATGACATGGAGGTGCTCCTGGAGCCTCAGGAGTTGACAGGGATCCGGCAGACCGCAGGCGGGGTTCAGGATGTGAGGATTCGTTGGCGGGGCCTACCCGACTACGATGCTACTTGGGAGGCTGCTTCAGTGATCCGCGACCAGTTTCCAGATTTCCACCTTGAGGACAAGGTGGCACTTTTGGGGGGGAGTAACGATGCGGCTCAGCAGGGTGCGTCGGCTAGGCAGGATGGGGGACCGGCTCAAAGGATGCGGGTCTACCATCGGAGACGACGACTTGGGTCCAACTCGGACCCGGTCCCAAACTTGTGATTACTCACAAGTGGGGCGGGCAAGAGGGTAATTAGACAATTATTAACCCCTCCCCCAATAAAGGGGCCGGCCGGCCCTAGGATGGATTTTATCGAAGAATTGATCAAGGTATTTTTATTCCTAGTTGCTCTAGATTATTCCCTAGTTGCTAGTTAATTGTTTTAGCCCTAGATCTATTTTTCCAGCAATTAAATATTAGTTTCAGATCTGTTCTTCGCTATTAAACCCTAGATTAGTAGTCCACAAGCCATAAAAACCCTACCTTTAATCCCCACAAAAAGCCCTAGTCGCATCACACTTTTGGATCTGGCAACAAGGGCACACCGGGTCAAACTCGGTGGTATACCAGATATCAGACCAAGCTCTACGGGGAACTCGTCCAGGCTCTACAGAAGGAGCCCAGGCATGATGGAGTGCAACAATTTTGGGCACTGTGCACGACAACTTTTAATGGGCGAGATGACCCTCTGAAGGTAGAAGAATGGATGTGCTGCACTACGACCAACTTGAAGGCAGTGCGGATTCCAGAAGGATCATGTGTAGACGTGGCCAAGCTACAGTTGGTGGAAGGAGTGAGAGTCTGGTGGGACTCAGTGGAAGATCAACTGAGCATCCTATTTCATGGGACACATTTAAGAAACAATTCAATGCCCAAATTTTCTCACTTAAGGCTAGATGGAGCTGGAGGCGCAGTTCACAAATTTGAAGCAGGTCACCATGTCGCTGGAGGAATATGATGAGGAGTTCCCTATGCTCAACAAGTTTGCAAAGGAAATGGTGTCCACTCCCTTGGCTCAGGCTCGACGCTTCCAGCAGGGCCTAAACATCAGGAAAATATGGTTGGATTGAACTTAAAAACCCATGCAACAATGCTGGCGTCATGAGTTCGAGTATGTTTAGAGGGAGGCCGAGCGAGAGCAACTATTGCATGTCCATCCGAGGTGACCACCACCACCACCAGCTATCAGAGGAATGAACCGACGACCCCCGCCCCCAGCTAGATATATGCACCGGCCAGTGCAATAGACCTAGTTTAAGAGGCTGACACCGCATCAACAACGACGTCAATCTCTTCCAGTATGCCACTATTGCAGCAAGCTTGGACACATCAAATCAGAGTGTCGGCTATTTTTGAACCGTTGCCTGTTCTGCAGATCGAAGGAGCATAGTGTCAGAGACTGTCCTTGGAGGGGACAACGACCCGCAGTACCAGCTCCTCCTATTCATGTCCCAGCATGAAATGCTCCTCGTAGACCATATCTTCCTCCTTAACAGAAGGTCTTCCAGTAGGCGAGAATACAAGCACCACGCGCGAAGGCGCCAAGCATTTATAATGACTGCAGCAGAGGCCGAAGCTACAGGCTAAGTGATCACTGGTATGATTTTGTCGTTTTCAGTATTTATTTTCGCATGTTAGTAGCTACTTAGACAGTATCTGAGACCGTAGGTGTTGTACTAGAAGTTGGTAAACTCGTCCTTACCTTGTTCCACGTAGGGGCCTCTCATTGCTTTATGGCAAGTTGAATCGTTAACACCCATGCTATTCCTGTTGAACCCCTGACTTTTTGCCGGAGTATCAACACTGGCAGTGGTGTGTTAAAGAGGACTAGTGAGTATCCTTAATGTACTGTAGTGATTTATGAACAGGAGTTGTTCGCGAACTTCATGGTGATCGAGATGCCAAGCTTCGATGTTGTCTTTGGCATGGATTAGTTGGGGACATTTTACGCCACCATTGACATTCGACAAAGGAGAGTTGTGTTCGAGATGCCCAATCATCCAAAGTTCGAGTTCATCAACAGAAGCATATCTGAAGGATCAGTACAATTCAGAGCCAGATCAACAGAGGCAGTGACGACTGCCATGGATGTTGAACTAGAGAGACCAAAGATGGTGCAAGAATTCATGGACGTATTTTCAGACGATCTTACAGGATTGTCTTCGGATCGTGTCTTCGAGTTTTCCATCGAATTGATGCCAGGCACTTAGCCGATATCTAAGGCATCATATCGTATGACGCCAGAGGTCCGACTCAGTTGAATGATCTGCTGAAGAAGAGGTTAATACGACAGTGTATCCCTATGGTGTGCTCATATATTGTTGGTGCAGAAGGATGGATTTCGGCGCATGTGCATCGATTACAGAAAACTGAACAAGGTGACTGTGAAGAACAAATATCCTCTTTCTCGTATCGATGACATTTCGATCAGCTTAGAGGATTGTGCGTCTTCTCGAAGTTGGATTTGAGGACAAGATACCACCAGTAAAGATGAAAGATGATGTCCATAAAACTACATTCAGGACCAAGTATGTGCATTACGAGTACTTGGTAATGCCGTTTGGCGTGACCAATGTGATGGTTGTATTCATGAGCATCATGAACAAGATATTTTATGAATATCTGGACAAGTTAGCAATGGTCTACATCGATGATATCCTGATATAGTCGAAGGACGTTCGGGAGCATGTTGAACATTTGAGGAAGGTCCTTGAGACTTTAAGGCGACACCAGTTGTTTGTGAAATTTAGCAAATGTGAATTCTGGCTAAACAAGGTGGCTTCCTTATGCCACAAAGCCACGCGGTGTCTGGAGAAGGAATTTCTGTAGATCCTGAGAAGACAGCAGCCATTCAGAACTGGCCAGTCCATCAGAATGTGACTAGATTCAGAGCTTCTTGGTATTAGTAAGCTATTACCTGAGGTTTATCCAAGACTTTTCAAAGATCGCGGAGCCTATGACGTTGTTGAATGATGTGGTGTTTGTCTGGTCTAAGGCATGTGAAGATGTTTTCTAGGAGCTGACGAGAAGGTTGATCTCTGCACCAATTTTGATTATTTCAGACCGGACGGGAGGATTCGAAGTGTTTTGTGATGCAGCTGGCAATGTACTTGGGTGCATTCTACGTCAGCACGATTGAGTTGTGGCATACACGGACATGCAATTGTAGACCCATAAGAAGAACGACACCACTCATGATCTTGAGTTGGTGACAATTATCTTTATGTTGAAGATCTGGAGACATTTTTTACAGAATGAGCATGCAAAGGTATTTACAGATCACAAGAGCCTAAAATATCTTTTCACTTAGAAGGAGCTCAACATGCGGCTATATCGGTGGATTGAGCGTATGACATATTGACTTTAAATATCATCCTGGGAAGGTCAATGTTGTATCAGATGCACTGAGACGCCTTCTAGCGGTGATGACACTCGTGACTTAGTGGAGGCTGCAACAGGATATCAGAGAGATGGACATAGATGTGATCTTGCCTAGAGTGACTGCAGCCCTAATGAACGTGCAAATTCAGTAAACTCTAGTGGATAGGATCAAGGCCGCTTATGCAGGAGATGAGAAGCTGAAGAGGATCAGAAGCTTAGTGATGATAGGTCAGAGGCCAGAGTTCAGTGTTCATAAGGACGGGTTCTTACGGTATGACAACGGGATTTGCGTGCTGTCTGGAGATATTAGAGAAGAGCTGTTGAAGGAAGCTCACAATTCACCATACTCTATTCAACCAGGCAGGTCCAAGATGTTCAAGGATTTGAGACAGCATTGCTGGTGGCATGACATGAAGAGGAGCGTTGCACAGAGCGTAGCGAAGTGTATGGTATGCCATCAGGTGAAGGCTGAACATCACCACATTACTGGTTTGTTACATCCTTTACACATTCTAGAGTGGACGCGGCAACACATTATGCTGGATTTTGTTATTGGACTACCTCGAAGTACAAAACAGAATAACACTGTCAGGAAGATCGTTGATCGATTGATCAAGTCGGCGCACTTCATCCCTTTTAGAGTTGGGCAGCCAACGAAGTGCTTGCCAGAAGATACATGGAGGAGATTATGAGGCTGCACAGTGTTCCTGAGAGTATTGTTTCGGACATGGACACTCGATCACATTTCATTTTTGAAAGAGCCGCCAGGATAGCTTGGGAACCCATCTAAGTTTCAGTACGGTCTACCATCCCTAGACAGATGGCCAGTCAGAGCACATTGTTCAGATACTGGAGGATATGTTGCGTGTTTCTATGTTAGACTTCAAGGGGTCTTGAGAAAATCACCTTCACCTTGTGGACTTTGCGTACAATAGCTATCGGGCCTGTATTGGTGTGGCACCCTTCGTAGCGCTGTATGTGAGGAAGTGTTGTTCCCTCCTGAGTTGGGATAATGTGGGCGATCGAGAGCTGATTAAACCAGAGCTTATTGTAGAAGCTGTGCATGTTGTGCAGACTATCGAAGAGAAGCTTCAGATAGCACAAGACCGGTACACGCATTGGGTAAATGCAAAGCGCAAACACTTATAGTTCCAACCCGGTGATTATGTCTTCTTAAAGATGTCACCCAACAGAGACATGATTCGATTTGGTCAGAGAGGGAAGCTCAGCCAACGTTACATTAGACCTTTTGACATATTGGAGTGAGTGGAAAAAGTGACGTACAAACTTGCACTACCTCTATCCTTAGAAGGACAGCATAATGTATTTTACATATCTCAGTTGCGCAAGTATGTGGGAGACCCAACGCACATGGTTAATCATTCTGAGATCACAGTGCGTCCTGGCCTGACTTATGAGCAGCAGCCGTGCGGATCATCGACTGTCAGCAAAAGGCCATTCGAAACAGAGTTGTCAGCTTGGTAAAGGTGATGTGGAACCGAGACTTGCCTAGAGAATCTACATGTGAGAGAGAAGATGAGATGAGTGAATGTTACACTCACTTGTTTATTGTATCTTTAGCTCGTAATAATTCCTAGCTCTTAATAATTCCGCAAACAGAATTTTTGTACGAAGGGTAGAATGTAATGGCCCCAATTGTAGGGTAGAATGTATTTTACATATCTCTTTCTCTCAATCTTCCTTCGGCGAGATGGAAACCCCCCGACAAGCCATCGATATATATATATATATCTCTCTCTCTTTCTCTCTCTCTCTCCACCTCAGTTGACAACCACATACCGCCCACCACACTGTCAGATCTGCCCCCTCTCGAGTGGTTCGGCTCCTCTATAGGTCTCATTCCCTATCAAATCTCCCTTCTCGTTACTTTGGAGGCAAGTCACATGCTTTGTAAGTCGGCGCTCATCGCTGACACGTCGTTTTCGTCGCCCATCTGCCCCCCTTGCGTGCTCCACAGGCTCTCTCCCTCTACGATTTTCCTTTAATTTCTAGGGGTTGGATTTTAAGAAAAAATAATTTTTTTCTTAAAGAACTTTTGGTTTTCCTCTTGCTTTCAGTTCGGACTTGGTGTTGGGGTTTGATTTCGTTCGGTTTTCACCTCTGCCCTTAGTAGATTAGCTGCAGCCACTCAACGACGAGGCAGCGTGGCTCGAAATTTCCGACGATCTTCGTTAAATTATTTTAATTCTTAATTCTGGCTTTAAATTTCGTATTTTGCATGTGATGATGTTTCTGAGTATGGCTTGGGTATCTTCGAGGCCTGGCTGCGACCCTTGCTGCCGCCCCTTGTCGCGGTTGCAGTTGTTTTCTTGGGTGGTGGTGTTTTGTTGTGACTTTAGCTGAGGCTTTGCCTCTATTGTGAGTTTTTATGGTGCTTTGCCCCGGCTGTGGCCTCTGTTTGGTGTCTTGCCCCTGCAATGGTTGTTCTTTGGGGCTTTGGCCCTCCGTCGTGGTTTTTGTTTGGACCATGCCCCCTGGGGTTTAGCCCCTGTCGTGATTTCCCTTAGGGCTTTTTGCCCCTTGCAGTGACCCTTTAGGCACGATTGATGTTGGATGTGGCTTTTGGCTTGGCTTAGTGGTGTTGGTGCTGGATGTGGTTCTGTCCTTGTTGATTGGCTTTGGAATTGGGCTTTGCATGTGGGATGTTGGATGAGGCTTCGGCCACTGTTGGCTTTGGACTTGGGCTTTACCCGTGGACTGTTGACTAGGCTTAGCCCTTTACTGCTTGATGGATCATGTGATTATTTCAGCCTTATCATTAGCTACTGAAAGTTGTTTTGATGAGACCCGTGGGCTGAAAATGAAAAGCATGAAGAATGGATATGACCCTTAGAATGATCGACGATGAGAACTCTGAGATCAAACGATCATCCCTCCCACATTGTTATCCCTAATTTTCTAGATTACTGCATCACTTGTAGCACATCATCTTTGTTTTAACTTATTATACCACTTGTAGCATGCTATCCATGTTAGTTTATTATATCACCTGTTGCATGCTATCTCATGACATGAAAATTAATAATATGTTAGATGTGCTATGATGATTACACAATCTTGAAATGACTGCTATCATTTATGTACATGAAATGTTGTTGGTCTTCTTATTAAATGCCACCTTATCAGTGGCATAAACTCCTAAAAACTGTTGGTATCTTGAAACATGAACAGACTTGAATCACATAGCACACCAACTATATTTGTTAGATTTGATGTGACCCGTGGACTTATTCAGATGTCTTATTACATGATGCATGTTTAACCAACAAGTATTGGTACCTTAGAACAACACTTGAACTACACTACTGTGACACTGAGAGATATACACATTGACATACACTCGGCATTTCAGACTCATTGGATTTTGGGGTAACTCATATTAGAGCGAGAGTAGGAACAACTGCAGCCATGCTTTTGATTACATGACCGCATCAGGTGTTCCGACTGGGTCCCATCATGCATCCGATGTGGCCTTCTTAGTATCGTCAGACATAATTTTAAGTCCATTCTGTTTCTATTTTGGACTCAGAGCCCTTTTTGTTTTCTGTGTTAGGGCTCGGCCCGGGTGAGTGCCCCCCGTGGTATAAGGTAGACTCCTGGTTGCTTATTGTACTCTCCAATATGAGTCACGACCTAGAATTGGTATAACTGCTACAACAATGTTCATGCTTTTAGTTAGCTTTTAGTTGTGCTCGTATAACTATTGAATTTCAAATTCTAGAATTATTATGATTTACCACTAACTGATGGCGGCTCTCTGTTTTGTTGCACTGTTAGGTGTTGAGACGGAACCAGAGGATGCACATGCATTTAAGGAAACTTACTTTGCTGTGGAGACCACGGATTTCTAATTGTGAGGTTGTGAGAGTGTCCCTGTTGTATCTTTCTTTATGTATTTGGAGGGCATGTAGTGTGTTGTATTTAGCTTTGTAATTCTTATGTATTAATGAAATTTCCATATGAGCATTTTGGTACATCTCTGCTCGTAGCCTAGATTGTTTTCATTGGTTAACTGCAGGAGCTTCCAACTCTTGCGAAAAATAGCTACGTCCCCGGGTTGCGGGGCATGACACCTAGATGTGAATGTTAAGGTGGATATGCAAAAATATTAGAAAGATAAGGTAAAAAATAAGAATATCCGAGCGAAGTTAGATGTGTTTCCGGTAAAGGATAATATAAGAGAACATCGCTTGAGATAGTTTGGTCATATATACAAAGACGTATTACTCCTGTTAAACGATATAACATATGAATGTTGAGATCAAGAGAAAGAGAGGTAGTTCAACGAAGACATGGATGGAAATGATAAGAATGGTTATGAAAGATCTTGGTTTGACGGGAAGAGAAAGCTTTAGATATTTAGAAACGGAAAAAAAATATTTGACATTACAATCCAACATGATTACGATATGATATTTTTTTATTGAGTCCATGAAACCGACCTTATTTTTTCTGGGATGAAGGCTAAGATGATAATGATACTACATATTGCTTTCTATTTTGCATGTTTTTAATTCTTAAGTTAATGAAAATAAATTCTGGCTACATATAAGAATGTATAAGCCTTTTAAGATTTCTTCTTACGTCTAGATAATTTAGAACTTGTTATTATCATTGTACACTTTTAATCATCAAATTTTCTGCATAATTGTTTTGGTTAAAAATGGCCATGGCATAGTAATGATCATGATATGTTATAATTGTCTTAGCTTATTGAATTGATGATTGTATAACTAATTCTAATTAGTTAACCACTTTTAAAAGTAATGATCATGTTTCTCTAAAAAAAGAAATTGGTTTCTCTAATAAATGCAGAAAATAGTTGTTTTCAAGGCTAAAGGAGCCTTATTTGATATTATCGATGGATGTAATCATTTATTTATTATTTATTGATCCTTCTAGCACATTCATCAAAAAATTTAATTGTATGCCGGTCACCTACTATTGAAGACTTATCTGAACTTGTATGTTTCTTTAACAAAACATGTATGGTTACTCCTCAGTCCTCCTCAATTAGAATTTTTAGTTCTTCACTAAAAAGCGTCATTTATCTACCAAAAAACCTTAATCACGTAATACTTATTTAAATGCTATAACAAAAGGTGATTAAAAATATTTCCACTCCTAAAGTAAATTGTTGATTTATTTATCAGAATTATTTCTAATAAATATCCATTCCTAAACTAAAAATTTACTTGACACAAAGCACTTCCTTTGGTTTGTTTATAGCAGCGGGGAAATATGTATAACTTTATTTCTTTGAAGTTTTAGTCTATGTTTGCATACGTCAGTTTGCGTGAATGAATGCATTTTCTTGTGTATAGTATATACGCGGATTCATTGATGTACTGATTGATTTTTAAGCCGATCATTCACTCTCTTTGTGGATTTGTTTATAGGACATTTGAAGTTCTGGAAGAAGAAAGCTGTTGGCATTGAGTTTGCTAAACATTTCAGAGCTCATATTGGTCCCATTGAAGGCCTGGCTGTGAGTAATCATCCATTTGTTGCATGAAACAAGTATAATCTATGTTGAGAGGCAATGACTTTTAAATGCTTTAGTTATAGTGAGTGAGTGAGTGAGTGTTATTTTTTTCTTCCAACTTAAATTATTGCATATGGTTTGCGCTTGCAATTGATCAGTGTTAGTGATTGGTGATCTTATCTGGTGCAAGCGTGTTTAGCTGTATTTGCTACATATTTCAAAATAACAGATGTCTATATTTAATAAGTTACTGCTATAAATCTGAAATTCATTGAGACATTGTTTATTGTCATGCACGTTGATTATAATTTTTTTTGATAATACCATAATGACACCATGCAATTCTTAGATACTTGAATTCACTCTAATGCATGTATTCAAGTTTCGGCATCTGCAGTATGTTGTAATGCCCAACAATGAATCAAAAAATAACCATATGCTTTGTAATGGCCGTGATTTTTATAACAAGTTTGTATTAAAATAAATATTTTTATCAAAAACATGTAAAATGATTTCGAAAAAATTTCTACTACTTTTTTCACATTTTTTGGTTTTTGTATGTATGCATGTATCTATGTAAATGTATGTATGTATACATACATACACACACACACATATATATATATGTACTAGTCATAACCGTGTCCGCGGGCACGGTTCATTTAAGATTTTCCCCCCGCGAAATCTTTGTTCCCCATAAATTATTTCCACAACCGAAATTTAAAAGAACAACAAATTAGCGTAAAAATATTTAGCGGCACAGACGCCTTCGGCGCGGAACAACAAATTCGGCGCATGCGCCTTCAACACGGAATAACACATTCGACGCGGGCGTCTTCGGCGCAGAACAACAAATTAGCGTAGAATAACAAATTCGGCGTGGACGCCTTTGGCTCGGAACAACAAATTAGCGTAAATAAATTTAGTGGCGTCTTCGGCGCGAGACAACAAATTAGCGTAAAAAATAATTATGAGAACTGACAATTCACGACTAGAATCGGTATTGAGGGTTCCGGTGACAGAAAATAAGAAAATATAAATATAAAAAATATAAGAACAAATATTTTTACACTAAATATTTAAGATTTTCGCAAAAATTTAACAATATTTTTGTATTTTTATATGAACCGTGCCTGCGAAGTATCTAGGCAACAAATTCGAACTCAACATATTTAAAACAACAAAAATATTCGCTGAAGGTTATTTCCCCAAAGATTATTTCCCTAAAAATATTTAGCCGTAATTTAATATGTGCCTCGTTATTTCCCATATTAAATTGTGGTTGTCTCGTTATTTCCCCAAAAAAATTTCCTCCAAAATATAAAGATTTCCCCCCAAAAAAATTTCACAAACTCAAATCCTAGCCATTCATCACTCAAGATTAAATCTGCGCCGTCTTTCTATCAATTCATATGTCCTAGGCGGCTTGTTCTAGTCAGCCTTAGGATTCAAAAACAGTTGTCAAATGTAATTTAGATGTATGTATATGTATAACAGCATAACTTCGGTTTTCCTGTGCCGACAACAATTTGGGGGTCTAAAAATTTTAATTATTTTTTTTGCACTGTGTTCTACAACTTAGTGTTGATCACCACACCAAATTTCAAGTGAATCCAAAACTTTTTGACCATCCATCCATCCATTTCAAAAAAGATTGCACCTTTCAGATCTAGTTTTGGAACAGTTTTCTTGAATAGATGAATGAAAGGTCAAAAAGTGTTGGATTCACTTGAAATTTGGTATGGTTATCAACAAGTTGTAGAACACTGGAAAAAAAATTGACCTTCAAAATGCTGTCATCACAGGAAACTGAACATGTGCTAGCAGCAGCGCACTGCCTATATTCTTCATATATATATATATACACACACTAGTCATAACCCGTGTCCGCGTGCACGGTTTACTTAAGATTTTTCCCCACGAAATCTTTGTTCCCAAAAAATTATTTACACAACCAAAATTTAAAAGAATAACAAATTCGCGTAAAAGTATTTAGCGGCACGGGTATCTTCGGCGCAGAACAACAAATTCGACGCAGGCACCTTCGACATGGAACAATAAATTCCGTGCAGGTGCCTTCGGCGCGGAACTACAAATTAGCGTAAAAAATTTACCAGACGCCTTTGGCGGATTAGGATGATTTGAATAGACAACATCAGTGTTCTAAATATCGGTCCGATATCCGATATATCGTCGCAATATCGGTTTTATCACTAGGCCGATATGATATGAGCTTGTATATTGCGGTTTCCGATATTTGGGAAAATATCGCCGCAATATTGGGCTGCGGCCGATATTGCGGCCGATATATCCCTTTGAAATATCGACCGCAATTCATAGTTTTTTAAAAACAAAGTTAGCGGGTCGGTCCACTTAAAAATGGATCCGACCGGAGTCACCCGACCCAATCATTTACTTAAAACGACGAGAGGCATCAGTATTTTTGAAAGATAATTGCTGCTTTGCCCTAATTCTGATCACACCGCTCCGCTCCTCTCGACGCTCTGCTCCGTCCGGTGAAATTTCCGACGACAATCGATTGAGCTTCGACGTCCAGCATTCAATCTTTGCAAGGAAGTGTTTTCTGATCAATGTGAGTAATCGAGCCCTTTTTTCAGTTTTTCCATATATTTTTTCGGTTTTTAATTTTTTTCCTTCCAGTATTGGGTTTTTTCGTCGATCGAGCTTTTGACATACGACGTTCGATCTTCGCAAGGGATTTTCCGATCAAGATTAGTACTTACAACGTAGTAGTCTTTACCTTTTTCATTTTTATTCATTTTTTCTTTTTCTGAAATTTTTCAGTTGTTGGTTTAGTGTTTGTTCTTCTTAAGAGGGTTTTCCGATCAAGGTGTGTATTCTTTCCCTTTTTTACATTAATACATTTTTTTTCAATTTTTTGATTTTCATCTTCACACTGGTAATATTGATCCACATGAATCATATATTATAGGTATTTAACTCGTTTGGTTTGTGACCACTTAAAGAAATATTCCACCAAGTGGATGACCGGTATTCACGTTTAATGAGATAAGTATACACAAAACATACTTTTATTTGAGTTTTTATAGTTTATATTTTTCTTAGACTCATATACTTTTATTTGACATCATTTTTAGCCTCTGATATGACACTCCGATATTAAGCCAATATCACCTATATTCATATTTAACGAGATAAGTATAACCAAAACATACTTTTATTTGAGTTAGTATAGTTTATATCTTCTTAGATACATTTGTGCTGACATATGTCATAATTTTTAAGCCTCTGATATGACACTCCAATATTTAGTCAATATCCCCCGATATATCTCCGATATCCGCAATCCGATATCAAATTTACTAGGCCGATACGCAACCGATATCCGATATTTAGAACAATAGACAACATATAATTCATTGATAATATAACTTTTTCTTATTTTTGTTATAAATATTGTAAATTAAATCACATAAATGCATGACTGTTCAACTTCCAACACCTCTTAAATTCAAAGATCTCGAATTTCAGAAAATTAAATGAAGATTTATTTCTCCAAAAAGTTCTCCCCAACATACAAAAGTTTTTCCGACCAAAATTTTCACAAACTCACATCTCAACTGTTGATTTCCTAAGATTAAATCTTAACCATCGTTCTATCAACATGTTTGTCTTAGTCAGCTTGTCCTAGTCAGTTTTAAGATTCAAAAACAGCTGTAAAATGTAATATACATTTATTGATTTAGCCGTGATAGTGATCTATCATTCAATTAGGAGCACGTAATCCAAGGCTTCATCAAGTGTTGCATGCAACCCAAAGCTTCATCTCAACCTTCCATTTTCCAAGATCAAATTACAGCCACTCTTTATCTTGTCCTAGTCAGCCCTAGAATTCAAAAAAGGTTGTCAAATGTATAATAGATATATTATGATAGGTATCATATGACATGGCAGGCATCCACTCATATACAAGACACAAAAAGTGGGGTGGTGCAAGCCCACTTTTTGGGCTTGTACGTGGGGTGGTACATGGGCTTGTACTTGTTGTACCACCCCACTTTTTGTGTCTTGGTATATGATGAGATTACTCTATTGTCATATGATACCCATTATTCTCATATATATAATAATGGGTATCATATGACATATGAGGCATCCCCTCATATACCAAGACACATAAAGTGGGCGGGTAACCCGCCCACTTTATGTGTCTTGGTATATGAGGGAATGCCTCAAATTTAGTGGGTGCCTTCGGCGTAGAACAACAAATTAGGGTAAAAAAATTAGCGGGCGCGCGGCGTCCGCGGGATTTTCCATCGTAAAATCTTTGTTCCCCAAAAAATTATTCCACAGCTAAAATTAAAAACAACAATAAATTCGCGTAAAAATATTTAGCGGTACGGGCACCTTCGACGCGGAATAACAAATTCGACGCAGGCGCCTTCGACATGGAACAATAAATTCGGTGCGGGTGCCTTCGGCGCAGAATAACAAATTAGCGTAAAATAATTTACTGGGCGCCTTCGGCGGATGCGGATGATTTGAATAGACAATATATAATTCATTGATAATATAACTTTTCCTTATTTTTGTTATAAATATTGTGAATTAAATCACATAAATACATGACTGTTCAACTTTCAAGACCTCTTAAATTCAAAGATCTTGAATTTCAGAAAATTAAATGAAGATTTATTTCTCCAAAAAGTTCCCCCCAAAATACAAAAGTTTTCCCGCCCAAAATTTTCACAAACTCCCATCTCAACCGTTGATTTCCTAAGATTAAATCTCAAACATCCTTCTATCAACATGTTTGTCCTAGTCAGCTTGTCCTAGCCAGTTCTAGGATTCAAAAACAGTTGTAAAATGTAATATACATTTATTGATTTAGCCGTGATGGTGATCTATCATTCAATTAGGAGCACGTAATCCAAAGCTTCATCAAGTGTAGCAAGCAACCCAAAGCTTCATCGCAACCTTCCATTTCCCAAGATCAAATCTCAGCCACTCTTTATCTTGTCGTAGTCAGCCCTAAAATTCAAAAAAGGTTGTCAAATGTATAATAGATATATTATGATGGTATCATATAACATGGGAGGCATCCACTCATATACAAGACACAAAAAGTGGGGTGGTACAAGCCCACTTTTTGGGCTTATACGTGGGGTGGTACATGGGCTTGTACTTGTTGTACTACCCCACTTTTTGTGTCTTGGTATATGGTGGGATTACTCTATTGTCATTTGATACCCATTATTCTCATATATATAATAATGGGAATCATATGGCATATGAGACATCCCCTCATATACCAAGACACAAAAAGTGGACAGGTACAACAAGTACAAGCCCATGTACCACCCCACGTACAAGCCCAAAAAGTGGGCTTGTACCACCCCACTTTTTGTGTCTTGTATATGAGTGGACACCTGCCATGTCATATGATACCTATCATAATATATCTATTATACATTTGACAACCTTCTTTGAATTCTAGGGCTGACTACGACAAGATAAAGAGTGGCTGAGATTTGATCTTGGGAAATAGAAGGTTGCGATGAAGCTTTGGGTTGCTTGCAACACTTGGGATTACTCTATTGTCATATGATACCCATTATTCTCATATATATAATAATGGGAATCATATGGCATATGAGACATCCCCTCATATACCAAGACACATAAATTGGGCAGGTACAAGCCCACATGGGCTTGTACATATTGTACACGCCCACTTTATGTGTCTTGGTATATGAGGGGATGCCTCAAAATTTAGTGGGTGCCTTCGGCGTAGAACAACAAATTAGGGTAAAAAATTAGCGGGCGCGCAGCGTCCGCGGGATTTTCCACCATAAAATCTTTGTTCCCCAAAAAATTATTTCCACAGCCAAAATTAAAAACAACAATAAATTCGCGTAAAAATATTTAGCGGTACGGGCACCTTCGGCGCGGAACAACAAATTCGACGTAGGCGCCTTCGACATGGAACAATAAATTCGGTGCGGGTGCCTTCGGCGCAGAATAACAAATTAGCGTAAAAAAATTTATTGGGCGCCTTCGGCGGATGAGGATGATTTGAATAGACAACATATAATTCATTGATAATATAACTTTTCCTTATTTTTGTTATAAATATTGTGAATTAAATCACATAAATACATGACTGTTCAACTTTCAAGACCTCTTAAATTCAAAGATCTCGAATTTCAGAAAATTAAATGAAGATTTATTTCTCCAAAAAGTTCCCCCCAAAATACAAAAGTTTTCCCGCCCAAAATTTTCACAAACTCCCATCTCAACCGTTGATTTTCTAAGATTAAATCTCAACCATCCTTCTATCAACATGTTTGTCCTAGTCAGCTTGTCCTAGCCAGTTCTAGGATTCAAAAACAGTTGTAAAATGTCATATACATTTATTGATTTAGCCGTGATAGTGATCTATCATTCAATTAGGAGCACGTAATCCAAAGCTTCATCAAGTGTTGCAAGCAACCCAAAGCTTCATCGCAACCTTCCATTTCCTAAGATCAAATCTCAGCCACTCTTTATCTTGTTGTAGGCAGCCCTAGAATTCAAAAAAGGTTGTCAAATGTATAATAGATATATTATGATAGGTATCATATGACATGGGAGGCATCCACTCATATACAAGACACAAAAAATGGGGTGGTACAAGCCCACTTTTTGGGCTTGTACGTGGGGTGATACATGGGCTTGTACTTGTTGTACTACCCCACTTTTTGTGTCTTGGTATATGGTGGGATTACTCTATTGTCATATGATACCCATTATTCTCATATATATAATAATGGGAATCATATGGCACATAAAGTAGGCAGGTACAAGCCCACATAGGCTTGTACATATTGTACCCGCCCACTTTATGTGTCTTGGTATATGAGGGGATGCCTCAAAATTTAGTGGGTGCCTTCGGCGTAGAACAACAAATTAGGGTAAAAAATTAGCGGGCGCGCGCTGTCCGCGGGATTTTCCACCACGAAATCTTTGTTCCCCAAAAAATTATTTCCACAGCCAAAATTAAACAGAACAATAAATTCGCGTAAAAGTATTTAGCGGCACGGGTATCTTCGGCGCAGAACAACAAATTCGACGCAGGCACCTTCGACATGGAACAATAAATTCCGTGCAGGTGCATTCGGAGCAGAACAACAAATTAGCGTAAAAAATTTACCGGGCGCCTTCGGCAAATGAGGATAATTTGAATAGACAACATATAATTCATTAATAATATAACTTTTCCTTATTTTTGTTATAAATATTGTAAATTAAATCACATAAATGCATGGCTGTTCAACTTCCAAGACCTTTTAAATTCAAAAATCTCGAATTTCAGAAAATTAAATGTAGATTTATTTCTCCAAAAAGTTTCCATAAAATATAAAAGTTTTCCCGCCCAAAATTTTCACAAACTCACATCTCAACCGTTGATTTCCTAAGATTAAATCTCAACCATCCTATCAACATGTTTGTCCTAGTCAGCTTGTCCTAGGCAGTTATAGGATTCAAAAACAGTTGTCAAATGTAATATAGATTCATTGATTTAGCTGTGATAGTGATCTACCATTCAATTAGGAGCACGTAATCCAAAGCTTCATCAAGTGTTGCAAGCAACCCAAAGCTTCATCTCAATTTTCCATTTCCTAAGATCAAATCTCAGCCACTCTTTATCTTGTCCTAGTCAGCCCTAAAATTCAAAAAAGGTTGTCAAATGTATAATAGATATATTATGATGGGTATCATATGACATAGGAGGCATTCACTTATATACAAGCCCACTTTTTGGGGTGGTACACGGGCTTGTACTTGTTGTACCACCACACTTTTTGTGTCTTGGTATATAATGGGATTACGCTATTGTCATATGATACCCATTATTCTCATGTATATATAATAATGGATATTATATGGCATATGAGGCATCCCCTCATATACCAAGACACATAAAGTGGGCAGGTACAAGCCCATATGTGCTTGTACATGTTGTACCTGCCCACTTTATGTGTATTGGTATATGAGGGGATGCCTCAAAATTTAGCGGGCGCCTTCGGCGTCGGCGCCGAAGGCCCTGTTATTCCCCAGAAACTTTCATTCCCATAGAAATGTTTTTCCCTCCAAAACTTTCCACAAAATCTCATCTCAACCATCCATTCTTCAAGATTAAATCCAAGCCGTCTTTCTATCAACCTGTTTGTCCTGGTCAGCTTGTCCTAATCATGGGGTTGTTCACATCATGGATGATCAACATACCAAATTTCAAGGGATTCCAATACTTTTTGAGCCACCATCTACCCCTAACAATTTCACGGTCTAAAACGTGCTGAAAACCCCATGTTGTAAGGAGTAGATGATATATTGGAATCCATTGATTTGGTATATGATCATCCATAAGGGAAAAATAAAACCATGAAAAAAATTTCAGTTTTGAGCCACCTTAGGATCCCTTTACCCATACACACACACACACACACACACACATACATGAGATAAAGGAGCGGCGGCTTGGATGGTGGCCAAGGAGGGGATTTCCTCCTTGGCCACCTGATTCTCATTTATAAATACCACCTGATTCCCATTTATATATGTGTATGTTTTAGCCCTAAACCCTATATCTCACAATCCGAACTGCGTCGTTTTAAACCCGAATCAGACCCGTTAACACCCCTTTAATATATCACCAAAGCTATAACCCACTTCATTTTCTCCCCTCTTTCCTCTCTTCTCAGTTGTCTCCCCAACTCTCTCTCTCCTTCCCTCACCGCAACCTTCTCCCTTTTTTCTCGCGTGTAACCAGTCACGATGTCTCCCGCCTCCATCTTGCATATGCACGTCTCTACAGCTTCTCCAGCTTCTCCACACGTCTCTCTCCCCTCTCTCCCATGATCCTTCATTAAAACATCTCCTTCACTCTATTAAAACCATATCCTTAATCTGAGGCTCGATCAACAAATCTCTATGTGATCTCCCTTTATACATTTATCCACATCCGATCGATGATGACAGAAGCCGCGGGCTTTTCACATACTGTTTTCTGAGCTATTTGGGAAGCGCATCGAGACATGCTCGTTTAAGGCCTGCATCGTTTCTTTGCTGGATTGTGATGGGCTCATCACATATTCAAGGAGGTGCACCAAGGGGACATCCGGCTCAACCAAGTAACTCAGGGACATGCTCGCACCTTTTGCATTATTCTCTTTATTTTATTATTTAAAAGGGCAAACTTGTAATTGGGTTTTTTTGGCAAAAGGGGATATAAGGGGGTGCGGCCATCGGCCCTAGGGCATGCTTGATTTGTTATTTTGTGTGACTTCTAGATAGACGAGTGCGGACATCCTCTTAACGGCGTCTTAGGAGGGTGGTTGCCCCTATCAATTGTAGCCAATTTATTGTAGCCAATTTATAATTTTTCTTCTATTTTATCTATAAAGTTTAGATTTTGCCTTCGGATCTATCAATTTGGTATCAGAGCGCTACGATCCATGACGGCATCAACAAGGAATAAAGATCGAAACGAAGCGGGGAAGAGAAAAGCAATGAGGAGATTGAAGAGGCGAAGAAAACCGTGGTGGAGAATAGCGAGTCGATCGTTAAATTAACGATGGCCATGGATCATCTCGCAGCTAAACAAGATAGAACGGAGGAAGCCCTCGCTCAGATCGCCTTCCAACTTGCGGCTCTCAACGTTAAGTTAGGGAATGACGGCACGTACCCTAGTTCTTCAAAAAAAGGTCCCACCTTTAGAGAGGAGGAAAGAAAAGATTGAGACTTTCGACGAAGGGTTACTTTTCGATGCCGACGAGTACTTCAAGGATGCGGAGGAGGAACCCTGGAGGATCGAGGAGAGCGTGGATCTAAGACGAGGCGTCGAAGGAAGTCGGCTGCCCCTCCCAGATGAACCCTAGGGGCGGTCTAACCCCAATAAGGGCGGGGTCACCGCCCCGCCCCAGAGGTTGGCCGGCAAGGCCGGCCAAACCCCGGCAGGGTCGGCCGATCTTGCCAGGCCCATCGAAAGGCCTGTCGGGCCACCAACAGCCCCGACAGGGCTTGTCAGAGGCCGGACAAACAGGGGTGAACCCCGACAGCAGCCAGGGGTGGTCGCCGAGCGCGCCAACCGCCGATCTAGATTTTCTGGGGCTCTGCCTCGTCGTCAAGGGCACGATGATCAGTTTCGTGTTCCCCCGAGTTTCCTGGACATGGGCAGGCAAGAGTCTACTACTACTGCGACAAAGGAGGGGCCATAAATCATTATGACGAAGGCGAGGGAGCATACAGAGGTGACTTTGATGCTAGTGAAGGGTGGGAAGATTATGGGGGGCATGTGGGAGGGCCGCGAGGGAACTATGGAGACCGCAGTGGAGGGCCGCATGGAGGATATGAGACGCAGAACGAGAGATGACAACATTATCACCAGCATAGGCACGCAGAGGATAGGCCAGACCAGGGACATTTTGGGGGTGATGGCAGGGTAAGAAAAACTAAAAATGCCTATGTTCGATGGGGAGGATCCGCATGTGTGGTTGTTTCGGGCTGAGAGGTATTTCGCTGCTTATCACATGACGGAGGCCCAGAAGTTGGAGGCAGCGGCCATATGTATGTAGGGGAGAGCCTTGGGGTGGTATCAGTGGAAGGAGAGGATGCATCATTTTCGCAGTTGGAAGGAGCTTAAGGATCTCATTTTGGAGAAGTTTCGGGATCTCCACATGGGAAACCTTCACGAGCAGTTATTTGCCCTCAGGCAGGACGGGCCGGTGAGGGATTACATTGAGAAGTTTGAGACCTTGTCCGGGCTAGTGCACGGAGTCACTGAGGAGTCACTAGATGGCACATTCATGAAGGGGCTGAAGCCCATTCGTCGCGCGAGGGTTCGGCCATACAAGCCCAAGGGACTGTCAGAGGTCATGGAGATGGCACATATGGTCGATGATGTTCAGACTGAGGAGATGAGAGTTAGGAGTTGGTATAATGGTCATGTACAGCGCGGGTCCTCAGCCGTGTCAGGGGGTGAAGGCTACCACTGGGACAGACCATGCGGGCAAGGAGAAGGTCGGAGAGAGGAGCAGTGCATCACCAGCAGGAGGGCAGTTCAGGATGATGTCTGATGCAGAGATGAGTGAGAAGCGTCAGAAGAGACTCTGCTTTAGGTGTGACGAGCGGTTTACCCCAGGCCACAGATGCGCAGGGTGCAAGTTACATGTGCTGTTGCTGGAGGATGAAGATGTGGATGTGGAGGTTGAGGACGAGGCCATTGAGGAGGAGGACACAGAGGACAAACAGCTAGAGGTGACAGAGGTCTTCCTTAGCTCTATAGTAGGGTTCACCCCAAACCATACCATGAAGTTGAGGGGGGCAGATTGGTATTCAGGAGGTGACAGTTCTCATCGACAGTGGGACGACCCACAATTTCATCTCCAGGAGGGTAGTAGAGCAGTTGGGACTGCAACTGGTAGACAATGGCAGTTTTAGTGTGATGATGGGCACAAGAAAGAAGGAAAGCAGCATGGGCTTATGTCGGTGATTGGTGCTGGCGGTTCAGGGGATACAGATATGGGCAGATTTCTTGTCTTTAGAGTTGGGCAGTATGGATATCATTCTGGGCATGACGTGGATGCAGACGCTGGGAGAGATGAAGGTGAACTGAAAACTTCTCAGAATGGAGTTTCAGGAGGACGGGAGAGCAGTCACGCTGCAGGGGGACCCCAGTTTGTGCAGAGTATTGGTCTCTATGAAGACCATAGTACGGACGATCCAGGTAAAGGGGGTGGTTTTCTGGTAGAGTTATACCTGATGGCACGAGAGGGGGTGCTGATGCAGAGGAGCAGCCAGTCTCACTAGAGGTACAGTTGATGTTGGAGCAGTTTAGAGATATTTTTTAGGAGGCACGAGGAATATCTCTCCTATGGACCACGAGCACGACATAGTGTTACGAGAGGGCGTGGCCCCTATCAGTGTCAGGCCCCCTTGATACCTCCAGATACAGAAGGATGAGATAGAACGGATGGTGGCCGAGATGGTTCAGGCCGGTGTCATCCAGCCCAGTGTGAGCCCCTTCTCCAGTCCGGTTCTGTTGGTAAAAAAGAAGGATGGGAGCTGGCGCTTTTGCGTAATTTACAGAGTCCTTAACAAGGAAACTGTGCCAGACAAGTTTCCCATACCGGTAATCGACGAGCTCCTCGATAAATTACATCGGTTAACCATATTTTCGAAGATAGATCTTAAATTAGGCTACCATCGGATCCAAATGAGGAGGAAGGATGTGCCGATGACGGCCTTCAGGACACATGAAGGCCACTATGAGTTCTTAGTCATGCCTTTCGTCTTGACTAATGCCCCAGCCACGTTCCAAGCATTAATGAATAATCTGCCCCTACCCGAGGAGATTTGTGCTTGTGTTCTTTGATAATATCCTGGTGTACAGCCGCGCGGTGGAGGAGCACTTGAATCATTTGTAGGTGGTGTTTCAGGAGTTACAGTGCCACTAGCTATATGTGAATCAGAAGAAATGTTTGTTCGGGCAGCCACAGGTAGAGTACTTGGGCCACGTGGTTTCTTCAGAGGGGATGGCCGCAGATCGGGCGAGGATTGCGGCAATGCTAGACTGGCCGTGCCCTTCCACTCTTAGAGGGTTGAGATGGTTTCTAGGCCTCACAGGTTACTACATGCGGTTTGTAGAGGAGTATGGGACGATTGCTTGGCCACTCACAGAGTTGTTAAAGAAGGATCAGTTTGTGTGGGCGATGCGGCGACGCATGCTTTTGAGGCCTTGAAGAAGGCTATGACGACCGTACCGGTGTTAGCACTACCTGACTTCTCGAGGCTATTTGTGGTGGATGCTGATGCATCGGGACATGGACTAGGGGCGGTACTGATGCAGGATCATCGCCTTATTGCTTACTACAGCCCGGTGTTGCCGACGAGGGCTAGGTTGAAGTCAGTATATGAGCAGAAACTGATGGCGATAGTCCTTGCTATAATGAAGTGGAGGCCATACTTGCTGGGGAGGAGCTTTCTAGTGCGCACCGATCAGAGGAGCCTCAAGTACTTGTTGGAGTAGCGCATGGTGGTAGAGGAGCACCAGAAATGGCTACGGAAACTGACGGGGTATATGTTCGAGATAGAGCACAGCCCAGTATTGGAGAATAAGGCAGCTGACGCTTTGTCACGGAGAGATGAGGATGTTCAGCTGGCAGCGATATCAGTATCAGTACTTCACGACTGGAAGCCACTGCAGAGGGAGGTCGAGGGGAACCAGAAGCTGGCAGACATTAGAGCAGCACTCTTACAGGGTTCCGCAGATCACCCAGGCTATTTCTTGTAGGATGGGAGATTGGTGTATTGGGGGCGCCTAGTGATACCGAGGACTTCCACCCATATCCCAGACATATTACAGGAGTTTCATTGCAGTGCTGTAGGCGGGCATTCTGGGGTACTGAAGACATATCAGAGATTGGTTAGAGAGGTATATTAACGAGGGATGAAGAATGACGTAGCCAAGATGGTAGCAGAGTGTGATGTGTGTCAGCGTCACAAATACATGGCGATGTCCCTAGGGGTTTACTGTAGCCACTTTCCTTACCGGAGCATAGAGACTTGCGGTGTTTTATCTCAGAGAGCCCTAAGGAGTGGGCTGTTGGCTGCCGTGGGCAGAATACTGGTATAATACATCTTATCACACAGCGGCTCAGACGACGCCTTTCCGGATTTTATTTGGTTGGGACCCTCCACTTGTTGCACTATGGACAGGAGACGACCCCGGTATCAGACGTGAAGCAGTACTTGGCAGAGAGGGACCGGATTTCGAAGGAGCTGACGCTCCATCTGGCTAGGGCTCAGCAGGTCATGAATGCGAGGGTTGACTTATACCGCCGAGATGTCCAGTTCGATTTAGGGGACATGGTCTATCTGAAACTGCGTTCCTACAGGCAGATGTCCTTAGCTCATCGAAGAAATGAGAAGCTGTCTCTCAGGTATTTCGGCCCTTTTGAGGTGGAGGCCGAGGTGGGGTCCGTAGCTTTCTTCAATCCCCCTGATCGATCATCCATTATGTGTTTCACGTATCCCAGCTGCGTCAGGCGATTGGTCACCATACTCCCTCTCCTTCACTTCCGGAGACACTGACAGAAGACATGGAGGTCTTATTGGAGCCTGAGGAGCTGAAGGGGGTGTGTAAGGGGGGAACGAGAGCGCAATAAGTGTTGGTGCGTTGGAAGGGCTTGCCAGAGCATGAAAGCACATGGGAGTTGGTGAGCGTCATGAAGCAGGAGTTTCCAAATTTTCACCTTAAGGACAATGTGGCTCTTTGGGGGGGAGTAGTGATGGGCTCATCACGTATTCAAGGAGTCGTACCAAGGGGACATCCAGCTCAACCAAGTAACTCGGGGACGTGCTCGCACCTTTTGCATTATTCTCTTTATTTTATCATTTAAAAAGGGCAAACTTATAATTGGGTTTTTCGGCAAAGGGGATATAATGGGGGTGTGGCCACCGGTCCTAGGGCATGCTTGATTTGTTATTTTGTGTGACTTCTAGATAGACGAGTGTAGACGTCCTCTTAACGGCGTCTTGGGAGGGTGGTTGCCCCAATCAATTGTTGCCAATTTATCATTTTTCTTCTATTTTATCTATAAAGTTCAGATTTTGTCTTCGGATCTATCAGATTGTAGGGGACATGTCTCTTGATCACTTGTCTCTATCTGGTGGTGTGAAAATGAGATTGTCCTCTTTGTCACTTGTTGGTGTATGACTTGATTGTATATTGTTTATGACATAAATGTGCAATATATTAGGTTTGATCCAACGTAAATGGTACTATTTGATGCGGACTGGTGAATTGGGCCAAACTGCCACATCAGCATCAGGGTAAGTATGACAGACATAACTAACAAGGTGTAGTATTCTCCATATTGAATTAGAACTGACCTTGAAGTGTAAAGTTGTTATGTTGCTGACCAAAACATAACATTATTATTATTTGGAATATTTAAATTGCCATTATTAACAGTGGTTGCTAGTTGTCTGATTGCTTGTGATGATTCTGTGTCTTATGTTGAGCTTGCATTTCTATTTTCTGAAGTATTCAGTGTTTGGTAACATAATTTAATTCTTTCCTCTTCATTTGGTTGGATTGGCATATCTTTGTACATCAAAATCTGCATTTGCTCTTTACTGTATAAGCAGCTGTCAATTGTGACCCCGTTCAGTAATGCAGGTCAGTGTCGATGGCTTATTTTGTTGTACGATTTCTAATGATCCGGCACTCAAGATCTATGATGTTGTTAACTATGATATGATGCACATGATGCGTCTACCATTTGTCCCTGGGGCTGTTGAATGGGTTTACAAGCAAGGGGATGTCAAAGCCAAGATTGCAGTTAGCGATTGCAATTCTTCTTTTGTTTACATATATGATGCACATTCTGGCTCTAATGAGCCAATAATTTCAAGAGAGGTTTGTGACCGTTTTACTTGCAATTTGAATTATCCTCCTGAAATCCTAGTAATATCAGGTCCCAATAATTTATGTATTTTTTGTCTTTTGCAGATTCACATGGGGCATGTAAAAGTAATGAAATACAACCACATTTATGATGCTGTTATATCAGCTGATGCCCAAGGGATTCTGGAATATTGGTCGCCATCAACACTTCGGTTTCCTGAAAATAAGTATGTGTTAAGCATTACTCATCAACGCATTCATTTACTTGTATATTTTCTCATTATATGTTTTTTAGTTCTTTTCCATGTCTACACTGCTGGGATATTTTTGATGGGATTTGCTTTTGTACAGTTGCAGGAACATGTTCCTGCATTGTTTTTTGACATGTTTTATTTCGAAGAGTAGACTCATCAAGCCTTCAATTAATAATTTGTGTATAACCAACTTCTCTTTTGGTTGGGGTGGCAGTTCATGAAGGGTATGAAAGTGTGATGTCAATAACCCTAAAAGTGAAGTCATATAAGTTTGCTATTTCTTCCAGTAATATTTTCAGTTCAACAGTTTATGGTCTTTGCTTAAGAAAAGCTAGTTTATCAGCTCTCATGTGTAATATTCTTGGAGCAGTGCGCTATCTGGGATTTCTTGTTCGCTAGAGTTTATCGGAAGGATGTGAAGTGTAGGGCTTCCCAGCTGCTTTTATTTTGAGACTCCTCACTCCTACAATTGTAAAGCAATCTGGATTCAACAGTTTGTGAGGCCTGTACACTGAAAATGGACCTCAAAGCAACTGGGCAAGCCAGTAATACTACCCATACTAGTTCCTAAACTTCTGTTTTAACCCCTTTTCTCCCGTCTTTTTCAACACTAATTGATTCTCCCTATAAAAGCTGCATTGACACATGGGGCCATCCTTGAGCAACAAGCGCCTTTTCATTTATTTCTTGTATTATATTATCTTTAGTGTATCATGCTATCTCTACAAAATGGGACTGGGCCGCTAAACAATATGATGCCACCTGATAGATGATTCATCAACACATGCACGACTAAATCATTTTCTAAGTCCAATAAATACTCAATCCACTGTTCTTTACAGTGAAATTCATTGAAATTTAAAGCCGAACCTCCTAGAAAAATATCATTTGAAAGACTTCAGCTTTCTTTGCATTCGCTACGTCTTCCTCTTTAGTCTTTCCTTTGGCTTCTCTTATTCGCTCTGCATCATATGTATCAATCTTTTTAATTAATTATTTAAGAACATAGAATGTAATGCAGCAAGCATAACATACTCTTAAGTAGATTTCAACTGATCCGACATGGTATTTGAATCACGTTTGGCCGCTTCTTTTGTTTTAAATAATATTTTTGCACCAACATTCTATCTTTAGATTATTATTATTTTTCGCTATCTTGCAGGTTTTCAAGCAGACTTGCCTTTTAAGTAGTGTGTTTTCTTCTCTATATTGGATGCCTAAAGTGATGCTATTTAATTTGATTTTAAACTTGATCGTTAAGACTTCTTGATGTTAAACTGTCGCATTTGCCATTTGTTCCTATCCTTTTGAATAGTGAGTCTTCATTAGATCTGCATTGGATTTACTAATTCGTTCATTATTTTAAAAGAAGCCACACAGTCATATTTGTACTTGTCAACTTGCTTATTTATCATATTTCAACATGCCCAACCCCTTTTACTTTTTTCATGATCTTCTTCAGCTTATGCCACCTTTTTTGTTATATGATTATTTTTTGTGGAAACCTCGTAATTTAGCCACTGCAGCTTATGCCTGATGACATGAATTTTAAGTCCTTTGAGATTTCTCTTCTCTTAGTGCCATTTGAATGTTTTTGGTGATGCCAGTTATAACAGAATCATTTTTTGACAATCTGAATATATGCATTAAGAACTATCTAATAATGGAAACCAAATGAACGTTTGCATTGCATCATTATTTTCTTGCTGGACAATTTCCTGGGTATCCATATGTGGTTCATCTTGGTTTAAGTCATACCTGTTACTGGAATTTTATCTCATTTGAATGATCCTATTTAAAGGTAACCTTTTAAAATCAAGCTACTCCAGATAACCTCTTACTGTAAAATTGGTTGCAAAATCAATACTTGATGCTGGCCAATTTAAAAGCCCCAAGTGAGGTAAGCAAAATCTTAAGAGTAGTAGTTAAAATTGATAATGCTATCACGCTTTAAGGGTCACACAGCGTGTCCATGATGCTTTAAATAATGTTCTGGATTGTCAAGAAAAAAGCTGGGAGTGGGGCACATACATGATTCTGTTGGTATACTAGTGTTTATCCAGATAGCCTAAATTCATATTTCATACATACAGCATGAAGTTTGCAACCCAGACTTTCTTGAGAGAAAATCTAAATCTAAGCAATAGATGCATGTATGCATTGTTTGCTAGACAAAGTTGTTGGTATACTAGTGCCTATGGCTATCTCCATCATAAGAAATTATTGACTTGACATTATACAACACAGTTATACGTGGTGAAATGGGGCTTTTTGGCTAAATACTTGCAGTATCATTGAAATGGATTTACCTTCATACTTGACTTGAAATCTCTGGTGATATTTCATTGCTGTACTGAATGGTGGATAGATCCCAGACCTTATCGACGTGCATGGGTATTAGTAATGCTCCATCTATTAGCCAATTCTTGGTGTATTTTGATGGGACTCTAGTGTCTCAATGACCTTTGCTTCTTCCAGAGTACTTCATCAGCATGGAATAGGCACAGCATCATGCAAGTTCTAATGTTATGTACTTTGATATACAAGGAGAGTAGCATGTACTTGTTTCATTGGTTGGTGACATATGGATTTTATGTTGCAGTAGAAAGTATTCTTGTGTCACAGTCTTGTTGGCATCTGGTTGTTATTTGTAAATATTTTTATCAATAGTGTTATCTTTAGTTGCTACTTAATTATTGTACATTATGAACTTTGTTTCCATTCCAATCAGCGGACAAGCTGGGTTTGGAATGGTTTTGCCAAAGGGTTTCTTGTTTTTCCTCTCTCAAAATTACAGTAGAAATAGACCAGTGCCTAACTGCTGTGTTCTCTGTGTATTTCGTGCAGTGTGAGGTTCAAACTTAAAACTGACACAAATCTTTTTGACATTGCCAAGAGCAAGACCACGGTTTCTGCAATTGAGGTAATAAATTATATTCTCAGATTTATATTATATAATGACTTCAGGCTGTGCTTTTTTTTGGCTCACATGACCTCATCGATTAAGGCTACTAGTTGGAAAAATAAGTAACAGCTATGATTTTACTCCACTTAGTATTTGTGGTATTCTTTCATGTACTTGCATTATTCAAATGCCGCATATTCCAACCCAAATTTACAACAAATTTTCCCACGAGTTTGTTCATTATCAGTTACATTGGAGAGAAGTAGCAGCAGAGTCTGATCACGAGCACTTTTCATGTAACATTAATTTTTACAGGTGAGCTCGGATGGCAACCAGTTTGTTATAACAACTCCTGATCGTAGGATCCGAGTATTTTGGTTCAAAACGGGTAAACTGAGGCGGGTATATGATGAATCTCTTGAGGTAGGATTGATTTATGTTGTTAAGATGTTCTTTAGGTGTTCCGGCTTCATATTCTTAAAGTTAATGCGTTCGTCTGTTGCTTATAGGTGGCCCAGGATCTACAAAGAAGTGATGCTCCTATGTACAGGCTTGATGCAATCGATTTCGGGCGAAGGATGGCTGTTGAGAAAGAGATAGAAAAAACGGAAAATGCTCCACAGCCCAATGCTGTTTTTGACGAAAGCTGCAACTTTATTGTTTATGCAACTCTCTTGGGTATAAAAGTAAGCTATTCTCTTACCAAATTGGATGTGATAAGGAAGTCATAAAGTGCATGAATTTTGTTCACGTTAGTCCATCTAAAAGTGGATTCTACTTGAATATTGATTCCCATCCAAATCATATAAGGAGAAGTTCCGTATTATATAAAAGCCTCTCTTTGGTGGCCTTTTCATTTTTCATCCTGGACATGTTTCCTACTTCCTGTCTGAGTTCATGCAAATGTTCTTTGGTTCTACCCTTCTAGTGTTCATCCTATATATTAACCAACTCTCAGCCTCAAGTACTTTCAAGTTTCAAGTGTTCACCGGTGCAATCCCCGTTTTCACTGGCTATATAGAAACTCTTTCAACCTCTTGTATTGGGTGACTAATTGTTTAAGCTAGGAGTATGGAGATTGTCTTACCGAATTTTGTCCGATTCCCTTTTTTGAAAATAAAATTTCATCTCCACAAGGTTATGTTGGATGATCAAGTCTTCCTTGGCATATCTAGTTCTTCTATGTTGTTTAGGTTTTACAAGAAATTATCTGTGTTGATTGTACCGCAAGTTTTGTGAGTTGATTGTATTGTAAGTTTTGTTCATGGCCAGTTCCTAAATTTTCACTTATTGTCTGCATGAAAATTTTAAGCATTATTTCTTATAACCGAATACTCTTATACAGCCATATCCTTTTATGTAGTTTATACAGTTTAGGATATCCAATCAAATCCCTTCTGTTCTAGTAGGATAACCAGCACTCAGAGGTCGGGGCATTGCATTGTCCAGCACGATGTGCGTGTGTTTTAATCTATAGAGATGGAGATTCAAGCCAGGCACGGCAAGGTTTGGGCCCGTCCTGGGATTTAGCCTACGGTTATATAGCTGGGCTGCTAAATAATTGGTCTCAAATTTGAAGTCTTGGATAGATTTTGGTTCAAACAAGTAAGGCCTGAGTTCAACTAGGCTTGTTACTGACCTGTAAGTTGGAGGCTTGAATCTTAATTAGCTTACCTTTTCACGTGATAAGAAACTCTAGATTCGTCAGTGAAGCATTTCGTTTTATGTACCTTTCCATATCACAAAGGAGGCATTTCAAGGGAAAGCTACCACTTAAACACCATTAGAGCCTACAGAAATCTTTGGCATACAAAGTAAGATCCAGAAAATGTGCAGAAGTCGTATATTAACTCTGGAAGTATGATTCTGGAATCAGATGCGAGTGTGACCATGTTTCCCGAGAGATCCATTCATTTCATGTGTTCTGCCACATAATAAGATAACACCCTTATGGTTTTATCCTACGATGTATGGATACACGTGTGAATATTTGATAATATATGAAATGGATACACATATACACAAAATTTCAACCAAAAAAACCATGGAAATGGTTCATGATGGATATGGTAATTTTTTATTCAAAAAATATTTAATAAAATCTATAATCCTATCGTCAAGCAAATACTAAACCATCACAAGTTGTGTATAAATTTATAACATATCAAGTTTCATCCCAACTAAAAGTTTATATTACTAATTAAGCAAACCTTATTTTTTAAATCAACATGTTTAATTGCACTCGGATTCCCTGTTCTATGGGGTACATGGAACTAAACACTCCTAATTTTTGATACTAAGAACTCCTTAAATTACTCCAAAAATTCTAGTGTCAAGAGGTTTAAGTGCAACTTACCTTTTATAAGTCAGTCAATCTAGGGCGTCAATCTAGGGCATCTCTGTGTTATTCTTGATAGGCCATAGTGTTACTATCAAATATTATGGGTATTTAGTTACATGTACCCAATAGAAGAGGGAGTCTGAGTGTAATTTACCCTTAAAAGTAAGAAATCCCTAATTTTTGAAACCAACCCTAAATCCTTCCTAACAAAGAAATATAACCTAAAACTTTGAAATGACGTGATCTATAAAACCAACAAAATCACATTGTATTTATCTACAGCAAAGGTGACAAGAAATACTAAATACTTAACATTTAAGTAGCTAAAAGTTGGAAAACATGCATGTAAATCCGCCTTCACCCTCGATCACTGTCATTTCCTTCCGCACACGCTGCCGTCTCACCGCTTGTTGGTTTGAAGATTGGGGACCTGGTATGTGTTGCTGTCACATTCGAAGGATGGGACTATATCCCTGTTGGGTTATTAATTGAACGGGTTTGGGTTTAAAATGCCAAACCTGAACCCAAACTCAAGAAACATAATTAATTAGAACCGGATCTCAGAAGTATGGACCCTCTTTTGACTTGCATAGATCCCTTGTGAAGCCACGGCAAATCCCACACAAATTTGAACCCGATATGTATGATTCAGGTGTGGAATGGTTTGATATGAATCCATGCATTATATACTTTATCTATTGAATCCTGAAATTTCTTTTGACGAAAGGATACACCAAATTATCTTCATACTAATTGTCTAGGTGCACTCTTTTGGTCAATCTGATTTATCGCATTATTAACAAGTATGATCAGTATGCTCATTATACAGTTTTCAAGATTTGTTTATATCTCTAATTAAACTTTATTTTCAACAATTGTAATTCTGTTTTTTTTTTCATGGCAATATGCGGGAACATTGTCAGGAATATTGTGCTGGTTTCTTTCAATTGCTTTTTGTCGGGGATAGTCAGGGATATATTATGTGATTATTTCTCTGCTTCCTGCAGATTGTAAATTTGCATACAAATAAAGTAGCCAGGATTCTGGGAAAGGTGGAGAACAATGACAGATTCTTAAGAATTGCTTTGTATCAATGTGATAGGAACAACAAAAGAGTAAGAAAGGTTCCTTCAGCTGCAGCAAATGTCAATGAGAGCAAAGACCCTTTGACGGATCCTACCCTTCTTTGTTGTGCCTTTAAGAAGCATCGTATTTATTTATTCAGGTACCACACATGTCTGAAGTAAGAGAATGGTTGTTCTCAATTTTATCTGAAAGCATTAATTTCATCATTGGGTACTGCAAAATAAGTGATTGCATGAATTTTGTCAAGTTTGAATCATAATGAATTAAACTTTAGGAATTGGAAGTTAGATAATTGAATGATGTATCATTAGGCATTTTAGTCATATGCATCAACACATCCACATAGTATACTTTTTGTCTGAATTTTAAGGTTCAGTCAAGAAAAAGGGATCAGTTTGTAGCTTGTAATTTGCACGTCATCATGACAGGATATTCTAAGATAATTCATGACATGTTTGCAAAGAGCATGGGTTTCACCATTTTTATGTCTCTATCTAGTCGCAGAGAGCCCGAAGAAGCAGAAGATGCAACAAAAGGTAGGGACGTTTTCAATGAAAAGCCACCGGCAGAAGAACTTTTGGCAGTCTCAGATCTAGGAAAAGCTGCGACGACGTCTCTTCCTGACAGCGTGGTGAGTTTCTTTCCCTTGTTTTCTTTTTGAACCAAATATTTTTTCTTTTCAAACTAACAAGCATGCATGTATGTGTTTTTGCGTTTTTTTGTGCAGAAAATGTGATATTATATCAATATGTATGCCCTTGTGAAGAGTTATTCTTTTTGATGTCCTAATGTGAATTTCAAATTCCATTTCTCCTAACTGTATACAATAGTTTTGCATCTCTCTTTAACTGATGCTTTTAATAGAAGTATTTTTATTTGTTGAAGAAACTTCATGCAGTATGTTTGTTAAAATTTGACTCAGTATGTCTAACAATAAAGTTTAAACTCTAGGTGTTGCATTCATCACTTGGTGATATTCACTTGAGATTATACCCAGAAGAATGCCCAAAGACGGTTGAGAACTTCACTACACATTGTAGGAATGGCTATTATGACAATCTCATATTCCACAGAGTAATTAAAGGATTTATGATACAAACGGGTGATCCACTAGGAGATGGCACAGGTGGACAATCTATATGGGGGAGAGAATTTGAAGATGAGTTCCACAAAAGGTAAGTTATCATGCTAAGCCTTGAATAATTTCGTTGCTTTTATCTTGCTCTTCATTTTGTTATCAGGAAACATTTTAATATTTTGGCATTGTTGGTTATCAAAATATGTCCCAAGAGAACAGTTGCTTATTAGGTTTAATGACCTATAAGTTGTGATCCCAGGAAGAGGTGGATCAGGTGACACTACCATAGGATTCTTTGGTGACGTCGGTTATGAAATTTTGGACCAAATTAGATGTGTTAAAGCTTGTTGCATATCTATGTTCTGAGTTTTCTGACAAGGGTGGATGCACTACTGTTTGAGCCGATACCAGTTCTATCACTCTAGTGTTTCCTTTCTGGATCACCGCTTTCAAAGAATAACTTGGCTGTACAAAACTTGATGTTCATCCATAAAATCTCGTTGACTCATGCTCAAACCCCCTAAAAATCATATTTGGGAACTAATTCAAACATCAGATTTCATTATATTCCCTCTGTTGCTTCCATGAAGGTAGTTCTAGCTGGAATAACGAACATCAACTGCCAATATAGTGCTTCTGTTTTTAAAATATAGTTAAAATCTCAAGGGTACTACTGTGAATCCCTATCTTCTCCAAAGGAAAATTCATGTTTGGGAGATAAGTTTCTATTTGCTTTTCTTTGACTTGCTGTTGCTTAATCGTTTACTATGTTATCTAGTACTTATAATTGATTCCTGATTATTATCAAGTACTTATAATTGCTTTCTTTATTTTGGTGATCAGATAAAATTTTGTTACTTTGTTAGTCTTACATAATATGATTTCTAACTTAAAAAGGGACAAAACCCCTGACAGATAATTGATGCTTTTAAAAGGTGATGAAGCTAATTAATCTATATGTAGTTAGCAGATTGGATAATCATTGTTAAGGGTTACTCAAACATGTACCATTGAAGCAGTCATGATTGCGAATTACCAATTATCTGGTGGCTGCTGTAGTATAAAATACTATACTGATCAGTCAGTTGTGCCAGTATTTTGCTCATCCAATGCTATTGTAACAATATCTATTTGAACATGAAATCAATTCTTTATCTTTTCATGGAAATGCATTGCATTATATAATAGTCAGGGACAACCTAACTGGGAAGTTGGAGACTTTGTGGTTGATAATTCTCTTAACATCTGCAATAATCCTTTTTCGCTAGTGTTTAAGTATTTTACAGAGACTGTACTCCTGAGTTCCCCGAACAGGCCCATTTCCTGATTTGATTCACTCTGGGCATATGACCTTAGTGAAAGATGGGAAACTATGAAATGTCAAGTGAACCTCCAGAAATCACGAGTACCAATTCTACCAGGAGATGGTGTTGATGTTCTGGAAACCCAACCTTTGGAGGTTGCAGAAAGTTGAATGAGCATAATGTAATCAAAAAAATAAATAGAGATAGCTTTGAGAGGATGAATAATTTAAAGGCATAACATATGAGGAAGAGGGAGCATTGCTAGTTGCAATATATTGTACACAGACGGAACAATTTACGCATGTCACTGAGCTTGTACGTAGTGGAATTGTATTGACTATTGAGCATTAGGAGTTGTGATAACATGAGTTGAAAATAGCCAGGGTTTTGATGTAAAGCCCATATCTATTTATACTAGTTCGGAAACTGTGATAGTCATCATGTTTGAAACACCTGTAATGTTGACAAATAAAGCTTCTTTGTATGTGTACAAAGTTGATTGCTTCTTGGGTGTGCTCATGGTAAAATATGAAAAGTTATTTTTCAACCTTCTGTGGAGGAGGCAATGAGGCATGCATGTAGAAGGGCATATAATACTTATGCAAGATCAATACTAGAAACGTTTTGTATGAGAACCTATATTTCTAATTTTTCTTCAATAAAAATATCTATTGGTCGCTAACATTGCATTATATATGGCATTATGCTAATAGAATTAATTTTATGATATAAACTTGCTTTATTATCACATGTTTGGCAGCTCGGCTGGATGTTTCAATATAGGGTTCATATACAAAAATTAATTAAATTATGCTTTGTGTATTTAGAAATAGTCACATCTTTATGTTATTCCTACTGAAGGTTATTAAAGAAGGAAGATTATTAGCCTGATAAGGAATTTGTTTTGTTTGGGCTACATATATATTATTCGACCCATATATTTGAAAAAATCTTGACCTACGAATCAATTTGAGTAGCCTACCTGTAATATGAATGAAAATTATGCTTCTTATTTACTAGCTGAAACATAGACCTACACTACTTTATGATCAAATTCATAAATTTCTCTTACACAAAAGTTCCAGGGGAAACAGGTTGTTTTCTGCGGTTTTGTCTATGGTCACACCCATTAATAAATATAGGCGAGCCACATGACAACTGCACAAGCCTACAATGGTTTCTAGGCCACATTCAATAGGACACAAAGCAATGATAATAAATAATTAGACAGCACAATAGACCAAACATTTAGAAAGAAATCAAAAGTCTTCCACAAGGTCTTAAAATTATTGAACTTCAGTATCCAAAATCTCCATCAATAATTTCAAGTCCTCTAATCTAGCGAGATAGCAATAACGATACAACTAATAATCCCTTGATTAGATAATCTAGAGTTATTTAATCTAAACAAAAGAAAAAGGGCAGGCATCAAGAATTTGAAAACTAGCTTTCCAAAAAGGTTGAGCTCGACGGCTCTAAAGAAACCCAATATACATGTTACATGATGGAATAACATTACTCATGCAATTATTATATTTATATGAAATTTCTACAAAATAACATACAACAGTTGATAATGCATTTACAAAACGGTTCCTTTGGGTCCATAACAATTATTGTTTTATCAAATTTAATTTTGGGTGTCAGTTTTTTAAGCTAATCCTTGTAAATATTATATCCAATACATCATTCACATTGTGGTTAATCCTCAGCATAACGATTCAAATACCTAGTGGCTGATCCACATAATATAGTGTCCAATACATTACTTCCCTGGTGGATAATCTTCATCACAATGGTCTAGAACATAGATACCGGTGTCTAATCCTCGTGATAGTGGTGTTGCACATTGATATCCTTTGGCTAATTGATATAGAAGGGACAAGATGTGATGGGAATTGGGGTAGAACTAAGAAAAAATAAAGGGATAAATATGTTTTAGGCATCTCATCACTAAAATCTGATGATCATTAACTTCAACACCTGGCACATGAAGGATTTGTTTTCAAACCACACGTCCAGGTAGTCACACACTCTTGTAATTCTCATGCAAAAGATTTTAATGATGGAACAAACTAAAATGTTTATTCAATCACGTGTAATTATAAAAAAGTTAAACAATAGACTCATATTTTTAGAAGAAAAAATAAACATCTATTCCAACTCTTACCAAGCTTTTAATAGTGCTCAAATAAATAGAAGAGTTTTCCTTAGAAGTAACAGTCAAGCTAATCCTTATGTTTGTTGTATTTCACTTCAAATCATATAGGTATAAATGTGCATTTGTTTATATCAATTAATCATTAAATCGATCAAGAATTTCATAAACCTTTTCATAAGAACATGTTTAATATTATATGACAGACTAACATGCCATGTGATGCGAAAGGAAAGTTTAGGGTTGGTAGTGGAAATCTAGGAATTTGTCGAAGAAATTGATAAAAAAGAAAGCAAAAGATTTGGGCTTCACACCCAGGTGAATCACTCGCAAATCACTTGCAGACTTTAGGCAAATCATGTAAAGAGATTCTTATAATCTTAGAGATGATTTTACACAAATTATTCCCTCAATTCGTTGATTTCTAAAGTTGCATGCATGGCCTTGGTTATAGAAAAAAAACCCAAGCCTAACTAGACTCATACTTAAAACGTCTAAAAGAGATTTAATCTCAAAAGAAAACCAAAAGACCAAAAGTCAAGATACTTAAAATAATGAATCTCAAACAAACGCAAACACCTAAAATAAATAAAAAGAGAAGCTAGATCTAATTAAAATCCAAAATCATTCTTCGACAATAAGGTCATAGAATAGTATTCCTAGCAACTTTCTACTACTTTGGATCATTCATCTTGGATGAATGACGATGCTGATGGTCATCCAATATATCCGAGTAAAGTTGCTCGTCACCTCATCTGCAACCAAAACAATCTGAATCCGGTTATCCTCTCTAGCGAACTAAGTGTTACGCATCACTCCCCAGTTTGTTAAGGGAAACAGAAGAGTGATAAATACACACATATTTAAGTCTAATTAGGATTTACCCTTCCTAATTAAATATGTTAATCATATGTGGTAGAACTGCAGGTTATTTTGCTTCTAACTAATAATGAGCGACTACAATGATATCATTTACACTCTTAAGATTATCAAGTAGGACAATAAGGAGAGCCTAAAAGTCTTAACAAATTATAAAAGTGCAAACGTATGAAAAGGAATGGAAATGACAAGGATAGAAAACTGATGAACTGAAATCTGATTAAGTAGAGAACGCCGGTCTTATAAGGAAAATCTTTAAGGTAAATCTCCGTACCTAACGGATATTTCGAAAAACAATAACAACCAGAAAAAATTTGTCAGCAAGACTGCTTGTGTAAGTTTTCCCAACAAGAGTAGAATAACATGAATATGAATTGTATGGTAAAATAACAGTATGGAAGCATTTAAGACAATAAACATATGGAATGCAACTCTAAAACATATATTGCGGTATGAATAGGTATATATATCATTACTAAAAAGCATGAACAGTGATAAATGGTAGCGAACAAATAGGTAATGATTAAACAAGGTAAATACTAATGAGTTTGTGTTACAAATATAACATTAACAGTGATGCTCGTATTCTAGTGTTGAGCTCATATTTAAGGATACAATATGCAACATACGAGCATCATCCCTACCGCATGATGCTAATTTGGTTTAAGTACAATCAAATACAGTCTGAGTGTGATAATAGATGAGTGATCTCTAGTTGTTCCCACATCTTATGTGATCATAAGTTTTTTAATCCCCGCGAGGTTATGTCAGCTATACTAATAAGTCAGATTCATATCAGGTTATCTCAGATTCACTTTAGATTCATGGTTTTTTCCGACGTTGGTTCGGTTATGTGTCAAGTAAGCAAGTACGGTATCAAATACATTAATTAGGTTCAATAATCAGGTGCATGATTAAATACGATACGAGGATCATGTATAATAATCAAATACGATGATCAGGTATGGTAAACATGTCATTCAGTCCATTGTTTACAAGTAGTTTACTATAGTTTACAAGAGACGACAATTATTATTCAAGAGAATGTAAACGCAAACAGGTTAAACATGATTTGAAACTAATTCAAAGGATATGATATTATGCACCTATTGTAGTGTGATTTGCAAGTAAATTATTCACAAACCAAAAGAGAGAAATGGACCAATTATGTTTTATGATATATAAGGCTTTAAAACGTTTAGTTATCAAACTTCTGCGCTAGACACCAATAGGAAAGGGAGGAAATAGTCATGTAAATGTAATGAAAATGATTCGAATGGACACAAACAAACAACTAATGTTAAGCCTTAGAAATCCAAGCAAATTACGTAATCTTATTATTAGAATCATGCAATCTACATATAAAAAGTATACACGTGGAATCCATCAACATCAACTACTGGAACAAATGCTCAAATTCAAATTTGTATTGGGCCAATACATGTTTCCTTCTCTAATGTCATAACTGAACTAGGTTGTTGATTCATGAAGAAAATAGAAAACTTGCCCAAAAGGTATTATATATGTAGCAAATAGTAAACAATTTTAGATTGTCACTATAGGCACATTAAAAATAGATAACTTAGGTTACCATAAGATGTGAGTTTTGGTTACATGCACACCGATGATGTCAACCATAAACAAATGTGTCTTACACCATCTTGGAAAACATGAAAACTTTTAGTTTTTTATTATGCATGGAAAATCAAAGGATTGAGGAACATCTTTCCAAGCAAAATAAAGTTCCTTGGTTTTTTAATGCTAAAGTGATTTGTGATTGAAGTGATGCAAAATACAATTCTTAAGTCTCTTATGAAGAATTAAGATATTGATTCAAAACAAACAGCATACCAAAATCATAAATTAAATATAAAGGAAAAGGAAACTTAGAATGGTTTGATCATCGTTGCAACAATCTGTCAAACATGTGATGTGTGTTGTTGCTGCTTTCATTATTTTTGCTTGTTGATGTTGATTTTTGCCGCAGCAGTAGCTATTACGGCTGCGGTAGCTGGTGCTGCGACTGATGCGACTGCGGTTGTTCCCTGTTGTGACTGCGGTTGATAATGTTGCTGATATTGCAACTACCGGTTTCTAATAAAGAGGAAGAAGATGGATGGAGCTGAGAGAAAGATTTAGGTTTTGGATTTTTATATGTTTTTATAGAGATTGGAAGCGAGCTTAAGTTATGGAAAGAGGATGCGTGGAAGAGAAAGAAGGAGAGGGAGAGAATGTGAGTATGGCTATTTTTAAAGAGTAATGGATGAGTGGGGTTGAGTTGGGTTCAGATTTAGTTCAATAGGGTTAACGATTAAAATATTTAAAAATGAAAAACAAAAGTATGAAAAATCACCAAAATTTCTTAAAAAAATTATTTGGAATAATTTTGATTTTTAAAATACTATATTTTGTTATAGAAAACTAACATGATAGATTTGGGCCATTACAACAAATAAATCCGGTAACCTCTCATTCTCTAAGATGTTATGTCTTCTCAAATCGGTGTCAATGTGGTGGTGTTAGAAGCGAAAATAAAGTGTGAGGTGGATTTACTATGGAAGAATGTGCAAGACTGGAAATAACAGTTGGATAATCCATAGGAGGATGTGATGGAGTCAAATCATTGACATTGAAAGCTAGACCAAGGTTAAGCTCTCGTGGGATATTCAACTTATAAACGCTAGAATCCATCTTTCAAAGAACTTTGTAGGAACTTATTTATTGGACATAAGCTTCTTTGTGATTTCTATAGTAAACCTCTTTGGGCAAAGTCCAAGCATCACCTCATCCCAATTGGAAGTTCTTGCAACTTTTTATGTGGATCTGTAGCAGAATTATAATCATCATAGTAAATTGTAATTTTCTATGTATCTTAATATACAAATCATGCAAATGATGTGCAACGAACTTAGCAAATGCATTAGAACTCTCTCTTACGAGTAATGTAAGCAAATCTATGTGTTTCTTCAATTTACAACCAGTGATAACCTTAAATGAACTCAAACCCATGGATCTACTCATGAAACTGATGCGGATCTCGTATCAGAAACTGTTATATGCAAACTCTGCCATAGGAAGCACACGATATGACCACCAACAAGACATCCTAACAAATCCGTCAAATGGCAGTATACCATCTTTATTTGCCTTTAGTTTGTTGATGGTAAGTTATGCAAAATTGAAGTACAATGGTTTCTTCCAAATTGTCCTCCAAAAGTAACTCGTAAACCTAACATCTTAGTCAAAAACTATGGTTTTGGAAAGACCGTGTATCAAACTATCTTTTTTAAGAAAGAGGTACACAATATAAGAAGTATTGGCAATCTTGATGCATGGAATAAAGTGTGCCATCTTAGAAATATATCCATAACAACTAAGATCGAATCATGTTTTCTAAACGTGCGAGGGAAGCCTAATAAAGTTCATGCTAACATGCTCTTATGGGGCAAAGGGTATTGGTTACGGTGTGTATAATTCATTATTCTGTTTCCTACCTTTGGCTGCCCAACAAACTTGACAATGAGACAACCCTTGCAACATCTCGCTTGATGTGTAGCTAATAAAGCTTGATGTGTAGCTAATAAAACTGATCCTCCATCATGATATAGTCCTATGCTTGTGAAAGTATCCAATAGAATTTTTTCCTTTAGGAGTATGGTAGGTAAAGAGTAAGAGAAGCTATGTGATGCGTTCTGAGAGTTTAGGCCAACTAAGGGCATTTTTTTGTAATTTCTGACTTTGGGGGGTTATTTTATGCAAATCTGAAAATAGGAGGGCTTTTGTGCAAAAACTGCACTTATGTGTGCAATTAAGCTTGGCCGGCCCTAGGGGTGGGGTTTTCATGTTGATTTTAAGATTGAAAACCCTAGGCAAGTTTACCACCTTTGGAGATTTGAACTTTCATCTCGAAGAGAAAGTTAGGAGATCGCCTCATCTCAAATCGAGGCCTTATCTTTGTTTTCCAGATCCGAAAATATATAAAATTTTCCGTTTTTCTTTCTCTTCTTCACTAAAAATCTCCATTTTCCCTTCAAACAAGCCATAGATTGTATCAAAGTGGTATCAGATCGGTCGATCTATGGCGACCACAAGAGCGAAAGGCAAGATGGATGTGTTGGATGAGAAAATTGATGGCGCCATCCAAGGACTAATGAAGATGGTGGAAGAACAAAGGGCCGAGATGGATCAGAGATTCTCTCAACTTATGGAGGCTTTGGGGCAAACAAATCTGAAAATCGATGCTTTGTTGCGACAGAGGAGTCCAAAACAGATCGACACCCTAGATCTGGAGAAAAAGGCGGTGAAGGCGAAGGAGAAAATAGATCCTATGCACGAGGGACTCCTTTCGGATGCGGATCAAGTGACGGTTGAAGAAGATTTTGACTTCCAAGAGGGCGAGGGAACGCTACCGGAGATCTACGGTGGCCCAAGGAGGGAAAGAGCAGACGACGAGTTGCAACATGGTCCGTCAGGGGATCGCATGCCTCTGGCAAGCCGCCAACCAGGCGACGAGCCCCTGGCGACTCGCCAGGGCCCGACGATGGCCCGGGCGGCTCGCCAAGGGCATTCCGGGCCTCTGGCGGCCCCGCCAGGGCCCCGCTTTCTGGAATCGGGCCGCCGGCCACTTCTGGAGCCACCTGTGGCCCATCGGGAGAGGTTTGGTCAGCGAGGGGACTTCATCGATGGTTTTGATGGATCTCCGGATGGTTGGGGTTGATTTCTCCGAAGAAGGACCCCAGGAGTGCGAGGCAGAGCTTGCGGACCATGAATGGGACTTGGGGGATGACCGAGATTACTACGAGATGGAGGAGATGATTGGGGTGGCAGCATGAGGAATGGGAGAGGGAGAGACCCTAGGTACAGAGTACCAGGCCATCCATCACATTGACGACCTGATTACTAGCGGGGAATGGGAGCCCAGGAGGGGTTTCTGCAGAAAACCGGGTCAGAAAGCTGAAGGTGCCCATTTTTGAGGGAGAGGACCCAGATTCGTGGTTGTACTGGGTAGAGAGATATTTGAGATATCCGTGGTACCTGAGGAGGAGTGGTACCTGAGGCCATCCCCACATCGACGACTTGACTACCAGCGGGGAAGGGGAGCTCCAGGATGGTTTTCTGCGGAAAACCGAGTCAGAAAGCTGAAGATGCCCATTTTCGAGGGAGATGACCCAGATTCATGGTTGTACCTGGTAGAGAGATATTTTGAGATATACATGGTACCTGGGAAGGAGTGGATTAGGGCCGTTGGGTCTGCTTGAAAGGGGAGGCTTTGTCGTGGTATCGATGGACACAGCAGGACCAGCCTTTTCACTCTTAAGAGGAATTTGCCGCGCTCTTAATGGAGCAATTTGGGGAGATCCAGACGGGCAATGTATTTGAGAGATTGTATGATTTGAGGCAGTATGGGCGAGTGAGGGAGTATATCAAGAAGTTTGAGATGCTGGTGAGCCGGATCAGCAGCGTGTCGAGAGAGTCATTGAAGGAAAATTTCATGAAGGGGTTGAAGCCGACTATCAGATCAGATGTGAGGGTCCATAGACCGACAAGTTTGCAGGCTTGCATGAGTCTAGAGGATTGTGGAGGACAGACTGGATCAGGAGATGAAGGCACGCGAAGCGTGGGGAGGATCAGCTTTCAAGGAACAGGCGCCTGGAGGGGGACAAAAGGTGCCCACAACCACATGAGGAGTACCAGTTAGCAGGAGAAGGGAGTAGAGCCACGACCTGGGGGCATACGCGGCGGATGATGGAGGCTGAGGTCCGGGATAAACGTGTCAGGGATATGTGCTTCAAGTGCGACGAGAATTCTCTCCAGGGCATAGATGCGGTGACCAGATGCTACAAATTTTGATCGTGAATGATGAGGAGGAGGAGGAGAACATGATAATGCTAGAAGCTGGCAGGAGGAGGATCAAGAGCACATGCATGAGTAGCCCGTCCGCGTACTTCATGCACCACATTGAGTACAAGGTGGTTCTTCGGGGGCGGAGTAATGATGTGTTCTGAGAGTTTAAGCCCACTAAGGGCGTTTTTTTGTAATTTCTGAATTTTGGGGGGTTATTTTATGCAAATCTGAAAATAGGAGGCTTTTGTGCTATTAAGCTTGGCCGGCCCTAGGGGTGGGTTTTTCATGTTGATTTTAAGATTGAAAACCCTAGGCAAGTTTGCCACTTTTGGAGATTTAAACTTTCATCTCGAAGAGAAAGTTAGGAGATCGTCTCATCTCGAATCGAGGTCTTATCTTTGTTTTCCAGATCCGAAAATATATAAAATTTCCTTTTTTCTTGCTCTTCACTAAAAATCCCCATTTTCCCTTCAAACAAGCCCTAGATCGTATCACTATGCAAGCACATACAGGGACACGACGTGAAGTGTTTGGAACACAAAAAATGTTAATAAATAGCCATTGATAACAACATGAATGGGAGGATACTAAATCAAAGAAGTGTGAAACTCATTAATGTTCTAACAAGGAGGATAATCATGTATAAGTCACTTAAATCATATCTCATGTGATGCATGATGATGCTTTTCTTATTTAACACATCAGCGGGTTTATTTTCAACACATGCATGATATTGACGAACAAAAGTGTGCTGATGAATGTACTTTTACCACATTATGTATCGGTACCTTTTATGAGTTAACTAGAAATAACCCGTGCACAGAGTGCACGGCCAAACAAAGGATGCGGTGGACGCTTGCAACCGACAAAAGAGAGAGAAGAGTGAGTGTGTTTGGCGGTATCGTCTGGGTAAAAAAGTGAAAAGCAGGGGTTCAAAGTGCAAAAACATGTATGGTACCAAATAGGAAAGGCTCAATGGCACACCTGTAATTAGTTTAGAGATGGAGTGGCTTTTTTGGTTTCATGAAAAATAGATGGCACGAATGAAATTAAGAAAAAAAAGCAATGGACATTGTTTGGGTTCTCAACCACCACACCCCAAAACAAAAACCCAAAACACACCCACATCCAAGGGGGGCCCCACAATCTCATATGACACAACAATGACCCATCATTTGTCCCAGTCAACTTGTGACTGGGACAAAGGCCATCTTTTGTATAATAGATGTGTTTAAGGACCTGATGATCGGTGTAGAAAATGAACTCCTTAGGTAGAAAAAATTGAAGCTAGTATCTCAAACTTTGCACAATAGCATAAAACTCTCGATTATAATTCTTCTAGCATTACCTAGCCTCATTTAATTTCTCAATGAAGTAAGCGAGTGGATGCTCCTAGTGGCTTAACACCCTCTATACATACAGCCGAAGCATCACAAGTTACATTAAAAACTTTTGAGAAATCAGGAGGGTGAATGATATTGGTAGTAGTCAACTTCTTTTTAATCTCCTTGGAATACCCGCTCAGCAGATTTAATCCATACAAATTCTTCTTTCTTGAGATAATAAGTGATTAGAGCCATAATGGTAGTAAAACCCCCTAACAAACCTCATATAAAAGTAGCCAACTCATGAAAACTCCAAGCATCATGAATTGTAGTAGACTAGTAGTAGGCCAATCCCTAACAGCATTGACTTTCCGGATTTGCTAGAACTCTCCTACTGGAAACAATGAATCCTATGAAGTATGCAGATGTGGTCAAGAACTTGTACTTTCAAATTAACATAGTTTCTCACAAAATCTTTAAAAATAGAGTCAAATGAAAAAGAGGATCTTTCTGGATTTGACTAAATACCAGTATATCATCAGCGTAGACAACTACAAACTTGCCTAAAGAAGACGTAACACATGAGTCTTGGCCCTCGTAAAAGTATTACGAGAATTGGACAAACTGAAGGGTATGACTAACCATTCATATAAATCTTTAGAGGTAATTTTTATTTAGCTACTTTGCGGACATGTAGCTGATAATACCCACGCTCAAGGTTAATAAGCAATCTTGGAGAATATACTCGATCAAGCTATCATATCTAATATATCAAGTCTAGAAATGAGAAACATATAATTGGTCGTTATGTGGTTGATGGCCTAACTGTCCATGCACATCCCACTATCATTTTTCTTATATGTATATACTGCATAAACGGCACATTGACTCAAACTCTATCAAATAAAATCTTTTTACAACTCAACAACCTGTCTTCTAAGCTTATTATGTACGGTAGGATTCATCCTATAGTGTGACAAATTATATATATGGATTCTGGCACAACATCAATAACATGCTAGATATCTCTAAGGCGAGAAAGCTCGTCAGGTAACTGATGCGGATCCGGATCCGCATCCACAAGGGGAAGGGACCGACGGCTACTTGGGTGGGACCCACCCCCCTTTAGTCACTTACGTGCGCCGTAGGAGGCACGATTGCACGTAGGAGGGTTAGTTAGGGGTATTCTAATCATTTTAGACTAGATTAGTAATTCCCCACTTTTCTATAAATTAGGGCTAGCCGTCTTTATTTTATTTTATGCTTATTTTGTGAAGAACAATTGTAAGCGTCATTTGTGAGGGTGTTTAGGCTTTGTTCCGTGCATTCAAAGCTAGGAGAGCGAGTCTCCTCTCGAAAGAGGCTCATTTATCAACTATTTTCTTCGTTCTTCGCAATTTAAGATCCAAAAATTCCACCTTTTTATATTTTTTCCTCTTTAAATTCTGAAATTAATTGATACGAAACCCTAGTTCGTATCAAATTGGTATCAGAGCGTTGAGATCCAATGGCGACGAGCACGAGGTCAAAGGCGGATGGCGTGGATGAGAAGGTACAAGGGCTTCGGGAAGAATTCAACCGGGAGATCGAGGGGTTGAAGAAAACCCTAGGGGAATCCCTCAAGGACCATGCGCATTCACAGGAGGACATCCAAGTCGAACTTCGGGCGATGAGGAGGGATGCCGCGCAAGCGGGACGCGACATCCAAGGGCTAAAGGAGGCAACTTTAGATCTGAAAGAGGCAACTTCAGATCTGAAAATTTTGAGGGAGGCTACATCGTCAATTCCGGAGATAAAGGCTATGCTCCAAGCCCTCACAATGGAGAGGGGAAGAGATCGGGGCAAGGGGATTCAAGGAGGAGAAAATCAAGGAGATTCTACCCTTGAATCAGCAAATTGGGAGCAACCGGAGGGAATGACGGCTACGACAACAATTTGGGAGCGAAACACAACCCCCCAAAACCCTAGGAGGGCCGGCCAGCAGGAAATTGGTCCGGCAGGCCCTCCTAGGCCTGCAGGTACAGCCGCCAGGCCCTGCAGGGCCTGCGGCAGGGCCCAGCGGGCCTGCCGCAGCTGCGGCAGGGCCCAGCGGGCCTGCCGCAGCTACGGCAGGCCCGGCCGAGCCTGTCGCAGCCTTTGCGGGCCCGTTCGGACCTGCCACAGTCACGGCAGGCCCAAACAGGCCCGCTGGAGGCCCATGGGGGCCCGCCGCAGTTCAGACAGCCCCCTGGGGGCCCGCGACGACGCCGACAGCCCCCTGGGGGCCCGCAGCAGCACAAACAGCCCCGTGGGGGCAAAACGAAGGCGGATGGGCCCGAGACGCGACGATTGGGGCTCCAGTAGCCCAATTTTGGGGACCAGATGCTCACCCACAGGTGCCGAGGCCGCAGGTTGATCCCAGACAGGTTTTTGATGGCTTTCCGGGGCGGGGGCAAGGCCCGGGAGGCTATTTTGGAGGACGGACAGCACCGGTACAGCCACACAGAGGGGCAGGAGGGCCCGGGTGGGCGCGACAGCAGGAGTTTCCGGGGTACCATTACCAGCCCGAGGCGTGGGAGCGACCCGGGTGGCCCGAGGAGCTGTACGGGGCTGACGGAGGAGGGCCCGTTGAGGCAGTCGGCGGGGGATTCGGCCGTGGGGGAGACCGCGGTAGAGATGGGGGTCCACAGGGAGACATTAATGCAGACCGCCGCCTCATGAAGTTGAAGATGCCGATTTTTGACGGCGCAGACCCTGACGGATGGATCTACCGGGCGGAGCGGTACTTCCAGGTGATGAGACTGACAGAGGAGGAGGTCCTGAGAGCCATAGGGATCTACTTCGAGGGGAAGGCGTTGGCATGGTATAGGTGGAAGGCGGCACGGACACCCTTTCGCACTTGGGAGGAGCTCTCCGCACTGATACTAGACCGGTTCCAGGATACTCCAGGGGGAGATTTCTACGAGCAGTTATCTGCTCTGAGGCAGGAGGGAACGGTCCGGGATTATGTAGAGAAGTTCGAGATGCTGAATAGTAGGGTGAAGGGGGTGACTGACGAGGTGATGATCGGGAATTTTATGAGGGGGTTGAAGCCCTCTATCCGAGCAGAGCTGAGGATGCAGAGTCCGGGGACACTGGAGGATGTCCTTCGCCTGGCCCACAAGGCGGAGGAGAAGCATGCGGAGGAGAGGAGCACTCGGGGTACTTGGGGAGCCCAGGGCCAGCATAGTCAGACAGCACCGGTCCCACCTCCGGGGGTTACAGTAGCACCAGGGGACGCGGGAATGAAGAGAGAGGAAACCCGACCAGTGATTCCTGGTAGGCGGATGACTGAGGCTGATATGAGGGCGAGGCGTGCTGCAGGCCTCTGTTTCAGATGCGATGAGAAGTTCAGTCCCGGTCATCGATGTGCGAGCAGGCTGATGCAGATTGTGCTAATGCCGGACGAGGGGGAGTATGCAGATGAGAGAGGGCCAGTGATGACGGAAGAGAGCGAGGTTGAGCATGCACATCTGGATGTAGCAGAGGTGTCCCTGAACTCCTTGGTAGGGGTAACCACGAACCATACCATGAAGTTGTCAGGACGATTAGACGACGCGCCGGTGACGGTACTCATAGACAGTGGGGCCACCCACAACTTCATCTCTCGACATTTGGTGGATCGTCATCAGTTGCCGATAAGCACCTTGGAGACGTTTACGGTCCTCTCAGGGACAGGGAGGAGAGAGGAGAGCAGTGGGATGTGCAAGGGGCTGAGTCTGACCGTACAAGGGGTGCAGATCATAGAGGACTTCTTGCCCCTAGAGTTGGACAATATTGATGTGATTTTGGGCGTGCAGTGGCTGAGGGGGTTGGGCGAGGTGAAGATGAATTGGAAGCAGCTTAGGATGGAATTCCAGGAGGGGGGTCGCACGGTGGTTCTGACAGGTGACCCTAGCCTCTGTTTTCCCTCGGGGGCCTTCAAAGCCAGATTTCCACCTTGAGGACAAGGTGGCTCTTTTAGGGGGAGGTATTGATGCGGATCCGGATCCGCATCCACAAGGGGAAGGGACCGACGGCTACTTGGGTGGGACCCACCCCCCTTTAGTCACTTACGTGCGCCGTAGGAGGCACGATTGCACGTAGGAGGGTTAGTTAGGGGTATTCTAGTCATTTTAGACTAGATTAGTAATTCCCCACTTTTCTATAAATTAGGGCTAGCCGTCTTTATTTTATTTTATGCTTATTTTGTGAAGAACAATTGTAAGCGTCATTTGTGAGGGTGTTTAGGCTTTGTTCCGTGCATTCAAAGCTAGGAGAGCGAGTCTCCTCTCGAAAGAGGCTCATTTATCAACTATTTTCTTCGTTCTTCACAATTTAAGATCCAAAAATTCCACCTTTTTATATTTTTTCCTCTTTAAATTCTGAAATTAATTGATACGAAACCCTAGTTCGTATCAGTAACTCATTTGGTGGCATATCATTAAAAATGGTTAGAATATGATGAATTTTAAAAGGGAATTCTGCAAGTTTATTGGGAGACTTGCGAGTGGCAATAATGTCTACACCTTTGCGACTCTTCCCACGAAAATGATTCTTACCTATAAGATGAAGGTGTTTCTTGCTCGCCTTCTTGGAGTTCAACCTGTTCTTTTAAGCATCAACTTGATTTTTGGGTTGGAATGTGATAAACATAATTTTCTTCGCATTACACAAATAATTTTCTTCGCATTACACATAAATACGTGTGTTCGATCTTCCATAATTCCTCACGTCCAGGTCATACAACAAGGCTTACGTAGCAAAATATTTGTGTACATCAATATTACACCAAATATGATCTTGATATCTAAAAGTTGGATAAGTACTAAATATTGTTGGTTAACTGAATGAGCGGTCTTATCAACCCAAGTAAACGGTATATGATAGTGGACAAGAATTTGCTTTTAGACTTGTTCTCTCGAAAGTCAACTTGACGACAATATTAACCCAACTACCTTCATCACTTATCAGTTGATACTGGTCACCAATATTGATATAGGTATAAAAATATGAGTTCTACGCCAATTTTCCTTACCTCTAGCTGTAATAAGCAAACACCTGAAGACATTCGGTAGAGCGCTGAACTCAAATAAGTCTTCATATCCATCACAATCAATGTTCTTAGGTGCATAGATGTCAACTATCTCACAATCATTTGAATCCTCACGAGCCTATATCAGTTGACTTTGAGTGGGATATTAGTAAGCATGGTGACAATAACACTGACATAATTCTTGATCCCTTTACACATTGCTGTGAAGGCTCACCAGTCACATCTTTACTTATTCCTTTTCAACCGTTGTATTGGGTTTAGCATTATTCTTAAACTGTCACTTAGATTGCTTCCTTGTTTTAAAAGTGAACTCCTTATCTAATGGCGTCCTTAAACATGACTCAAGATCATATGATAACTGGAACACCTCACCTAGAGTTTCCACTCCGTATGAGAGCATTTTGCATTGGAGTGCAGGCTTCAGTCTTGTGCGAAATCTAGAAAGGCTAAATCGATTGTTTTTCTGTGCATCATACCTAACAAGTAAATCATTAAAATTGTTCATATACTCTCTTCTAAATATGATACTTTGGTGAAGTCTGTTAAATCGATCAAATATGCGGCCTCAATTAGACTTGAAAGGATATTTCCCCCTAAACTTGGTCTTCATGTCATCGCATGTATCTGATGGAATCACATATTTCCATACTTGCAGTTTTGGCCCATTTGGGGCATTTTTTGTAATTTTCGGATTTCTAGTGTCTTTTTGTAATTTCAGTTTTAGATGGTCTTTTTTGTAATTTGTTATTTTCAGTTTATTATTTATAGGGGCTGGGGGATTAGGTATTCTCATGTGAATTTGGTGAAGAAACTTGTGAGAGGTTCAGAGAATTCACTCGTTTATTAGAAAGTGTCGGCGTCCTCAAGAATTGGCTTCTTAGTATTTCCTTTCGAAAGATCTCAAGTTTACCTTTGAGATGCTCAAGTTTTCGAAAGATCTCAAGGTCCTTTCGAAAGATCTCAAGTTTACCTTTGTATTTCCTTTATTTTCAAAGTATCTTCAGTAAAAATCTTTCCTTTTCCCAAAATTCTCTATAAAACCTTAAAAATCCTACCTTTCTTATAAAAACCCAACCTTTCTATCAAAACCCTAATTTTCTACCCTAAAACCCCACAAAAACCTTATCAAGTGGTATCAGAGCAACGATATCGGTATTAATAGCAGCGGATCTGAAGAAATCTATGGAGGAATTCAGACCCGAGGTCAAGGCATCGATGAAAGGGCTTGAGGTGCGGATGGATGCAAAATTTGAAACCTTCATATAGACCATGATGCAACAACTAGCAGATCTAAAGACAACAACTTTGGCGAAAAAATCGAATTTAGGTGAAAATCCCGATCTAGGGCAAAAGGGGACAACTTTGACGCTAACGCAATAAATTTCATATATAAAGGTATCGAAAAATTCAGATTTGGATAAAAACCCAGATTTAGGGCAAAAGGCGGCAACTTGGACACGAAAGAGGGAAATATCAGCCCTTTTGATGAGGAGATCCATCCCGAAAGCGATCCAGCTTCAGATTGAACATCAATTACAACTCCGAAGCGAATTAGAACATCAATGAAGCGGCAGGAGACAACGACAGACACGACAACCCTCAGCATGTTGCCCTACAGGGGCTGGCCGCGACCCTATAGTGGCTGCCCTACAAGAGCTGCACGCAGTCTCGCGGCACACCAGGGCATGTGCGCAAGTTTGCTGGGCCTGTCATGGGCCGACGACATTTTTGCAGGCCCACTATGGCCCGTCGACGTGGTTAAGGGGCCCCAAGGCCCATGGTTTGCACATGGCAATCTCCTGAGCATCGGCATTGGTGTTTTGGGCGCGAAGAACCTTTGACCCGGCTGGACGATCACCATGACGTCTGTCCGGACGTCGTTGATGGCATGGAAACCAACCCTACCATTTTGATCAGGAGGGGACGAGCGTCATCAGTCGAAAAACGCCGGCCTACGTACTTCATGTACCATCTTGAGAACAATGTGGGTTTTCAAGGACGGAGTAACGATGGAATCACATATTTTTATATTTGCAGTTTTGGCCCATTTGGGGCATTTTCGTAATTTTCAAATTTCTAGAGATTTTTTTTTGTAATTTTCAGTTTTAAAGGGTCTTCTGTAGTTTGTTATTTTCAGTTTATTATTTATAGGAGGCTAGGGGGTTAGGGATTCTCATGTGAATTTGGTGAAGAAACTTGTGAGACGTTAAGAGAATTTCCTCGTTTATTGCAGAGTGCGGTCGTCCTCTAGAATTGACGACTTGAAAGAGCGAGATCCACTTGCAAGATCGCAAATTTACCTTTGTATTCCCTTTATTTTCAGATTATCTTCAATTAAAATCTTTTTCCCCCAAAATATTCTCTCTAAAACCCTAAAAATCCCACCTTTCTATCAAAACCCTAATTTTTTACCCCAAAACCTATAAAAATCCTGATATTCTTTGTCTCTTAACTGAAGTCCAATAAATATTGATTGATTTTGATGTTTCATCTTAGTAAACTTTATCATGCATGTATCAGACATCTTGTCATTCAAAGAAGTGGTTTATATCTGCTAGTTAAATTCAGAAAACCTAAAGATCATAAGTGCCATTAAAAATTATGTATATCTATCTTGACCCTTCGTGTAAGATCATTCCGGTCACACTTGATATCATCATCATAGTTGGCATTTCTTGTAGTCTTTTCCTCCATCCTTGTCTCTATGTGTGCCATTATCATGCATATTACTCACGCGTGCATGTGTATCATCAAGTCATGCCTCTATTGCATCTATACATGCCGTGTATTGCTTAAAAGTAAAAGTTGTGTCTTTCTGATTAGTTTGTATCATCTTATGAATACTCTTCATGGTAATCCTGTTTGAAGTGTCATGGGCTGAGATTCTCCATTAGCCATGTCAGAGCCAACAATCGTATCGCTATGTAAAAGGATGCAACGATAACAATTATAATGCGGAAGCACATGAATGATTGTACAAAATTCTAGATTTAGTAATTATATGATGCTACTAAGTATGAAAATAAATTAAAATCCTAAGTGCTGAAATCTATATGCAAAGTAAAGAAAGTACAATCCTAGGATGATGATGCAACAAAATCAATGAGATCGAAGAAACATTACAATTAACGATAGTAATTATGAAGTTAATCGCAGACTAATAAAAGTGCAAAAGTTAACATTTTTTAGAAAACTTAATTAAGTTTAGAAAGTTATCCAAAAAGCCATAAAGAAACTTGTGTGTAATCGTATGATCCCACAATGTCATTGGAAGGCTAATCCATCGCCTTCTGAATTCAGAATCGCTAGGAGAAACTTTGAAACAGTTAGACCAAAGTTTATGGTTTTGGTTTTTGGTTTAAAACTGGGTGAATTGGCTCAAGTTTGGCTCGACCTGAGACTGAACCAATTGGTGATTGAACCATGCTTGCTGTTGGATCAAAATTGGCTTGGGCTGCTGTCCCCTAGTTCAGATCGGATTCCGATCCTGATCCAAATCTGAAGTCGCTGCTTGCGGAAGACTCTGATGTATTGTCGTTGCTTAATTTGAAGATGAAATCGATGTCGATATTGTGAAGGTGGAGCACAATGATGACGTCACTGATGCTGTAGAATCCTTGTAGGACACCGACTATAAGTTCTAAGGTATTTGAGATGATGGCGAGGTTACTGGAACTTCAACAAATGAAAACAAGGATGAAGAACAGGGCTTTAAAGGCAAAGTGGTTGTTGGAGTGTTGGTTTTGTCGAGATTCTGGGGGAAAAGGAAGATGTCTGATGCTGTAGATGGTGTTATGAGGATGTGGTTATGAAATCAAAGACAGAGGTCGAAGTTGATGTGAATTGAAAACCTTGGACAGTTTCAATTTTGGGTTCTTCAGCTGCTGCTGGTTGAAGACGATGAACGATAACTTTTGCGATTCTAACCCTAATAAAGTAAAAGAAAGAACGAGACGAAAGAACTTAAGGAAGAAAACAAAACATAAAGAGAGGAAGATGATGGGTGAAAAACAGGAATTTAGTTTTGATATTAAATTTGATGCGGAATAGAAGCTTTAGAGTTTGGTGGAAGAAATTTAAGGATGTATAGAAGAAATTGATAAAAATAAAATAAAATATTCGATCTTCACATCTAGGCGAATCATTAACCCACTTTAGGCAAATCACATGCAAAGATTCTCAAAATAGAAACCAAGTTGCAGACAAGACATTATCTATAGGAAAAAAAGTGAAGGTTATCTAGACTCCTATTCAAACTGCTAAAGAGACTCAAACAAAGAGATATAATCCCAAAGGAAAACCAAAAGACCAAAAGCAAAGAAACATAGAAGGAATCCTAAACAAACTCAAAATCACAAAATAAATAAAAAGAGAAGCCTGGCCTAATCTAAATCATAAATCATTCTACTCCAACAAGTCCTCCACGGAGTGGGATTTCCATTTCCATGCTAGAATGTAAGATATAGCAATGCGTAGATGATTATGCATGTAGAAATAATAAAAAACTATTATAACTCATGTAGCAGTACGTTGAGTATACTACTGACTACTAACAACTTTAAATGTCAATTAATTGTCTACTCAACATTAACGTACATACTCAGGAGATCCTCATTATAAACGAAATATTTTTAGAGAATAATGTCAAAAAGATGGCACATGACCAACTTGGGTCAGGTGCGCAGACGTGGCGACCTCTCATTGACAGCCTAAAAAGCAATGAGAGACCGTCCAAAAGCAATTACTTTTTGGACGGTCAATGAGAGGCTGCCATGTCGGCGCACCTGACCCAAGTTGGTCAGGTGTCATCTGTCCTACAGGAATCCCTATTTTTTATTAGTATGCATGTTATTACTATCCTTACCACATACATAGCAACCCAATATTATTTAGTTATCATAAAAATCATATTTTAAGCTTAGAAATTCCTCATATTAAATTGCTATAACTTTTCTAATTTTTTCTATAATTTCTAACAATATGCAAGTAATTCTTTTAATACATTGATGTCTTTTCGTAATTTTAGACAAATATAAACTATAATGTAAAATTAATTTATAAGTCACTTAATTATCTCATAAATACATTCTGATTCATTTTTAACAATGATCTCAAATGCATTATTGTTCATATGTAAACAACCTGGACTTACAAATTATTTTGCAACATAATAAAGGCTTGCTTAACATTAATTTTACACTGAACTTTGCGACTTGTATTTGATTACTTATGGGTCGGATTATAATTGGATCCAAACCCTATTCTTCTTCAATAGTTTTTCTGAAACATGAGGGTTTGGTCTTGATGGTAGCCAACCCTCTGGCCTCTACCTTGGCCGAAGAACGCCAACAACTGCTCATCTCCATCACTGTTGCTGGCCAACTTCAGCGAGACATTTATCGTTATTTTTTCTTTCTTTTTCTTTCACGTTTTTACATATAGATCTTCTCTTTCTTCTTCTTCTTCTTTTTCTTTAACAGAATATACAAGTAACAAGAGATGACTTTCTAAGCTTCATATTTGTTTTAATAGTCTACCCGCCAAGTCTTCCTTTTTTCATGTAGACTGAAATCAAATAATATAAACCAATGATTAATTTATTACTAACCTTTGGATAAAAAAATTCCGTTTCTTCTTCTCCTTTCCCTTTTCTTCTCTTTTTCATGGTAGATCTTCCCGCTCTTTTAAAGCAATGATTTTGGACTTGGGTTTGCCAACCCACTAGTCTTGATTGGTCAAAGAATTAATAAAATAAAAAAGAATTGTTAGACTTCCAACCACCACATATTTATCCACGATATGGATCATGCTATGTTATCCGGGTCTGATAACCCAAGATCCGAGTATCACCACTCTTTATTGCAAGGTTTAAATTTTATAGCCTAACTATCTTGGTATGATTAGATTAGTTATTTTATAATTCCATTCTATTTTCATAAAGTGCAATGGCAATTGAAAACCTGATAGTTTAATGGCTTACAAAATTCCTTAACATTTTATAATTAATAAAAACAATGTACTCCTAAGATTAATTGCTAATTATAAGTAATTAAATCAATTAACTTCACATTATTACCATTATTATTTGTGAATTGATCACTTTCAGATGAGACGTTTGTCATTATTATATATCGTTTGTGGGTTATTATATATCGTTTGTGGGTTATTACAATTTTCCCCTCATAGAAAAGTTGTCCACAAAACTTGTCATATCTGAGTTATAAAATAATTCTGGATATGTTTCCATCATCTTCTCTTCCTCCTCCTAAGTAGCTTCTTGTTCATGGTGGTTCTGCCAACCATCTTGACCAAATTTACAGACATTAATGCTTGCTTCTTTCTATTTGATAATGTAAATTGTATGTAATGTCATTCCTAATTGTCAAAGGTTCATACTGTAGCACATGGTTAGGATTTAGGACATGCTTTCTCAGCTTGAATACATGGAAGACATTATGTGCTGGATCCAATGCCTGATGGAAGAGCAATTATGAAAGTAACTTTGCACATTATGTCTAACACCAAAAAGGTTCTATGTATCATGATGGCCGGGTCTAATATCTTCTTCAAAATTGATATTATGAGTGTGTATCACCAGATGCACACCTGTAAGGGTGACAAATGGAAGATTACTTTTAAGACCGAGGACAAATTGTATGAGTGATTAGTTATGCCCTTTGGCTTGTCATTGCTCTTTGTACTTGCATAAGGGTTATAGCACTCGAGTTTTGCGTCTTAGGCAAGTTCGTGATCGTCTACTTTGATGATATTCTGGTATTTAGTCAAACCCAAGAAGACCATCTTCGTTTAACTCAGGCTCTAGAAACTCCACAAGGAGAATTATGTCAACTTGAAGAGGTGCGAATTTATGAACTCATATGTGCACTTCTTAGTGTTCATTGTTTCGATGAGGGTTTCAGCAGATCCTGACAAAATGAAGGCCATTAAAGATCAGAACGATATTACGATTCATAAGGCTTTGAGTGACAAAATGAAGGCCATTAGAGATCGAACACTACTATGATTCACAAGTCTAGGAGTTTGCATAGGTTGGCCATTTTTATTGGTGATGTGTTAGGGGATTTGATACTATTATATGGCTCCCATTATCAATTGTCTTGAAAAGGGAGAAGGTATCACGTGAACTAAATTTACTGATAGAGCATGTGAGGAAATTCGAGAAAATCTGGCTATTGCCAGTCTTTCTTTTTCTGGTTTCTCGTAGATTTTTAAAGTAGCGTGGCATGCATCGACTGTAGGCATAGCTGTTATATTAAGCCAAGAGGGACACCATATCGTTTTCTTTATCGGAACGTTGAATGAGGCTAAACAATGCTCTGAAAACTATGATCAAGAATTTTACTCCGTTGTGCAATATCTGAGGTGCTAGAGTCACTGTATGTAACCTAAAGAATTCATTTTATTCTTTGACCATCGGTTCCTTAAATTAGTTCATAGAAAAGGTAGGGTACCGACACAAGTGATTAGAGTTTCTCCAGGAGTACACTTTCCTTATGAAACATTGTATTCATGTTGAGAACGTAACTGTTGATGGCGTGAGCAGGAAAGTCGCCACTTTGCTAAACATACGGGTAGACTGATAGGATTTGAGAGACTCATTCATAACTATTCTACATGTCTGGACTTTGGTGAGACTTATATTTATCTGACTAAGGATCTACCTATTAATGTTGATTTCATCATTGGTGATGGTTTTTGTTTAAGTGCAATCGTTTATGCATTATTATTTACTTTGTGATCATTTGATCAGGGAGATGCATGTGGGTGAAAAGATCATTATTTTGATGGAGGATAAAATTTATTGGTCAAGTGCCAAGTGAAATGTTGGTAGGGTTGCCGCACCCTTCGCTCCTTAGGAGCATGTTAGCATTAATTTCATTTTAGGTTTTCCTCTCATGTTTTGGAAGCACGATTTGATTTGATCGTAGTGGGTAGGTTTTTCAAGATAACACATTTTATTGCACGCACAAAAAACCACGGATGCCTCAAATGTTGCACCCCACTTCCTCAAAGATGTAGTCCGATTGCACGGTTTCCCAAAGGCCATTGTTTTTTACAGAAACGTTGCGTTTTACATGTCAATTTTGGAGGACATCTGGGAAGAAATTGGGAACAGCACTTCAGCTTTTCAGGCTAACCATCCACAAACTAACGGTTAGACTTAGGTGATAAATCGGAGCGTAGGAGATTTGTTTCGGTGTCTAGTTGGTGATTATTTGACTAGTTGGGATTTGGTGTTATGTATGTCTGAGTTTGCATGTAATGGTTTGGCTAATAAGCCTACGGGTTTGAGTTCTGTTTGAGGTAGTTCCTAATTGTAAACTTATGATGCTCATAACTGTACTTCCCTTGCTCATAGGAAATAGAGCCAATGCATTTGTCATGTCTTATGCCCTTCATTTGCGTGCACATTTTATCATAAGCTATGCTGAAAATTGCAATTAATTATAATAACTACACGTCTGCTACGGTTTTAATTGATGGTATATTTTAGATTGTAGCAATATGTATGGCTGCTCATATCAAGATGTTTCATCCTTTCAGCTTGAGGCACGATCGACCTTTTACACTGTCAATGGCAAATGCGGGACCAAATACCAACGGTTCTCAGTTTTTCATCACCACAGTGGCCACCCCGTGGCTGGATAACAAGCATACAGTTTTTGGCAGGGTCGTGAAGGGGATGGATGTCGTTCAGGTAAAGATGCATCCACAAATCTCTTTTCAAAGCGAAATCTTCTTTTATTCCACGTGATTGGCGATTGGCATCCTGATTCGGGTATTATGTGGGCAGGCGATCGACAAGGTCAAGACGGATAACTACGACAGGCCGTATCAGGATGTAAAGATCTTGAATGTTACCGTTCCCAAGTCCTAAGTTGTGCCGCGTATATTTGCTCAGCAGCAGTATGTATTCCTTCACAATTTTGGCGTGCAAGACTTTTGTCACTCTGAAGAGGGCTAGCTGGGTGTGTACTTACAGTTGTATATTGTATATTGCATCCTAATGGGCATCATAGAGTCCTTTCCTAATTGGCAGATGACATTCCTGGGCTTTACGTTCTACATCAGTGTTGGTTTCATTTGTATTTTCGCTCTTTTATGCGAGAAATTGGCAATCCTAGTTGAATGTTAAATTATATTGGAGCTGTGTAATTGTTAGTCAGATGCCAACCACAGCACTACAGTGGTTGGTCAAAATACACACCCGCACCCGCTTCAGGGCCGGCCCTGCCCTTTTTTTTTATTTTTGCAACTTTTCATGGATTGCTCGCTCTTTCCGTTGCGTGCATAGGGACTTGGGGCCCGCACAGTAATCTAACCGACGCCATGCTCCAGGGCATCACCTCAAGGGCATTAGCGCACAGTATGTCAGTATAATTGAATAATTGAGTCCATATCAAGATATATCCAGCGCACAGTATAATTGAGGAATGAGGACCAGGTCAATGAGGTGATGAAGACTGAAGAGGTATGCCTGCATCTTCCTTTTGAGGTGATATATCCAGCGCACGCCGCACAGTATAATTGAGGTGATGCAGTCATGCAGACTCAATTATTTATTATTTTTAGACTTTTAGTATTAAGCCTGGAATTGGATTTGTAGTTTTTTATGTATAATTGAGTATTCGGTTTAATTTAGTATTAAGCCTGGAACATAGATTGAGGTGATGCAGACTCAATTATTCCTTATAATTGAGGCGATTTACTGATTTTGTCTTCTCTCTGGCATTTGCCCTTGAGGTGATTTACTGATTTTGTCTTATAATTGAGGTGTTCTTGTTGCCATTGGATGAAGAGGTATGCGGCATTTTACTGATTTTGTCTTCTCTCTGGCATTTTAGTATTAAGCCTGGAATTTAGTATTCAGTATAATTGAGGTGATGCAGACTCAATTATTCCTTTTGAGGTGATATATTCAACAAATTTTCTTTCTGTTCAAAAGATGTCGGTTCATGTGTAGATGATTCATTGATTTATTTCTATTATTGAGATTTATCATTGATGCCTTGCATTTTCTTTCTTTTGCCTAATGCCTGCACAAGCTTTGTCTGATTGTTGCTCTTTTTTTGTTTTCTTTATGGCTCATCTTTCATTTGATGGCCAGTTCATGCCGAATAATAAATAATATGAGAGACAAAAATGCCAGAGAGAAGACAACAAGCAAATTCTCCCAAGATGGAGACGATGTGCATTATGTAGGCACAAGAAACTCCAATAACTTGCTTTAATAATTGATTCTCGGAATGAAGGATTGAATCATTTACAAAAATGTCTTTATGTTGTTAATTTCCTCTATTTTCATCGAATTAAGCAAGTAAATCAGTAATATCATTACAATATGACTAATTGCAAGCAACTATCTATTGATATTGTCATCAGTGTTGTTAGACTTCGGACCGTATTGGGGGCTGAACCTGATCCATAAACAACCCAATTATAGGGTTGGTTAATGATAGGGTTTCTAGCTTTTTTCATAAATAATTTTTGAATTGAGTTTAAATAATTTTACTTCCTTTTTCTTAACTTGTGTTTATTGTTCTTTTGTTTTTACAGCGAAGATCGACTTTGGTTAGCTCATAGCTGTGTTAAAATCAGCGTCGCTTCACTATCCAGGTTCTATCGTTCTATTACATTGTTTTAATTTTTAATTTAAAACAATGTTTCCTTAAAAACATGCATCTGGTAACGAAAAAAGAAAAAGAAAAAAAGAAGAAAAAAAAATTAAACCTCAAAAAGGGTCTATTCAAAAACTTTGGAATAAAAGTAAATTGCAAAATATTTTTTTCTGAAAACCAAGTTGAAAACGAGGTACATGAAGTAGCGAAAGATTTTACAGAAGATGAAAATGTGATGAATGAAGAAACAACACATGTATCCGAAAATGAAAATAATGTAAATCAAGAAACACCAAATTTGTCTGAAAACGAAAATGAGATAAATGAAGAAAGAACAAATGTGCTTGAAAATGAAACTACTGAAAATAATGAAGAAAGAGATCATGTGTCTGAGTGTTTAGATTCTTCGTTATCAATGAATATATATGATCCTAGAGTGTGGGATGGTTTAGATTCAAAAATGAGAGATTTACTTATTGAGAATGGTCCAATTAGAGATGCAAATATCAATTTTCCTAAAGATAATTACAACCGGGGGTTCTCCACATATTATTTTGATCAAAAATTAAGAAATGGAGAACTTATTGATAGGAAATGGTTGGTTTACTCAAAGGATTTAAATAAAGTGTATTGTTTTTGTTGTAAAGTTGTACGGTTTGTCCGTTCTAAAAGTCAATTAGCAGATGTAGGAATTGATGATTGGAAACATTTAAGTGAAAAGCTTAAGCAACATGAAGATAGTAGTGAACATCTTACCAACCTTAGAGCATGGGCTGAACTCCGAGTTAGATTAGAAACAAATCAAACAATTGATAAAGAATTTCAAGAACAAATCAAGAAAGATACAGAACATTGGAAACAAGTTATGATTAGAATAATTTCTGTTGTTAAGCGTCTTGCAATGAATAATTTGGCATTTCGTGGAACAAATGAAAAAATTAATGAGGATTCTAAGGGAAATTTTTTAGGCTTTCTAGAATCAATTGCTGAGTTTGATCAAACAATGAAACATCATTTTCGACTTATTCAAAATAAAGAGATTCATTATAATTATCTAAGTCATAAAATACAAAATGAATTAATTATCATGTTGGCATCAAGTGTGAAGAATGCAATAATAAAAAAAATTAAAGAAGCTAAATACTTTTCTGTGATTCTTGATTGCACTCCTGATGCTAGTCACACTGAACAAATGACTTTAGTGATTAGATGTGTTGATGTTAATAGCTATCCAACAAAAATAGAAGAGTATTTTTTAGAGTTTTTAAGTGTGGAAAACACATCTGGGTTGGGTCTTTTTGGTGAATTACAAGCTGCTCTTAACTCTCTTGATTTGAATATTAATGATGTGAGGGGACAAGGGTATGATAATGGATCTAATATGAGAGGAAAACACCAAGGTGTCCAAAAAAGATTTCTTGACATAAATCCTAGAGCTTTTTATATGTCTTGTGGTTGTCATTCTCTTAATTTGGTTCTATCTGATATGGCAAATTCGTGTTTAAAAGGTAAATCATTTTTTGGAGCATGTCAAGCTTTATATAATGTGTTTGCTAATTCAACAAAGCGATGGAACATTTTACTTGAATATGTGGATGATTTAACTTTGAAGTCTTTGTGTGTAACAAGATGGGAAAGTCGTATCGAAAGTGTAAAAGCAATAAAAAATCAAGCTCCTAAAATAAAAAATGTTTTAATAAAATTAGCTGAGGTTTCTGATGATCCAAAGATAAGTTGGGATGCTGAGAAATTAGTATCAAATGAATTGTCAAGTTTTGAATTTATTTTGAGTTTGGTTATTTGATATGAAATACTGTACAAAATAAACTTGGTGAGTAAAAACTTGCAATCTAAAAATATGCATCTTGATGTAGCTATTGAAGGTTTGAAAGGATTAGTTTCTTTTTTTGAAAATTATAGAGAAAATGGTTTTACTTCTGCTATCATTGATGCTAAAGAGATTGCTGATGAAATGGAAATTGAACAAGTGTTTCAGGTAAAACGTAGGACTATAAGAAATAAACATTTTGATGAAAATCCTAATACAGAAAGAGAACAACAATCTGCTCAAGAAAATTTTAGAACCGACTACTTTCTTATTTTAGTTGATATGGCAATTTCTCAATTGAAAATTAGATTTGAACAAATGGAACTTTTTGAGTCTATATTTGGCTTCTTGTTTGATGCATCACGATTAATTTCATTGGATGATGAAGGTATGAAAAATTGTTGTCTGAAACTTGAAAATGCTTTAACACATGGTGAGGATTGTGATATTGATACAAAACGTTTGCTTTCAGAATTACAAATATTGCAGGTAATGCTACCAGCTGAAGCTTATCAATATGGAGATCCATGGAACTCCATTAAAGTTATGGAGTTTGTAAAAAAGATGGATATGTTTCCAAATATTTTGGTTGCTTATAGGGTTTTACTAACTATACCTATTACGGTGGCATCTGCAGAAAGAAGTTTTTCAAAATTAAAATTGATAAAAACTTATTTACGGACAACTATGACTCAAGATAGGTTAAATGGATTAACAATATTGAGTATTGAAAAAAATATGTTGAAAACTATGGATGTTGAACATATAATTGATGATTTTGCTTCTAAAAATGCAAGGAGAAGTCATTTTAGATGAGATGCGGTTTATATGTGATTATTGTGCAGGTACAACATACAAAATTTTCAGAAGCAAGAAGTAAGGTGTGAATAGACCAAGAGTTCCAAATCAAGCCGAGCCAGACGTGGAGTGGACCAAGTGGTCATAATGACATGTTCTCATTTGTTAATCCTTGTATTTGTTTTATTTTAAGGGGTATTGGTTTTATGTCCCCCCTATTTTGGACCATCTTTTAGCATATCAAAGGGATGAGCCTCCTAGCATTGCACTTGGCTAGGTTCCAATCCCAAAAAAAAATTTAGTATTTCAATTTTTAAAAAATCATATTTAAGGGGGCCCAAATTTTTAACTCGCCCTGGGCCCCAATATCTTCAGGACCGGCCCTGATCCGCTTATCTGTGTTAGCAATTGTCATGCATCGGAGTTGTATGGTTTCTGTAACGCCTGCCCTGCAACTTTTGGAACTACTGATCTGCAATCGAGTCATTCGGATTGGATTTAATCAGCGTGATATTGCCTGGTTTGGCTGGCCACCGGTTCATTAAATTGATGTTTCGTTTAAGTTGAAGGGTTCAACTTAAACTGAATTCGTCCTTACATACTAAGATTTGGATGACTTCAAACTCATTTTCAGAAACTTTATATTGGCATCCAAACAAGCCAAGTTTCCTAGGAAAAGTGTTCGAGCTTCATACCCGACCAGAGACTTGGAAAATTAAACCTTGTTACCAAACTAAATGTTTCCTTTACGAGAGGGCTTAGTTACCATAAGCATCCATTGAGTCACTGACTTAAGCGTCCGAGGCGATTAGGTCAAATCTCATATCTGATCCTCCCTAACGAGCTCTTTGTATTGTAGGAAGCTGAGGGTATCCCGTTAATAGCTCGGATTTGGCCGAAATAGCTCAAACTTGGCTGAAATAACTAGCTCGGACTTGGCTGAAACAGCTCGGATTGAGGTCTATTCTGTAGTGCCCTAGGAAGCCACTGCACATGTACTAGAGGGGGGGTGAATAGTACTTTTAAATAATAAGGAGTTTTATTCCTAATTATCGTGCAATTAACAAACAACGATGCGGAATAACTACAATCAAGAAATAATGCAAACGCAAACACAATGGTTTAATGGGTTCGGATCCACCCAAGTCTCCTCGACTTGTTCCCGGTGATCCTACGTCCCAACCACCCGGATCCCCTCCGGATACTTGAGTTAGAAACCCTAACTCAAGATTTCCACTATGAACACTTGCGAAAACCTCACAAGTGCAATCGACCTACAATCGATGACCGTGAATCCCACAACCCGGGATCACGCAAAACCTCTCACAACCGAGAGTATACAATTCAAATATAACTGAAATGAAATGCTTACCAACAAAATACATATGCCTTGAGATTTCTTACCAAATTAGGGCAAAGATGATTTTGATGGAGGAAGAGTCACCAAACCCTAGCTTCAAGAAGATGACCAGCAATGGAAGCCTAGGGATGAGATGGATGACCTAGAATCAAGCCCTTGGCTTGGAAGGCTCACAACCAATGAATCTCTCTTGATGAATAAGAGTGCGGGAGAGATTCTTGAGAATGGGAGAGCTTGAAGATGAGAGTTGAAAGCTTCTCTTTTTGAATCAATAGAACTCTGGAAATAGCAGCCTTGGATCCTATGAAATAACCCCTCCAGGTATTTAATGGATCAAGGGAAAATAGAGAGAGAAACGTCGCTTTCAAAACTCCAACGGATCTAAATCTGAAGCAGACTAGTCGGTCAAAGAACAACCACTGACCGACTAGTTCATCAACTAGTCGGTCGGTGAGACAACATGAACCGACTAAGAGGTGAACAGTGAACAGATTGAATTTCAGACCTAGAAATCTAGTCGGTCCAAGAAGACTGTCTGACCGACTAGTTTCCCAACTAGTCGGTCGGTCAGTGAACTTAGACCGACTAAGAGTCAAAAACTAATAGTCTGAATACAAATTGATTTAGTCGGTCCAAGAACAAATGTTGACCGACTAGATCAACAACTAGTCGGTCGCCAAACGTTCTTAGACCGACTAACGATAAACAGTAGCTCAGGAGAAAATTGGCATGTACAGTAAAGTCCAACTAGTCGGTCAAAGAAGCATCACTGACCGACTAGTTCACAAACTAGTCGGTCGGTGAGTCAACGTAGACCGACTAACTGTAAACAGTACTGAACAAGAAAAGATTAACTCATACTAGTCGGTCCAAGAAGCTTTGCTGACCGACTAGATCACCATCTAGTCGGTCAGTACTTCTTCTTGTACCAACTAACATGCACAAACAAGTCCGAATCGAAGCGCGATGCTTCGAGGAAGTTAGAATGGACTTGTACTAAGATCCTAGAGCTAAGATAGGAGCGATATGAAGATAGACATGTAAGAATTACTCAAGGCTTAACATTCTATAAATCGAAGCTAAAAGACTATAAAATAAACCTTAGCGAACGGTCTTCGAAAGCTCCGATCAAATCTTCATGACTTCCAAAAAGGTCCAAAAGCTTCAACGAAGCTTTAGACGAGCTTTGAGAAGTCTTAAGATGTCGCTTTGAGTGTTCTCGTGAATTTGGCGACGATCTCCATAACTGCGCTCACAAATTGTTAGTTCATGATATATTTATATTTGCTCATCATCCAAAACCAAATCCGGGGAGTCCAATACTCAACATTCTCCCCCTTTTTGGTGATGACAAACCAACGTAAATAATAATATAAAATAATGAACTAAATGGAATATACTTACTCCCCCTGCATTGATGACACATTAGTTCCATATGAAATAATAAGCACATACATCAAGTAGACGAGGAAAGTAAAAATTCAAATCCAATATTTGAAATTTAGGATTTGAAATCCATTTTTATATCTTAACTCCCCCTGAATCTAACATATCAAATTAGATTCATGGTAAATTATCATTTAGCACATGCCATTATTATATCTCTCCCCCTTTGGCATAATCCAAAAAGAGCGGGAGGAAGCCAATGACAATAAATCATGGCCAAATAATTCATTAAGCATGGGAGTCTAAGAATACGACCACGTTTCATATGACACCAAAATAAAATTCGAATAAAATCAAAGCGTGTCAATGAGACCATAGTCGAAAATCGAAAACTTAAATCATCAAAATATCAAATGTAAATTCACTTATTGATGAAATGAATTTACTCTCCAATATCAACATTTATAGCTATTTTAGTGCATGGAAAACAATTCTATGTTTTCATACAACTAAAGCTATTGAATCAAAATAAATCGTCGAGCGAAGAAATCAATATCAGAGACATACATAAAATGTGCACAAAGGATGGTGCACATCATAGAATATCAAATGACACAATATCGATCGAAAATGAGAGCATAAAGTAAAAGCACATCAAAACTAAGTGAAGTGTGCGATGAGAAGTGACAAGGTGATAAAAGTAATACGAAAATCATCATAATAACTTTTAAAACATGTCATGCCAAAAATAGATATGAATTTCAAAGCATTTATGACATTCACAATTCTATCATGCTAGGAGAAACAAAATGATACCAATGTAAAGAAATAGATTTTAACCAAGCATGCATTCAACCCTCATGGATACCAAATGTAATATCATACTTACAACATTAAGCTCCCCCTACATTGGTGCATTACTTAAGCACCATCAACTCCGTTTGAATGAAAGTCTTCGCAAATCGAGGAGTTGGTAGGGTTGGTATCCCACGGTGGATTGAACCTAGAAAACTTCATTTTGGTATCCAAAAACCCTTTTGGATCCAATGGGTTAGACAACAAATTTGAAATACGAAATTAAAATAATTGTAACACATGAGTTAATGTAATCAAAATTAATTTTATAAACAAATGCCTTGGTACCCATAACATGATCATAAACTCATCGTACCAAGCATTGAAGAGTTAAAGGAACTAACCCTTCGGAAACCAAGTCCAAGAGGAACTTGACTTTCCAACATAATCATCATTCAAAATAACATCATTAATATAGGATTGCACATAAACATTCATATCATGGTTGCTAGTGTTCTTGGGACCCCAAATAGTGTAAATTTTGGGAATCCTCTTCCTAGTGGTTGCATGCACAAAAGGTTGATTTCTATGTGGTGCATGTGGCCTAGGAGCATGAGATCTAGCAATAGCATTATGATGAGCATTAGATCCATGATGTGGTGTAGCATACATACATGGATAAGCATAAGGTGTGTATGCATGAGGATGATTATGAGAGTAGGCATGCACATGTGGATGAGATGTTTGAACACAAGCATTAGGATGTGCATGAGCATGATTACGTGCATGTGGGTGTCTCATATGAGTGTTTGCACGTGCTCGTGGGTGCGGAGTATAAAAATCATCATTAATATTAGCATGCACCGGTGGAGTAGGATGTGTGTTCCTACGTGGCATAGCATGTGAGTACAAAAATGCATGACCCCTCTTTGGAGGTCTACCCAAAGTGGGTTTCTTTCCAATCGGGGGTGTGTACGAAGTGGAAGCACTATTGGTAGGAGAACTACCAATGGGGTGTTTGCTCCCACTCGTCGAGGCATCGGATGTCGGCCTAACAAAGGTGGTAGGCGATTTGGATGAGTCTCCCATCTTATACCCCAAGCCAATGTGGTGTTTGGCCGGAAATAAGTCATTTAGGATATTATCCAAATGGCCCTTACCTTTATTGAAATCATTGATACGGCCTAACGTGCACTCATACTTCTCTTTGAGAGAATGCAAAGAAGTATCCAAAGTGGATACTTGCGATGTGAGTACATAAACACGTGATTTGAGATTCTTATTCTCAATACTCAAAGTTGAGTTTTGAGACGTCAAATCCGCTATCACATGTTCATCCGAATCCTCAACAAGGACATGCTCAAGTTGAGATTTGAGGGACTTCACCTCATTTCTCAACAAGCCATTATGAGTAAGCAAACTTGCTTTCTCATTGGCGAGTGTCTCACAATGGTGTCATTGTTGGTGATGGTAGACTTAGGAGAGGTTTGGAGGCTAACAAGTTCATCTTTGGTCTTATTATATCTATCAACTAATTTAGTAAATTTAGACCAAATTTCTTGGTTTGCTAACCTCATTTCATCAATAGTAGGTTCTCCGCTTTCATCCTCGCTACCATCCTTGCTTTCATCCTCGCTATTATCGAAGGAGGACTTTCGATCTTTTGCCTCATTAGCCATGAAGCAAAGTTTTGCTTTCTCCACTCTTCCATCATCCGACTCTCCACTTGAGGTATCCTCTTCGGAGTCGGTGAATGTGCCAACAAGTCCTTTCTTGTACTTTCTCGACTTGTCGTACTTCGATGCTTTCCCCTTCTCCTTGTGTTTGTAGAGAGGACAATCCGGTTTGATGTGTCCTGGCTTGTTGCATTTATAACACACGGGAGTAGAAGCATTAGTCGAACTAACTTTAGATTTATTCAAAGATATACCTTCTCGAAGGAATCGATCGAACTTCCTTGCCATACGGGCAATGGATTCCATGTCCAATTCGTCTTCCGATTCTTCATCATCGGTAGACGGAGCGGCCTTGAAGGCAATCGTCTTTTTCTTTGGCTCATCTTGCTTCAAGTAAGCTTTCATCTTTTCCTTCATTCGGATCTTACTATCCTTGCGTACCTCGTAAGACAACAAGGTACCCATTAGTTGTACGACGGTATATTTATTCATGTCATTACCTTCCTCGATGGCGAAGGTACGCTTTTCCCAACATGATGGAAGACCGTCGATAATCTTCGCGACTTTCTCCTTTTGGGTATAGACCTTCCCAAGAGCTTCCAAGTCGTTTGATATATCCACGAAGCGAGCGTAATATTCCTCCATGGTTTCGCCCTGCTCCATATGAAACAACTCAAATTCTTTATTAGCAACGACGAGTTTAGAATCTTTTACCGTACTCGATCCTTCGTGCAATATGAGGAGTTGGTTCCATATTTGATATGCACTCTTACATGTGCATATCTTGTTGAAGTCCTCGGGCTCCAACGCACAATTCAAGGCATTCATTGCCTTGGCATTGGCTACTTCCGCGGCGACCTCCGCGGGAGTCCACTTCGCGAAATCTTCTTCGGAAGGCTCGACATACTCCATCATGGTGGCTCTCCATAGTGAAGCGCTCCGGAGGAAAATTTGCATCCGGCATTTCCAGTACCCATAGTTGGTACCGTTGAAGTGTGGAGGCCTGACTGAGGATAGTCCTTCCATAACTGAAGAAGCTCCATCGCGGTTCTTGAAGACGTTGTAGTCGTTGTTCGTCATAGCTTTGAACTTTGGCTATGTGTAGCTTTGAACCTTGGCTCATATACCAATTGTAGTGCCCTATGAAGCCACTGCACATGTACTAGAGGGGTGGTGAATAGTACTTTTAAATAATAAGGAGTTTTATTCCTAATTATCGTGCAATTAACAAACAACGATGCGGAATAACTACAATCAAGAAATAATGCAAACGTAAACACAATGGTTTAATGGGTTCGGATCCACCCAAGTCTCCCCGACTTGTTCCCGGTGATCCTACGTCCCAACCACCCGGATCCCCTCCGGATACTTGAGTTAGAAACCCTAACTCAAGATTTCCACTATGAACACTTGCGAAAACCTCACAAGTGCAATCGACCTACAATCGATGACCGTGAATCCCACAACCCGGGATCACGCAAAACCTCTCACAACCGAGAGTATACAATTCAAATATAACTGAAATGAAATGCTTACCAACAAAATACATATGCCTTGAGATTTCTTACCAAATTAGGGCAAAGATGATTTTGATGGAGGAAGAGTCACCAAACCCTAGCTTCAAGAAGATGACCAGCAATGGAAGCCTAGGGATGAGATGGATGACCTAGAATCAAGCCCTTGGCTTGGAAGGCTCACAACCAATGAATCTCTCTTGATGAATAAGAGTGCGGGAGAGATTCTTGAGAATGGGAGAGCTTGAAGATGAGAGTTGAAAGCTTCTCTTTTTGAATCAATAGAACTCTGGAAATAGCAGCCTTGGATCCTATGAAATAACCCCTCCAGGTATTTAATGGATCAAGGGAAAATAGAGAGAGAAACGTCGCTTTCAAAACTCCAACGGATCTAAATCTGAAGCAGACTAGTCGGTCAAAGAACAACCACTGACCGACTAGTTCATCAACTAGTCGGTCGGTGAGACAACATGAACCGACTAAGAGGTGAACAGTGAACAGATTGAATTTCAGACATAGAAATCTAGTCGGTCCAAGAAGACTGTCTGACCGACTAGTTTCCCAACTAGTCGGTCGGTCAGTGAACTTAGACCGACTAAGAGTCAAAAACTAATAGTCTGAATACAAATTGATTTAGTCGGTCCAAGAACAAATGTTGACCGACTAGATCAACAACTAGTCGGTCGCCAAACGTTCTTAGACCGACTAACGATAAACAGTAGCTCAGGAGAAAATTGGCATGTACAGTAAAGTCCAACTAGTCGGTCAAAGAAGCATCACTGACCGACTAGTTCACAAACTAGTCGGTCGGTGAGTCAACGTAGACCGACTAACTGTAAACAGTACTGAACAAGAAAAGATTAACTCATACTAGTCGGTCCAAGAATCTTTGCTGACCGACTAGATCACCATCTAGTCGGTCAGTACTTCTTCTTGTACCAACTAACATGCACAAACAAGTCCGAATCGAAGCGCGATGCTTCGAGGAAGTTAGAATGGACTTGTACTAAGATCCTAGAGCTAAGATAGGAGCGATATGAAGATAGACATGTAAGAATTACTCAAGGCTTAACATTCTATAAATCGAAGCTAAAAGACTATAAAATAAACCTTAGCGAACGGTCTTCGAAAGCTCCGATCAAATCTTCATGACTTCCAAAAAGGTCCAAAAGCTTCAACGAAGCTTTAGACGAGCTTTGAGAAGTCTTAAGATGTCGCTTTGAGTGTTCTCGTGAATTTGGCGACGATCTCCATAACTGCGCTCACAAATTGTTAGTTCATGATATATTTATATTTGCTCATCATCCAAAACCAAATCCGGGGAGTCCAATACTCAACATTCTCCCCCTTTTTGGTGATGACAAACCAACGTAAATAATAATATAAAATAATGAACTAAATGGAATATACTTACTCCCCCTGCATTGATGACACATTAGTTCCATATGAAATAATAAGCACATACATCAAGTAGACGAGGAAAGTAAAAATTCAAATCCAATATTTGAAATTTAGGATTTGAAATCCATTTTTATATCTTAACTCCCCCTGAATCTAACATATCAAATTAGATTCATGGTAAATTATCATTTAGCACATGCCATTATTATATCTCTCCCCCTTTGGCATAATCCAAAAAGAGCGGGAGGAAGCCAATGACAATAAATCATGGCCAAATAATTCATTAAGCATGGGAGTCTAAGAATACGACCACGTTTCATATGACACCAAAATAAAATTCGAATAAAATCAAAGCGTGTCAATGAGACCATAGTCGAAAATCGAAAACTTAAATCATCAAAATATCAAATGTAAATTCACTTATTGATGAAATGAATTTACTCTCCAATATCAACATTTATAGCTATTTTAGTGCATGGAAAACAATTCTATGTTTTCATACAACTAAAGCTATTGAATCAAAATAAATCGTCGAGCGAAGAAATCAATATTAGAGACATACATAAAATGTGCACAAAGGATGGTGCACATCATAGAATATCAAATGACACAATATCGATCGAAAATGAGAGCATAAAGTAAAAGCACATCAAAACTAAGTGAAGTGTGCGATGAGAAGTGACAAGGTGATAAAAGTAATACGAAAATCATCATAATAACTTTTAAAACATGTCATGCCAAAAATAGATATGAATTTCAAAGCATTTATGGCATTCACAATTCTATCATGCTAGGAGAAACAAAATGATACCAATGTAAAGAAATAGATTTTAACCAAGCATGCATTCAACCCTCATGGATACCAAATGTAATATCATACTTACAACATTAAGCTCCCCCTACATTGGTGCATTACTTAAGCACCATCAACTCCGTTTGAATGAAAGTCTTCGCAAATCGAGGAGTTGGTAGGGTTGGTATCCCACGGTGGATTGAACCTAGAAAACTTCATTTTGGTATCCAAAAACCCTTTTGGATCCAATGGGTTAGACAACAAATTTGAAATACGAAATTAAAATAATTGTAACACATGAGTTAATGTAATCAAAATTAATTTTATAAACAAATGCCTTGGTACCCATAACATGATCATAAACTCATCGTACCAAGCATTGAAGAGTTAAAGGAACTAACCCTTCGGAAACCAAGTCCAAGAGGAACTTGACTTTCCAACATAATCATCATTCAAAATAACATCATTAATATAGGATTGCACATAAACATTCATATCATGGTTGCTAGTGTTCTTGGGACCCCAAATAGTGTAAATTTTGGGAATCCTCTTCCTAGTGGTTGCATGCACAAAAGGTTGATTTCTATGTGGTGCATGTGGCCTAGGAGCATGAGATCTAGCAATAGCATTATGATGAGCATTAGATCCATGATGTGGTGTAGCATACATACATGGATAAGCATAAGGTGTGTATGCATGAGGATGATTATGAGAGTAGGCATGCACATGTGGATGAGATGTTTGAACACAAGCATTAGGATGTGCATGAGCATGATTACGTGCATGTGGGTGTCTCATATGAGTGTTTGCACGTGCTCGTGGGTGCGGAGTATAAAAATCATCATTAATATTAGCATGCACCGGTGGAGTAGGATGTGTGTTCCTACGTGGCATAGCATGTGAGTACAAAAATGCATGACCCCTCTTTGGAGGTCTACCCAAAGTGGGTTTCTTTCCAATCGGGGGTGTGTACGAAGTGGAAGCACTATTGGTAGGAGAACTACCAATGGGGTGTTTGCTCCCACTCGTCGAGGCATCGGATGTCGGCCTAACAAAGGTGGTAGGCGATTTGGATGAGTCTCCCATCTTATACCCCAAGCCAATGTGGTGTTTGGCCGGAAATAAGTCATTTAGGATATTATCCAAATGGCCCTTACCTTTATTGAAATCATTGATACGGCCTAACGTGCACTCATACTTCTCTTTGAGAGAATGCAAAGAAGTATCCAAAGTGGATACTTGCGATGTGAGTACATAAACACGTGATTTGAGATTCTTATTCTCAATACTCAAAGTTGAGTTTTGAGACGTCAAATCCGCTATCACATGTTCATCCGAATCCTCAACAAGGACATGCTCAAGTTGAGATTTGAGGGACTTCACCTCATTTCTCAACAAGCCATTATGAGTAAGCAAACTTGCTTTCTCATTGGCGAGTGTCTCACAATGGTGTCATTGTTGGTGATGGTAGACTTAGGAGAGGTTTGGAGGCTAACAAGTTCATCTTTGGTCTTATTATATCTATCAACTAATTTAGTAAATTTAGACCAAATTTCTTGGTTTGCTAACCTCATTTCATCAATAGTAGGTTCTCCGCTTTCATCCTCGCTACCATCCTTGCTTTCATCCTCGCTATTATCGAAGGAGGACTTTCGATCTTTTGCCTCATTAGCCATGAAGCAAAGTTTTGCTTTCTCCACTCTTCCATCATCCGACTCTCCACTTGAGGTATCCTCTTCGGAGTCGGTGAATGTGCCAACAAGTCCTTTCTTGTACTTTCTCGACTTGTCGTACTTCGATGCTTTCCCCTTCTCCTTGTGTTTGTAGAGAGGACAATCCGGTTTGATGTGTCCTGGCTTGTTGCATTTATAACACACGGGAGTAGAAGCATTAGTCGAACTAACTTTAGATTTATTCAAAGATATACCTTCTCGAAGGAATCGATCGAACTTCCTTGCCATACGGGCAATGGATTCCATGTCCAATTCGTCTTCCGATTCTTCATCATCGGTAGACGGAGCGGCCTTGAAGGCAATCGTCTTTTTCTTTGGCTCATCTTGCTTCAAGTAAGCTTTCATCTTTTCCTTCATTCGGATCTTACTATCCTTGCGTACCTCGTAAGACAACAAGGTACCCATTAGTTGTACGACGGTATATTTATTCATGTCATTACCTTCCTCGATGGCGAAGGTACGCTTTTCCCAACATGATGGAAGACCGTCGATAATCTTCGCGACTTTCTCCTTTTGGGTATAGACCTTCCCAAGAGCTTCCAAGTCGTTTGATATATCCACGAAGCGAGCGTAATATTCCTCCATGGTTTCGCCCTGCTCCATATGAAACAACTCAAATTCTTTATTAGCAACGACGAGTTTAGAATCTTTTACCGTACTCGATCCTTCGTGCAATATGAGGAGTTGGTTTCATATTTGATATGCACTCTTACATGTGCATATCTTGTTGAAGTCCTCGGGCTCCAACGCACAATTCAAGGCATTCATTGCCTTGGCATTGGCTACTTCCGCGGCGACCTCCGCGGGAGTCCACTTCGCGAAATCTTCTTCGGAAGGCTCGACATACTCCATCATGGTGGCTCTCCATAGTGAAGCGCTCCGGAGGAAAATTTGCATCCGGCATTTCCAGTACCCATAGTTGGTACCGTTGAAGTGTGGAGGCCTGACTGAGGATAGTCCTTCCATAACTGAAGAAGCTCCATCGCGGTTCTTGAAGACGTTGTAGTCGTTGTTCGTCATAGCTTTGAACTTTGGCTATGTGTAGCTTTGAACCTTGGCTCATATACCAATTGTAGTGCCCTATGAAGCCACTGCACATGTACTAGAGGGGTGGTGAATAGTACTTTTAAATAATAAGGAGTTTTATTCCTAATTATCGTGCAATTAACAAACAACGATGCGGAATAACTACAATCAAGAAATAATGCAAACGCAAACACAATGGTTTAATGGGTTCGGATCCACCCAAGTCTCCCCGACTTGTTCCCGGTGATCCTACGTCCCAACCACCCGGATCCCCTCCGGATACTTGAGTTAGAAACCCTAACTCAAGATTTCCACTATGAACACTTGCGAAAACCTCACAAGTGCAATCGACCTACAATCGATGACCGTGAATCCCACAACCCGGGATCACGCAAAACCTCTCACAACCGAGAGTATACAATTCAAATATAACTGAAATGAAATGCTTACCAACAAAATACATATGCCTTGAGATTTCTTACCAAATTAGGGCAAAGAGGATTTTGATGGAGGAAGAGTCACCAAACCCTAGCTTCAAGAAGATGACCAGCAATGGAAGCCTAGGGATGAGATGGATGACCTAGAATCAAGCCCTTGGCTTGGAAGGCTCACAACCAATGAATCTCTCTTGATGAATAAGAGTGCGGGAGAGATTCTTGAGAATGGGAGAGCTTGAAGATGAGAGTTGAAAGCTTCTCTTTTTGAATCAATAGAACTCTGGAAATAGCAGCCTTGGATCCTATGAAATAACCCCTCCAGGTATTTAATGGATCAAGGGAAAATAGAGAGAGAAACGTCGCTTTCAAAACTCCAACGGATCTAAATCTGAAGCAGACTAGTCGGTCAAAGAACAACCACTGACTGACTAGTTCATCAACTAGTCGGTCGGTGAGACAACATGAACCGACTAAGAGGTGAACAGTGAACAGATTGAATTTCAGACCTAGAAATCTAGTCGGTCCAAGAAGACTGTCTGACCGACTAGTTTCCCAACTAGTCGGTCGGTCAGTGAACTTAGACCGACTAAGAGTCAAAAACTAATAGTCTGAATACAAATTGATTTAGTCGGTCCAAGAACAAATGTTGACCGACTAGATCAACAACTAGTCGGTCGCCAAACGTTCTTAGACCGACTAACGATAAACAGTAGCTCAGGAGAAAATTGGCATGTACAGTAAAGTCCAACTAGTCGGTCAAAGAAGCATCACTGACCGACTAGTTCACAAACTAGTCGGTCGGTGAGTCAACGTAGACCGACTAACTGTAAACAGTACTGAACAAGAAAAGATTAACTCATACTAGTCGGTCCAAGAAGCTTTGCTGACCGACTAGATCACCATCTAGTCGGTCAGTACTTCTTCTTGTACCAACTAACATGCACAAACAAGTCCGAATTGAAGCGCGATGCTTCGAGGAAGTTAGAATGGACTTGTACTAAGATCCTAGAGCTAAGATAGGAGCGATATGAAGATAGACATGTAAGAATTACTCAAGGCTTAACATTCTATAAATCGAAGCTAAAAGACTATAAAATAAACCTTAGCGAACGGTCTTCGAAAGCTCCGATCAAATCTTCATGACTTCCAAAAAGGTCCAAAAGCTTCAACGAAGCTTTAGACGAGCTTTGAGAAGTCTTAAGATGTCGCTTTGAGTGTTCTCGTGAATTTGGCGACGATCTCCATAACTGCGCTCACAAATTGTTAGTTCATGATATATTTATGTTTGCTCATCATCCAAAACCAAATCCGGGGAGTCCAATACTCAACATATTCAGCCCAAGTTAGCTCGTCCAGTACACAGTCTGCTGCCAACATCATCTTAACCCAGCTACTGCAACCGTACCATCATCATGAATCATTTAACAATATCAGTGGTGAGAAAACACTCGTAAACATTTGGCCCCGTCTGTGGAAAGTCGAGTTGACATCTACGTCTTCAGCCACACTGACGATGCCTCGATTCACCAATCAAGGTCTCGAAAGGCCAATTACTATAAGCACGGCGGATGTTACGCCACACCCCATGTATCTCAGTTCTTCCACTCATGGAATGCACTAGCCGCAATTAGTAACTTTGGAGCAGTTTCATGAGTTCTCATTGGTGGTGAGTGTCAATATTCAAGCGATGAATATCGTGATAGAACGATTGACAGGTTCGTAGCCCCTGCCAACCGCGAGCCCACCAGTCATACTACTCCTCCTTAGCAGCACCCAGAAGTGCTACCCGCCACGCCAGTGGACCAAAGAACTGCACCTCCTAACCTGGAGCGACGGTTCACCCTGCCTTCTTCCCCGCAGCAATAACAACAATGCCACATCTCATCTCGTCCTGAAAGATCTCAGGACGCCTGTAATGACCCTAGTTCCCTATACCTATGGTGTGTATAGTAATACATCTGTGTGGTGTATTTGTACTTGTATGTTATAGTGTGTAGTGTATATAATGATACTGTATTGGATGCCTACGTGGTTGCCTATTGTTGAGCTATGAGCAAAGCTAAGCTTATATGGATGTCCTCTTGTATGCTTGAGTATATGGTGTGATGCATATTAGAGAGAAGTTAGTGGGTGTAAGTGGGTGTAGAGAGTGAGAATGGGTGTATAATCGATAGTGTAGGGGATTTAGTAAGTGTGTGAGAGAGTGTAGAGTAATAAGGCATGTGTGATGAGCAAGTGGGGATGTAAGGAAGTAAGACGAGTAGTGGTCTTTGTACTTAAACCCAAGAGATTGCATTGATACCCAATCACTTTTCATTTCTACCCAAAATTGGACTAGTTTCCAAAAGTGATATAGGAAAGGGGTTTTATGCAAAATTTCCTCTTATGGCATGGCTTGAAAATAGAAGGGGAAGGTGGAGGGCCAATATGAAGATAGATAATGATGAGCTTTGTCATGTTGCATAATGGCAAGGTGGTAATTAAGTGGAGGCTGAGGGGTATTAGAAAAAGGGGTATTTTAGTCATTTCCTTTAGCAAGAATCTTCCAAACACACACCCACACACTTCTCTCACCCTCATCCCAACCTCCCTCTCTCTCCCCTACATCCGTTGGGCCGAAATTTCCCCAAGGAAAAAAACCAATGAAAAGAAAAGAAAAGAGAAAAAGAAAAGAAAAAGAGAGAAAAAGAGGAGGAAAAGGAGAAGAAAGGAGGGTGGGTTATGCTAGGATCTTGGAGGCTTGAAGAGAGGCCAAGGAGGAGCCATGATGGATCTTGGATAGAGCTTGAAGAGGAGTTCATGCAAGGGTGGAAGATGGAGCACTTGTAAAGTAGGATTTCCATCTCAACTTGTATTAGAGTTGCATGCTTAGTTTCAAAGGAAAGCTTGCATCTTTATTTATTCAAGCGAACTCATACATCATTCTTATAAAACCCTCTCTTATGATTGTTGTTGTTGTTGTTGTTGTTGTTGTTTTAACTGTTCTTAAGTTAATCCTCGTGGAATGACATTAGATCTTTATTTTGAAGTTGCTGGAAGTTGAGACAGAATTACATGCTCATCGTTTTGCTTATACCTCATAATCTGGAACTGAGATAGGTCTAAAAATTTTATAACCAAAGTATTGGACTTTTCTCTACAACTTTCATGTTGGGAACTTTTTCTAATTCTGATTGAAACTAGGGGTTAAAATTAAATCTTTTCAACATGTCTGATTTTATCCAGTCTGGACACATTTAACCAAAACAGTGACCAGTCCCTCCATATGTAATGAAATTTAGTGCTCTTAGTCTCGTCGGAAAGCTAACTTCATGTTCTACAACTTTTTAGTTTTCCATTGTTGCTAATTCTGCCCGTAATTGATAGTAATTCATTCATCAAGTTAGATCAGTTTCTGTTTTTGCTGGCAGCATTTCTACCTGTTAGGAAATAAATCACCATATATCATACAGTGGGAATTTCCTCTTGAAATTTTATCAGTGAATCCATAACACATATATCTACAACTTTCATTTGTATTGCATGGTCATGTTCAGTATCCAAAAAAGGAGAAAATTGCCTCTGTATGTGATTGTTGTGAGATTTTCCAGCAACCAGAAATGCACAATTGTGGGATTTGGTTCTAGTTATGGATTTCTATGTTTTCCTTGTTGCAAATTATGAATTACACATGGTTAAACATGTTCTTATGGCAATACTCAACTTATGCTTACTGGAGTTTCTCCTCTCTAACCATGTTCACCTTGTATTTGCATGTCGTTAACCGTATTGTTGAAGTTGCTCTTGTTGTTGATGTTGTTGGTATTCAAGTGGAACATTGTTGAGATTGTTGTGGTCCTTATGAAGGAAGGATGGTGACACTGGAATTGGGGGACACTAAGTAGTGTGGAAAACATGAGGGGCTGGACAGTTATGGTGGTTGGTGGCCATCATGTCCTATCCAAGTGGCGAGGAGTGGCAGAAATGAGGTGAATTGATGAAAATGTGAAGGGGAAATAAGGGAAAAACAGTGCTCCTTTAGTGAGAGCGTATCTCGGGGAGTTTGCATGTTCCACCCCAACTGGGGGGAGGTCCAGTCCCAAGAGGGTCTACCCACTACTTAGGGTCCAAATCACTACTTGATAACTCTCATTACTTTTGTAGTATTGATGAATATTGTTTACTTGTGTTTCCTTTACATGTAGTTCTTTTATGTCGTATACTATTGCTACACACCATCGGTTGCACGTGCACCTTTTCCGCACTTGTATAGTCGTAGTTCTTTATATTACTGACATAGCCCTCTTATGACATACTTTATGTCACATGCCATGTTACATGCATTGTACCGCATTCACGTAAGGACTAGTTGGGGTATGGAATTCCTACTGGGTCACGCGTAGACGTGCCCCACCCTTGACTATTGCAGGTGTGGGTGTTGGTTGGTTGGAGCAGAGGCTGGAGCTGGAGTTGGAGACAGCAGATAGTCAATAGGTGAGTGCCTTGTTAGTAAAAACGCGAATTTTTATGTTTTTTACATTTAAACCCCGTCTAAAATGGTTCACGTATTAAACGGCCGTCCATTTGAATTATTCGGAAATATACACGATTTTTAGAGGGTTGACGAACAAAACACATTTTATTCATGTATTGCGCATTTTATGCATTTTAAACGCGTTTTAGGGGCACTTTTAAATCATTTTGAACTATGATTTAATGATCATATTTTTGTTTAGTGCATGCTACATGGAATATAATAGTATGATCATGTCATTTTGGTTAAAACTATGAAGACAATTTAAATCATGAATATAGAACTTATGTTACTCATATTTCATATTGATATTGTTGATTTTTAAGTTCATTTGGATGAATGATATCTTGACAGTATTTGTATATTTGGTCGCGTTTTTTCCGGGTTAACAAATTAAACCCAATTTAACCCGTTTACGTATTATTCCCGTATTGCGCATATTTGACCGAATTTTTGACCGAACATCTTTTGAAATTGATCGAATTAAACACGTTTTATTCACGTCCCGAAAATTTCTCGTATTACGTATTGCTAACAAGGGGTGAGTGTGGGCTGGGTGTTGAGACGAGTTGGAGAGACACGTGTACCTTGGGTTTTAGTTGTTGGTGAGAGTGGTTTGTACTATATGGAATGTTGTTTATGGTTACATTGAAATGTATAATATGAATTACCTTTAGCAGCTCAGTGTTCTGTTTAGTGTTGCTCTGTGGCTTTGTGTTTTTTCGTGTTCTGATTGGCTGTTTGTGTGGAACACTACAGATACTATTTCCAGCAGCGTGCAGTTGACCTGCAGATACGTTTTGTTCTCGTCGTGCATCTTGTCTCCCGGGGTATCCTAGGGAGCGGGTCGCGACAACGCCGAGATTGGGAGCCACATCTTAACTACAGCCTGTCTAAGGGTCATGTGGCCCTCACTCGATAGAGCTGGGGATCGTCGACCTACTCTGGCTGATGATCGATGTAGAAAGAACCATCAAGGGTGAAGTCGTCGCCCTCATCGTAGGTCTTACGCATTCCTCAAGAGGAAGGCTCGAAAAAACAACCTCTGCCATCCGAGCTCTTTCAGCGGCTCAGATGAGGATCAAGATGACTCTTCTAGCGTTCCAATAACCGGCTCAGGAGATCTAGGCGCCGATGTGATGTACGACGACATTGCTCCTCGTCGTTGAGCTTGGATGAGGAGCAAACCCCCTTGAAGAAGAGAATCACCTCAGTCCTTCCGCCGTCCAGGTTCTAAATGCCCGACCGAGACAAATATGATGGTTTGGGCGATCCGTGTGAACACGTCTAAGACTATAAAGGAGTGACGGAGATACAATGGGGCTGACGACCCCTCCTCTGTTGGGCTTTCCAAGCAACTCTACGGAAGGCCCCAACGCAGTGGTACAATGGACTTCCCAATCGGTCTATCGAGAGCTTGGCCAAGTCTTCTAATTCATTGCAAGGAGGAAGGGAAGCTCGGACCACCTATTCAACTTGGTGCAGATGCAAAAAGAGGGGGAAGAGATTAAAAAGCTTCCAAAAACACTTCAATTCAGTGAGTCTAAATGTCAAGAGCTACAGTCACGAGTTGACCATCGCTGCACTCAAGAAAGAAGATCGATGTGAAGACTTGAGGAAATCTCTGCAACATAAACCGCCCCGTAACTTGGATCAGCTCTTTACCAGAGCTGGGAACGGTATCTCATTGCAGAGGAGGCAGCTGGCCGCTGGCAACAGGACACATGAGAAGGCAGAAGATTAAAGTGATGCTGGAAGTATATGCCAAAAAGAAATGAATCATTTGATACTAAAAGAACTGTATCAATGAAATCTAAACGAAAATCTAGGGGTTTTCCTCTCAGCTGAAATCACGCCTACGAGACAATTAACTTGCTTTATTTCTTTTTGGTGAAATAGAGAATTGTTTGATACGTGCAATTGACACTCATTATATCATTGATTTTTGTGTTCCAAAGTTGAAGAGAGGAGGAACACTTGTAATTCCTCTGAGAAGCGAAGAGCCTACTTCACACAGAATTCATTTATTTGGGTACACTGATTACTTCTAAAGGGCCAACATAACAAAACATCTTCACTAGGCAATTCAAAAGAATGAGGATTTGAAATCCAAATGATCGCAACAACTATTGTATGACATAAAAATTCCGATTAAGGTGCAATTAAACATTTCTATGCCGAGCCTGCGGCTAACCAAAAAAGAACAAGATCCACTTAAACCCACAAAACAACCATAATAATTCACAGCTCAAAACAACAACAAAAACTAATGATTCAAAGAATTCAAGCAAAGTGTATAACTTAATGCTGAAAATAAGATTGCTAATGCAAATAACAGCTATATCAACATCCAGTCCCAGCAAAGCAGCATCGATTTAACTTGCTAGCAATATTGATTAATCCGTACGCACACAAAAGTAGCAGAAAATGACTAATTATGTAGCAAAAATGGATGAAAATTAAACAAGTTCCAGAATGCAATTACTATGGGTCCTTTAACACAACAGCCTAATCTAGCTTCAGATTCCTTCTCCAATTCACCTGCTTCTGACTCTGGGATAAAAGACCACTTAGTCAAACAGACTGAATCCCATATCCTGCAACAAAGCCAAATAGAACCAATGAATTACAATATAAGATTTGAAACATAAGCCGAGTTATGACTTGCTCATAGAAAGCTAAACGGCATGCAGGTTTCTAAAGTAGTATCGACAGCATGCAAAGTTTTCAAAAGCTACTCAATTTAAGTAACTTACATCATCGGATTCTTCCTTCTCTTCAACCTTTTCTTCCTTCTTTGTCTCGGCTGCTGCTGCCGCTGGTGCAGCAGCACCCCCACTCGCAGGTGCTGACACGGCAATAGCTGCACCGCCAGATGGAACAGAGGCAAACTTTTCCCTCCCCGAGGCAATGAGTTCGGTTATGTCCTTGCCTTTGACTTCGGACAAGAGGAGCTCAATTCTGTCATCATCGGCATCAGCACCAACTATCAAGGAAATGCAAACAATCAATAACAATTCATTGGATTTATTTTGAGCCACACAATGGTGGATAGATTGCACTAAATCACATGATTCAGATTGACCCCTAATTTAAAATTTCAACAAAAAATTAGAATATGAAGGCTGAAGTCAAAAATTCATATTGATCAAGATCCACTCTCTCACTCCAGCAACTAGAGATGCATAAAATTGAAAATGCCAGCAACCAGATGCATGTTCTTGGATATGCATTGTTGAATCTACAATCTCTAATAAACAATGAATTGAAGCTCTATATACAATGGAGCATCCAGTTGAACCCGCTAGTTCCAACCTCACAATGAAGATTTAATAGAATGACACTGGGCTTACATGAATAATGGATGAGTTTCTGAAACGCCCACCAGAGCTCCACTTTATAACCCTCACAATAACCATGGCTGGATTGCTTCAGTTCAAGATTTTTCACACGCTTATTAATGTAATTGATATCTTTACATTTTAAGTATGAACTCATATATTGTGTTTTTTGGTTATGCAAGTAATGTAATATATAATGCTTTGTTAGTTTTTTTTTATTTTTTAAGAATAGTCCGACTGCTAAAGCCACCATAAGCTTTGATGTGTTTCACAACACCGGGCATAATTATGTTTCTCCCCTCCCCCTCCCCCTACCTCCATCCATGTCTTTATTACATCATATTAACAAACAGCTAATGCGAATTTGAACCTTTCTTAACTTTATGTTGGTATCTTACATATGGAATCCTTACGCAGATATCTCGTTGGCTTCTATTGTCCTTGGAAACAAGTATAACACTCCACAACAGACTCCTGGTCTCCATTTTCATTGTGCACCCTTTTCATTACGCTATGGTGCTAAATAGATATGAAAAGATTGTTGAATTAAACTGTATTCTTAACTTTATGTTGGTATATCTTACATATGAATCCTTACGCTGATATCTCGTTGGCTTCTATAGTCCTTGGAAACAAGTATAACACTCCACAATAGAGCTCCGAGTCTCCATTTTCATTGTGCACCCTTTTCATTACGCTATGGTACTAAATAGATATGAAAAGATTGTTGGATCAAACTGCATTCTCAACTTTATGTTCGTATATCACGTATAGAATCCTTGCGCAGATATCTCGTTGTCTTCTACAGTCCTTGGAAACAATTATAACACTCCACAACAGAGCTCCTAGTCTCCATTTTCATTGTGCACCCTTTTCATTACGCTATGGTACTAAATAGATATGAAAAGATTGTTGGATCAAACTGTAAACTTACCATGCATGTCTTCAATTAACGTTATAACCACGAAATATCCATGGATGCATCACTTTAAACCCATTTCAAGAGATTTCCATACACAACTTGATGTATTGTTATTTTTACAATTTTAGTATGAATTTATAAATTGCTATTTTACTTATGCAAATATTGTAACATCTAAATCTTCATTATTTTTTTATTTTTCCAAAAAAAAAGTCCACCCTGCAGGAGCCACCCTAAACTTTGTAGTGTTTTAAAACGCTAGGCATGATTGTGTCCCTTCACACCCCACGTCTTTTAGTTTATCAAATTAGTCGACGGTCGATGAAAATCTGAAACCTTTCTTCAGTTTGAGAATGTGTACATTTTACATAAAGAATCCTGCTGCTAGTATCTCTTTAGCGTCTATTATCCTTGAAGAATAATTTAATCCTACCACAGGGCTTAATCTCCCTTTTTCATTACTATTAAGGTGTTAAATAAAAAGAAAAAGACTCATGATCAATGTTGTTCCAATCCCTCTTATTTGGCATTGCAGTAAAATACCAAATGTGTGATTGTTCTTCGAGAAACTAACGTATGTTGTAATTTGCCACATGAACATATTTCTAATGAGGTTTGGGTTTTATGTCGTATTACTCATGAAAGGATTATCTCCGAAGTACATTTAAGTTAGATACACTGTTTCAAAACATTCAACATCATTGAATGCTCAAACCAACTCTAGTGTTTGTTCCTAACACTGTTTACAGATCCTCAAATATATATGATATGATGAGAATTGATTTGCGCACCACGATTTTACTCCGTGCACATACCACTTATTTACACGTGTGTCATGCACACATACCCAAATGTTTCTCTCTTTAATCCCGTGCACATACCCATCATTTTACTACCCGACGAGGAGGAGGAGGAAGCGTTAGCGGCCGTCCTCTTTTACCCCCGCCGCCCCCGCACTGGCCCTCCCCTCGTCCCCAGCCCCTCTTCATTGCCAACCCCTCCTCCCAAGCACCCAAATCCCCACCCCATCCCCTGTCGACTTCCCAAGAACCCTCTCCCTCTTTCCCAACCTCCTCCTCTCCATCCCTAGCCCTCCTCCCCCTCCACCGACCTCCCCAGCCCCCCATTCGATCTTCGACCACCCGTCCTCCGCCCCCGTCTCCGTCTCCGTCTCCGTCCTCTGCCATCCCCATGTCTCCGTCCTCCGCCATCCCCATCCACATCCACATCCACATCCCCATCCACATCCACCCCCTCCTCCAACCTCCTCCGCCCCTTCATTACCCCCTCAACCGCCGCGCCCCTCGTCTATGACAAGGATAGAGAGGTTGGGGAGACCCCGGCCAGATCGGACGGTCGCGGATGTAATTGGATAACGCAGATGTGCTTCGGCGAATCTCCGACGGAGTCCTTGGGGCTTTTTTATAAAGTAATTGGTCTTGGTCTGTACGCAGGAGTAATTTCAATGCCAAAAGTGTAAATAAGTGGTATGCAATGCCAAAAGTGTAAATAAGTGGTGGTATGTGTGAGGAGTAAAATGTTGGGTGCACAAATCAATTCCCTAATATGATAGTTTTGTAGAGGAACCATTACCTGTTATCATTTTTCACATTTCTATTTGAACAGATTTATTCACTGTGATTTCTTCGTACAATTGGAAATCAAACGAAATGAAATGAAAATTTAATATGCATGCTCTTTGCTGTTACTTGATCTGATTAAAGCTATAGAATATACACAAAGCAAAATCAGTCACTTTAACTACAACATAGATCATAAAAGAAAAAAAACATTCACATGGATCATTTCTTGTGTGAATGAACAAACAAGTAATCGGAATAAACAATTTAATAACAAAACAAATCCAACTGAAAGTGAATAAGCAAAGACATCGCACAAAATTACAAATCTTTTGGACATGGAAAAAATCGAACCTGATCCCAAGATATCCTTGATAACTTCAGCAGACGGAGTGGTGTTTCCGCCCAAAACTGCGAGCAAATACGCTGCAACAACCTTCATTCTGATCAAGAATGAGAGGGAATTGAAATGAGAAAAGCTAATAAAAGTTAACGAGATTACAGAAAGATGAGATTTTTTGTGTGTTGAAGTGGGTAAAATACTTGGGAGATGGAGACGATATATGGGAAGCGTGGCCGCCTGATCTTACGTCTAGGGTTTATAGATCGAACAGGAGGGACCGAGGCAGAGAAAGCCAGTATTTATAGTGGAGTCTTCGGTGTGAGGGTTCGATCGCAGCCGTTGATTGATGACCTAATGTCTAATGTGTGCATAGGTCAAATAGTAATTTTAATCGGTTTAATGGGTAATTGATTTGCGCACCCATCCGTTTACTCTAAGCACATACCACTTATTTTCAAGTTTACCTAGTGCATATAAACAAATAATTTCATCTCTAACCCCCTCGCAGATACCCACCATTTTACTACGTTGTCGTCCCCCACCCTCTCCCCAGCTGACTTCGAGGAGGAGGACGCATTGACGACCACCCCCCTTTACCCCGCCACCCCAAGCTCCTCCCCTTGTTCCGAGCCACCCCCCCCCCCCCCCCCCTCCCCCGCCAAAACAAACTACGGTTATAAGGATGTATTGACCCCCCCCCCCCCCCCCCCCCACCTACGGTTATAAGGATGTATTGACAACCGCCCCCTTTTACCCTGCCACCCCATCCCCAACCCCCCCACCCCTCGGGACTATGACGAGGAGTACATGTTGTCGATCGTCCTCTTTTATCCTCGTCGTCCTTCCCCTCGTCCCCAGCCCCCATCTGCCACCCACCCCTCCTCCCTAGCTCCCTCCCCCGATAAGATATTGAGTCTTATCCATGTGTGGGTTTGATGATGAACAAATACTGCATCTAACATCTTTGAGTGCATGAGCTTAACGAAAATCAAATAAAGCACTCAATGCATTAGTCATGAGCTATACAATGACATGTACTTATTGGCGTTATACATGGTGTTTGGAATGTGCAGAATGCATCATATTGGATTTCATTGTAATAATATTATCGATGTATTTTTTTATTATTTTGTTTTAGCCTGTTAAGACCTTGCTAGAAGCGTACACGCGCGCGCACATATGAACACTTTACAAATGACTTGAACATATTTTTAAAATGTTTAGATGATTTTTAATGACGTATCATATGTATCAACTGAATATTCGACCACTCCTTATATATAAGTCGGCTACTTTCATTGGGAAATCTTGGTCTCATGAAATAGTTGACTACCGTTTTTCTTGGAGTCGAATAGTCGAATACAGTTGTTAATGGAGTCGACTACCAGTAGGGATGAGAATGGGCATGCCCAAAGTCCGATTGGGCTTCCAATTGGGCATGCCACATCATCATCCCTACAAATCCTTCACTAATTTTAGAAAACATAGTTCCACGATCTTCGGAAAGTTGTTTTTCCAATTCGTTGTATGGGCGTTTTTGTAACTGTGTCAACAGGTTTTCACCATATATAAGCTGTGTTTTGCAGAGGATTTTTGCCAATATTATTGACCATATTTTCAAGTGAAATAGAGTTTTGTACTAGCAAGGCTTTTAAGCAAAAATCCTTCTTTCTTTGGCTTATATATCGGAAATCATTTAGCCAAAATTTTCTTAATCTCAAAAGCCATCATTTCCAACATATTCAGATATCACCGTTTTCTACTGTAGCCAACACAACACAAAGCTTCGACTCAAGGCCAAATGTGTAAGTATTATTCATCCACAAGAGTAAGTGAAAATCCTTAAAATGTTGAGGTGGTGAGTTTTATTTCTTGAGACTAAATTATTGTAAGCACGTCTCCATGGAAAGAGGTAATTATACTTTTTGGAAAACAGTGGATTGAGCCTAGTGAGCCTCGGTTAGCTGTAGTATGATATCGGAACCAAGTGGGACTTGGGTATCCGAACTACGGTAAACTCGTGTTTGTGTTTGCCATTCATTATCTGTGTTGCAATTGTTTATATTGCTTGTGTTTGATTTCCGCTGCATTCTTTTAGCAAGTAAAATTGTTATTGATTAGGTTAAAATTAGGTAACTCTAATTGTTAACTTAGTTAGATTTTCTAAATGAATTTTTATATACTAATCACCTCTACTCTAGTGTCTACTTGTACATCCATCCACATGAAAGAGATCCCAACACGTGTCATAGGGAGATCTCCACAGGGACCAACAATGGGTTGGGCAATAAGCCTTTGTTTGCAGAACCCATGTGCTTCTCTTCTCGTTTAATCATGATTTGCTATTCATGTTGTTATTTTTATTTGTTACTACTGTTGTTATGACGATCAATGTGAGATGTCTTGTTGGAGGTTGATGGTGTTGACAACGATTAAGATGATGAATATGACAAAGAAGAAGTAGAAGTAGATGATGGTGGAGGTTGAATTGTATATTCCACTTAACTAATTAGATATTTATGGTTTAATTAGTTATATGTTTCAGATCATGAATATGACAAAGAAGAAGTAGAAGTAGATGATGGTGGAGGTTGAATTGTATATTCCACTTAACTAGTTATAGATTTATGGTTTAATTAGTTATATGTTTCAGATCGTAATCAGTTATTGGTCAAATTAAATGATATGTAAACTTAAGGGCAGCTTCGGTAATCCGATATGGGTCTTGAGCAAAAACTTGTTTTTTCAAAAAATATATGGAATGTGCGTGGGGTTAACAATTTAAGATGTTGTGCGCTGAGCAAAATAGTTCGTTCGGAAAGTAACTCTCAAAATAAATAAAGGGAATTGCTATTTCCACAGACCCTTTTGCTGAGTTCATAGACCACTGACTTACAAGTTTGCCATTAAAAAAATTTGCTGCGTTCATAGACCCATCCCCCGTTGCGTTGTTGTCCCCCTTCTCCACCGACGCCGTCGAGGATCCCCCGCGTCGACCCTGCCTCCATTCGCCGACGGAGAAGCGGACCGCCGCCGCCGCCGCCGCCGGCTCACGTCACGCCTCCCCTCCGTGATTCTCTCTCTCTCTCTCTCTCTCTCTCTCTCTCTCTCTCTCTCTCTCTCTCTCTCTCTCTCTCTCCCCCAACGAAATCGATCGATTGATCCAATTGGAATGCGAGCGGGGCGATGATGAATTTAGAGCAAGAGGAGGAAGATGATGAGGAGTTCTACGAGTCTTTAGATCGGATCATGTCGTCTTCATGCACGTTGACCTCATGCACCGGCGATGACGGTGGCGAGGGGGGTTCTCGGCGGCGGCGGTAGAGAAGAGGTTTGTATTTGGAGAAGGATGAGGAAGATGAGAAGGAGTTATACGAGTCTTTGGATCGGATCCTGTAACGACTCGTATTTTTCAAGTCGTATTTAACGTATTTTCATTTTTAAAACGTATTTTATAGTGGTTGATCAGGAGTTTTAAGTGATTCCAAAATTTCTTATAAAAATATTTTGAAGCATCAGATTAGTTATGGTGTATTTCAGTAAATTCGGATTTCATCAAATGCCTCTAAACAATTTCATAAAAATTCATTTCCAACTTTTATTGTTTTAGCCGAATGAGTTAATTTTCTATACAAACATCATCAAAACATTTTCAAATTTCTACAGTATCATCCTATGATCATTTAGGACTTCACATATTAATTTCGTAATTTTCAAATATCAAATTGATCGAGAACCCGCAAACCAGCATCCCAAACATTTTGGCCCAAAACTCGTATCTATGTAGCTCAGACTACAAAATGGATCTCGTATTCATGATCCTCGTGACGATACGAACCTGTGGATATGTTTTCATAATTTTTCGGAGTCGTTTAATTCCAGGGGCAAAATCGTAATTTCGTTACAAAAATTTATTTATGTCTCTTCACTGATTACTCTTTAACTTGGCTTAATCACCTAGTTAATCCCCTATCTGTTGGCAACCTCACACATTTTGATAATTGGAGAGTTATAATCTAAGCTTCTAAGCTTAGTCAAATCCCCACACCTAACATCATTAATGTTTTTGACTAAGTATTTATGAGATTGATATTAAACTAATTATTATTAACCTATATAAACCCCATAATCCTCTCTCCTTATTCTCACAAAAAAACATCACCCAGACCCGATCTCCTCCATTCGAACCCATTCTTTAACCCCAAGCCCGAACCCACATTACCCAGGCTCACCCCAGGGCGACCCACGCTCTCACCGCCGCTCACCTCGTCCGCCTCTCTCTCCCACCTCCACTCTCTGACTGCATGACCCGCCATCCGTCCCCTCTCGACGTCCGACAGCCCGAAGAGACCGCTGAAGCCCCCACCCAGAGCTCCGAGCATCGCCACACTTCCCCCTCACCGTCGACAGGAGCCCGCTCCCCACAATGCCGCTTTGACCGCACGACAAGCACCCCGACCACCACCGGAGGTCGCCTCCGAGCGCCGCAAAAACCCCACAGCCTCGACCACCTCTCCCCAATACCCCCCGACGCCAGCTCCCACTCCGACTCACGCTCCTACGTCGTCTGCTTCCTCAGCTCGCCCCCGCCGTACGACAGCTCCGACCACCACCAGAGCTCGCCCCGAGCGCCATCGACAGCGCCCGTGCACCACCCCGCATCAGTTCGCCGCCCTTCCCCTTCTCCGACGAAGCGCCTGCTCGCCGTCCGACCACAGCAGCACGCTGCCTCTTCGCTCCCTCGTACTGCCCCCCGTCGTCTTCTCCGCCACCACCGATCCTCTCCGAGCGCCAACAGCAGCAGCCCCACCTTCCGACAGCCTCCACCACCACAGACCGCTTCCTCGCTGCCGTTTACGCTCGCCGTCGGTCCCCGCTCACCGCCGTCCCCCTCTCCGTAGCACAGCCGCCTTGGACGTCGCCGAAGCTCCTCCCTGCTGCCGGCGAACTCGAGGAGAACCCACGCTACTCTCGTTCATGTTGTGAGGGTGAGTACGTGAAGTAACGAAGTTTTAATACAAATACGTTTTTTAAACACATATTCGAATACGTATAGAAATACGTATAGGATGTTCTGTTAGAAATAAATTGATAGTAAATCGTACAGGCCTCAGAAAAATACAAGGCTAGCTCCAAAAAATCAGAAATGACGTTCTGGACCGAATGACACTAGTTTCATCTCAATCAGAAGAGTAATTTTCCCAGAATAAATTTTTAAGCCTAAAACTTAAATACATAGTTTTCTTTTAAAAATCCATAACTTGTTATTTTCACGTCAACTGATACATGAGAAAAATATTTGTTGTAGCACTCTTCGAGATGGTCATTTTGACAGCTCACTTGCAACTTTCTGATTAGTATTGCACCCAGAAGAAATCATTGAATAAACACGTTATCTAATTAAAATTAGTTTTAAAACCCATTTTAAGCTTTTAAAATTATAAAAATTAACAGAAGCTTCTGAAAAATATTTCCTACTGCAGTAAAATTATTTTCTTCATATCTAGCCTATATAAAAATTTAGAACGTTTTTCGTCACCATTTCAATCAATTTTAAAATCAAAACAATCAGGTTAAATAAATAGGAAATGGTGTATTCTTTAACCTATTATTACTGGTGTTTGCAGGTACAAATTCCTGTGCACCAACTCTATTGAAAGCTCTAGATCCAGTTCCGGCTCACTACCACCACCTCGAAACTGGTAAGATACGATGAATTCTAGATTTAGAAAATTAGTATAGTGTACAAGTACGAACTCGGGATTTTAAATAATATCCGAACCAATATTGATCGAACGAAGAAGTAAAAGCCTAAGTAACTAGAGAGATAATCAATTGGGTAAATTGTGTGCTAACGAAACTACCACACTTAAAGTAACAATTTTTGTGTTCCATGTTTGTTGGACTTGTCTTTATCCTCAAATTTATTAGCATCCACTTTGCTTTACTATAAGAAAGTTAACCAGTGGTCCTGATTTAACTATCATCGTAAACACGGAACTAATAATATCATGTGGTGCGTCTTGTGGAATGTCTTATGGAATATCTCGTGGAATATCTTGTGGAATATCTCGTAGAAAATCTTGTGGAACGTCTTGTAAGAAAGATGTAATCGATACACACGACACTGGGGTTTGGGATAACTCATTGTAGAGAAAGTGTGGGAGCTATGAATGGAGTCACACACTCTCGTCTCGTCTCGTTTTTCAAAGTATGCTGTGGTTGACGCCCGTGATTTGCTCCCCGTGGCATGGAGGTGACACATGGTTACATATCCTACTTTCCTACGTGAGTCACATAACATATTTTAGTTAATTATTGCCAACACCAAAATAACCATTGATTGTACGTCTTATTCAGCACTTTGCATGCTTATTATCGTTACAGTTCATGCCTGCTAGTCTCTCCTTTGCTATCACCATGTTTGCTCTTATACGTTACTTTTCGTACTTGCACGACCATCTTTTTACTCTATGCGTTAGATGTACTTTACCTACCACACTTGTGCATTCACAAGTGCTTTACTTGTCGTACTTTTAGCTACAACAGTAGTATGCTTCACTTGCTTAGTCTGCTTTACACTTGTACTATCACAGTACAGTTTGTTCTCTCTTTTTAGTTCTGTTTACCTTACTACCTAGTTATGTACAGTGTTGCTCAGTACTTTACTTTTCACTTGTACGTAGTTACTTTTTTGTCATACTTGTACACTGCTTCTTTTCTATGTTTAGAATTGTTGTGACTTACATACAGTTTCATTTTTGTGGCACCGCAGACGCCGCACATGTTGAAATAGGCAGTTCTGAGTTCGCAGCGCCATAGCTCGATTCTGCGACTGTCGACTTTTAGCTTTGGAGTGTATGTGTGATGTGCCTTTGATGTATTTCCTTTCCGCTTTAATTTTCATGTATTTGGTGAGAGAGTGCTGGTTGCTGTTGTACTTTAAATTTATGGACTGTACTGTAATAATGTAAGCTGGTTTGAGTATTATTCTACGTCTCTGTATCGCGGCTATGTTGGTTTCACTGGTTAACTGTAGATCTGCAAATAAATCAAATAAGTAACGCCCCCTGAGAGCGGGTCGTTACAGATTCAGTCGTCGTCGTGCTCGTCGACATCATTCTCCGACGGCGGTGGCGACGGTTGAGACATGGTCTGCATTTGGAGCAGGAGGATGAATATTAGGAGTTCTATGAGTCTTTGGATCAGATCCTGTCGTCGTCCTCGTTGACCTCATGCTCCATAAGGACGGCGGCGAAGGGGGTCCTCGGCGACGACGACGGAGAAGGGGTCTGATCTCCGCAATTTTTTTGGTAAACTTGTAAATAAGTGGTTCATGAACTTAAGCAAAATGGTCCGTGCAAATAACAATTCCCATAAATAAAATAGGGAGAGAACTGATTCTGGGCTCTGTTTCCTTCTCATTTCTCAATTATCAACAAAGAAATAACCATAGAGAAAGAAACAGAGATTGGGGGTGCTCATCGTCGGCGTCGGTGATTTTTTTGGTGACTGGCGTTGATCGCCGACGAAGATGCGAGGGTGGAGATGTGGAAGGAGCTCAGGGACAGGGAATCCGGCGCCATTCTCCCCTCTTCATTCTCCCATCGCATCCGCTCTCGTCGCGTCTCTTCTCTCGAGCTCTCCAATCACAAGGAGATCATTAGCCCTCACAAGGGCGCCGTCAATTCAATCCAAGTAAGTTCTAAAGAAAAATCTGTTCCTTTTGCGGGGTTTAGGATCCTTGAAGCTCAATATTTCTTAATTGAGTTTAATAGTCCATTTAGAGGCATTTCAAATGTAGTGATTTGGTTAATTGAGGAAAATTTTAACCGCTATAAGTGTTATTTCTTCAACTGTAAATTTGAACTTCTAGTACAGTTCATTTAATTATCTCGCTTTTTCTGGGCCTTCGATCAATTCGAACCTCAAAGTGATACCGGAATATCATTATCATCACAAACCTTGAGACAGAAACGTAAGAGTTGATCAAGGAAAGCAATGTCATTGGTCTTGTTCACTCGTGACATTTATTCCTCCTTGCATGCAACCATCGCCCTCTTCAATTGCGGAGTGAGAAGAAAGAAGTGACCTTGCGAGATGGAAGTGGAATCAATGGAACCAATAATATGTATTAAAGGGACATATGAGATTAAGGATGTGCTTAATGTGAGACTTAACAATCATGGAATGATAATATCAAATAATATTTTGTGTTCTTTAAGGGATAGACTTAGCCCATTATCAATATGTTTCCCTTCAGAACATTAATTGTATTCCCCAAGAATCTTACTTTAAAAAATGGGACTTTTCACATCCTTGACACCGCATTCCAAAAATCTTTCCCTTTGTTGATCACGCCCACCTCATCAGTTTTCCCGCCATGCTCATCCAAGCGAAGAGCAGAATAGGTGCAGTTGCTTAATTAACTGTATTCATGGATCGTACCTTGCTTGCTTTGCAGGTCTTATTTCCGTTTTGTTCCCAATTGCAACCCTCCATTTCTTTCCCCCCTCCCCACATCCATTGGCAGGTTCTGATTTTGCATAGTCTTTGCAGGGCTTCCTCATTTCTCAAGCTCTGCAATGCTTTGGTTTTTCCTCCGCTTGATGCTTGTTTTTTTGGTTTTTATGTATATTACTTGCCATTCTGGATGTGCAAACTTAGCAACTGTTTTGTATAGTTCTACACGCATGTTGTTGGTGACATATTGTCAAAATGAGCTTGCAATGCATCGAGGATGAGAGCTACACGTTGTGTATTGTAGTACCAAAACTGTACACGATTTAACAATACAACCATCATCTTTTTGGGGGCAAAATGAGCTTGTGAGACAACATTACTTGTCAAATCGAAGGGGAAAATCAAGTGGGCCTTCTCCTCTTCTCACAAGCTCATTTTTACATATGACATCCATTATTTTTAGTAATTAATGATTCTTATATCCAAAAACTCTTTTACTTCCAAATTTTGGGTAGAAGTAATTCTCAACAGAACTTATGTTTATACGTTTCGTAGTATGCGTGATATTAAAATGAGAAAAATATTCAGCACGCCTTGTTATGTGCATTCATGAATTTATTCCACAGTTTTTGTAGTTTATGCATGGACATGGCATGCAAATGTTACACTGAGGATGCAAGTGATACCTCCATTGTCATATCTGTGGGCCCATGATGCATGGGTTATTTGGCAATAATGTTGTCTATTATGAATTTGACATCTCAACAGTGTTTCCTTTAAATGCAACTTATCGTCACATATGTTCACTATGGGATCAGGTAGATTTGACAGAAGGGCGGTATCTGCTATCTGGAGCATCAGATGGATCAACTGCTCTTTTTGATATCCAACGAGCCACTGATTATGAGGGAGGATGCATGGTTTCAAAGCACAAGAGTCTATTTGTTATTGACAAGCAGCACGAGCATGGGCATAAGTTTGCCGTATCATCTGCTATCTGGTATCCAATAGACACGGGACTGTTTATTACAGGTTCTTTTGATCATGATGTCAAAGTGTGGGATACAAACACTACTCAAGTAGGTTATTTTCCCACAAGCTGCATTTTGTCTTATTATGCAGTTTTCATGGTATAATAATCTTTTTCATTATCAATATAATGTTGTAGGTTGTAATGGACTTTAAAATGCCTGGAAAAGTTTATGGCACTGCAATGTCTTCAATGGCCACAACCCACATGCTTATTGCTGTTGGAAGTGCAGATGTTCAGGTCCGACTGTGCGATATTGCTTCTGGAGCGTTTACACACACATTATCAGGTCATCGTGGTAAGGCCTGCCAACAAGAGACTTAAATGTTGCTTTATTTTTCTGATGCCTCATGTATCTGTATGTACATCTGATTCATATGATAAGTATGCAGAGCACTTGCCATTATGATTTTTGTTTTCAAATATATAATGGATAAAAGAAGAAACCTATATATTCTAACATTGATTTGCCTATTCCTTCGAAAACGCTTATATTTGTGATAAGAGAAAACCATATATCAATCTTCTTGTTCGGATGCGATACTTTCTCAAAGTGTATGTCTAATCATAAAAAAATGTGGGGTAATGGGTCTAAACGTTAATATTCATTCTTGAAGCACAAAAGAGGCCCATGCATATGGTAGGTCCCTAATGTTTAACCTCATTTGTTGCTTGCAGGATGAGGTTTATCAATGTGCCAATTTTCCTACCAACTGAACCTCATCACATGGTCCTCAATGGAGCTTTCTTAGGTTATGGATATGTATGGTCTTACATATTACAGTTCAATGTTTTTTATTTATGTAAAACAATGATCTTCATAACTAAATTGAAAAATATGTAGAGATGAACTAAAGGTTTGGAATCTATGTCTTGGCGTTGGTGTTGGACTAGTATGGTAGGGGGTCTATCAGAAATATTGGTTAATGCATATCGAAAGTGTCAGACTTTAGGTATCGGTTACATTATATTAGCCTACGCATTGGTTGTATGTACAATTTTATTTTCAGCAAGTGCTTTATTTGTCCATAAATTATTTGTATAATCCAAGACATTGGCATCACTTTCCTTTACCAATTCAGTCAATGAGTTGTTAATATTATTTAATTAATTAGATTACTGTCGTATCAGACTTTGATGTTTTAGCATCATATTATACCTCATCAGACTTTGATGTTTTAGCATCATATTATAACTGAAATGGCTCAATATTATACATTTCACAGTGAAAACTGAAGAGTTTTGCCTAGTCATGATAAAGAGTCTGAGTCATGCCACCCACACAAATTTGATCCGAAGGACGATATGTATTGGTATCGGCCGATTTTTGGAACCTTGATTTTACTTGTTAAATGAGATTGTTTCAACCATTATGTGGAGAAGGTCAGATTTTCAACTTTTGTTAGTTCAAATCTCAATATTCTATTGTATTAGTTGTTATTAATTACTGTTAGCGGTGTTAGCCTAATTCAGATGGATCACATTAGCATGCTTGCAATCTGTCACGATAAGAGCGATATTCAACTGATCCTTTTTAAGCTATGGATGAAACATATTTCGGGTTATAAGTAAAGTCAGTTCAGAACTAAAATATATGTGTTTCATGAGCCTGGTTGTGAAGGAAGAATGATAAAATGGTTACTAATCCTGGGAAACTCATCAGTTCTGCCCTCTGGGGATAACCTGAGGGTAATCTCACATATTTGTAGTTTCTATAATTGATTATTATTTCTCCCTGAGTTTGTTAACTTGAGCAGTTTTGCTTGCTGTAATAGATGATGCGGTATTGAACCAGACATTTGCCTGTTGAATTTCTTAGGTTTTTAAAGAATTAAGCATACCGCTGTTTAGGTGGTGTTGAAAGTTGATGCTTAGCTTCTTTACTGGGTTTGGAAGAAAACCCCATTGGCTTATTAATGACCTCTGTTGTTTTGACATGAAGATGCTATCATACTATCGGGCTATAATATGTCGGACATTTCTCCTGGCCAAAATGCTTATCCGACACGCCCGGTCATGACATGTGTCTATCCATGTAGGACACTTCTAAAAAATACAAGACCTTTATTTATGTTAAACAGTATGTTAACACAAAGAATGAAGTCATCATGCCCCCTTTGACAAAAACATTTCCTTACGGATTATTTTACTGTTAGGCGCTTTTAGAAATAAATAAGCACATGCACATTTGTGAGTTAAATACATTTACATGCATACATAACCGTGTCACTTTATCTTGGATTTGAAGGATTGCTGCGCTTGACACCTCATGTCCGTGTTTAAGTGTGACACCCACGCATGCGTTGGAGTATGACATTCTGTGTCTGAATCTACTAATCATAGATTTCTATATAATCCAGAACCAAACAGATAGTTGTGTAAACTATCATGGGCTCTTCTAAACTAAATATGGATGTATAAGAAAGTTGCTGTACTTGGAATGTCATGTATGTTAAACCATTGTTCTTCTAAAATTTAGCATTTTAATTCTATTATGATTGTCTGTGTATGAAATTTTTTTTGGGAGGGAATGTCTTATATGCATTCCCACACACATGCAAATTTAATTCTCATTTTCGATAAAATTGAAACAGTTGAAGTCTTAAAGAATAATGGAAAACAATGTAAGCATAAATTAACAAGAATATGAGAACTGAAGCATATGAACCAATCTTTAGACATATATATTGCAGCTGACGGAAAACATGCTCTGAAAGCTATATCTGCATAGTATAGTGCAGTTGGAGAATCAACTTTTACCACGTTAAAAAAGAAAACGATGTCTTCTGTTGTTATCTTTCCATAAACCAAACGCAACTATCTCCCTGATTGTATTTCAGACAATTGCAAGCATTCTCAATAATTGTACCTCGTTACATCTTCCAACTTGCTTATGTTCTTTCTACAAGAAGAAAGACAGAAAATCATTAAGTTTCAACGTAGCTTATCCTGGTGTCATATGTCTACACTTCTATTTTGATCCTGCAACCATACCACGGACTTGTAGCTGGTCAGCTTTTTTGGACTTTGGGGGTTTTGGCCATGCCGATCATTTGTACTGCCAGTATAACCTTTGTTCTTCTGGGAGCTGTGGACATGTTTCCATTGTGTCACAATGTGTCTGGCACCATCTTAGCAGATCATATGCGTTTGCAGGTGTTTTGGTTGTTATTTCATTATGGGCCCTCTGTACTTTATGAATTTGCTTTCAAAATGTTTCAGCTGTAGCATCAACTCCTTTATGACTGTCTGTACAATTTCAGTCACGGCGTTGCTCAAGCACCTAACGTTTTAAAACTTAATCTCTGGCATATAGTTCCACAAAACATTCAAAACCTTGTATTTATGACCCTCTTCAACTGTATGATTTATAACTCTACAAAACAAATGATTTGAATAATATTATATTGAATTACATGACACACCTGTGTATTATTTAATGATCTCATATAATGTTGTTAGTTAACACCATCACTTATTAGGGTGTTGTATCTAGTTGTGATTACTAAATCGTTATAATTGAGTAAGTTAGAGGGCTTGCTTCCATGATGCATGTAGGTTAGCCTTAGAGATTGGCCCAAAGATTCTTCATTTTGTATATCATGTCTATAATGGCAGATGGAGTTATGACTCTGGATTGGTCTACCTCTAGCGAGTGGATTTTGGTTACGGGGGGATGTGATGGTGCAATTCGTTTTTGGGACATAAGACGTGCAGGATGTTTCCTTGTCTTAGATCAGTCAAGATCTCAGCTCGGGAGACGACCACCTTTCTCAGAAAGCACATTGAAGAAAGTATATTTTACCCCCTTTCAATTGCTTTGCTCTGGTTCCAGTATTGTTTTCCAATATCTTTTAGACTACAGTGTTAATTAAAATATAAATCAGTTAGGACTGTTGAAAAATTGCATTGTTGAGCAGCTTCCTTTGACATTATCTTGTTTAATCTATCCCTTACCTTACTTGTGTGTATATGGTTTCTTTTATGCACAATTGCACATCCTTGGGGTTCATTGATACATTTTTCTCATGGATACAAACTTCATCCCTGAATTTACATTACTGCTCGTTATCAAGTGCATACTTTAAGGGGAAGTTTGAGACCAAAAGATGGTCCAGATTTTGTGTTATCACCATGAAGTCCATTATCTATAGATCATTTGATTATTCTTTTTTCATGTATATGTACTAGTTTGAATTTCTATACACATATGCTTTGTGCATGCTTATATGCTGCTGTTCTTTGAGCCCTCGGTCGTTGAATTTCATTTCATAGCCGTCAAGTGTACTGTAGATTGAAAACACAAATTTAGGTTCGTCTAAATATATATTAATATACGTGCTATCTTTTTATGGGTATGCTTGTCTAATATATAATGTCCACTTTGTTTATGATGACACAAGCACGGTTAGTCCAAAGTTTTACATGGTGATGTTAGACACGTGACTTGCAAATGTATAATCACAATGTTCCACTGGTACGCACCGCAAGCAGTTGCATGATTCCCCCCTTTTACTGGCTCACCGCATATATTTTATAGACCTTTCCGATTTTATATCACCTGAAGATTTTGCCATAATTGTATCGGCAAAAACATCACTTAGTGTAATAATAAAAAATTTAAACTTTAGCAAATCTTTTTAGGATCTAAATTGTATAGTAATTAATCCTAGCATGAGTTTATATAATATCTACTAATAGATTATCTCTTGACCCCATTTGCAAAGCGAAGATCCCATCGGTAGTGTTTAATAGAGGACACATGTGCGGTTCTATTCCTAGACAACGCAAATTTGATCAGTGATCTTCCTTTTTATCTTCATCTCATTTTGCTATTTTCAAGTGGAGGAACTTTTGCTAAAGGAAGAGGCACATCAAAATCCCTATTTTGGCTTATAATTTTAATCTCTAAAATGTTAGTCCTATCCATGTCTAAATTACCCAATTAATATAACACCCATTTAAAATCATTATTTAGACAAATAATAAGATCAAATTTTATTTAGTTACGATTATAGATAAAAAGAATTAACATGAAGTTGGACTAATTAATGGATCGTAACGAACCAAACTAAAGTTCTATGATCATGGGTATTTTGGTAATTTCATAAATTACTTAATATCACTACTAATCAAATTGAAGTACACTGATATGAATCAGCTCCTCATCGTTATAGGCAGTGTGAGTTGTCATAAGCAATTGACTAACTCAAACACAAATCATAAGTGAGACGTAGTAGTGTATTACGACTCCCTAATCGACTTGGATAATAATGTATCGTTGAATATGAGTTGCATCGTGAAGTAAACTATTCCTTTTGTAACATTGTTTTAGATCAACTCTTCAAGAGTAGTGTATATGCTAATACTTTAAAAATTGATATATCCATTGATAATTAAGCGATCCTTGATGAATATAATAAAACTCAATTTTCTAGTTATCATCTATGCATGATCATACATATAGCTCAATCATCTAATATATATATCATAAGACATTAACTCATTTCCTTAAGAGTGACATGTCATATGTTGGACAGTCGTAGGTCTACGTGTATAAACCATCATACCTAACAACCAATCCTCTAACATCTCAACTAAACGATAACACTAGGGTAATCAAAGTATGCCACCGTGCACAGTAAACAAGTATGAACTCTCAAGTCAAAGAAAATTTGTACACAAGTAGTAATGCTAGACATCCTATTTGGCATAAAGTGAACTACTCCATATGATTCTAGAGTGAGTCTGAATTCGTTCTCAATGAGCACCTAACTCTCTTGATTTATATTATATATTGTATAACATATGATACTGACTATCAAATCGAGAGCGCTGGCTATACAATATGTATTTGTATAGTCATATGATTATAAACATTTTAGTGACACATCATACTATGCTGACCTTGTTATCATAAGGTGTAATTCTATACATATTTGAGGTCACATTATCTGATGATATGTATAAATAATAAAGCAAGCAATCATATTATCTAAATGTTATACATGAAATGAAATAATTTTATCAATATAAATCAGTCTAATAAAATAACCGTCTCATTTCTTACATAACATGTGGCATGGTATGCACGTCACTAACTATTTTCCACTTGCATATTGTAGCCAATTACCCATGAATCTTAATCCCATCTTCTTAAGATATTTGTTGAGCTTTTGAGCTGTAAGCGATTTGGTTAGTGGGTTAGTGATATTTTCTTCTGTATCCACTTGTATGCAAATCTTCTTCAATTCAAATTCTTGTATCACATGGAATCGATGTGAGATGTGTTTGGACTTCTGGTAAGATCTTGGTTTCTTCACATGAGATTTGACGCCATTCTTATCATAGTATATAGATACTAGATGCATAATGGTTGGAAACATTCTAGGTCCGGTCATGAATTTATCCACCTAACAGATTCATTCGATGCTTTTGAAGCTGCGATATACTTAGCATCCTTAGTGAGTCTACGGTAGTGTCTTACTTCTACTTTGCCAACAGCTTCATTCGATGCTTCTGAAGCTGCAACATACTTACATCCTTAGTAAGTCTACAATAGTGTCTTACTTTCTACTATGCTAACTTATGACTTCTCCATTTAGTATGAATACATATTTTGATGATGATGCTCTATTGTCCTCATCTGACTGAAAGTCCGAATTAGTATACTATACCATCATTAATTCTTTTGCTCTGTACACCAGAAACACGTCTAGTGTACTTCTTAAGTACTTGAGAATGTGTTTTACAGAGGTCTAGTGGCTAGTAGCTGATATCTACTAGTAAGCTTTGGCTATATCAAGTCTGGCGCAGAGCATAGCAGAGCATGTACTATGCTTCTTATTACCGAATGTAAGGCACTTTGCTCAGGTGTTCTCTCTCTTTAGATGTCCGTGGAGACATCTTATTGGAGAGATGAATTCCATACTTAAAAGGAATCAATTATTTCTTGGAATTCTTCATGCAGAACCTTTTAGCACTTTGTACACGAATTGGGACAATCTAAACATCCTGTTAGCTCTATGTTTATAAAGCTTAATCCTTAAGATATAGAATGCTCCGACCAAGTCCATGAAAAAATAATCTTGGAGAGCCATTCTTTAATGGTGCGTAACATAATTACATCATTTCTAATCAATAGTATGCCATCCACATATAGGACCATAATGGTTAAATAACTCCAACTAACCTTCTTGTACATACAAGGCTCATCTATGTTCTTAATGAAATCAAACCATTTGACTACATCATTTAAATGGATGTTTCAACTTTGAACAGTTGCTAAAGTCCATAATTGACATATGCAACTTGTAAAACTCATTGAGTTCATCTTTAGATTAAAAACCTTTAAGTTGTTACATAAAGATGTCATATTCTATCCTACCATTTAAAAGGTGTCTTGACGTCCATCTGTCATATTTCATAGTCATGATACATAGCTATTGCAAGCAATATGCTAATGGATTCTAACCTTACTAATGGCGAGAAGGTTTCGTCGTACTCGATTTTTTGATGCGATTCGGATGAGATTTAGGGGTAAATTTAGAGTTTTGTAGTAGATTTGGGGAACAGATGTGATTTTTATTTGACTTCAAACGGGAAAACAAAGATATGTTGCCTTAATTCGAGAGGATAGCTCTTATAGCTTTTGATTTGAGAGAAAAACCTAACTCTCTAGGATCTAAATCTTCTTACTCCTAATCTTCTCTCCTCTTAATTCTTTTCTCAAATTTTTGATGATCCCCATGAACCTAGTCCCCTATGCAGTTATAATTCAGATTTCGTAATAATTACATATACACATCTGGACCCCAAAATTACAATTTTATCTATGCATCTAGAAATTATAGATTTTTCATTGCTTCGGAAGCCTCTCTAATCACATCATTACTCTGTTCCTAACGAACCGCATTGTCATTAAGGTAGTGTCATGAAAACCATGGGCCCGCTACTCCAAATGAGGGCACTCGTCCCCTTCTATCTCTTCCTCTTCAGCTGCTACACTTTCTTTATTCTCGACGACCAAAATCTACAGAGCACGTTTTTGACAACGATGTCCTGGTCCGAACTTCTTGCCACATCGAAAGAATAAACCTTTGATGCGCCTATCATTGATCTCGGTCTGTGCTGTTTGATCCTGCTATTTGCTTGAGTCTTGTTATGTTTTTCGTGAACTTTCTGACCCACCGTTGGTTGGGACTCTAGGTCTCTGTCGTGACAAAAGTGCGGGATGTGATACTACTGATCGCTCACTTGGCAGCACGCCCGGCACTGATCCTGTCTTTTACCATTTGGGCCAGCTCCATAGCTTTTCCAAGCACACTCGGTTTTAGTATACATAGCTTAGCTCTGATGTTTCACTTCGGTTCCTTCATGAAATTTTCCTACAGAGTCTCTTTAGAGATCCCCTTTACTTGGCCAGAGCACCGCTCGAACTTCTTCCTGTATTTCTTGATGGTGCCTTCTTGTTCATGCGCAAAGAGCTGCTCATATAGACTCCTTTTCTGAGTGTTGCGAAAGCGGTTGAGTAGACAGTACTAGAACTTCTTCCATGAGTGCACCGGCTGCCTTTGCTCCCTACACTGGTACCATGGAAGTGCCTCTTCCTTCAAACATATAGCAGTAACCATCAACTTTTACCGTCAGATGATTCACTGCGAAGAATCTCTCAACCCGGTAGATACATGCATATATGTCATCTCCCTCAAAAATTGGTATTTTTTTACTTTTGGACACTGCTTTCAGTGTCGAAGACACTCTCTCTTGCTCTTCCTCCAGATTGGCCATGGTAGAATGGTTGGCGATCGTTCTACTACGCATCAGTATCCAAACTGTGCTCCTTTGGGCCAACCATCGTTTCCCCAATCATTCTCGCATCAATCGGGGTTACCACCATCCTCATCGTAGTTCGAAAAATCGTCAAAGTAATCTCCAAACTCATCGCAAGAGCCATGATGCGTTTCGCTAGAGATTTGATGATAAAAAGGGGATTTTTATTGGAATTTCAGATCTAGTACTAAAAAGAAACCCTAATACAATAAATCTACTCGTTAACTAAGACTAGGAAATAATTCTTAACCTAGGGGGAAAAGCCAAATCCTAATACAATTAATTTAAGGGGATAAATAAAATAACTCTCTCAATTTTCGCATGCCCATTAGGGCCGGCTCAACCCCCTTAAATAGAAAAACACCCATATTTCTTATTTTACTCAAATACCCCTCCCCCAATTACTAGCCGCATCATTACTCCGCCCCTGAAAAACCACATTGTCCTCAAGGTGGTGCTTGAAGTCCGTGGGCCATCCATCCCGCCCGATCGATTGCAAGCCTCCTCCTGGGTCAAACGGGTGGGATTGGTCCCCCACCGCTTTCAACGACGTCCGGAAAACTATCGTTGGGCCAAGGCGGGATCCAAAATACGCTGTCGGGACCCCACAAATACTCTGGAGGGATGTCGTCGTCGATGCACTGCTAGAATCCTTCCCCGGGCCCCATAGATGGCTGAAATTCTGAAAACGGTACAGATCGGGACCCGTGTTGGGCCCAAGGGGGCCCCGAAGTGTTCGGCGGGGGCTGTCGGTCCCCACCTACGCTCATCGCCCCCTTCTGAAGCTCTGGGGGGTGTCGGAACCCCCTGTCGTGACCCGCCGCAGCCTCCCAAAGGGGCGGCGGCCCTTGCCGGCCCATGATTAGGGCCGGCGGGGCTCCGCCACTGCCCCTAGGGCCTGCCGCAGCCCCAGGAGGGGCGGGCGGCACCTGCCGCCCCTCCCTGGGGTTCACCGGGCCCCACCGCTGCTGTCGGAGGGGCTGCCGCCCCCCTCCAGTGGTCGTCGCTCCTTCCCGCGGCGGATAGGAAGCCGGGAAGGCCTCCCACCCTTGTGGATCCGCTCCGTTCTGTTGGTTGTACGGGTCGAAGCCTCCGTCTTCTTCATTTTCTGGATCTTCCTCGTTAAAAATCACATTTTCTGGATCTGAAAATTTCAGATCTGGATCGGAAGAAAATTTCAGATCTGGATCTGAAAATTTCAGATCTGGATCTGGAGAAGATTTCCGATCTGGATCTGGAGAAGATTTCCGATTTGGATCTGTATCTGAAAGGTGAAGATCTGGATCTGAAACGTGAAGATCTGGATCTGGTAGATCTGACGGCTCCTTTTTGCTTGGACCCACCTTCGGTGCTAGATGTGCGGTCAACACCGCTATTGCCTCCGCTAGCGCCGCCAATTTTGTTTCAGTTTTCGACTGGTTCTCTTTCATTTCCTCTCTGATCCGTTCCATAAATCGTGTGCTCGCCATGGATCAACCGCTCTGATACCAATTGATGTGTTTCGCTAGGGATTTGATGATAAAAAGGGGATTTTTATTGGAATTTCGGATCTAGTACTGAAAAGAAACCCTAATACAATAAATCTACTCGCTAACTAAGACTAGGAAATAATTCTTAAACGAGGGGGAAAAGCCAAATCGTACTACAATTAATCTAAAGGGATAAATAAAATAACTCTCTCAATTTTCGCATGCCCATTAGGGCCGGCTCAACCCCCTTAAATAGAAAAACACCCCTATTTCTTATTTTACTCAAATACCCCTCTCCCAATTACTAGCCGCATCACCCACCACCTTCTAAATGCTGACGTCGAGGCATCACTCTTGAAAACCAGGGATAGCGGGTCCCTTGAAAACTGTCATCAGGCACTGGGGGACATGTCTAAGGCTCAGGGGCCCCAAGGCGGCCCACCTAAGACCTGCCTGGATCTGGGTGACCCGTTCGTGGTTTGCCTGGCCTATGCGACCCGCCCTGACAGTGCCTGGGCCCGAGCGGCCTAACCCTGGTGCCAGCGACTCCCCGGCGGCTCGTACCGGTAACTTCGGCACCTTGACGGTCCGCCCGCCCAAGGGCCTTTGGCCCTCGGGCGTGTTGCCATGTGGCCGTTGTGGCTCGGGTGAACTGGCCTTGCTGCACTCCCCTTGTGTTTTAGGGGGGTTTTCTCCATTTGCGTGTGGTTCCTCATCATTAGAATGCAGATCGGTCTCAAAGTCGATGACTTTTCATCTTTTTTGGCTTAAAGGTGGCATCTTTTACCATAGATCTGCTTCACGATCGTCGTCATCAATAAGATCTGGTGCTAGAACCTCCTTCAGACGGATCTTTCCCTTATCGGTAAATATGTTTGCCTTTCACCTTAGACCAACATCGTACAAGGGTTGTTCTTTCGCAAATTCATTGATTTTCTCCTTTCCCTCCACCAGAGATCCCACCTTTCGACCTAGATCAGAGTTGTTGTTGCCTTTCTTGCCTAGATCTGGCTTCTTTCCCCATTGCAGCCATGCGATTTGTTGCGAGAATTGCTGTGTTACTTGCATGAGGGTTTCCAACAATGCGTTCATTCTTGCCTCCGATACTTTTATCGTAGATTCGATCAACGACAATCTTTCTTCAATTGATTGAAAGGATTTCTTCATTCCCTCTACTTCGGCTTCGTTTTTATCTTTCAAACCTTCAACTTTTCTCGTCGTCGCCATCAGGATCTTGCTCTGATACCAATTTGACATGATCCGTATAGGATTTAGATATAAATTTAGGGGTTTGTAGTAGATTTGGGGAAAAATGGGAATTTTTATTTGATTTCAAACGGGAATACAAAGATAAGTTGCACCAATTCGAGAGAAGGACATCTGTATTAGCTTTTGATTCAATAGAAAAGCTTAACTCTCTCATGATCTAAATCTTTCTACTTTTAATCTTCTCTTCTCTCAATTCTTTTCTCAAATCTTTTATAATCCCCATGAACGCTGCTTCCCATATATTTAAAATTCAGATTTTCTAATAATTGAAGATCGCCCCTGGACCCTAAAATTACATGTTTGTCCCACTGCACCCAAAAATTACAGATCTGTCATTACTGCCGCTCACCCCCTTATTGCATCATTTCTTTCCTGTGAAAATAGCCATTATCTACCAATTGTGCTGTGAAGATCTTTACCTTTCTGCTTATAGATCCATTTTGTTTCATATATGAACTATTTCATTAGGTGGATCTACCAAAGTGCACCTTATCAGTGCATATGGAACTTATTTCGTATCTTATGGCTTTATGCCATTTTCCAGAATTGATATCCGATATCGTTTCTTTGTAACTGTTGAGATCATCTTCTTCCATAAGCATAAACTTATGATCATCATCATGATCTATTATGCATAACTTATCAAGTTTCTGATAGTCTCAGTGGTACGTCTTGAAAGTTGTGTTTTTACCGAAGGTTATTGAATAGGTTTTGTAGGTCCATTATCAACATGTTAGCTTTCCTAAACAATTGGTTGATCTGAAGTAGAACGTGCTTGAAAAATTTCAAGCACATTCTACTTTTGTTTTCTAGAATAATTTTTTTATATAAAAAGACTGCGTGCCTTGACGCAAAATATTTTTGTTCGAAGGCATGTAGAATTTGTATCCTAAACTCTCGTTGGGATGTCCATGAACATGTACTTGTCGAATCTTGCATCTAACTTTTTCATATGAACGACATCCCCAAATCTTAACATGATTAAGGCTTGATCTCCTTCCATGCCATATCTCATATGGCAGCTTAAAGACAGATTTGGATGATACTCTATTCAGGAGATATACTGTCGTCATCAGTAAGTCATGTTTCTGCAGGTAAATTCGTATCTCTCATTATGGAATGAGCCAGGTTCATGAGCGTATGGTTAACTCTTCATCAAGGTATCCTTTGAGGTGTCCAATCTGAAATGATGCCATTATCTTCATATAATCTAAGAACTCATGACTTATGTATTTAGCATCTCGATCTAAATGAAGTGTCTTAATACTTCTCCTAATTAGTTACTCTACTCCACTTCTAAATTCCTAGAACTTTTCAAAAGGATTTAGACTTATACTTCATTAAGTATATATATGTTAACAATGAGTGATCATATATGAAGACAATGACGTAAGAGTATCCCCCTTAGCTATGGGGCTCAAAGGTGGACAACATCACTATGGATCAAATCCAAAATATTGGTTTCCATTGTTTCCTTTATTGTAAAGGAAAGCTTGGTCATTTCACCTGTAAGTTAGGGCTCAAAACTATAAGGAATGAATTTGAATTGGATATTAAATATCCTTTCTTCATTAGTTTGTTTATCCTGTTAGCATTAACGTGACCAAGTGTCATATGTCACGTCAGATCAATGTGGAGTTCTTCCCCATTATCCTTCTTAGAATGTTCCATATCCAATACATTATCATATAGTTTTAAATAATACAAGCCATTCTCACTTGTTCCAATACCGAACATGACTATCATAATAAAGTAAGCGGTCATTTAAACCAAAAGATAGTTCATAACCATCCTTTATTAAATTGGAAATAGAAATGATGTTCTTCATAATACTCGGTATACAATAATAGCTAGATAAAAAAGAACATTTCCTAATAATAAATAAAGGCTATAAGATCCTAGGACTAGTGCAGATATTGTTGCTCCATTCCCCAGTTGCAATGCGACCTTTTATCTACCGAGCTTTCTTCTTGTCCTAAGCACATGCATATTATTGCACATGTGAAAAACTGCTATGGAAAATGGCTAGTGCAAGGTAGTCATAAGCAGTTATGGAAAAAATAACGAGGTGCTGTTTTACTTAAGCGGAGATTTAAGTAGGAGAAAAGAAGAAAAAACACCAACCAAAAAGAAAAACGAATAAATAAAGAAAAATCATATATTTAACTACATTTTAATACATCAACATCAATACAACCATATTATTATACAATTAACTACATTTCGATACTAATCAATGTATGTCTATCTAATAAAGTAATAATAATATTATGCGGGAGCATTAGCAGATGAGAACGGGAGGAGAATCAGGAGTCTCCTCATCCCCCTTATTTCCATCTTATCGCATCATGCTCTGCAATTGCTGGTGGTCGAAGAAGCATTGATGGTCACTGCTTATCCAGCACTGTTTCTTTGACCACTACAAACCCCGATAAAATATAGTGGGAGAATGAAGAGGAGAGAAGGAAGAGGAGGAAGAGGTGGAGAAGTGCAGGAGTAGAGCACCGAGAAGCAGATGAAGAGGAAGAAGCAACGAAAGTGGAGGAAGGGGAGGATGGTCAGAGGATGGGAAGAAGGATGGCCGGAGGATGATGATGATGGTGAGGGAAAAAGGAAAAAAATCATATTTGCAAAAATAAAAATTACCTAATCGGTGTCTGATCGTTGCCTGCTCATCTCCCATTCACCACATAATTGACCCATAGAGAGAAACATCTTGTTTGAATTTTTGAAGTTTTAATCATTTATAGGCGAGAAATTATGTTTAGGGCGAGTTGGAATTTAGGCCTGAAACGTGCCATCCAAAAACGAATGAATATGATTGGGTCGCTTAAGTGAAAGCAGGCCGTTTTTACCGTTGTGGCCACTTTCATCTGCTTCCATGTGCTTTTGCTAGAATAGATCGGCCTAGCTGTTTTGTTCAAACGCAAGACCCACACAAAGTGGCGGCGGCGCTGTAAGTACAAAAGCGATGTTTTTTGTCAGCCTTTTACATCCTTGCGTGAATGTTACAACCGATATCCAATAACCAAGAGAAAATATTGTGTGTAAGATTTAACTTAATAATCAAAAAGAGTTACATGCAGAAGGTACCTTTTTTGCTCACAGTGGTAATGTTCTCCTTACAATTATGCTTCCATTGTCCTTTCTTATTGCAATGGTAACATTTTCCTTTACCCTTTCCGGACTTTACCTTTGTAGCTTCTTTTTCATTGGCTTGCCTTTTGCCTTTGCTGGGTCCCTTTTCTTAGAACTCTTCTTACAACTATGTTCTCCAATGATAAAGAGAACCCCAGTTTTTTCCTTCTTAATAGACAATTCTATGATTTTTAGTATGTCATTTAACTGAGCTAATGCGACGTCTATATTATTCATATAGGAGTTCATGATGAATTATGCGAAGGAATCGAGTAATGAGATTAGGATCACATCCACATGTATCTATATCCATTCATACTCATCCCCTTAAGCTGTCGAATTCAGTTGATCATCTTTAGCACATGATCATATAATAATGACCATTCAATCATTCTATTGGAAAACAACTCCCTTGAGATTGTGAGCCTTAATATTATGACTTGTTCATCATATAACTCTTCTAAGTGAACCATCGTGTCAGAAGTCGATGGCATGTTCCGCCTAGGGCAACTAGCGCCCGCGCCGTCCGCCGGCACGCGGACGGCACTGCTTCGGGCGATTGCTGTCGAGACTCCTTCGGAGTCACCATCCGATCGCTAGCCGCCTGCGCCGCCTGCGCCGCCTGCCGCGCTAGATCTGGGCGGGGGCGGACCGTCAAGGTCCTGCTGCAAGCCGCCAATGATAGCCAGGGTTTATGTTCTCACTCTCGTCTCTAATTGGATCTCTAGATCTCTGAGATGGATCTCTCGATCTCTAACCATAAAGGACGCTCTCGCCTCCAACATTCATGTTCTTAGGTTACTTCTACAAAGTGTTGCTCATTGAGACCAATATGAAGCAACGAGCTATGTCATCAGCTTTCCATTTCTCATAAGTGGTGATGACGACCGAACATAACTGGCCTGTGGTTCTTCTAGGAATGGCTCATCGCGGACAGAAGCTATCTTCTTGGACCTTAATTAATTTTGAGATTCTATAAATAGTCAATAAAATTAGAACCCATAAATTTTGTTTGCATCCAATATGCTTGAGATTTGTATTCTAGCTATTATTAAAATATGCATTTGCAAGTCAACGCACTTTTGATATAGAAAATAAACTAATTTATGGTCTTTGTAACTTCTTTTTTTTAGCACCACTCATTCGTAATTATAACACTTTTAATTATCCAATGGAATTTTGGGATCAGCCTCTTTCAAAATTTTGCTATTTTCGAAAAACCCTAGAGGGTGGATGAACTTTTACTAGTGGAGGATGATCTTCAAAACCTCTATTTTGGTATCTAGTTTTAATCTCTAAAATGTTATATTTATATGGATAGTTATTGGGTATGAATCCTATTCATATTTAAGTTACCTAATTAATATAACACCCATTTAAAACCATTAATTTAACTAATCATAAGATCAAATTTTATTTAGTCACAACTAGAGACAGAAGGGATTAACACGAAGTTGGACTTATAGCCCATCAATGGCCACTACTAGATTGTAATTAACACGAAGTTGGATTTATAGCCCATCAAATGCTACTACAAGAATGTACTGCGCCAAACTAAAGTCTTATGGTATGGGTATTTTGCTAATTTTATAAATTAGTTAATACCCATACCCGTCACATTAGAGTATGCCTATATGGAGTGCAACTCATTAGATCCTCATCGATATAGGCAGTGTGTAAGTTATTAACTTAATATCAGCAAAGCATCAAGTCAAATACACATCGTGAGTGACACCTAATAGTATATAACGACTCCCTAATCAACTTGGATAATAATTTATTGTTGAACATGTATTGTGTATACTGTTCCTGTTATTATGTCTTAAATCAACTCTTCTAGAGCAGAGTATATGTCAATACTCTAAGAATTGATCATGTTCATTAATAATTGATTAATCGATCCTTGATAAAGATAAGAAAACTCTTTTTTTAATATTATATACTATTTACTATCTATGCATGACCAGACATATAGCTCAATTATTTAATGAATCTACTTGAATATGTCAACTCATTTCACCAAAAGTAACAGGTTCTATGGTGCACTATCATAAGTCTACATGCACAGATCATCGTACCTAATATCCAGCCATTTGAAATCTTAACTAAGAGATAACATTAGCAGAATAAAAGTATGGCATCTTTTCCACTAGACAGAAGGCTCAAGTCAAAAGAAACTTGTACACAACTTGTAATGCTAGAAATCCCATTTGGTATGAAGTGAACACATCAATAAGATTTTAGAATGAGCATGTTCATTCACTCATTCTTAATAAGCATTTTGCTCTCTTAATCAATATAACATATTCTATAACTTATGATACTACTGTCAAATTAAGAGCGCTACTAGCCTATCTGGATTATATAATACTCATAGTCATATGACTAGAAACTTTTAGTGACCCATCATACAGAGCTAACCTTATTATCATAAGGTGTAATCCTATTGCACATTTGAGATCACATTATCTGATCACATGTTTAAATAATAAAGCAAGCAATCATATTATCTATGTGTCATATATTAAATGAAGAATTTAATGTAAAAAAGGTGGCACCTGACCAATTTGAGTCTGGTGCGCTGCACACCTGAACCAAGTTGGTCAGGTGCCACCCGATACCCATTAATCTCTTAAATGAAATAATTTATTTTATTAATCTAATCAAAACAGTCTAAGAAAAATTCAATTCATTTCCTAAATAAGATTGCATAATGAGCAGATCACTAACATTCTCCTACCTGCACACTATAGCCAATTGCATATGAATCTCAATCACATCTTTTCAACACGTTTGTTGAGTTTCTGAGCTGTTAGCGGCTTGGGAAGTGAGTCCGTGACATCTTCTTCTTATCGCTCGTATGCAAATCTTCTTCTTCACTTCGAATTACCTTATTACACGAATCGATGTGAGATGTGTTTGGACATATGGTCTTTATCTGACATCTCTTGCATCCACAGGGTTTGGCAACAAGGAAACTTTATACAGGACAGCCATCTTCTGCAAAGACCAATGGCCATCCAAAAAGGATGTCTCCAGGCATTGGTGTAAAGCAGATGTCAGCCCTTCATAAAGTGAACATTACAACGAGAGGTTCTGTGGTGCAGAGAGTACATCCTGGTTTGTCCTCAAGTCTTAATCGTGCGACAGCCCATTACGGCGCTGTGACTGGTCTAAAAGCAACTAAAGATGGCATGTATCTTCTGAGCTCAGGTGAGTCTTGCATCATATGGTTGAACTCTAAATTTGCTGTTCTTTTTAAATATTAAATCAGAAAGCTCTAAATTTGCTTGTATAATTTGGCAAATCCTGCTAGCAAAATAATCATCTTACATATAAAATTTGTCCAATCATCGCTGAGTTGATCAAGTCTTGGGATAATTTCCTTGTATGTTGACCTCAACAACTTTCTATAACTTGAGTAAATACGAAAATCAACTCTGTTTGCGTCTACTATGATGATGCATAAAACTGTCACACTGTACTCTAGAACTTATCTTTAAGGAGAAGTAGAATCTTGTTTGTTCTATGATATTATTATTATTATTTGATCATCTTGTAACCAATATCAATAAGACACATTATGAATTAACATTGTGATACTCATTTTTGGTGTTTAGGAGCCAACTCATCAAATCACTTCGATATTTGAATAATTTTCATTCTTATTCCTCCTTTTCTTTAAATTCTTCAATCAAAACTAAATTACAATTAAAACTAAATTATCACATGCTCTCTAGTCTTAGGCTAATTTTCAAAAAAAAAAAAACCTTTATGTTTCAGCATCTCCTCAAAAAACTATCCTGAAATATGAAAATAACATGAAACTACGTTGCACTTTACTTTTTCCAAATAGTACTATTGATTTTGTGAACAGAAAACTACCTTAATCTTTATAAACAAAAACATGCTCAAATTACTTCCTCCAACATTATAATGTCTCAAACAATCACCTTAATTTTTTAATAACATTTTAGATAACTATCTCTTTTATAACGCTTTAGAGGATCAATTTGAGAAAAATAAAGTTCAAGGTAGTTTTTTGATATTTTCAAAGTTTGGTGTAGTATATTAAGAGGTGTATTATTTAGGAGAACAGTGAAAAATATAAATGTAATTTTTTAAAAATTAGCCCTAACTCTACCTAGAACTTCTGTTCTTGCAATGTTGAAGAAATTCTCTATCAGCAACGGTCCAGTTAAATAACCCCACTCTCATAGGCCACAAGTCTTATTACAGTTGCATACTAAAACAATGTTGCATCAAATAGGCAAGGTGCATGGTAAAGATGAGGCAAATGAACATGCTAATATCACTAGGTAAGAAACCGAGCTTTGTTGTCTTGCAGAAGGTCTTATAACACACCAGGATGTAACATTGTGTACTTATGAGCTATAAACTGAATGTCTCAACTCCCAAATGTGGCTGGTAAGGATAACGGTTGATATATATTCTTTGGCCAGTGTATACCTCAAGAGATGAGGGAAGCCAAAATGAGTGAGGCTGTCTTAACTTGATGCCAGATTTTTATTCCTCAAGGAAGTGTTTGTTAGCATTCCCTTAACAAGGGAGTCTGCATATGACGAACTTTTTTTTTTTTTGGGGGGGGGGGTAACCTGATACCGGATTTGAGTTGACTGGCAATATATAATAAGTTGGTTGTGATGCTGATGCGGTCGTGTATCGCAGAAGGCGCAAGGACGCGGTCGTGGGATCAACTTAGTATCTTGCTATTTTGCTTTATGCACTACTTTCTATGTTTTTTAAGTTGTGTGTTTAGTATTTTTTAGGTGAGTATTTAAAGGGATTAACCCTAATTGTGTTAGCTATCGAGATATAGAGATAATTCGTCATTTTGACGGCTAGGTTTTGGGGGAATAAACTTGATTCCATATTTCAAGTTAGGGAGCGATCTACTCCAGAAAAGATCGATTATCTCTTATTTCTTATCAATTTCATTGTCCACATCAAATTTCTTTTCTTTTTTCCACCTAAAAATCAGAACTTTTGCTATGATTAAACCTAATCGTATCAATTTGGTATCAGAGCACTCGATTCTATGACGAACACACGAGTGGCTGTGACGAAAATTCTGGAGGAGCTACTTGATGCAGAGATCTCGGGGTTGCGGAAGGAGATGACGGATATGAGGGAAGAGATCAAGGCAGATCTGAGCGCAACCATGGATGAGAAAATGAATTGGATCTCGGAGCGACATTCGCACGAGATGGAGGGATTTGCCGAGGTAGTGAAGATGCTTCAGCAGCATCAATTTTTTCAGCGAGATCCGGATCCGAAATTATCGGGATCTTCAGATCTGATCTTGTGAACAAAACCGAAAAACGGCGACGGTGGAAGGCAAACCCTGGCCTTAGGGTTTGAAGGAGGGGCTTTCCCTTCATGGAGGGATGGCACTGGATAGAGGGAGGATGAGCGGCCCCACCAGGGGCCCGCCGGTGGTCGGCCGCCCCCAAACTGGGGCGGCGAAGGCGGGCGGCCTTGTACGGGGACGTCGGAGGGTAACCGCCCCCTTTTGGGGGCGGCGAACAGCAGAGGCCCCATCTGGGACCCGCTGGGGCTTTTCCGCCCCCCATGGGGGGGTGGCGGTGAGTGGTGCCCCCAACCTAGGGGCGCGGGGAGTTTTCCGCCCCCAGAAGGGGGGGGGGGCGGAAATGGCAGGCGGGCCCATCTGAGGCCCGCAGATGGTGATCCGCCCCCCGTGGGGGGGGGGGGGGGGGGCGAAGGAGGGTGGCCGGCCCACTTGGGGCCCACAGGAGGCCGGCAGACCCCGTGGGGGGGGGGGGGGCGGCGGCGAGGACAGGCGGGCCCATCTGGGACCCGCATGAGGATTTCCCTCTCCTTTTGGGGGCGTCGAAGAAGGATGGCTACGTGGAGGACTCCGACGAGAGTAGGTTGACGAGTGGGACGATACTCGCTAATGAGAGGGCCAGAGGAGATGTGGGATAGTGGAGGACTGATGATCACCCTTACCAGATGCGGCAGACAGTGAACAAGGAAGGGCCACCACGAGGTGACACCAACCCAGAGATGATGAAGTTGAAGGTGACACTTTTTGATGGGAAGGACCCCGATGGATGGATTTACCAGATAGAGAGGTACTTTGAGGTCGCGGGCTTCACTGAGGCGGAGAGACTGAGGGCGGTGGCACTGAACTTCGAGGGAGAGGCTCTTGCGTGGTATCGGTGGACCCAGAAGAAGAGGCCTATACGGACTTGGAGGGGGCTGACAGAGTGCCTTATGGAGAGGTTTCAGGAGACCCACGGGGAGGGCTATTTGAGCAGTTATACGCTTTAAGGCAGGATGAGACCGTACGTGATTATATCACGAAGTTCGAGATACTCTCGACCCGAGTGGAGGGGGTGTCGGAGGAATCGATGGAGGGAAAATTTTTGAAGGGGCTGAAGCCAGCCGTGAGAGCAGAGTGTTAGGAACCAACCAAAGATTTGATTTTTATAGCAAAATAATAAGGAAGAACAAGATAGTTGAGCACAAAAGAGGTGTGCTCTCCTCCCAAGACGCCGAAGAGGACGTCCGCACTCGTTTACTCTAAGACCTAAACCTAGGAGACGCTCAATAGAAATATTCAATATCAAGCATGCATACAAATGACGGCTAGCCCTAGTTTAAATATGAAAACCCTCCTTGTTGTGCGCAAAGTAATTTCTCCATGACTTGTTGTGCGCAAAGTAATTTCCTCCCCTCTTTAGCCGCGAACAGATCTAACATTACTCCGCCTCTGAAAATCCACCTTGTCCTCAAGGTGGTGCATAAAGTGTGTGTGCCATCCATTCCACGTATTGCATGTCTCCTCCCGGATCGAAAGGATGAGATTGGTCTCCACCACCTTCATCAATGCTCAGACGGAAGCCACGATCGCCACCAGTCAGATCTGAAAGCCATATATACCCAAAACTGAGATGTTGGCGCTCTGAAGGACTTTGAACTGAAAACCAATGGCCTTGAGGCCCACGTCGTCCTTCCAGAAGCTCAAATGCTCGCTGTTTTGGGCCCAGGAAGTCGAAAACTCGCTGTTCGCTGCATTGGAGGGCTCGTCGTCGATGTCGAAGGGTCTGCCGAGCTTTGTAGGGCCCCTGCAGGGGCATGCGGGGCATGGGGGGGCCTTGCCGCGCCCTGCCGGGCCTGCGGGGCCTGCGGGGGCCTGTGGGAATTCTGCCGCGGCCTGCGGGGGGTCCTGCCGGGCCCTGCGGGAATTCTGCAGGGGCCTGCGGGGCCCCTGCAGGGGCCTGTGGCCCTGCAGCGCCCCTGCAGGACCCTGCAGGGCCTGCTGCAGGCCCTGCAGAATTTCTGCAGGGATTTCTGCAGAAATTCTGCAGTTCTGCAGGGCATGCAACGCCCCTGCAGGACCCTGCAGGGCCTGCTGCAGGCCCTGCAGAATTTCTGCAGGGATTCCTGCGGGCCCTGCAGAAATTCTGCAGGGATTTCTGCGGCCCCTGCAGAATTTCTGCGGAATGCGTGTCCGCCTTCTTGCGACGACGGCTAGGGTTTTCTCGTCTTGGGGGTTCATCCTCGTCTTCCGCCGCCGCCTTCGGATCTGTATCTGAAATTTTCAGATCTGGGCCTTTCTCGTCCAAAGATGGCGCCTTTGATGTCGATTTAGGGTTTCCTTCCCCTTTGTTGTACGCCGTCAATTGATTTAGGGTTGCCATCATTTGCGCGAATTGCTCGTCGTGCTTTGCTTGATTTGCTGTCAATTGGTTGATGGAGGTTGTCAATTTTGCCAAGGATTCGTCGTTGGCCGCCAATGATTTCTTAATCCCGTCGATTTCGCTCGTGAATTTGGCCTCCAAAGCTTCAATTTTGTCGTGGGATCTTGTCATAGCCGCCATGGATCGTCACGTGCTCTGATACCAAAATGTTAGGAACCAACCAAAGATCTGATTTTTATAGCAAAATAATAAGGAAGAACAAGATAGTTGAGCACAAAAGAGGTGTGCTCTCCTCCCAAGACGCCGAAGAGGACGTCCGCACTCGTTTACTCTAAGACCTAAACCTAGGAGACGCTCAATAGAAATATTCAATATCAAGCATGCATACAAATGACGGCTAGCCCTAGTTTAAATAGGAAAACCCTCCTTGTTGTGCGCAAAGTAATTTCTCCATGACTTGTTGTGCGCAAAGTAATTTCCTCCCCTCTTTAGTCGCGAACGGATCTAACACAGAGCTAGGAGTACATGACCCTCAAGGGTTGCCAGCCACGATGCGAGTGGCTAGGAGAGTGGAGGACAGGCAGACTCAGGAGAGGTCTCGAGGAACGTGGGGCGGGGTCACGGCACGCAGCCCGGCTCCGACTGCAGTACCCAGGATCACGGTCGGGACTCTAGCAACGGAGGCCAGACTAGGAGGGCAGACTCGTCGGATGACAGAGGCGGAGATGAGGGAGCGCAGGGCCAAAGGACTGTGCTTCAAGTGCGACAAGAGATTCACACCAGGACACATGTGTGCTGGGCGAGCCATGCAGTTGGAGGTGATGGCAGAGGAGGAGGGTGAGGGAGACACTATGGTTATACTTGACGCAGTGGACGAGGAGGCAGAGCAGCATGCACACTTAGATACCGTGGAGGTGTCGCTCAGCTCCATGGTGGGATTTACGCCCTATCACACCATGAAGCTGGCAGACAGGTTGGCAGATCAGGAAGTGACGATACTGGTGGACAGTGGGGCAACCCATAACTTCATCTCGAAGAAGGTGGTGGAGCAGCAGGGGCTTGACATGAGCGATACATCCGCTTTTGGGGTGATTTTGGGCACATGCCAGAGGGAGGAGAGCAGGGGGATTTGCAGGGCAGTGTTACTGGCAGTGCAGGGGACTCAGATAGTGGCCGATTTTTACCCACTGGAGTTGGGAAGGGTGGATGATGCGGACCATGCCGCATCTTCGGCCGGTACACGCTCCGAGGAGGCCGCACCACGTGCGGTGGACGGGGAGGGACCGTCCATGATCACTTACGTGCGCATGAGGAGACGTGGATGCGTTAATTAGTATTATTAGCCTTAGGGGTATTTTGGTCGTTCTAGGCCAAATTAGTAAATCCCCTCATTCTCTTTATTAGGGCTAGCTGCCATTGTATTTGTTTATGCTTAGATTGTTGAGAAACTCTTGAGCATTCTTAGTGAAGGATATTTAGGCTTTTGTTCCGTTCAATCAAAAGCTCGGAGAGCAAGTCTCCTCTCGAAAGCGGCTTTTATCAATTGATTTCCATTGTCTTCTCAAACTAAACACCCTAAAATATTCCTCTCTTTTTAATTTTCCACCTTTAAATTGATTTGCTTGATCGATCCAAGCGGATCGTATTAACTTCGTATCAGGGCTCATAAGATCTGATGGCGCAAGGCACGAGAGCCATCATTGAGGAGAAGCTACAAGCCCCACATGAAGAAATCACCAAGGAGATCGGAACCACGATGGAGACGATGAGCGATCGGCTTGAGAAGAAGATCGAGGAAAACAACCGAGCCTAAGAAGAGAAGCATGCAAAAAGCGAAGCAAATCAATTAAAAATCATGGAGATTTTGCAAACCCTAGTTAAGGGAAAGGGGAAGAAATCATGGGCGGAGGTTGAAGATGACTCGGATCCCGAAGTCCAGGTGTTAAGGGCGCGAGATGCAAGGGTTGCAGTGCAGTTTGTAACAGCTGGGACATCGGAAGTCGTCGTATCGACGAAACCGCGCGACGGCGACGAGCGGGCAAGCGACGAAAGCGCACGCGGGGGCGTCGGGGCCTGGGAACCCTCCCAGAGGGTCGGCCAGACCCCGAACCCCCCAGGGGGGCCGCGAGCCCAGCCGGGGGGGGGGGGGCGGGGCTCTGTCGCAGTGGCAGAGGCTCCGCGCCGCCCCCAATTGGCTGCTGGGGGGCCGCGCCCAGGCGGGCGGGGGCGGGCGGGACCCCATGGCCCCCGCTTGGCCCCTGGGGGTCCCGGCGGTGGCGGATCAGCCCCCATGGGCTGCCGACAGGGGGCGGCCAGCAGCGGGAGACCTTCGGGAGGGCACATGGGGTTTTTCCGAGGCGAGGACGGGACCGGAGGGCCATTTCGGTGGTCGAGGAGGACAGCGGCCAGCTGCGGCAGTTTTTGGAGGACCCCATGGGCTGGCACCAGACGGTAGAACTTTTGGCCTGAGGACGAATATGCAGACGAGGACTACGATCCCCTCCGAAACCACGGGGATAGGCGTTGGGATCAGGAGAGACGAGGAGAAGCAGAGTTTCACGTGATAGGCGGCTGAAGAAGCTGAAGATGCCCGTGTTTGAGGGGAGCGATCCAGATGGGTGGATCTACAGAGTAGAGAGGTACTTCAAGACTATGGGTTTTACCGAGGAGGAGGTCTTGAAGGCGGTGGGCATCTATTTTGAGGGAGAGGCCTTGGCGTGGTACCGGTGGAAGGTCGCACGCAGTCCCTTTTACTCGTGGGCAGATCTGACAGCCTACTTGATGGACCAATTCCAGGAGACACCAGGGGGAGACTTTTACGAGCAGCTCACTGTACTCAGGCAGGAGGGGATGGTGCAGGACTTTGTCAGGAGGTTCGAGCTACTGTCGGACCGAGTGCCTGGGGTCACGGAGGAGGCGCTCATGGGTAACTTCATGGGGGGGGCTCAAGCCCTCCATTCGAGCTGAGCTGAGGATGCAGAGCCCGGGAGGCTTGGAGGACCTGATTCGCCTCGCGTAGAAGGCGGAGGAGAAACATATGGAGGAGAGGAGAATACGTGGGACCTGGAGGACCCAAAATCCCCGGCCCACGCCAGCAGCGGCAGCGCCGAGGGCACCTGTCGGTGCACCGGAGGCTATGGGAGAGACTCGCCCCGCTACTCTTGGGCGACGGATGACGGAGGCGGAGGTGAGGGAGAGGCGTGCCAATGGGTTGTGTTTCCGTTGCGATGAGAAGTTCACCCCTGGCCACAGATGTGCGAGCCGCCTGCTACAGATTACCATGGTGCCGGATGAGGAGTGTCGAGATGACGATGAGCCCATGGTGGAGCCATTCGAGGAGGAGAAGTCTCACCTAGACTTCGCGGAGGTCTCCCTGAACTCCGTGGTGGGGTTCACACCTAAGGATGAGAATGGGCTCGGGTAGCCCGCTGCCCAAATGGGCAGGCCCGAAAAACCCAGCTCAAAGAATAACCCGATTGGGTATCGGGCCTGCCCAAACCGAAATTTTAACCCGATCGGGCCGAGCATCGGGCATACCCAAATCCCGTTGTTTCTGTTCGAACAAAATTCCGATCATAAGGCCCGATGCCCAAACGCCGTTGTTTCTGTTCGAGATTCCGATGCCTAAACACAGTTCTGCAAGATCAGGGCCTCCCCCGAGCTGTGGCCGGTGCGGCGGAATTAGCCCAGAAAATTGCAGGTGCGCCGCGTCGAAGGCGTCCTCGCACATGGACGCGAGGGAGTCGATCGAGGTGAAGGAATCGTGGATCAGCTCCCCGTGGCGGCGGCCATGGCCTTGTTGACGCTGTCGATGCCGCTGACCGCGTCCCTGTAGAAAGCGAGGCATTTGGGAAGGACGACGGTTCGGGTGTCGGCGTCGAGGGTCTTGTCCCTGGTGAGCACCTGCGCCTTGGCGTTCGTTGCGTGAACGCCGGCGGTGAGGGCGTCGATCTCGGCCTTCAGGGCGTTGGCGGGATGCGCCTCTGCATTGGCGTCGATGATGGTGGATTGATCGACGAGATGCATCCCTTCGAGTCCGACACCTTGCTGCATACGCTGTGGATGTTGGGTGGGCTCAAGAAAGCTTGAGGGAGGACGAGGACGGAGGCTGATTTTGGTCTCATTGTCAACCGTGGTCATGTACCGATGCATTTGGACGGAGGCTAATTTCACAATTTATCGCTGTTGATTATATTAATTAGCCCAGAAAATTGCAGGTCAATGGTCAGTTGCATTGTTGATTCGTTAATAGGAAATGTGATCACGATGTCATGACCATCTTTCATTAATTCTCACTACACTAATTAATATTATGAGTATTTTATGCGTGGAATCCTATCCTTCAACATGAAGAAACCAGCAAACAATGAATGCCTCAACATAATTTAATTTAATGCAACTGAAAAGTGCATCATCACAAAGTATAAGAGATCACAAAGTATATGAGAAACATTATATGAGAGATTTCGTATATACATCTCTACAAAGTATAGAAACAAAAAGTACACAAATGTGATCATTTATTCTATATGAAAAAGAATAGGCCATGGTTTCAAATATGAGAAAGATATCTAATATGGCATATGATGTGGTACGGTACAATACTGATACGAGTATCAGATACGATACGATACAGTTAAACGAACATGCTAGTATGCAAAAAATTAAGCTAGGCTCAATGGGCGAGCCCAAAGCCCACTTTAAACCCATTTGGGTATTCTTGAGGGGGCCCATATGGGCTTTGGACCGGTCCGAAAGCCCGCCCGTTTGAATTGGGCATTTATTTGGCCCGGCCCGGCCCGTTCTCATCCCTATTCACACCGAACCACACCATGAAGTTGTCAGGACGGTTGGGCGATATGGCGGTGACAGTGCTGATAGACAGTGGGGCTACCCACAATTTCATCTCTAGCCGAGTGGTGGAGCGTCATGGGCTGCAGTTGAGCACCATGGAGAAGTTTACTGTTTTGCTGGGGACTGGAAAGATGGAGGAGAGCAAGGGGCTCTGCAAGGGGTTGTGTCTGACCTTGCAGGGAGTGCAGATTATGGAGGATTTCTTACCCCTGGAGTTGGGGAATGTCGATATCATTCTGGGCGTGCAGTGGCTGAAGACGTTGGGGGATGTGCGGGTGAACTGGAAACGTCTCAGGATGGAGTTTGAGGAGGGTGACCGCACGGTGGTACTTACAGGGGACCCCACCATATGCTTTTTGTTGGTGGCCTTTAAGGCCATTACTCGAGCTTTACAGAGGGAGGGAGAGGGGTACTTAGTGGAGTACCATGCAGTTGGAGTTGAGCAGGAGCAGCTGGCAGAGGTTCCTGAGGTGGTTGAGCAGATGCTGGAGCGGTTTCAGGAGGTCTTTCAGGACCCACATGGGCTACCACCGGTGAGGGGACATGAGCATGCGATCGTCTTGAGAGAGAGAGCAGCACCAGTGAGTGTGCGGTCGTACCGATATCCTCATATGCAGAAGGACGAGATTGAGAGGATGGTCGGGAAATGTTGCAGGCGGGAGTGATCCAGCCTAGTGTGAGCCCGTTCTCTTCACCAGTGCTGTTGGTGAAGAAGGACGGGAGTTGGCGGTTCTGCGTCGACTATAGGGCGCTGAACAAGGAGACTGTGGTTGACAGATTTTCCATTCTCGTGATCGACGAGCTGCTAGATGAGCTGCATGGCGCAGTTGTGTTCTCGAAGATCGACTTGAAGGCGGGTTATCACCAGATCCTGATGAGGCCCGAGGACGTGCCGAAGACGACATTCCGCACACATGAGGGGCACTACGAGTTTCTCGTCATGCCTTTTGGCTTGACGAATGCTCCCTCCACCTTCCAGGCCTTGATGAACGAGGTATTTCGGTCATACTTGAGGAAGTTCGTCTTGGTTTTTTTTCGACGACATCTTGGTTTACAGCAGGACCATGGAGGATCATGTGGGGCATTTGGAGACAGTCTTCCGGGAGTTGGGGGCGCAATAGTTGTATGCGAACTGGAAGAAGTGTAGCTTCGGCCAGCTGCAGATAGAGTACCTTGGGCACGTGGTGTCGGCGGAAGGAGTATCGGCGGACAGGGCGAAGATAGAGGCCATGTTGGACTGGCCAGTGCCTATTTCCTTGAGGGCATTGCGGGGTTTCCTTGGGCTGACGGGCTACTACCGGAAGTTCGTGAGGGGGTACAGTACGATTGCACGACCGCTTACTGACCTTTTGAAGAAGAATGGATTTGTTTGGGGGAAAGAAGTGACCAAGGCCTTTGAGGCCTTGAAGGTGGCCATGACTACGGGCCCGGTGCTGGCGCTGCCTGACTTCAGCATCGCGTTTGTAGTGGAGACGGATCCATCAGGAGTAGGTTTGGGGGCGGTGTTGATGCAGTTGGGGCGGCCCGTAGCCTACTACAGCCACGTGCTCTCTGCCAGAGCCCGGCAGAAGTCGGTGTACGAGAGAGAGTTGATGGCGATAGTGTTGGCGGTGCAGAAGTGACAGTCGTACCTACTTGGGAGAGAGTTCGTGGTCAGGACAGACCAGAGTAGCCTCAAGTACCTACTTGAGCAGAGGTTGGTGACTGAGGAGCACCAGCGTTGGCTTTCGAAGCTGGTAGGGTACTTGTTTGTCATTGAGTACAGGCCCGGGTTGGAGAATAAGGTGGCTGACGCCTTGTCTCGACGAGAGGAGGGAGTGCACCTGAGAGCGCTCTCGTTACCGATGTAGCTAGACGGAGAGCCCATGTTACAGGAGGCAGAGACCGACCCAGAGCTGAGACAGATCAGGGAGCGACTACATGGCGACGGGGAGGTGCCGAAGGGGTACTCTTTGGAGGGGCGCAGGCTGTTGTACCAGGGACGGTTGGTCTTACCACGGAGGTCGGCCTTCATACCAGTGCTGTTTCAGGAGTTCCACAGTTCAGGGATTGGGAGACACTCCGGAGTGCAGCAGACTTACATGCGGATGGCCCGAGAGGTTTATTGGCCAGGGATGAAGAAGGCGATCGTCCTCTTAGTGGCGGCTTGTGATGTCTGCCAGCGTCACAAGTACATGGCCATGGCACCTGCATGGTTGCTGCAACCTTTTGCTCTGCCTGAGCGGGTGTGGGAGGAGGTAACGATGGACTTCATCCATGGATTACCCAGGTCGGAGGGATATTCGGTGATATTTGTAGTGGTGGACAGGCTGAGTAAGTACGCACATTTCATACCGCTGAAACACTCGTACACGGCAGTTTCGGTGGCCACAACGTTTACTCGAGAGGTGATACTGTTGCATGTGATCCCTGGTTCTATAGTCTCTGATCGGGACCATGTGTTCTTAAGCGGGTTTTGGCGGGAGTTGTTCCGGGTACAGGGAACGGTGTCGAAGAGGAGTACCGCCTATCACTCCCAGACAGACGGGCAGACAGAGATGGTTAACCGCAGTATAGAGACGTATCTGCGATGTTTTCCATCGGAGGCACCGCGACAGTGGTACCGCTGGTTGGCCTGGGCGGAGTATTGGTACAATACTTCGTACCATTCAGCAGCAGGGACAACCCCTTTCCCGGTGTTGTATGGAAGAGACCCGCTCGAGCTGATTCGATTCGGGAGCAGACAGACACCAGTCTCGTTGGTGGAGGGTTACATGGAGGAGAGGGATGGGATGCTAGAGGAGCTGAAGAAGCACCTGCTACGGGCTCAGCAGGTGATGAAGGCGAAGGCAGATGGACATCGACGGGATGTGAGCTTTCAGGAGGGAGATATGATATATCTCAAGCTGCGGCCATACAGACAGAGATCAGTGGCGAAGAGGAGGAATGAGAAGCTATCTGCCAGATTCTTTGGTCCCGTTGAGATTGAGGCCAAGATTGGCCAAGTGGCCTACAGGCTGATGTTACCCACGACGGCTACGATCCATCCAGTTTTTCATGTTCGCAGCTTCGCCGCGCTATTGGAGAGCAGACGGTGTCATCCACACTTCCACCGACACTGACAGAGGACATGGAGGTGATGATAGAGCCGTTGGACGTCAAGGCGGTGCGTCAGGGTCCGGGACGTCGGCAGGATGTATTAATACATTGGGCGGGATTGCCGAACTGCGATGCCACGTGGGAGGCGTTCGACGTTGTTCGGGAGCAGTTTCCTGACTTCCACCTTGAGGACAAGGTGGCTCTTCTACCGGTGGGTATTGATGCGGACCATGCCGCATCTTCGGCCGGCACACGCTCCGAGGAGGCCGCACCACGTGCGGTGGACGGGGAGGGACCGTCCATGATCACTTACGTGCGCAGGAGGAGACATGGAGGCGTTAATTAGTATTAGGATATTTTGGTCGTTCTAGGCCAAATTAGTAAATCCCCTCATTCTCTTTATTAGGGCTAGCCGCCATTGTATTTGCTTATGCTTAGATTGTTGAGAAACTCTTGAGCATCCTTAGTGAATGATATTTAGGCTTTTGTTCCGTTCAATCAAAAGCTCGGAGAGCAAGTCTCCTCTCGAAAGAGGCTTTTATCAATTGATTTCCATTGTCTTCTCAATCTAAAAACCCTAAAAATATTCCTCTCTTTTTAATTTTTCCACCTTTAAATTGATTTGCTTGATCGATCCAAGCAGATCGTATCAGTGGACTTGGTGTTGGGGATGCAGTGGTTACAGACCTTGGACAACACCAAGTTCAACTGGAAGTTGCTGCGGATGGAGTATCAAGAGGACGGGAGGACCGTGGTTCTATTAGGGGACCCCAGCCAGTGCGGTTGCGTGGCGTCCCTTAAGTCGCTGGCCCGGACAGTCCTAGTCGGAGGAGAGTCCTTTTTTTGTTACGTACCGGGAGCTGGGAGCAGTAGCGAAGGAGAAGGCGATGCCTCCAGAGGTGGGGGGGTTATTGGAGAGCTATGAGCATGTGTTTCAGATGCCATATGGACTTCCTCCACAGAGGGACCACGAGCATGCCATCGTGTTGCGTGAGGGATGTGCCCCGATCAGCGTTCGGCCCTACATGTATTCTCATATTCAGAAGGATGAGATTGAGCGGCTGATCAGGGAGATGATACATGCAGGAGTGATACGACCAAGTGTCAGTTCCTTTTCTAGCCCGTTGCTCTTGGTGAAGGACGGTAGTTGGAGATTCTGTGTTGACTACCGTGCCATCAACAATGAGACGATGGTGGATCATTTTTCCATACCGGTGATATATGAGCTATTGGATGAGCTATATGTGGCGTCGATCTTTTCGAAGATTGATTTGAAATCGGGATATTATCAGATCAGGATGAAGGCTAAGGATGTGCACAAGACTGCCGTTCGGACTCATGAGGGGCACTAGGAGTTCCTCGTCATGCCATTTGGGCTGACGAATGCGCCTGCTACTTTTCAGGTGTTGATGAACAAGATATTTCAGCCTTATCTGCGGCAGTTTGTCTTGGTGTTCTTCGACGACATACTTGGCTACAGCCGCACGGTGGAGGAGCACATACGAGATTTGGAGACGGTGCTGCTGGAGCTGCAGGCCCACCAGTTATATGCCAACAGGAAGAAGTGCACGTTTGCTCAGGAGAGAGTGGAGTACTTGGGGCACGTAGTATCAGTAGAGGGGGTGGCAGCGGATAGAGCCAAGATTGAGGCCATGTTAGATTGGCCGCAGCCGCCAACATTGAGGGCGTTGCGAGGGTTTTTGGGCTTGACGGGCTACTACCGCAAGTTCGTACAGGGCTACAGTACCATTGCCTGGCCTCTGACAGAGCAATTGAAGAAGGATGGGTTTCGTGAAGTGATGAGGCTACGGCGGTGTTTGAGGCATTGAAGAGGGCGATGACGACAGTTCCGGTGTTGGCTTTTCCCGACTGTAGCAGGCCTTTTGTGGTGGGAGACCGATGCCTCGGAGCATGGGCTTGGAGCAGTGTTGATGCAGGATTAGCGACCAGTGGCCTACTTTAGTCAGGTTTTGTCCGCACGGATGAGGCAGAAATCCGTGTATGAGAGGGAGCTGATGGTGATCGCCTTATCGATCCAGAAATTGCGTCCTTACTTGTTGGGACGACATTTTGTGGTGTGCACGGATCAGAGGTCGCTGAAGTATTTGCTGAAGCAGAGGCTAGTGACGGCAAACTATCAGAAGTGGCTATCTGAACTTGTTGAATACAAGTTTGAGATACACTATCGGCCGGGGTTGGAAAACAAGGCTGCTGATGCATTATCGCGGAGAGACGAGGTCACATCCTTGACGGCCTTGTCAGTATCACTGTTGGCAGAGTGGGAGCTGATTCGGGATATAAATTGCATATTTCCCCCCCTAATTACCCCCATTTTGTGCCAAAGATTAGGCTTAATTGTGCTCTTTTTGGGTATATTTTCATTTCATATCAATTTTAGGGCTTATTCTCATTCTTGGCACAAAATACGGTTTTTATCGTCTTTATTGGCTTCCCATTATTTTTCCTATGCTCCTGCCATTATTTCGATCTTATATCTATTTTTTGGGAAATTATTTGAGCGTTGGAATTTTTTATATAGCTTATTGGAGGTCAATATTGTGTTTTTAATAGTCATTAAATTAATTTTCACATCAAATGGACTAATTTCTCCTTCTCATATTTTTCAGGTACTCCTGGGAGTCTTATAGATTTTCCAGAATTTTTTGGGATTTTTCTGAGATTTCTAGGTATTTTTTTGGAATTAAATGGAGGAGAAAAGGGGGAGAAAACCCCAGAAAAAGAAAATACAATGGGGCGCCACGTGGCCCAATCAGATGGCGCCACGTGGCGCCGTTGATGCTTGATTTCGCCCGCTCCGTTGGAGCGGGCCGGTGCTGCGCATTTATTAAAAAAAATTATTTTTTTTAAATTTGCGGGCCGGCCCAGCAGCGGGCCGGCCCGCTGAATCGAAAGAGCGGGCTCAGCGCCCGCTCGATTTGAGCGGGCCCAGCGCCCACTCAAATCGAGCGGGCCCCGCCGCTCTAACGCGCAGGCGCGCGCTTGGGGGCCCGCCCGCTGATGCGGGCGGGTTTGGGGGCAGTTCTGCGGGTCGGATCCGACCCAGATCCGACCCGCAATGCTGTAAAAGGCCAGGGAGTGCGATTTTGAGGGCGCGGGCTCGGTTTTTGGGGTTTTTGGCTGCGATTGGAGGCGATTTTTAGGGCTTGGGGAGTGCTCTTCCTCCCCAAAGCTTGGGATAGGGCTTGGAAGCCATTGGGTGGTGGAAAAGATTGGTGGAGGAGCAAATTGGAGGAGGCTAGGGCTCGTTTGGGGAAACCTTGGTGAAATCTTTCCTCTCCCATTTTGTATTTTTGTATCTCTCATTTTGTAATGAACATTGGATGAATTTGTTTATGAATATCATCTTGTTTAGTATGATTGAGTAGTGCTATTGTGCTTGGGTTGTGATTCATTGTGTTGGATGTTAATTTCTTGCCCTAATTTCCTATTGCCAAATTTTGAATGTGAATGTTGGATGATTATTATGACACAAATTTTATTGGTTAAGTCCCGAGAGGGCAATTTGAGAAAATCCACATACTTAATTTGATTAGTGTCGTGATAATTTGTTCATCCCTCTTGCAAAATTACGTGTTCATGAAAGCTAAATATTCCGATTGGGCTTCCTTAGCCGGATGACCGATTGTGTTATATGCGGTAATTAGGACTTGATTAACGCCAATTTTAATGAACCCACAACCCATGCTCTCTCTCCTAGCTTTCCCAAACTCCGCCTTTGGCTCTCTAACCCTAGCCGCTTAGGATAGATTAGATTTTTAGTTTCTTTTCACTTTTCCGACATTTCCACCGTAATTGAGTTAGTTGTAAAACACTTTATTTTTCGTTATCAGTCAAATTTGTGAACGTAGAACGACTTGTCCCTGTGATCCGACCCGGTACTCACCGGTTATTTTTATATTGCATTGACGCTCCTACGCTTGGGAGTGGAAGGCGTGCCCCGTGCGCGTTTTCCGAGTCAACCAATTGGCGCCGTTGCCGGGGACAACGGTTTTTATTAGTAGCAATTTTTGATTGATTTTGAAACTTTTAGTGTGATACTCCTATCTCTTAGTGTGTGTCTTTCTATTTATTTATTTTCCATTTTTTGAGTCGTTTGGTTGTTTATTTTCATTTGTTTTGTGAAATTTTTTTAACAACATGGCATCACCTTCAAATTTTTCGGACGTTGATTTGGAGGATATCCCACTTCCGCCATACTTCCATGGCACGGAGTGGGAGAACCCTCACTTACATATTAAAAATTTTGAAGATTGGATGCATTCATGTCTCGGTGGAAATATCGATGATGATTGTATATATTTTAGATTCTTTCCCGATTCTTTACAGGATGATGCTAGACTTTGGTTTGATTCAATGTCTCTGGACTCACATTTTACTTGGTTGTCATTTCAGGCTGAATTTCTCCGAGTGTTTTGCCTATCTTTTTGGAGCAGGTACATGGGCGACAGGCCGTGGAGCATATAGAGAGCTTTATCCAGGCTGAGTGGGAGGCCTACCATCAGACTTGGCAGAGGTTCACTGATTTGGTGCTTGCGTGCCCACACCAGAGCTTTCACGAGGATCATCTGCTGCAGATCTTCTACACAGGGTTATCGCCATCTGGGCGAGATTTGGTTCTGATGAGTTGCGGTGGAGAGTTCTTTGAGTATTCGACAGAGGATTCTTGGTGTTACCTGAGGGACCTTGCAGAGTGGGAGCGGACTGTGCCATCTGGAGATCCGTCACTTGGAAATGAGGATGATGGCCAGTCCCAGTTTCCACTTCAGGATGCAGATCTGCAGGCCCAGTGTCAGTTTGAGGAGCCAGCTGAGGGCTCATTCCAGTGCGACCCTATGGATTATCTAGAGAGACCTGTGAAGAGGGTGCATTGGGGCCAAGTAGAAGAGTTTGAGCATATATATATTGAGGAGTCAGAGGAGACAGATGACAGAGTGCGTGTCGACCACGACGGTGACACGATGCATTTTCATTTTGAGGTTGAGGATGAAGTGGATGTGCATGATGGCCGAGAGCAGATTGAGTACACCATTGAGCCTGAGCCACAGCCCACTTCAGAGTTAGCTTCACAGGTCGAGGCGGTTGAGTATTTTGGGAGGACGACTGAGATGAGCTATTTCTGGGATGGCGAGGATGATGCGTGCTTGGATTTGCCCGAGACGAGTCTACCTCCAGTCATATCACATATGTCACTTCCCTCGCCTCAGGATGCGCACTTGCCAGTCATCGAGGAGGTTTGTCAGGAGCAGTTACCAGTTGTGGGGAGTGCCGCAGAGATCGTTGATGTTGATATTGATGTCGAGGAAGAGGATAGCGACGGGGATTGCGAGATGGTATATATTGAGCCCGAGCTCCCTCTTACTCCAGTTTTCCCTCTGCAGCCACTTCCACCTCCTCTTGAGGCCGTGCATCATCCAGAGCCTAGCATCACATTTCAGGGAAGTTCCCATCTTACTTTTTCCTCCAACCCCGAATCAAATTATTTACTTCCATATTATAATGATTCGGATTGTCGTCATTTGATCGTAAATTCTTTTATTCATTTCGACGACCCATTTTGGCAAGCTTTTCACTTTGACGGGCGCTTTTGCCCAATTATTTTTGACACAACCTATCACAAGGAGATGCTTGGGGTTGTGTCGCTTGCCATTGATGCCCGCATTGGAGGTAGGGCATTGGACGTGGCGACGCTCGCGGAGGAGCGAAAGGATATGATCGAGCAGTTGCCACCGCCGTTATACATACGAGATCCGCCATTTGCCACGGTGTGTTCTTTCCATGTAGTGTAAATAAATAAAATTAAAAGTTAGTTTGCTTTTGCATTTTGCTTTCGCATGTTTTTCTTTTTCTTTTCTAGGATCTTTTGTGAGATCTAGTACTCTCCCAACATTGAGGACAATGCTTATTTTAAGTTGGGGGGAGAGTGTTAGAATCTCTAGGATTGTTAGGATTTTGAGCTAATTTTTTTTTTGAGATCCCTCCATGTTTCTCCATCACCCATTGATTTTCATTGCATATCATATTTTGGCTTTCTCGTTCCTACGCCGTTAGCTTTATTTAGTCCCTATATGCTTAATGCCATGCAATTTTTCGGATTATCATTTTGGTATCAATTTCTTGATGTTGGATTGGCGTGTTTTCATTTCTTTTCCAATTTGGAGTCAAATGCTAATATGCCATGTATGAAACTATTTTTGACGTCGTGATATCTTTTTGAAACAATTTGGGAAAAGTTTGGTGTAAGCGATTTCATGTGTTGGGATGAATGGTGTAGTTTTTAATTGGATTGGGAGTGGCCAAATTGTGTTTGCTTTGTTTTCCTCTTAGGAGTGGGTGGATGCGTTGCTAATTCATGTTGGAATGAAAAAGAAAGTTAGTATAAGTGAATGTTTCTTTCTAATTGAATCGAGTAGCCGGTGCCCCACGAAACATTGGGGAGGACGCCAAAGATGAGATTTAGGAAATCATTCCATCCATTTGCATATATAGCGTCATCGCGTGTATGTAAATGTGGCCGTGTTTGCATTGATAGCGTTATCGCGTGAATGCAAAACATAAACATCAAAAAGAAAAAAAAAGAAAAGAAAAAGAAAAGAAAAGAAAAATGAATGAAAAAATGAAAGAATAAGCCACATGAGTGATGCAATCTCATCTCCCACAACTTAGAGGAAATTTCTTTTGTTTTGGCCACTTTCATGAAAATTGGAAATTTTGACATCGTGATATCCCGATACGTGTGATACGTGGCTTATTTCCTCACTTTTCTTTGTATTGGATTGAGGGGAGTATCATTTGTTGTTTACTTTCATACATTTGGTATATTGGTTTTGAAATCAATTGGAAATATCAATTGGGTTGTGCCATGAAGATATCGAGGATTTGGTGCATGGTTTTCAATTTAATCCGAATTTATCGCGTATTTTGCTAGGGACTAGCAAAAAGCTAGTTGGGGGGTGTGATTCGGGATATAAATTGCATATTTCCCCCCCTAATTACCCCCATTTTGTGCCAAAGATTAGGCTTAATTGTGCTCTTTTTGGGTATATTTTCATTTCATATCAATTTTAGGGCTTATTCTCATTCTTGGCACAAAATACGGTTTTTATCGTCTTTATTGGCTTCCCATTATTTTTCCTATGCTCATGCCATTATTTCGATCTTATCTCTATTTTTTGGGAAATTATTTGAGCGTTGGAATTTTTTATATAGATTATTGGAGGTCAATATTGTGTTTTTAATAGTCATTAAATTAATTTTCACATCAAATGGACTAATTTCTCCTTCTCATATTTTTCAGGTACTCCTGGGAGTCTTAGAGATTTTCCAGAATTTTTTGGGATTTTTCTGAGATTTCTAGGTATTTTTTTGGAATTAAATGGAGGAGAAAAGGGGGAGAAAACCCCAGAAAAAGAAAATACAATGGGGCGCCACGTGGCCCAATCAGATGGCGCCACGTGGCGCCGTTGATGCTTGATTTCGCCCGCTCCGTTGGAGCGGGCCGGTGCTGCGCATTTATTAAAAAAAAATTATTTTTTTTAAATTTGCGGGCCGGCCCAGCAGTGGGCCGGCCCGCTGAATCGAAAGAGCGGGCTCAGCGCCCGCTCAAATCGAGCGGGCCCCGCCGCTCTAACGCGCAGGCGCGCGCTTGGGGGCCCGCCCGCTGATGCGGGCGGGTTTGGGGGCAGTTCTGCGGGTCGGATCCGACCCAGATCCGACCCGCAATGCTGTAAAAGGCCAGGGAGTGCGATTTTGAGGGCGCGGGCTCGGTTTTTGGGGTTTTTGGCTGCGATTGGAGGCGATTTTTAGGGCTTGGGGAGTGCTCTTCCTCCCCAAAGCTTGGGATAGGGCTTGGAAGCCATTGGGTGGTGGAAAAGATTGGTGGAGGAGCAAATTGGAGGAGGCTAGGGCTCGTTTGGGGAAACCTTGGTGAAATCTTTCCTCTCCCATTTTGTATTTTTGTATCTCTCATTTTGTAATGAACATTGGATGAATTTGTTTATGAATATCATCTTGTTTAGTATGATTGAGTAGTGCTATTGTGCTTGGGTTGTGATTCATTGTGTTGGATGTTAATTTCTTGCCCTAATTTCCTATTGCCAAATTTTGAATGTGAATGTTGGATGATTATTATGACACAAATTTTATTGGTTAAGTCCCGAGAGGGCAATTTGAGAAAATCCACATACTTAATTTGATTAGTGTCGTGATAATTTGTTCATCCCTCTTGCAAAATTACGTGTTCATGAAAGCTAAATATTCCGATTGGGCTTCCTTAGCCGGATGACCGATTGTGTTATATGCGGTAATTAGGACTTGATTAACGCCAATTTTAATGAACCCACAACCCATGCTCTCTCTCCTAGCTTTCCCAAACTCCGCCTTTGGCTCTCTAACCCTAGCCGCTTAGGATAGATTAGATTTTTAGTTTCTTTTCACTTTTCCGACATTTCCACCGTAATTGAGTTAGTTGTAAAACACTTTATTTTTCGTTATCAGTCAAATTTGTGAACGTAGAACGACTTGTCCCTGTGATCCGACCCGGTACTCACCGGTTATTTTTATATTGCATTGACGCTCCTACGCTTGGGAGTGGAAGGCGTGCCCCGTGCGCGTTTTCCGAGTCAACCAGGAGCCGTTATGGAGGGAGGTGGACGCCGATGATGAGCTGTCTAGGATCCGCGAGGACTTGATTCAGGGGGGTGGCTGAGCACCCGTGCTATTCACTGGAGGGGCGGCGGCTGTTATATCGTGGGAGGTTAGTCATACTGCAGGCTTCCGTTTACATACCGTTGATCTTTCAGGAGTTCCACGGGAGCGCGGTAGGGGGCCATTCTGGAGTCTAGCAGACCTATATGCGGATGGTTAGAGAGCTGTATTGGCGAGGGATTAAGAAGGACATAGCAGAGATGGTAGCCAGTTGTGACGTTTGCCAGCGTCACAAGTACCTTGCCATGGCACCGGCAGGACTGCTGCAGCCCTTAGCTCTTCCTGAGCATGTGTGGGAGGGGATCAACAAGGATTTTATTGACGGACTGCCCAAGTCGGAGGGGTACACGGTGATCTTGGTGGTGGTTGATCGTCTGAGCAAGTATGCGCATTTCATCGGACTGCGACACCCTTACACTGCAGTGACGGTAGCCACAACCTTCATCCGGGAGGTTGTTCGTCTACACGGTTTCCTCACTTCCATTGTGTCGGATAGAGACACGGTCTTCTTGAGCCAGTTCTAGAAGTTGTTTAGGTTCCAGGGGACCGTTCTACGGAGGAGCACCGCCTACCACCCCCAGACGGATGGACAGACGGAGGTCGTCAACAGCAACGTTGAGACGTACCTTCGCTGCTTTGTGTCAGATTGCCCGAGGAGTTGGTACCGGTGGTTGGGAGGCGAATACTGGTACAACAGTTCCTTCCATTCAGCGACCCAGACGATGCCATTTCGGGTTTTGTACGGCAGGGACCCATCGACATTGGTCCACTACCGTAGCGGGACGACACCTGTATCGCAGTTGGACCAGTATCTCGAGGAGCGAGAGGGAATTTTGGAGGAGCTGAAGAAGCACCTTATAAGGGCTCATCAGCTTATGAAAGCGAAAGCGGATGGACATCACAGAGAGGTTGACTACGCGGTGAGAGACCAGGTATATCTGAAGCCGAGGTCATACCGTCAGAGATCACTAGCACGACGCCGGAACGAAAAGTTGGCTGCTCTCTTTTACGGCCCCTTCTAGATAGAGGCGAAGATTGGGCCCGTGGCTTATAGGTTGACATTGCCATCAGGATTGGCATTACATCCGGTTTTTCATGTCTCTCAGTTACATCGGATGATTGGGATGCATACGACGGTGGTCACTCTGCCACCTACTTTGACAGCTGATTCGAAGGTACTTATGGAGCCCCAGGATATTCTACAGGTGCAGCACATTGAGGGTGGGTGCCGAGAGGTGTTGGTACGGTGGGTCGGACTGCCCGATCACGAGGCTACGTGAGAGCTGGAGGACACCATCAGAGTGCAGTTTTCGGATTTCAACCTTGAGGACATGGTTCGTTTTTGGGGGAGTAATAATGCGGTCGTGTACCGCAGAAGGCGCACGGATGCGGGCGTGGGAGCGGTCGTGAGATCAACTTAGTATCTTGCTATTTTGCTTTATGCACCCACCTTCTATGTTTTTTAAGTTGTGTGTTTAGTATTTTATTAGGTGAGTATTTAAAGGGATTAACCCGAATTGTGTTAGCTATCGAGATATTGAGATAATTCGTCATTTTGATGGCTAGGTTTTGGGGGAATAAACTTGATCCCATATTTCAAGTTAGGGAGCGATCTACTCCAGAAAAGATCAATTATCTCTTATTTCTTATCAATTTCATTGTCCACGTCAAATTTCTTTTCTTTCTTCCACCTAAAAATGTGAACTTTTGCTACGATTAACCCTAATCGTATCAGATGCTGATAGATTCGAAAGCAAATCTGAACTTTATTGAAGAAATTAGAGATAAAAGGATAACTTTGGCTACAATTATAAGGGGCAATCACCCTTCCAAGACGCCGATATAGAGGACGTCCGCACTCTTCCTAGGAATCTCTCACACAATAATCAATAATCAAAACGTGATTAGGGTCGGCTAATACCCCTCCATCTAATACAATTTCCGAAATTAGCCGATTACCCTAATACCCCCTAATGACATAAAACACTCAAAATGAGCCCACCTAATGGGCCAGCCGAATCTAACATTACTCCGCCCCTGAAAATCCACCTTGTCCTTAAGGTGGTGCATGAAGTCCAAGGCGGTCCTACTCCAAGTGGTCGTCGTCCTCCACTTCGGCCTCTTCATCCTACACGACATCCTCATCATCCTCGGCTATCTGCACTTGCAGCTTGCGCACCCCACAATGTTGCCCTGGGGTGAACCTCTCATCGCATTTGAAACATAGCCCTTTCAGTCTATTCTCCCTCATCTCGGCGTCAGTCATCCTCCTGAACTGATCCATTACTGGTGGTGCGCTGCTCTTCTCCTCAATCTTCTACTCACTCGCTTGATCTGTCCTGTGGCCGCCTTCAGCCCCCCTGTCACTGCAGGAGATCCGCGATAAACATGTCCACCATACCCGCTCCTAGCTCTCCTCTCCTTGACCTGGTGGTCCTCTACCATTTGTGCCATCTCCATGACCTCCGCCAGACCCTTGTGCTTGTATGGTCGAATCCTAGAGCGAATAATGGGCTTCAGGCCCTTTATGGATGTGCTATCCAGTGACGTGTCAGTGACCCTGCACACTCGTCCTGACAAGGTCTCAAACCTTTCGATGTACTCCCTCACTGGTCCGTCCTGCTGAGTGCAAATAACTGCTCGTGAAGGTTTTCCAGGTGGGGATCCCGAAACCTCTCCAAAATGAGATCCTTAATCTCATCCCAACCGCGGAAATTGTGTCGTTTCTCCTTCCACCGATACCATCCTAGGTCTCTTTCATCCATACATATGGCCGCCGCCTCCAACTTCTGTGCCTCCGTCATGCGATACGCTGTGAAGTACCGCTCTGTCATGAAAATCCATGCATGCGGATCCTACCCCTCGAACACTGGCATCTTCAATTTTCTTACTCTGCCATCACCCCCAAAATGCCCCTGGTCTGGCCTACCATCTGCGTGTCGGTGTTGGTGATAATGTTGCCACATCTCATTATGTGTCTCATATCCTCCCTGTGGCCCCTTAATATGGTCTCCATAGTCCCCTCGTGGACCTCCTCCGTGTCCACCGTAATCTTTCCAACCCTCATCAGGTCCAAAGTCTCTCCTATAGGCTACTCCACCTTCGTCAACGTAATTCCCGCCCCCTCCTTCGTCACCGTAGTGGTAAACTTCCCTTTGCATATGTCCAAAAAACTCATGTGGCCCCTGAAAATGCTCCTCGTACCCCTGACGATTCTGTGGTAGCCCGGAAGGGACTGTTCGACGACTGGAATGCTCGTCATAGCCCCCTGGCGGCTGCCAGGGCGTCGCCGCAACCTGCCGGGGTTGCTGGAGGCCCGACGGGCCTTCAGGTAGGCCAGGCGGGGTCGGCCAACCCTGCCGATGGCCGACAGGGGTCGATCGGCCCTGCCGGCTGGCATCCTGGGCAGGGCGGTGGCCTCCTCCCCCGATAGGGGTCGGCCACCCCTGGGATGCATCTGGGGGGTTTTGCCGACCTGTTTCGACGCCTCGGCGAGGTCCCATGACCTCCTCGTTCCTCCATGCCTCTTCCTCTTCATCTTTGAAGTATTCATCGGCATCGGACAATAGCCCTTCATTGAAAGTCTCTACCTTTTCCTTCCCCTTCTCCAAAGATGGAACCTTTTTCGAAGAATTAGGGTTCGCACCGTTATTTTCACCCTTCTCGGTGAGAATCGAAAGTTGGAAGATGATTTGCGCAAGGTCTTCGTCCTGTTAGCCTTGTTTAGCTGTGATCCGTTCGACGGAAGCCGTCAACTTTGCAATCGATTCGCCGTGCTCAGTTAGGGTTTTCTTCACACCCTCGATCTCCCCATTAATCTTCTCCTCCCCCGATTCGCTTCGATCTTTAGCCTTCATTGATGACGCCATGTATCGATTGCTCTCATACCAAGATGATAGATCCGAAAGCAAAGCTCAACTTTATTGAAGAAGAGATAAAAAGGATAACTTTGGCTATAATTATAAGGAGCAACCACCCTCCAAGACTCTGGTATAGAGAACGTCCGCACTCTCCCTAGTAATCTCTCACACAATAATCAATAATCAAAACGTGATTAGGGCCGGCTAGCACCCCTCCCTTTAATACAATTTTCGAAATTAGCCAATTACTCAAATACCCCTAATGACATAAAACACTCAAAATGAGCCCACCTAATGGGCCGGCCGGATCTAACAGATGCTTGTCAAGAGAAGTCAATTAGGCTGACATGGGCCCTATATCTGGATGCCAGGTTTTCACCGGCAAAGCTACCATTCATTCTTCACGAGAAGAGAAGGTAAACATGGAGCCAATGCCAGGAATAAAGTTTCTCGGTAGGTGTGGCCGAAATGGACAATAAGCATGGTACTTGGACGTTGATTCCATGCCAGTGTTAGATTCCTTAAAAAATTTGCAATAACTCTTTGTTTGACATCCAATGGAAAATCAGTTAAGTGATTGCTGGAGCAAATTGACACAGTCCACTTGTCATTTGCCAATGATATATACTAAGCTGTGATTGAATCAGGAGGCATTGGTATCACAGAATATATTTGTAAGCTTGTATATATTTTTGAGTCTTAGGAATCAGCATGGATATCTTCACAGCTATTTATGAGAAGACGGGGAAGATGATTTTTAACACAATGGAATCTGTACCGAGCGGGACTCGTATGCTTTCATGGCTAGTTACATGGATAGAACTGTGGACAAAATGGTTAGGTACAATATTGCAAGTGCATTTGTACATGGAGATCTTGAAAAAATAGGATACAGTACATCAAATATATCATGCTCCATTCGATACTTATATTATTTTAGATTTTGATCTAACTTGAATCATTGATCAAACACATTATGATTTTAATATAGAAACTAATAACTAGGGATGCACTAGTATACTGCGATGTTCCAACAAGACAACAAGAAGATAGAAAATCAATTATCCTTCGACAAGTTCATCTTTGCATAAACAAGGAGAATAGAAAACTTGAGATAGCTTTCTGTGATGCATTATTCATCAAAGAAGTTTTGCTTGTTAACAAAGAATACAATCAACATAGCAACATCCACAAATCAAATTGAATTGTGATACCATCTACATACCTGCAAACCACTTAAATATCAATTTAATTTTTATGTATTTAGGACACGATCAATTCATATCCCATTCTTCCATAAATTTTAGGACATGTAAAAAGCTATTTCCAACATGTTCCACTTGGTATTGGGGTTCTGAGTATCCAACACTGGTGCAGCTACTCCTTCGAAATATCTGCGCTTTGTAGGTCATTCGTCTAATATTTGGCTGCATAGTTCAAGTGTGACACCATTGCTTTATGCAATAAGCACCACATGCCCCTTTTCAGTTCTCATAGTTTATCACATCAATTCAAGTTGCTTTTTGTAAAGCCTTGACGGGGGATGATACACAGAAGACAGATAAAAGATGGTGTTTGTGGCACAACTACTACATTGCAAGCATTGCGCATGTCCCCAAATTTTAGAGCAGCTTTTGTTCTGAGAATTTCAAACAAAAAATTGTACAATTACCACATGACTACACGTGTACAGTCCATAAATAACAATGAACTAAGTATTGTAAATATGCAATTGCATGTACATTTTGAATTGTTGTTCGCTTGAAATGTACATGCTATTGAGAAACGAAACTGGACATGTACAATAGATAATGCTTTATTATAGAAGTCGAGACTAATTTTGCTCAGTATATTCCAATATTGTTTTTCCTTCTCGCTTTTAAAAGTGGGTTTGATAGAGGAAATGAGAAGAGCATTTTGAAGAGCGCATCCTTACTGGTACCCACATTTAATTGAAGGAACATTAATGATGGGAAACAACAAGCCAATTAGGAGTTTCTAGACCATGGTCCGCTTTCAACGAAATTGAATTTATGTATAAAGGGGTGTGTTTTGACATTTTCACCATTTATGTTTTCCCCCTCATGGTTATAATGTCTTTTTATTTGTAATATGACTACAAAATCTCCAAATTTGGAAATTAGTGTTAGAATATAATTATGTTGGGTGTTTTGTGTAAAATTATATTATAAGACTTCTATAAATAATAAAGTAATTCGATTGAGAGAGATGACTCTTTCAAATTCTCCATCAAAACTTGCCATCTTTAATTTATTAATGGTATCAAAAATCCTAATACTAAACCTAACTCTATGGCATCAAGACCCTAATACTAAACCCAACCCTATTCCAAAAAAGTATACTGTTCAGTGTCTCCCTCATCTAGACCAAATCTTAAATTTAGATCATTAGCATTATCGAGTGGATACCTTCTTTGATGCTGATTGGATAGGATCACTAATTAATAGAAACTATATTATATGATATTGTGTATTTATTGGAGAAAATCGTGCGACATGAAAAAGTAAGAAACAATGAATAGTTACATGGTCTATTACAGAATTCTAAATCATGACAAATATCAATTGTAGTTAGTATGGATCAATGATCTTATGATAGAGCTTTAGTCCACAATTTCTCTACTTATGCATTTATATTGTGATAACAAGATGGCTGCCATGTTGCAGAGAATCATGTCTTGCATGAGTATACTTAGTATATTGAGGTTGATTCTTATCTGATCGTGAAAAAGATGATAGATAAAAAGATTATGCATACTCGTCATGTAACCTTCGTGAGTCAGCGGCGGACTTGTTCACCAAACTATCTGGGACACTCGTATTCAGTTTATTTGTAGCAAGTTGGGCATGCATGCCATATATGTGCCAGCTTGAGGGAAATGCTAGAATATAATTATGTAATGTTTTGTGTGTGTAAACATGTATTATAAGATGTTTATAAATTAATAGAGTATTCGCGTTAATAGAGATTGATTTACTCTCTCAAGCATTTCTATTAAAATTTCCAATCTTTAATTTCTATAGTCAGCACTCACGATTCCTATTCATTGATCCTTTGACTTGGTATGTTTTTTTCTGTTTAAATTCCACTGTGAATTGTTAATAGAATCTCTTTCTAGGCTCCGATTCGAGGTTAAGGTTGTGGGATGTTAAGTCTGGCTGCAATACGTTGGTCAATTTTGAAGCTATGCGTCTACAGACATGCAAAGCTTTACAGCTAGCTACCAATGAAGATTCCTCACTCGTCTTTGTTCCATGTATGGCAACTGTCAAGGTGCTTTCTCCCCGCTAATATTGCTTGTAATTTTGATGCCTCGAAGACATTGTTTTGCTGAATAAACTGGATATTTTGTTACCATTTTCTTGTTGATTCTTTAGGCATATGATGTGTGGTCCGGTAAGATGTACCGTGCATTTCGTGGTCACTATGAATCAGTGAACTGTTGCTGCTTTAATTCACTAGATCAGGTGAGGATGCATACCTGGAGTCTTAGTCAATAAAACTAGATAGATGTTAATTACTGGAATTGACCTTTTGTTTTATGGTGTGTAGGAATTGTACACTGGGAGCAACGATAGAAAACTGCTTGTCTGGTCTCCACCAAATCCAGCTATGGTAGCAATGTCTCTATCTTACACGTGCTTGTATCCATGCAAGCACCACCCCACCCCACCCACCTACACGCACGCATGCACGCACATGCACACACAAAACTCCCAATTTCGAATCTTCGTATCATATGATATATGAGGTAGGAGCTGAAACTTGTCGTACCTGCTCGTTTCATTCATTATGTTCAGCCACACCCATGCACACAAATGCACAACTTGCTCAAATTCAATTTTTTTTTGGGATATAGGAGGAAAGATGCTTAAAATGCAATTTTGGTGATTTTTATTTGTTTGTCTACACTGTACTAGCTGCAAGTCAGATCCTCAGGGATCCTTGCCTACTAATACCTTTGGAAAATAACCGCCTTTAAGGCAATTTATCTATTGTGCCCGGATTCAACTTTTACCAGGGCCACCGGTTATTAGATTCATGTAAGAGTTCTGTTTTTTATTAGATTTTAGATGGAAAATTTTAGAGCTGAGAGGCTACTACCAAATTAGATGCTTATGAAAATAAGTAGATTGTGATCATTGAGAATAAAGAAGCAGAAACACTGCAGGTCCCCGCAGCTAGTTGTAAATAACGTTCACCATTGCAACTTTGTATTAGCGTCCATTAAGAGTGTGTTCGTTAATATGCTGTGTGTTTGCAGGAAGAAGATGACATTACTGGAGCGGACAATGATAACTGGAGCGATTGAGAGCTTTCATCTCTCAGATCCCACTTCGAAAGTTTATGCGGCTATCTTCTGTACAAATTCACGTGTCTATATATTTGATGCAGCCATAGATTCATCAAAAAACATCAAGATAGTTGAAGTTCAGTTTATTTTTGGTTTTGTTTTGCTTCCTGCAACTGTCTATTTGTGTATACTAATATTTTGGATAGACCAAAAATCCAGAGAGTGGCATTACGCACAATGTATTGAGAGCGGAGTAGATACTTGAACGTAGGCACATCCCTTGTATTGTATTACACCGTTATTCATGAATACTGAAGTGTTACATATCCTTGCGCTGAGTTGTTCTCTGTGCAGTCTCATGTACTTGGTGTTGTTTACGGGGTTTTTCCCACCACGTATTTATTTAGAGTACAATGTGGTTACGGTTACAGTAGCTGGCTTTAGACGACATTGGCGGCTGGTCGGAGGTTGGGCGAGCTACCATGGCCCAAATAGGTTTCAGTTCGAGCTATTGTCTACTGATCGAACACTAGGCGAGCTGATACTGGGTTGAGCAGGCCACAATCCGAGCTGTTGGAACTGGATCCGGGCTATATCCGGGCTACCTCTACGGTTGAGTCATGTTTGAACTGTTAAGGGCAGATCCGAGCTATCCACGAGCTGCCTCCAGCGGTTGAAGTCGTGTCTGAGTAATCTTTGTCGAGTCCGAACGATCTCTGCCAAATCTGAGCTAGTCCGAATTGTCTTTACCAGTTTTGAGACATCTTCGTCATGCCGGAGCTGTCCCCGAGCCGTCTCCAGGTTACCATCGGCTTCCTGCACCACAGAGCTCGTTAGAGAAGTCGGATCTGGGGTCCGACCTAATCCCCTCCAAGGTTTAAGTTAGTGACATGAAGAGACTTGGGGTAATTATGGCCGATCTGTTGGAGGACGTGCTGCTAGTTATCGTGCCGAGTTATGGAGAAAATGCTGAGAGCTAGGTCGGAGCAGAATCTGAATATAGGAGTACATGACCGGAGATTGTCTGAGAATTCTCCGAAATTGTGATGGAAATTGTACAAGAGATCCACTCTGAGAAGTCCCAGATTCAGTGGAAGTAGCCTCGGGGTTTCTGAGAAATGCTTGTCCGAGAACGTGGGAAATATAGTACGTATTGGCGGGACATTGGAGAGTAACATCCAGTGCATTAACGTCATGCTGAACGGTCCGTCATCAAATGGGATGGCGATTAACGGCCAGTATTGAACAGAAATTGAGTACATTTTTCATTTTTCAAGGCGCGTGCTACATACACCGAAGACTCTTCGGTGTATGCACAGACTTTGATGCAAGCACGTTGATTGTTTTTGGGAAAAGTGAGCGAAGAATACACTGTCCGTTAATGACAGGCTGTCAACAGTCTTCAGCAAAAAAGTGGGCCCCGCTCATCATCATTTACAACCATCTCTTCATATATATATATATATCTCTCTATTCAGCTTACATTCGCACCATGGCAGGCCCCCGCCATGAAGAATCCGACGACCACGACAGCGGCCGCTCTTCGTTCATGGCCCTCGACTCCCGTCGGATCTGGATCAGCTACGTCAGCCTCGGCAGCTCGAGCTCCGTCTCCGTCTGCTCCTTGTATCAATGAGGTTTGCTGAAAAAGGTAGCCTCTTTGGATCGCACTCGATCCTGGCTCCGCCCTTGCATGTGGGTCCTGAAAATTATGACATGGTCTTGTCCCGGTGGCGGTAGCAACTCAAAATTCTGGACGAGCCTTCCGATTGTAATTCCAAGGATGGGCAACACCAGAACGATCCCAGAGCTCCTCCTTCCAACTCCGAATGGAATGTACCTGAAGTCGTTAACGTTAGCATCCACCTTCGCCTCCTCGAGGAATCTCTCCGGCCGGAACTCCTCGGGGTTCTTCCAGTGATCAGGATTGTTGGCAAGCCACTGCGCATTGACAAGGATTTTGCTTTCAGCAGGGATGTCATATCAGCCGAGCTTGGCTTCGTAGAGGTTCATGCGGGGGGACGAGGAGCGGGATGGCCATGCTTAGGCGGAGTGTCTCCTTGATCACGGCTTGGAGATATAGGAGCCGGTGGGTATCGGGCTCGGTGATCTGGATGCCCAGGCCGAGGACGGTGTTCAGTTCGTTGCGGAGCTTTTGCTGGATATCTGGGTGATTCACGGCCAGCTCTGTTATGCCCCATTCCATTCTCAATGGCACTCATTGAGCACTCAGTGATTTGGACAAAAAAAATGAGCACTCAGTGATTCATAATCTAGACAAAAAATGACCACTCCGTGAGCAGACTCCATCTGCTCTGCCTCTCGTTCTGTCAGCTTCGCGGCGAAACCATTGAAGGGAGTCTCTTAATCTGTAGATGATTGTAGGGCTGGATCGGGTTTTGTCGAGGGGGAGGAGGGGACATTGGGCTTAGGAGGCCGGCGTTGAGGGAGGAGTTGTGCTTGGTGTAGCTCGAGGGGTAGGCGAGTGGGTAGGTGTGGCCAGGGGAGGAGGAGTCCACGGCGGACTGAGGCGGTGAGTTTGGGGAGGCTGGGGATGGGGTAGTGGGGCCTATGTTGGTGTGACTTGCTTGTTCAGTCACATCGTTGGTGGGCCCATAACTGTAGGTAGCGTGTCCTTGTTCAGTGATGACATGGATCTCATCACAACACATAAATCGCTGGTGGGCCTACAACTGTACCCATGCAATGTGAAAGGGAGGGATCAAAAAAACTGTCATTTCTCACGGGTTTCCGTGTATTCACCGAATGACATTCGGTGTAGATAGCAGGGGCCTTTTTCAATGGGCAGCTGGTTCCAGTATCGGATTCAATGAACAGAAATTGAGGAGAGAGGGAGATGGGTTCAATGAACGGTCATGATTGGAGGAGGATGGTTATCTATAAACGGGAGAGGGACAAGACCAGGGTCGGTCCTGAAGATATTGGGGCCCATGGCAAGTTAAAAATTTGGGCCCTTTAAATATAATTTTTTTAAAAAAAGTTAAAATACTAAATTTTTGGGGGTTTGGAGTCTAGCCAAATGCAATGCTAGGAGGTTCTTACCTACGCCTGAAATTTTTATTGATATGCTAAAAGATGGTCCATAATAGGAGGGACATAAAACCAACAAAAACTTGCTTGACAAATGATTGAATGAATAGTTTCTCGGAGTCGGAGGGGGGGGCCGTCTGCGAGTGCGATTGTGGCGAGAAGTAGGTGTGTTGCGAGTCGATTGAGAGAGAAGAAGATGTGGATGTTTGCGAGAAGAACGAAACTGTCGCGGTGTCGCCTCGGTTTGCGTTTTGCGGTTGCCGAGAAGAAATGGAATGTCTCTCGGAGAATCGGAATCGTCTCGGAGAATCGGAACCGTCTGCGAAGAGATAACAAACCGACGGAACCGTTTTGTCCTATTATGTTTTAATTTATTATATAATGTATTAATTGATTTATGTATTAATGGATTTTTCCGGCGGAGGCAGGTTGTTGGCATGGAAGCCATAGCATATTCCAAGGTTTTAAGCGTATGAAAGAATGAAATTTCTGAAAGTTTAGAATATCAAGCTCGTGAATGATGCAATTTTATTCTTAATACCCGCTCTTTCAAGTTGAGTGTTCAGTAAGTCGATGAACGCTAGCAGCGGTGACATAGAAATTGCAGCCATCTGCAACAAATTTAAGACACAAGCTCATGTGAATCGGTGCATAATGGGCCCCCCCCGGGCCTTGGGCCCTGGGCGGCTGCCCTGGGTCAGGGCCGGGCATGGACAAGACCATTTGATTTGGGGCTATTCTCTTTTCAATCAGCCGGCAATGGCTGCGATGCTTGCTCACCGTTTCCCCTGCTTCAACCCATCTCTGCTGCAGGCCGACCCAGCGAGCCGGGCTCGTCGAAACCGTCGGTTGGGGGCGATCCTATGCGCGAAGACGAGCGCGGCAGAGGGCAGGAGGGTCACTGTGAAGAACGGGGAGGATTCGCTGGAGATATGCAGGGTCGTGAATGGGATGTGGCAGACGAGCGGCGGGTGGGGGAAGATCGAGCCGGACGAAGCAGCAGAATCCATGCTGCGATATGCTGATGCCGGGCTCGCCACTTTTGACATGGCCGATATCTGTAAGCTCTCCCCCCTTCTCTCATTCGCTTGTGACGAACTCCACGGCGTCCTCCAATTTTAATACCACAAGTCAGTTTCTGTCATTAGGGATAGATTCTGAAATTGCGAATGCAGCTTTTTTGTGGGCGAAAGTGCAAAACTATGAGGGCGAAAGTGCAAAACTGTGGGGTTTTAGACTTGAATTTGAGGTGTAGTTAGTGACATTTTGCCAAAAAATGGAATGAAATTCGGGGAGAGGGAGGAGGGCTTTTTTTGTGGGTTACATCTGTTATATCGTCTCCAAGGTTAGTTATGCAAAATAGGAAAAGATGGTGAAAACTGTAAAAATAAAAATCAGGTGGCGGTGCTTCTCGTCAAGGGAAAGAAGTTGAGGGCGCCAAATCTTATCTCCTCTCAGAAAGATGTCAGCTTATTCGCTTCACTCTCGTCTTACGCTCATCTCATCGCCGGCGGTGATCAGATCTCGATCTCACCGCCGTCCGGCCGCTATACGGTGCGTGAGCGCGACCTCAACCGATGAGAAGAGCTCGCGAGTGGCCATAGTGCAGAACGGCGACGACTCGCTAGCGATATGCCGAGTCCTCAACGGAATGTGGCAGACTAGCGGCGGTTGGGGCCGAATCGACCGCGACGCCGCCGTCGACGCCATGCTCCGCTACGCCGATGCCGGTCTCACCACCTTCGACATGGCCGACCACTGTAATTTCGTTCTGTCTGCTGATCTACTTACTTGGATTTTTACCCCCTTCCTTTAAACACTGATTGATATTGTTCTATTTGTTTTATGAGAGTGCAAAATTTAGTATATGATGCAATAGTTCCGGAGATATTGACAGTTTTGTTAGGGTTTTAATAGTAAATTGGCTAATTATTCATGAACATCAAACTACCGAATTGGAGCATGCCGTTGATGGCCTGATGTCTGATAGACCACAACTAATTACCGCCTTTAATTTAGTGTGTTCGGTTTGGTTCTTTGTCCCTAAAGCTTGGACACGTTAAACAAGGTAAATATGTTCTATGCTGGTCATTAGGATCATGCCTGATGGGTTGTTCATAATTTTACTCTTTATAGTCAATAGCTTGGTTATATTTTTTTGTTCAACACATTGGCCCTACTTTTATAAAATTATATTTGCTATAGATGAGTGTATAGTATGCTAATATAAATCAAGGTTTTGAAAAATTTGATGTTAAATCAGGAGCTGATTGGAAGTTTGGAATCATAAGTCATAATACACGGCCTTGATAATGGATTTGGAACACATTGCGACCCAGAGGTTTAACCCGTTTGGTCTTAAGCTTGACAATTGTGCCCTTTGATTTATGTACATGGGGCATGGACACATAATTTTCCAAATTTTTGACACGAGGATGCGACTATATATACACTGGTTTCTGAATATATTTATATACTTTTTTATGGATAACTGTTCTTCTTGGATTGGTATTTGTATTTTAAAGAAACTTAAATGATTTGTTGAACAATTAAGTTTTCCACCTGATACGACCATTTTGGAGAAGCCCAAAAGCGAGCGGCCCAAGTCCACGCTGGAAGAAAAAGCCTCCCCAAAGGAGTTTGGGCCAGCCATCGAAGACCTTCGGAAGGGCCCGCTAGTGGATCAGCCACGACCAGACGTGCGCCCGGTCAGCCCACGACTGCAGGAGTTAACCGTTCCCCAAGGACACTCCCCCTTAATGGCCATTAAGGGACCCCATTGACCCACTTCCATGGCGCATAAAGGCGCCCGGGGGAAAGCGGATCATGGGAGCGGAATAGGAGGCGTAAAGACGAGACGATCGTGGGGAGATCCTTATATAGGGACTCGAAGGGGGACGAAGAAAAGGGCCTGACCCTAGATACCGCAATACGGAGGTATTCTACTAAAAAGACATTGCTTTCCCCATTGTCTTCCCTCCCATAGCTCGGTCTGAGGATACGCGTACCGGCCTCCTTACGAGCCGTACCGATCCCGGCGAGTATCATTCAGATTCATTCTGATTTAGGCATTGGAGGGGACTTGGCCGGAACCAAGGTCCAACTCCCTGACGAGTTTCATCGTCTGTCCAGGTCGAATTGGTCCCATGGCGCCGAGGCTATCCCTCAGCGCGGAACTCATCGAAGCAAGGCCCGCACGACAATGAGCCCGCTCGCCCCCAGCAAGCATCGCCATCGACTGAGACCAAGTGGTGATCAGGGCACCGAGGCTACCCCTCGGCACTTGATCGACCGAGGCCGAGCACTCACCAAGGTGCCGAGGCTACCCATCCGCACCCCGCTGACCGAGGCCCAACACCCGGGATGAAGAGCCTGCTCGTCCTCATTCCCCTAAGCAAGCCATTTTCCTAGTTGCAGTGGAGCCTCGCGCAACCCTCGTCGAGAACACGCACGCTTGGTGGGACCAAGGGATTTCAACCGACCCCTTGACCACGTTGATCGTCAAACCACCGGTCAACGATCCAGTGGTGAGAAAACACCCGTAAACATCTGGCGCCATCTGTGGGAACGAGCTAACACCCACGTAAAGTAACCACAACAGCGATGACGCGGCCTCGCCCCTCCCGACGAAAGATGGCCGTATCCCCGATATCGGTACCTGGGCCGTATCACGATCGACAGGGAAAAACCTTGACTGCTCGACGCGCTTCCTGAGCCGGAGGGTTAGACAAGCCCCAGTCTGGCCTCGCAGGGGGCAATGACGTGGAATCCGGAAACCCTTCCTCACTCCTCCCTCTCGGCGAGGGGACGTGTGGAGGGAGAAGCCGCGGCTCGATGAAGTACTTGTAGTCTCCGCCGTCATCGATGCTGCCGTTGTGAGATGGTTACTCGTTGATACCGGTAGCTCATGCGACATCCTCTTCATGTCGACCCTTGAAAGGATGGGGCTACGGGACGAAGACCTGGAACCGTGCTCTGGGCCCGTGATAGGTTTCACGGGTCACTCCATACTCATCGTAGGGGCGATCCGCTTCACTGTCACGCTCGAAAAGCCGCCCGACTCGGTGACCTTGGCGATAGAGTTCGTGACGCTGAGGATCGGATCAACGTATAATGGGATCATCGATCGTCCGCTCCTCAACGCTGTCGGATCGGTGGTCTCGACCCTCCATCGGACAGTCAGGTTCCAGACCCGAAAGGGATTGGACAGGTTGAGGACGATCCGGGAAAGCTGAAGATCTGCTACCAGCTGGCCAACGCGGAACACGCCGAGCGACATGATGATCCGATGGCCTCACCTAAGGTACGGACCGAGGCCCACCCCTGGGGAGGAGCCGGAGCTAATCTCTGTCACGGATGTCGACGAAAGATTCGTCTCCATCGGGTCTGGGATGGACCCTAGCTTGAGAGGCGAGTTGATCGAGTGCTAGGAGGCCAATCTAGACGTCTTCGCATGGTCGTCCGACGAAATGCCCGGCGTGGACCCCCCGAGTGATCATGCACCAGTTGAACACCGACCCCAATTTTATACCGGTCAGGCAGAAGAAGAGGAACTTGGGTGGTGAAAAGAGGAAGGCCGCCTTCGAGGAAGTCGAACGCTTGCTTGACGCCGGCTTTATCCGAGAAGTCTGGTACCCGAAGTGGCTGTCCAATGTCGTAATGGTGAAAAAGTCCAGCGGCAAATGACGAATGTGCATGGACTTCAGCGACCTCATTAAAGCTTGTCCCAAGGACATCTATCCACTACCCCGCATCGGCCATCTCGTGGACAGCGCATCTGGCTACGAGATGCTCAGCTTCATGGACGCCTACTCTCGGTACAACTAGGTCCAGATGGACCCTCGGGGCGAAGAGAAGACGTCCTTCACCACCGACAGAGGGACCTTCTGCTACAAGAAGATGCCGTTCGGCTTGAAGAATGCGGGGGCGATCTACCAGAGGATGATCAACAAGGTGTTCGATTCTCAGATAGGGAGGAACCTAGAAGTCTACGTTGACGATATGTTGGTCAAGTCAAAAGGTCCAATTGATCACATCGCGGACCTCCGGGAGACTTTCGAGCTGCTGCGGAAACACAACATCAGGCTCAAACCCACGAAGTGCACATTCGGGGTAATATCCGGCAAGTTCCTGGGGTTCATGATCACTAATCGTGTCATTGAAGCTAACCCCGACAAGATCGAGGCTTTGGTCAACATGCGGAAACCGATAACGATGAAAGAGATGCAGAGGCTAAATGGACGCATCGCCGCCCTGGGCGCTTCTTATCCAAGTCAGCGGAATGGTCCCTTCCTTTCTTCAGGACCCTGAGGAGAGCACTCGCCGAGCCCGCCAATAAGAGGAAGACCGTGCGATGGGACGAGGACTGTGCTCGAGCATTCACCGAACTTAAGGAGTACCTCCGTAGTCCACCGCTTCTTTCCAAACCCAGAGAAGGGAAGTCACTGAGCCTCTACTTGGCCTGTACTTGGGAGGCAGTGAGCTCGGTGTTGATCAAGAAAGACGATGGGGTGCAGAGGCCGGTGTACTACACTAGCCGAGTCTTGAAGGACGCGGAGGGATGATACACTCCCATGGAGAAGCTCGTCTATGCCCTCGTGCTCTCGGCCTGGAGACTTCGTTCCTACTTCCAAGCTCACACGATATTGGTCCTAACCGATTCCCAACTCGAACAGAACCTCAAAAGGTTCGATCGGATGGGGAGGATGCTGAATTGGGAGGTAGAGCTGAGCGATTTCGACCTCCGATTTAAGCCGCGGACGGCCATCAAGGGACAGGTCCTGGCGAACTTCATCACCGAATGCACTATGGAGGGGGGAGGTTCCCCTGAGGAGGCACCCCATGCTGTGGTAACTTTCCAACCATTGTCTTTCCTTTCGACTGACATCATTCTTACCGATTGCCCAGGGGACCAGGATATATGGGTAGTCCATGTAGACGGATCCGCCACCCGGGTGGGGAACGGGGCTGGCATCGTCATCCGATCGCCTGAAGGTAATATCATCGAGTATGCACTCCGGTTCAGGTTTCCGGCGACCAACAACGTAGCCGAATACGGAGCCGCCATCAACGGTTTGAGGCTAGCCAGAGAGCTCGGAGCGGAATCCGTACGCCTCCTCAGCGATTCAAATCTTGTCATCCATCAGCTGCAGGGAGACTACGAGGCTCGCGAAGAGGCAATGCAGCACTACCTAGCCTCAGCCCGAACTGAGCTGTCCAAATTCAAACGAGCCGAGACCTTCCACCTCTCGCGTTCGGAGAATGCCTGCACGGATGCCTTGTCAAAATTGGCCTCCTCCTCTCCCGCAGAGTTGGGTCGCGCCATCTACGTGGAAAACCTCTAGTTCCCCAGTACGGAGGAAAAGGAAGTCATGGCCATCGACGAGGAGCCCACCTGGATGGATCCGATCGTTCGGTATCTCTCCAGAGGAGAAGTTCCATCGGACCTAGACGAGCGCCGAATGCTGGAGCGACGGGCGCTCCGGTACGTGCTTCATGAGGGGGCACTGTATAAAAGACGCTGGACGAAAACGGACGTCCTTTCCTACCTCAAGTGCCTCGGTCCACGGGAGGTTGACTATGTTCTCCGAGAGGTGCACGAGGGGATCTGCGGGAATCACCATGGGGGTAAGACGATCGCCCAGAAAATCCTGAGGCAAGGGTATTACTGGCCAACCTTAGTCAACGACGCAACCGAATACGTCCAAAGGTGCCAGGAATGCCAGAGGTTCGCCAAGCTCGGCTCGTCCCTCCCGTCGGAACTCGTTCCGATAATCAGCCCCGTGCCTTTCGCGAAATGGGGACTCGATATCCTTGGACCCTTCACTTCCGGGAGGGGGCAGAGGAAGTACTTGATCGTGGCAGTGGACTGCTTCACCAAGTGGATTGAGGCGGAACCCCTAGTCTCTATCACCTGGAAGAAGGCAAAGAGTTTTGTGTGGAACTTCATCATCTTCAGGTTTGAAATTCCCCGATCCATCGTCACGGGCAATGTGAAGCAGTTTGATTCCGCGGGGTTCAAGGATTTCTGCGGGAATGGAAGATCAAACTCCTGTTCGCTTCGGTGGCACACCCTCAGACCAACGGGATGGCCGAAGCCGCCAACAAATGCATCATCAAGCCCCTCCGCAAGAAGGTGGCAAATGCTGAAGGGAGGTGGCCGAAGGAACTCCCGGGGATACTCTGGTCATACCACACGACCCACAAGCAGGCCACGGGTGAAACCCCTTTCATGCTCGCATATGGCGCCGAGGCAGTGGTGCCTGTCGAGGTGGGCGAAGAATCTCTTCGCATAAGGCATTTCGACGAAGAGAGAAACTCGGAAGGCCTGGAGCTCTGTCTGGAACTCGTGGGCGAGCGACGGGAGCAGGCCTTGGCCACTATCGTCCGGCAGAAATAGAAGGTGGCTCGTTATTACAATTCCCGGGTTAGGGGAAGAAGCTTACACCAAGGGGATCTGGTCCTCAGAAAAGCGGTCTTTAGCCCGGAGATTATCTGCAAAGGGAAGCTAGCAGCTAAGTGGAAAGGACCCTACAAGGTCACCGAAGTCCTTGGACCCGCAACCTACCGGCTTGCCAATTTGGAAGGAAAGGCCCTGACTCACACCTGGAACGCCGAACACTTGCGCAAGTACTATCAGTGAGATCGGCCACAAATGTACCTTCCCCTTCCCTTTATCTGAACGAATGCGTTGAAAAAAGAAGGAACAAATCTTCCTATCTCTATTCACTCGATAGACCCACTCGGGATGGGGGAAACCTCATTAGCTGAGAGTCTCGATGGTTGACCACAGGACTGGGGAACAATTTCCCAAGCAGGCGAGCCACGCAACCGGCTGGGAGGTTGGGGGCAACTCCCCCAGCCAGCCAGTTTGGAGGATCGATCGTAAGACTGGGGGCAACTCTCCCAGCGGGTCGGTCCGTCGTCCAGTCGTGAGACTGGGGGTAGCTCCTCCAGCAGGCTGAACGACTCAAACCAACCGTAAGGCTAGGGGCAACTCTGCCAGCGGGTCGGTCAACTGACCGACCGTAAGTCTGGGCAACTCCCCCAGCGGGTCGGTCACTGGGCCAACCGTAAGACTGTGGGCAACTCCCAGCGGGCGGGTCCAACGATCAGTTGTAAGACTAGGGGTTGCACCCCTAGCTGGCTGACCGATCCAACCGACCGTAAGGCTGAGGCAACTCCTCCAGCATGTCGGCGTATCGGTCGACCGTGAGCCTGAGGGATAGCTTCCCCAGCTGGCCGACCGACCTAATCCACCATAAGGCTGGGGGCAACTCTCCCAGCAGGCTGGCCGTCCGATCACCTGTAGGACCTGAGACGAGACTCTCCCGCAGAGCGTCGGCTCCCTCCCATGAGGCCGAGAGCGGTGCCTCGGCCACCTGAGTGGCTGAGAATCCTGGGGAAGCAGCTCGGCGACCGGATCTCTGAGGGGAGCAAGGAAATTTCTCCGATCAGCCCCGCAGGAACGCCCTGTCCCGGGCGGAAGGGGGATGAACTACCACAAGCAAAAATGGAACTTCATTGCATAACAAAAAGGAGGGCGTATTACACAAAAGCTGAGCACGGATTTGCAAAAAACGATGAGGCTAAGGAGCTAAGACTCCTCTCCCACGCAAGCATCCGAAGCCCGGAGCCCCTTCAAGAACGCCGTCGGACTACTCAGGGGGTCCATCCCGTGCCTTCTTCTCGCCCTCAGAGTCCAGCAGGAGCTCCTTAAATCGAATCCCGGAGAGCGAGAATTTTCGCTGGATCTCAGACTGGCAGCGGACGAATCCCCTCTCGAACGCTTTGAACATCGCCCTAGCCACAAAAGACGAGGCATACTCATCCACGACGTCCCGGGCAATCCGCTCGGGATCCGCCGCTCCCAGCTCTTGAATCCGACCCTCGAGAATGGCAACCTGGCGCTGGTGCTCCGCCCGCTCCTTTTCGGTCTCTCTGAAGCTCGTGTTGAGCTTGGCCAGAAGAACCCGTTCTCTCTCCTCTGCCGCCTCCAGGAGGCTTGCGAGCTCCGTGGCGTCAGCTTCGACAACTGGACCGATGTTCACGCCTGCCTCGACGGACTTCGTAAGCTCGGCCATCCGATCCTCGGCCTTTGCCTTCTCGACTAAGGCCAAGGCCTTCTCCAGCTCCGACTTCTCCAGGGCAGCGGAGAGCTCGGCCACCTGAGTTTCCAAGGACCTAGAGCGCGCCTCGGTTAGTTGGTTCGCCTCTCCTTCGCCCTCCTCGGCCTCAGGTTTCTGTGCCTGGTCGGCCTTGGCCTGCGAGAGTACCGCGAATTGGCGCCTTATCGAAAGCCCGACCGAGGATAACTGCATCAAGATACGGGAATGAGTTGAAGGCCACTACAAGGGATGGAGTGTGCGAAAGTCCTCACCTGCTGACCAGCCTGAATTACGAAGGCGGCCAGACGATCACCTTTTACCCCGTCCAGCACGGATTGGTCCGTAGGAAGGCTGCAGTTTTCAGCCAACCGAGCAGCCACTCCGCAATCGGAGAAGACAGACTCCTTCAACCCCACGAAAAGCGGGGACAGAGTAAACGCCAGACTGGGAAAGATCACCCTGAGCTGGACGGAACGCGCCCAGAGACCGCTCGTAAACTTCGAGGAGCGGCCCCGACGGGGGAGGCGAGGGCCCGGCCCAGGGCCACGAGTCCTCTATTGGGGAAGGCTGAGCATGACCCTCAGCCGGAGGGACGCCCACAACCGTTATAGGGACGCGGGCCCTTTTTTGCGCATCCTCCCCCGGAGGGGATGGAGCTTGCTCCCTCGTTCTCTTAGAACCGGCTCCGGAGGGCCCGACCCGCTGTTTCTTCCGGACTTACAACACATGATCCATTCGTCGCAGGTTGGGATCCGGGATAGTAGCTGGAAGAGAGGGCTGAGAAGAACCCTGGGCGAACCCACCTGTACAAGAGGGCAGAAGAAGGGATCAGAATCGTCTAGACGGGCCTCAGACACCAACTCCCCCAAGTTCTGGATCTCGGCAAAACTCATCGATGGGCCACGCAGTCTTCCGCAGGTTAAGGTCGGAGAAGAGGACGTCGATTCTCCGATCCCCGGCAGGGATCGCCAACAAGGTGTCAACCGCCTTGAGCTCGGCGCCAGTCGGACTCCCCAGCTCGAGAACAAGCGTACCTAGCGGACCAGGAAATCCACATCCGATGGGAAGCCGACAAAGATGTATTCCCATTTCCAATGTTTCAAAGAACTCGGTAGTCCTAGTACCAAGCTCTTCTTCGGCCGGGCACTGACGTAAAGTCAGTCCCCCGATTGATGATGACTCAGGTAGAAGAATTGGGCAAAAAGCCGGAGGGACGGCTTAATCCCATTCAACACGCAAAGGACGACAAACCCCACATGGTACCTGACGGCGTTAGGACAGAACTGACATAGGCGAGCCCGTAAGCCCGGAGAAACGCGATGATGAAGGGGTGGAGGGGGAATCGAAGCCCGAACCGAAAGCTATGCTCATACACCCCAACTTCGCAGGGGCCGGGGAAGCAGATCTGCTCGTCCTTCTCTGGGGCCTGGGCGGAGCATGGAGGAAGGAGATAGTTGGAGCGCAACGCTCTAATCGAGGTGGCGCAGACGGACGAAGGCCACCCCATCACTTCGGGGCACCCAGGAGAGCTTGTCCCCATGGCGACGAACCGTCGTGTTGGGTCTGTGGGCCTGGCCAGGATGGGCGGCCGCCGCCGAGCGCCCAGAACCAACAGCTGAAGAAGAGGACGACATGGTGGAGCACCTGGAGAGGATCCGAGACAGCAGCTAGGAAAGAGTGCGAAGGAGCGAAACCCTCATCTGACGGGCGAAGGATTCCCTTTATGCCGCACCCTTCCTTGGGCTTTTCCACCACGTCGTGAGTCGATCGCATGTGCACACGCGTCGACATCTTGCGGGACATGGCGCCTCAAATCCCGAACCGGGGGAGGGAGAAGTTCAAACGGGATGCGTCATGATGGCCTCTATTTAATGGCCTGGTCTCGACTGACGCGCCTGTCAAAGACCATACAAGTCACATCGCCCGAACCGAACTTGCAGAATCCAAACGGCCCGAGCGATGGGGGCAATTGATACGACCATTTTGGAGAGGCCCAAAAGTGAGCGGTCCAAGTCCACGCTGGAAGAAAAAGCCTCCCTAAAGGAGTTTGGGCCAGCCATCGAAGACCCTCGAAAGGGCCCACTAGCGGATCAACCACGATCAGACGTGCGCCCGGTCAGCCCACGACTGCATGAGTTAACCGTTCCCCAAAGACACTCCCCCTTAATGGCCATTAAGGGACCCCAATAACCTACCTTCATGGCGCATAAAGGCGCCCGGGGGGAAGCGGATCATGGGGGTGGAATAGGGGGCGTAAAGACGGGACGATCGTGGGGAGATCCCTATATAGGGACTCGAGGGGGGACGAAGAACTGACCCCAGATACTGCAATACGAAGGTATTCTACTAAAAAGACGTTGCTTTCCCCATTGTCTTCCCTTCCATATCTCGGACCGAGGATACGCGTACCGGCCTCCTTACGAGCCGTACCGATCCCGCCGAGTATCATTCAGATCAGGCTACCCCTCTGCACCCCGCTGACCGAGGCCCAACACCCGGGACGAAGAGCCTGCTCGTCCTCGATCCCCAAGCAAGCCGTTTTCCGAGCTGCAGTGGAGCCTCGCGCAACCCTTGTCGAGAACACGCACGCTTGGTGGGACCAAGGGATTCCAACCGATCCCTTGACCACGTTGACCGTCAAACCACCGGGTAACGACCAGTGGTGAGAAAACACCCGTAAACATCACCTGAAGAGGGCATAGCGTGCTAAATATCATAATATCTGAGGTAATAAACAGTTATACATCTGCATATGCTGGACATGGACGAACAAGCCAATTTTCGGCAAGGAGAAGTTTAATATATCAAAGGTTATCAATTTTTCCATTAACCTAGTATCACTTTTAAATGATTTGTTGAACTATTAAGTTTTCCACCTGAAGATGGCATAATGTGCTAAATATCATAGTATCTTTGAGGTAATAAACATTTATACATCTGCATATGCTGTACATGGACGGACAAGCCAATTTTCGGTAAGGAGAAGTTTAATATATCAAAGGTTATCACTTTTTCCATTAACCTAGTATAAGTTGATGTAACAAAAGAAAACAATTAGTAATACAAATTGAAGTTTATTAGCTACTTCTACACTCGTGCTTTGGCTGGATGTGAGCCACAAATCCAACAGATGGGATACGATACTGACTTTATTCAACAAATAGTTTAGTTAATTTATAGAACTTAAACATAAAGTTACACAAATTATAATAGGCCTTATTTTTTATTATTTAGATTGCTTACTTGGTGGGCATCACGATAGTGTCAGATCCTTCATGCCCCTCTCAGTACGTACAATTAGGTTAGCCTTTCTTAGAAGGGAAAGCTCCATATAATCAAGCTATTAGGCTTTCTATGATTGCCTATTTTACTAAACTCACATTATTTTATGTTGACAGTGGGGACATCAATCTCATTTTTAGATGTTGGTGATGATCAGTAACCTGAAGGGTAGAACTTTTATTCTTTTGATCTTTAAACATTTTATCAGCTAATTATTTTTGAGTAAATACTTTTAAATAAGAATCATGGATAACCTATTATAAGTATAGGTGATACAAAGCAGCATTAACATTTTCTATCCAGCTTTCATTTCATGCCATGGTTGCTTGTGATATTATATTTGTCACTTATAAGTATCTTTTTTGATGTTGGGCAGATGGACCAGCAGAGGATTTGTATGGCATCTTCATCAATAGAGTTCGTCGGGAGCGTCCTCCAGAGTTGCTTGAAGAGATCAAGGGGTGAGACAATCACACTGTAGTTGATTTTTTCCTATAATTTTTGTAACCACAAAAGTACAAAAAATTCAGAGTATTTTTCCCTTTGAAATTCTTCAGTCGTTACTATTGATCGAGTAAACTGTGTTCTGTCCAAAGCTGTCTTACTATCATATCATTGATAGAAAGGCTTCTAGATGCTAGTTTATCTTTTCAATTTCATAGAGATGACAGTGATCCTCCCACTTCTTTAAGTTTACCTGAAATGCCTTTCTGCGCAAGGCGTATAGTGAAAATGATTGGGAAAGAAAATGATTGGGAAAAGTGTCCGCTAAGACCAACATACTTAAGTTTCTTTTCTGGCTAGAAAGTAATCTGGATCATTCATCTTCACAAGGAAACAGCCTAAAACTATGGATCACTCATTCACAATGAAACAAAGCAAAATTCATCAAGTCTATATGCATCTATAGGGTGAAATTTGTTGTAATTAGACTTGTCTCGTGATTTGTTTCTGCAGCCTTACGAAGTGGGTGCCACCACCTGTTAAAATGACAAGTGGCTATGTACGAGAAAACATCAATGTTTCACTGAAGAGGATGGATGTTGCTTCCTTGGACATGCTCCAGTTCCATTGGTATCCCTTCATTCTGTTTGCATTTGTATGCTTTGCATTGTCCGAGAATTAACTGACATGTGATTTCTGACATGGACATGCATATAATCTTTCTGTTAAAGGAACCTTATTTCTTTTTTGCTTTTCCTTTTTTGTAAAGCAATCATGGGTCTTTTGATTACAAATATTAATTTGGTCAGTGTCACTGATTATTGAGTTGTCAACCTTTCCTAGTTTACATGTCTTGCTTCAATTTGCTTTTGTTTATTATGCTGTCATAGTCATATGTTTGATTTGTTTGCTTGGACATGGTGTGGCAGTAGGCCACTTGGTTGCACATTAGGTTTACTCATCTTATTTAAGGATAAAATTTTCTCTGCATCCTATGAATTGCGGTTCATCATTTTCTTTTTTAACAATCCAATTTGACAATATGAGGTGTAGGTATGACTGTGGCATGTGATCATCATGTAAGAAGTAGCCGCATGGACGACTGTCATGGAATCAAGTTGATTTTAGAGTGGTGAAACTCCAATAATAAGTTTGTTCTATTATGTAGTATCGTCACCTAGTGTGTTAACCCGAGATTTCTTGTGTATACAGTGTTCACTTTCGCCTCTCTTGGGGCCTACAGGTGAGGAGTGTTTCACAAGTAGCGCATATCCTGGTTCATTAGTATATGTTACACTGAAAACTATGCAAACTGAGTATCTGCTTCTGTAACAGAGATTAGCAACTGCACTAGCGTACTTCCACTTCACATATTATCCCTCTTCGATACTAGGACCAGGTTAGCTAATGCAAGTGCAAGTATCTAAGAGTTCAGCAATATGATAAATCATGGCATTTGATACTTGGAGACTGATTAATCCGTGTTTTGTCCCCTTTGAAATTTGCACCGACATTAGTATCCACCATGGATGCTGCTTGCTGTATTTATTATATTTTTTGTATATTTTGGTAGTTATAAAATGATGTTTCTTCTCAGGTGGGATTACTCCAATCCTGGATATCTTGATGCTTTAAAGCACCTCAATGATATGAAAGAAGAAGGTTAGAGTGATATTTTTGTATGATTTTAATGGAACCCTAGATTCCCTGAATTTACATGACGAGGCATTCTCAGGTTGCAAGCACTTCTTTATGTCATGACAAGACATCTCTTTTGATCTGATCTAATTCTTAGGCTGAAAAGTATGCAGGTAAAATCAAGACTATCGCTTTGACTAATTTCGATACAGAACGGTTACATATAATCCTCGAAAATGGGATCCCTATCGTTAGCAATCAGGTGAATTTTTCTTTTCCTGTTTGCAATTCTCTTTAGATGTGTGCGGTCTACAATATTTTACTGAATTTTGCAAGTGTTAAAATGATGGTAGGTGCAACATTCAGTTGTAGACATGCGTCCTCAGCAGCGGATGGCTGAGCTTTGCCAGCTTACCGGAGTCAAACTGATAACGTCTCTCTCTCTCTCTCTCTCTCTCTCTCTCTCTCACTCATGCACACTCATGGATGCATACCTATCTTACATCCAGTATTCTCCTCTTAATCCAGTACGTTTGCAAATGCAGGTATGGAACAGTGATGGGTGGTCTCCTCTCTGAGAAGTTTCTGGATACCAATTTATCAATTCCGTTTGCGGGCCCTCCTCTAAATACCCCTTCACTGGGGAAGTATAAAAGGGTAAGGTTTTCTGTGACAACATTGGATGTGGTTATAATCGGCTGTAGTTCATAGTTGCGAGTGATGGATCATTTTCAGATGGTTGATGCTTGGGGGAGCTGGAGCCAGTTCCAAGCTTTGCTTAAAACACTCAAGACCGTCGCCTCTAAACACGGAGTCTCAATTCCAACCGTTGCTGTTAGGTACATACTGAATCAGGTACATACTCATAATCCATAACGCATTGGAGACCATGTGTATTCAGAACCCTATTACCGGATTCTAGTTGTCGTTAGTTGGCTAACTTGCATGTAACTGCAGCCAGCAGTTGCTGGGTCGATGGTAGGAGTTAGGCTTGGTCTGGCGGAGCACATCAAGGACACGAATGCCATATTCTCGCTCGATTTGGATGAAGAAGACATGGACATCATCTCTGAGGCATCGAAGAAAGGGAGGGACCTGATGAAAGCGATTGGTGACTGCGGCGACGAGTATAGACGAGCATAAGCTTTACAACTTGAACCTTGGTTTGCCAAGACTCTGATAGCTGGATGCCCTGCTTGAATGATGTCACTTTTAGGGAGTTGCAAGTTTCATGAGTGCCTCTTTATCTTAGAATCAGAAGGTTGCTATCCATCAGGCAGGTGCTTCGTGGAACAATGCAAACAATTATATCCATCATTTGTACCCTTTCCCATCTTGAAATGTTAATAGAACCTTACATATTTTGATGTCTTGGGGGTTGCAGGTCATATTAACCTTATTATTGAGATTTTCGTTTTATTTATGTATCTATTATGCAAACTAGAGATGTTGTGGATTGTGTTGTTAACTAGGACAAACTGGTTGATAGAAAGACAAAAATATGATATTTATTATCTTATGAATTATCTAACGAAGATGCGTTATTGGAAATTGAATGCTATCCAAGGCTTATTATGAAGACAATAATTAAATTCTAAAATCGTTTTTTAAAAATAAGAAAAATGTTATGCCAGTCTATTCAGTGATAGTCCATGACCTTCTAATTAAAACCACATCTCAATTAAGAAGAGTGGGAATATTAGTAGTTTTAATAGTAAAGAGATAGATTATATATAAAAGAAAAATGAGCGTCAGCTAGCTAATGCGGAAATTTTCTTCTTGGTTAGCGTTAAAACCACATTCCATCCAATTTTTTAAATAATTGAATCCGTTTATTTTGATCATTATTTTCAAAAAAATCGAAAATCACAATTTTTCAAGTAAATCTTAAGGGGTTTACTCATTCATCCACTCGTCGCAAATATGATTGCAGTAACAGAACTTTCCGTAAGGGTTAGATGAACGAGCAAAATCTTTCTGGTTCACTTGAAAATTGGTACTTTGAGGTTTTAGAATATGAGAAACAAAATAAACGACGATTGTTGGGAAAAAAATTAAGGGTGGGAAATTTCCTCCTTAGCAAGCTAATATCCATATTCCTCTACATATAACTTAGTTTTACACATAATATACTCAACATATCCCGCTAGATGACTGCTACGAGCACAAACTGAATTGCTTTACGCACCACCGCTTTTACTTTTTACTCTGCGCACGACGAATAAAATAATATTATTTACGTGTCTACTTTGCGCAGGACCAGGAGTATCGAAAATACCCCTTAAGGCAAAACATCATAAAATCATGAAAAACATCATTGAAAAATCAAATTAAATCCCCCCAAACGTATAATATATATGAATCGAATGACGGATACCTTAGATCCTGATAATATGAAAATTGAAGATAGAAAAAAGCCGAAATATGAAGATCGAGAAATTTTTTTCCAAAATTTTCCGTTGTGTTGATAAACTACACATACAATGATATTACTAGACGCGCACAACAACTAAATTTTGCATGTTGTGCGCGATAAGTAAGAAGTATGCATAGAGCAAAATTACTCAACGCACAACATGCATAATCATTGCCTATTGCGCGCGGTGAGCAATTTTGTTTCAGAGAGGTAAAATTGCTCACATCGCACTACATGCAAAAATGGATTTTTTTCTATGTGAAACCATTTTTACAAAAATTTTGTCTGTTGTGCACGGTGAGCAATTTTGCTCACAGAATTTTTCTTACTCGCCACACACAATAGGCAAAATGTGGAGCAAAAGCAAAAATTTTGTCTATTGTGCGCGGTGAGCAATTTTGGCTCTGTGGAACACAACATGCAAAATCTTTGCTTGTTGTGCGCGATTAGCAATTTTGTTTATCTGAAAATACAATACAACAAATAAAATTTGCTGTCTTATTAAATTTGTTGCATTATACTTGTTAATTGGCCATTTACTAATGAATTTTTACTCGCGCGCGCAACCACTTAAAACGCGATTGAGTAAAATCGATTGGTCCAAAATTAGTGACCTCACTGTGTACATTACAGTAAGCAAAAGAAAGGGAGCTGCTACGTGCACATACCGAATTTCTATGCGCACGCCCGCTTTTAATTTTTACTCCGTGCACAACAAATAAAATAATAATATGTACGTTTCTGATCTGCGTACGTCCGGGACTACCGAAAATACCCTTTAGGCAAATCATCATAAAATCATGAAAAAATTAATGAAAAAATAAAATAAAATCCCAAATAAAAACATATAACATATACGAATCGAATGGCAAATGTCATTGAATCGTGATAACAAGAAAGGTGGAGATCGATCAAAAAAATGCCAAAATATGACGATCGAGATAAAAGTGCTTGTGAGTATACATAAGTGTGCTCATTATTCTACAGAAGAAATCCTATGTGTCTACAGAAGATTGCTCACGAGTCTACAGAAGAGTGGCAGTAAGTAGGTAAAAATGCTCAGCGTGCACAACCAGCAAACTTCTGCCCCTTGTGCACGGTGAGCAATAATATAAGCTAATAACAAAATTGCTAGACGCACACAACTGGCAACATAGTGGACTGTTGTACGCTTTTAGCAATTTTCTTTTTTAACGACAGATTGCTCACCGCGCACAACTGGCCACACTGATGACCGTTGTGCGTGTTAAGCAATTTTGTTATCTCAAACATAATAACTCAACGTGCAAAATGTGCAATAGTTTGGCCAGTTGTGCGCGTTTAGCAATTCTGTTGTCTAATAATAAAATTACTCAACGCGCACAACGAGCAAAAGTTTTGCCAGTTGTGCGCAGTGAATAATTCTTTTGTCTAAAAATAGAATTACTCAACAAGGACAACGAGGCAAACTTTTGCCCTTTGTGCGCGTTAAGCAATTTTGTTATCTACAATAGAATTACTCAACGGGCACGACGGAAAATAATTAGGCTAGTTGTGCGCTTGAGCAGTTCTGTTGGCAATAAAACATATTAATTAACACGCACAATATGTAATAGTTTAGCCAGTTGTGCGCGTTGAGCAATTTGTTTATGTATTAACACAATTGCTCAACGTGCACAACGGGCAACAATTTTGCCCGTTGTGCACGATGAGCAATTGTTTTATTTATTAACATAAGTGCTAATCATATATATCAGTGATTAGTGATTAGTGTTTTAATAATAAATAATCATTAATTAGTGATTAATTAGTGTCCATGCATAAATGCAAGCTGACATATATAACAGTATCAGTTCTACACAATATTGAAATGAAATTGCATACTGATACATGTTCTTTCCTATGGCATAAATGCATACAATAATACAGTAAACTACAAAGTTGTTATACAACCAAAACTAAACCACATCATTGGTGAAATATCAAGCACTACCCTATAGCTTGATTATTCATATGTTGGTGATATATTGCTCATCAAATAATTGCTATTAGAAGCTTTTTCTGTTAATTTGATTGGATCTGGAAAAAGAATAACTTGTATCCTCATGTATATCTCCATTATTCCTTGCTTGTTTGCGAAGCCTTAACTTTAAGTTTGTTATTTCGTATAGCAAATCTCTGGCATATTCTTGGCCACGAGGACACAGTTCCCTCTCATCAACCCAAGCAAAAAGAATTAAATCCGTTGCTCTTGTTGTAATTGATACAACTATAAAATCTTCTCCCAATATTTTCCTTTGTCATAACAGTCCTAAGTGGAGCTGTCAGGCCACTATAGCAAATGAAAACTGTCCTCCCCATTGCATAACTAGTTTCATCTGCCATGATCTGCAACTTTGTGTAACAAAAATTTCAATATGTGTGAACAAATGAATAACAAATCACAATGTAGAAGAAAGTTGCATAATTAATGTGTCAGTAGAGTAAGAGTCAGTGAAGCACTAACCAAATAATGTGATGAATAAAAAAAGAATAGTGATAGTAAAATCAGATACATCGATGAACCGAACTAAGAAATTGGAAGTGGTAGTAAATAAATGTGTGAGTAGATGAGAGATAGTGGGCATCCATTTATAGACGAAGAATTGGACATGGATAGTGGGAAATGGCGAATGTGCCCACATGAATGTACATATGAATTGAGGTGAGCAACACAATGTATCAGTTATCTCAATTTTGGAATGTGATGCAATTCTATCAAATTTAATGACATTGTATTAAGGTTTGTATTCCATCATACTACAACATAAATGCATTCAAATGTACTTAACACAACAAAGTAGAAACTACAACTAAACATTTTGCAACTTCACATTTTGCACGTGACTATCCTATGGATTCATGGATTCACATCATTGAACTTCCCATTTTGGAATTCACATCTTCTAAACAGTAACCATTTTCTGAATTCCATCTTCTTAACAGCAACCCAATTTCTGCATCACGTCACTTACTGCTAGTATCTTGGCCATCTGTTTGTGTTGAAGAAGAATCAATGATGAACACAAAAATAGCATGATGAAGGAAAAATATTGTATAAGTAGACTTAGATTAAATATTGCAACTTCACATTTTGGAACTGGTATGAAATTCAAGCACAAGACTATCCTATTGATTCATGGATTCACATCATGAATCTTCTGAATTCCATCTTCTGAACAGTACCCATCTTCTGAACAGCTTAAGCAAGATGCCAGTTATGAGTAGCTCTATAAAGGCACCTAAACCTATTGGCAATGTGAGGAAGCTGACTAGAACATCTGAAGGAGCAAATAACATCTTAGAGTCCATATATATGTGATGCCTTCAATTTATCCATCATGTCACTTGTTGCTAGTATCTTTGCCATCTTTTTGTATTGAAGAAGAATCAGTGATAAACAAAGAAAGCATGATGAAGAAAAAAATATTGTATAAGTAGTGTAGATGTTGTTGTGGTTGATGAGGGCTCGTGGGGAGGGAAGACGTTTATAGACGAATTGAACTGGACATGGATGAGGATGAGTCTACAAAAGAGTGATTGTGAGTCTACAGAAGAGACCCCCGTAAGTTTACAGAGGAGTGCTTGTGAATATACAGAAGAGTGCTCGTGAATCTACAGAAGAGTGCTTGTTGTGCGCGTTAAGCAATTATGTTGTCAAAAACCAAATTAACGTAATTGTACTCCATATATTCTTCTTGCAAGACAATCACACTTGCTTTGGTCTGTCCCAATAAAGTCAACCAGTTCCGCTTGCGTGAAAATAATCTTCATCGCCGTAGAGGCCGTAACCCATATCAGCTCTCTGAATAGGTGACCCGTCATCTTATGCTGCATCGATATCTTAGATTTCTCGAATGAGGCCTTGATCTCGATAATCTGCAACTCTAATAAAGCATGTATGGTTGTCCATGAAGCTGAAAAACTGCATGTCGATGAACCCAAGTGCTGTTTAAGCTTGGAATGTGCACTCTCCGCTTTATTTGTAGTGACATTGCCAAAGTGCATATTGGTATTAGTCCATATAGAAACAAATTTCTCCTTGTACTTGTCCAGCCATGATGTCTTCACATAGCTTAATGCCTTTGGGTAAGCGCTGAAAGTTTTATCCATTTCCTTCAGTTTCCCATCCTATTCCTCCTGAGTATGTGCCATGACCAATAAACTCCAGCTAGAGCTGAACGCTTCCCATTTTTTGTTATCTTCAAAGTATTTCTTGCACTTGGCCAAGATATTTTTTGCTATGTGCCATCTACATAATTGGTGTTGTGTAGACTGAAATACATAGCCAATGGCATTTATAAGTGCAAGCTCCCGATCTGTCAAAATAACACGTGTTATCGTGTATCTATCTAACAATGATCTCAACTTCTCCAATGCCCACATATATCACCTCTCCCGTTCGTCCTCCTTGTAACAAAATGCAGCAAAGAATGTCATATCTGTGGAGGTAACCCCAACAATCTCCAACAGTGGTAGACAGTATCGGTTGGTCTTATACATGCAGTCCATAATGAGAATTTCTGGAAATCCCCGTAATAAATCAACGAACTTCCGATGTGCCCAAAACAAATTCTGCATAGCCATTGTTTCTTCATCCACTTCATGAAACTCAATGTAATTATGCTCATTCAAGCACTTAAGTAGGTACTGCATTTGAGTTCTCTCGGCCATTTCCACTGCTTTGATCCTCTATCTGGCATCATATATAGTTTAATTATAGTTGAAGTGGCTATATCATTTTCTTTTAGATATTTCAATATTTCTCTTGGCCTCACCAAGCTATTAATGTGTCCATCTCCAACCCACTTAGCCTCACGTCATAAGAATGTCCCTCAAGGTACTTCATGGTTGAATGATTGTGAATGCCACATACAACTGTCAAACTCCACCTATCTTTGGACACCCCATTTTCCCTCAAGGAGAAGGGACAATTACACTTCTTGCTTCCAGTAGCTTTTTTGGAATTTTCTCCCACCTGTGTGGCATATACTTCCCGCTTCTTTCACAACAAAAGTAATGAGTTGGGACTCTACCGAAAGCTGTACTCATATTCGATGATTTTTTATAACCACAATCCCATGTGCAATTCCTACTGACTTTAATCCACTTAACACGCTCGTCTTAACGGTGAAAATCTTCTTTGTCGTGAATTGCTTTGTAAAATCTTCTTTAACTTCCGATTTTTCTATATTAACCTAAAGTAGTACATTCAAAATTAATCAATTAATTATTTACTTTATTTTATAGTTTATTATGGAAAACAATTACGTACCTTAAATTCTACATTCTCTTCGTCTATAATCCGCTCTATTTTTTATGAGTCCATATTAATCTTCATAATTTATCTGCATTCATGTACCAACCATATATTTCTGTTGAATATTGGATCCTCCAATATGGTTTTGATGATAAATAAACATAATCAATTATGACTAATCCACATGTTTTGTAGTTAAGTAGAGCATCCTCTATGCAGCTAAAGTTGTATCATATGAGATGATGACTCAGATAATTGATGCAAGGACATCAATCTATGATGCATGGAGATCTAGGAAAGAATGCAACGAAGCCAAAGCGTTGAACTCAACAAAGCTCCTTGGTCATCAAAGAGTGATCTCAAAGAAGTCAAAGTGTTGGACTTCACAAGCTCAAATGGAAGTCTTCAAGGCATTCAATAGGAAGTGAATGAGATAAATATGTAAATCTTTCTTACTTTACTTCTTAGTTGAATTAGCATGTTAAGTCTTGAATAGACTCATTAGAATATCACTCATAACACTCACGAATCATGTTAGATCATATATCATGAGTGTCATAGGGTTAGAAATTGCATAAACTCAAAGAAGAGCTTTTCAACCTTTGACAGGCGCCTGGTGCTTGGCCTCCAGACGATAAGTGCTTGGCCTTTAGACGCCTGGTGCTCATGTGCATATAGTTCTCTAAAACCCTATTATGAATAGACGCTTAAAGTTCTAATTCCAGACGTCTGAACAGTTCGTCAGACGCCTGGATGATGAACTCCAGAGTCTGATTAATTCAAGCCAAAACTCCAGTAACTCGGCCTATTACGACGGGAAAAAAACAGACTTTTAGATGATATATATCAGACGTCTGGGAAATTCGTTCAAATATTTCTACTAGCTCATTTCTGTGATCATTCGTAACTAGGCGTCTGGAGTTGTATTACCAGACGTCTGAACAGTTGACCAGCCGTCTAGATGATGAGCATCAGATGCCTAGGCAGTCAGACCAACTTTTATAGTAACCAAGTGTTGCTCACTGTCTATCTTATCAGACATCTGATGGCTGTGCGCCAGATAACTGAACAGTGGACCAGACGACTGTGAAGTCTTCTTCTAACATCTCGTATATGTCCGTTAGACTGTATTTAATGCCCATTCAGAACAATACACCAGCCGACTGGTGGTTCTTCATCAGGCGACTGGTGACTAGGATTTCTTCCCGTTAATTGCCGTTTCCAGCATTAAATGCTTGGGCTTTTCACACGTTTTGAGTAGATTTCCATGGATTATAAATAGGGCTTTAATGTCTTGACTTGAGAGGTTAGCCAAGCATCCAAGACTTCATTTATTACACTCTCAAGTGTTCTCAAGTCATTAACTTCTCAACTAGAGCATTTAAAAGCATTCAAAGCAATTCTAGCTCAAGCTCTAAAGATCAACTTGTCACCAAAGCTTTCAAGATCAGCTTCTAGCATTCATTGCTACACATCCTGAGACAAGTTAGTAAGTGCTCTCACTCTCATAATTTAGAGCACCTCACACACACCTTTATTGCCTCATTCTTAAGAGTATTATTCAAGGCATATGTTGTGAAATTGTTTCATATTTCGATTTAATATTTTCTTTTGATATTTGAGAAGTCCTCTTAGGTGTGAGACACGTCCATTCCCGGTTTGTGGGAAGTGGAAGAAAGGTACCTCTCGGGTGTGAGAGAAGTCCATTCCCGGTTTGTGGGAAGTGGAAGAAAGTTGTATTGATTTACACTTGTCAGGTTTTGGCAAGTGGGCATTAGCAGAAATATTAATCACTAGCAGGTTGCTAGTGGGCTGCTGGAGTAGGATTCAAAGGAGTCGGAGAGACTCAGAGTCGGGGAGACTCGGTGAATCTGAACCAGTGTAAATCATTTGTTTGCACTTGCATTCTCTGTGTTGTTGCTCTCTTTCTCTATTCCGCACTAAGGTTGCATACGGGTAATTTAATTTGGCGTAATTTCCTTATTAAGTTTTACAAAGCACTATTCACCCCTAATGTTTTCCCATATAGTTGCAGATCCTACAATTGGTATCAAAGATATATTTTCAAACTGTGGTAACCATAAGCAACAACAATACTCATGATGGTGCATCCTTTACTATGGAAGGCCAATATACAATTAGACCTCCACACTTCAACTGGATGAGAGATCGGTCGGCCATGGTTGCGCCACGTTACCCCCAGAGAGCTTAATGCACGTTCGAGTCCGAATCCAATTCGGGGTTCATTTGGATCATCAGATCATCAGTAGGATTGCATGAGATGAAGCCACGTGTCCCACTGATTCTGCATCGCTGTGTTGCGTCGGGGTTTATCGCGTCCATTGGATTTGAGATGAATGGCCATCGTTCAGCCACATCGCCCTGTTCTACTGCCATCTAATAAAGGCGGGAACCGCTAAGATGATGCCACGAGGCATAGCCGAGAGCGGGCGGCGTATTTATCAGTATATTCCTTGTATTTCCTCCGTATTTCTGTATTTACATGATATTTTGCCTTCAAAAATTTATAGAAAATACCACAGATCTCAGAAAAATGTGGAAAATAGCTGTTGGAATCATAAAATTGAGATCTACACAAGAAAAATATGACAATACAAAAATAATCAGTAAAATAGAATTTTGTGCATAAATCGAGAGATTCTTGTAATATTTATGAATAATCTTAATACACTTGTATTAGAAGCTGAATACGAATCATATATGTACAAAATGACACTAAATGAGGAGTTAAATATGTAATATTTACTTGAATCATTATATTAGTCGGCAGGTTCATACAATCAAGTAAGTAATTTTAGTGTTCATGCAAACCCATATTGTTTTGATTATCACTAGGCCTAGATTTGACTTGAGTATTGGAGGCGTTTAAGGCAGGAGTCATCCCGACCTCCTCTTAATATCTATTTAGCTGTGGTGTGTGGATCTGTATGGATAGGCCTGAAGCTGATGATGTGACCATCAGTCGAAGAGAGGTCATCATCATCTATGTAAAGGTATCTAATTAATGCCCTTTTAAAATATATTGCTTGTAGTGCATGTATCTCTAGATATTTTGTGTTGCAATACTCTCTTTTTGTCTCTAATCTAATAAGAGCAGAGTTGTCTTCCTTTCAAAGTATGATCAGAGCTATATTTGATTTTGAAAAAATTATAGTCAATTTGGATATAATTGAATTTTAATAAACTTTTCTCTTTAAAACAAGAATTGATGTTCATTGTTAATTTAAGAATATTCTTTGTGTCTTCAAGAATATCTCATGAATTTGAGGATTGAATGATTCCTGATGTGATATTTGGCTCGATTTGAGGCGCTAAAGGAGCACTGGAGGTGTGCATGCAAGTAGTCATTTAGGGCTAGCTTGCTTATGCCTTGGGTCCTGCGTATCTGACCTTGCACGGCCAAACATGAGGATTCAGGGCCGTGCTATCCTGCAGTCTTGAATCCTCAGTTCGAAGGATCGACAGCTCAGAAGCTCAACAACTCGACAACCCAGCTTTCGGAAGCTCGACAGCTCAGGCTTTAGAATGGAGTTCGACAGTTCGGAGGCACTGACTATAGGATGCAGAATCCTACTAGAGTTGGAGTTGGTCTTCCAATAGAATTCTGTTTGAGTTCGGATTGCTCTCTAAAAAGAATTCTATTCGAACTCAAGTTCCCCTCCAAGTAGAGTTCATTTTGTGCACATGCCCTAGAGGCTATAAAAAGGGTGTTTCGGGAGGGATTTATGGAGGCACATAGAGAAATAAAGTGATCATTGAGTTGCCATTTGAAGAGCCAATTGTAGAGATTGTATTGAGAGATTTTAGGAATATCTTGAGTGCTTCTTCTTCACTGAGAAGTTATAAGAGTTGTATTTTCTATTCTTCCTTTTGAATAAAACATATTGCGTGTTTTCTTGGTTGGTCCATAGCCTAAATATTAAATATTTATTGTGCTCTTGTTTTTCTAGCTCGTCCTCTCACCACCATATCATCTGACGGTCCAAAGTGATGAGTGTTTATTTTGTATGTTTTTTCATATAGTTTATTCTTGCATTCACTCCTCATAATCATGCATTTCATATCGTTTCTTCCATCCTTTTGGTTTCTTTTTACTCTTGGGATTTCTTGGTGTATTTCAGGAGAAAACATGGAGTTTTGAGACCCCAAAGCGATGGTGAAGGCTTGGAAAGAGATCTAAGGAACAAAGGATTCGAAATCATCAATAAAGTGAAGAGGAGATGAATATATACACGGTCGTGTGAATTGCACCACACGACTATGTCATTTGAAGCCCAAAAAGAAGAGCTGAAATGAAGAGTTACATGGTCATGTGCCCTATGCCACACGACTGTGTAAGATGACACGGCTGGTGCTACCACACGATCGTGTATGCCGATTTTATGAAGAAGCAGACGAGAATCGACACGACTGTGTTGGTACACGACCGTGTCGGGACAGCTCCAGAAGAACAACATAGCAGCTTTCTGCTGCTACAGTGACACGGTCATGTAGGGCATAGCATGATCGTGTCAAACCCTTTTCTAAAGGGTTTGAGTGCGTCGGCTTTTGGGTCTTGGGTTTATTTTGGGCTAAATATAAATAGGTTGGTTTATTCTTTTGAGAGGACTTTTTGGAGCAGCTTTTCGAGAGCTTTTGCAGAGTTTTATTATACTTTTCTCTAGCTTTTCTAATTCTTCTTCCTGCTTGTAGTTGATTATTTCTTGTAAAAGTTTTGGATCTTTGTATTGGATTTCAATCAAAGGTTGGGGTTTTATTGCTTACCACGTTGTGGATCTTCTAGATAAGTATCTCTATCTCTCTTGTGTGATTTTCATGCATCCATCCATCAATCTTATTGTGTTTATTGATATGGATCGTGAGTAGTTCTATATCTAGGGCTTAGGGTTGAACCCAATTGTGATTTGGCTATGGATTGAATTAGTATTGCGTGGTTATTAAATAAATGTTGATTAGTGTTTTGCTTAGGATGATCATTATCAACATACATTGATATACTCCATCGTGGATTATTGGATTAGTCGCTAACGATGGTTATTTTCACTATTTATGTCGCCAACGATAATTGGGTGCAAATTAGAGCTCTCCTAGCATTGAGCTAACTTCTAGCCATGATAGTGGCATGAAGGAATGTTGGGGATATTTTTTGAATATCATACATCTATTGTATATCAATGACCAACGATAGTTGGCTTTGGCATATGATAGATAGTCCTATCATGGAATCACGATAGTGGGGGTAGGTGATAACATTAGGTGCAATACACTCACCCTAAGACATAAATTCAATAACCAAACAAGCTAAATAAATCCTTACCTTAATCACAATAGCGGGGATACGTGGCCCTAGAGCTTTTCGTATATTGATATTTCCATTAGACATTATCTCTCTCTTGTGAATTAAGCAACCAAGAGATAAATCAGTAATCAAAGTCTGTTTCCCAACAGATCAACCCGTGAGTGCTACACTGGCACCGTGTGCTTGTGGTTATTTATAAAAACTTACGCATCACAAAGCTTCTGCACTTTGTGCACATAAAATTGGTATTAGAGTCGAGGTTCAGAAATCTATGTAGGTGGTGAAGATGAGCAATAGCGGCAACGACTACACTCTGAAGACGACTTCCAAGGAGTAATCTTTAGTAGCTCAGACGATCGTGTCCAGCACGAAGTTCGAGATAGAGAAGTTTTATGGAAAGATCAACTTTGGGACGTGGAGAAGCGAGGTCCAAGATGTCTTGAATCAGCTCGGTCAAGACATAGCATTGGATGAAAAGCTGACGACCATGTAGGATACGGTGTGTAAGACCTTGAACCGAAACATATGTGGTACAATTCGTCTTTATTTGACAAAAGAGAATAAGTACACTTTCATGGATGAGACCAACACTAAGACATGTTGAGATGAGCTCAGAAATAAATGCATGAAGAAGAACATTTAAAATCGATTGCATCTATTATTTGCTTTGAAGCTTGAAGATGGAATATCAATTGATGAATACCTTGATTAATACAACAAGCTCTTGACCGATTTAAGGAAAGTTGATATCAAGGTCGGTGATGAAGACAAGGCGATGATTCTTCTTAACTTTCTACCCAACGACTATGAGCATATTGGTTCGGTCCTTACATGCAGCAAGAATTCAATCACTTTTGAAGAGGTGTCCAATGCTCTTACAAGCAATAAATTCCAGAAGAATGATGAGCTGGACACAAGGAGCTGAGGTAACACTGCTCTTACCATGATAAGAGGCCAAAGCAATGCGAGGGATAGAGGGCACAAATGATATTTTCGGTCCAAGTCTAGGGACAAAAGTAGAGGACCTCATCACAAAGACCTAGCAAAGGACCAATGTGCCTTTTGTCGAGATAAAGGACATTGGGTTAAGGATTGTCCAATGGTGAAAAAGAAGTACGATGCTACCACAAACGTCGTCAAGGGCATTGAGATTAATGAATCGGTATTGGTCGGTGCTTCGGAAGGCATGACGACAGAAAGTTAGGTACTTGATTTTGGATGCTCCTTTCATATGATGCCCCATAGAGATTACTTTATAACCTTTTATGAAAGTGGTAAGAGTACGGTCTTACTTAGAGATGACCAAGCTTGCATGAAATCATGCATTGGCACAGTTTTGATCAAGATGAGTGATGGAGTCATATGGGACATAGACGAGGTATTTATGTTCCTGACCTAAAGCGAAACCTCAAATCACTTGGGTCGCTTGAAGCCAAGGGGTGCAAAGTGAAAATGAAGACCGGAGCTCTGAGGGTAACTCGAGGAGCAATGATTTTAATGAAAGAGAAGTGTAGATGTAACCTCTACTATTTGGATGGCTCGGTGGTGACTGGAATTGCACCACTCTCCTGTGACGACAACAAAGATGATTCATTACTTTGGAACATGTGTCTAGGACATGTTGGAGAGAAGGCTCTACAAAATCTCATTGAGAGAGATCATCTACAAGGAGCCAAGACCGGATGGATTGATTCCTCCAAGCATTGAGTCTTCGGCAAAAAAGACACGTGCATCATTTATGACCCCCATCCACAGTACAAAGGGAGTGCTTGAATATATCCACACCGATGTATATGAACTGACGAGTGCGGTCTTATTGAGAGGTAATCACTATTTTGTGTCTTTCATTGATGACTTCTCACGCATGGTATGTGTATTTCCTCTGAGGTCTAAAGATCATGTTCTAAGTAAGTTCATAGAGTGGAAGGCACTGATTGAGAAATAGACATGCAAGAAAGTCAAGAGACTTTGTAGCGACAACAGTGGAGAGTATAGGTCGGACCCCTACATGGAGTATTGCAAAAGAGAGGGGATTTAGAGATACTTAATCGTTAGTGGTATGCCGCAGCAGAATCGAATAGCCAAGAGGACTAATCAGACCTTGATGGAGAAGGTCCAATGCATGTTATCTGCAACCAACCTAGGGAAGGAGTTTTGGGGAAGACGTCCTGACGTAAGCGACCTATTTGATCGATATGCTACCTTATGCTGCTTTGGATGGAAGACCTCCTTTAGAGGTGTGATCGGAAAAGCCAGTTTTTGACTATGATTCTATGCATATATGGAGATGTCTTGCCTATTATGCAGTGAATGAGGACAAGCTTGATGCTAGAGCCAAAAAACTATCTTCTTGGGATTTATTGATGGTGTCTAGGATACAAGTTGTGGGGTCTAAGACAAAGGAAGATAATCTTGAGAAGAAATGTGACGTTTGATGAGTTAGCATTGTTGAATGGACATGGATCGATGGAGGAGCCTTCAGAGACACAGATAGACCAGGTTCATATAGAGATGTCGAAGGTTCCTGATATAGTGGTTATTGAATCTAGCCGGAGTTCACCAAAGACTACAGAAGATACACTCCAGATAGATGGTGACGTTGGTGATTCAGGTTCAGATGGTGGAGATACTCCTTCTCCATAGATTGCACAGTAGATGGATTCCATTACGATTTCGAGACCTAGGCATGAGATACTATGATCTACAATATATATAGAGATGGTCTCATTTACTTTCTCCATAGTTAGTATTGATATACACACTTTATAAAAAGATATAGAGCATTCTGAAGCCCCAGAGAGGTGGAGAAGTAATGGATGCGGAGATGAAATCATTATGGAAATACGATACATGGAAATTGGTAGAGCTTCCTAGCGAAAAGAAAGCGATATGATGTAAGTGGGTCTACACCAAGAAGGATGGAGCCAAAGATGAAGATATTCACTTCAAGACTAGACTTGTTGTGAAAGGATATGCTTAGAGAGAAGGTATTGACTACAACGAGGTTTTCTCTCTAGTGATCAAGCATTGTTCTATTCAGATCCCATTAGCATTGGTTGCATAACTCGACCTTAAGTTTGTGCAACTGGATGTCAAATCTGCATTCTTACATGGAGAGCTAGAAGAAGAGATTTATATGTCTCAACCTGATGGCTACGAGAGAGGCAATGGTCTTACATGTAGATTAAAGGAATCTCTCTATGTGTTGAAACAATCACCTAGACAGTGGTACAAGCATTTTGAGCGCTTCATGACAGAGGATCAATGGTATTTACGGAGTCCCTATGATCATTTTGTGTTCTTTTTGAGACTAGACAATTCATATATATTCTATTTTATGTTGCTGACTTGCTCACAGTGTCTTCAAATAAATTAGAGATTCAGAGATTGAAAAAGAAATTGAGTTGTGTGTTTGAGATGAAGGACCTAGGTGAAGCACGAAGGATTCTTGGCATGGAGATCTACCGAGACCGAAGAAGTGGTATTGTACATCTTTCACAAAGTGGCTATTTGAAGACTGTTATTCAGAGGGTTGGTTGTAAAAGCATGAAGTCCGTAACTACTCTGTTTGCACCTCACTTCAAACTTTGTGCAAAGCACTGTCGGAAGAATGAGAACGAAAAGAAGTTTATGGAGAGTATATCATATGCTAATACAGAAGGTACCTTGATGTATGCCATGATATGTACATGACCTGACCTATCATATGTAGTGAGCATGGTGAGCCGATACATGCACAATCCAGGAAAGGTACATTGGCAAGCAGTACAATGGATATTCTGATATATCAATGGCATCATTGATGTGGGATTAACATATAGACGATGTGATGATGGTCTGCTATTTGTGGGATATATCGATTCTGACTTTGCAGGTGACTTAGATGGAAGAAGATCTATGACAGGTTACGTCTTCACCTTGTCAGGAGCCCCGATCTGTTGGTGGTATATTCTTTAGTCTAATGTGGCCTTGTCTACTATGGAGGCAGAGTATATGACATTGACTGAAGTGATAAAAGGGACAATATGACTCATGGGCTTGATATACGACCTATGGATGTATCAAGAAAAGGTATGACTTGCATTGTGATAGTCAAAGTGTGGTACCCTTAGCAAAGAACCAAGTCTTTCATGCACGCACTAAGCATATCAATATGAGATACCACTTTGTTCGGTACTACATGGGTAGAGAATACGACGCCATCAACTTGTTGAAGATCAGAATGGAAGACAACCTAACAGATGTGCTAATAAAGGCAGTATCCAGAGTAAAGTTCAAGCATAGCTTGGATTTGCTCAAAATTATTTTGCAAAGATGTCGATGGTGGCCCAGTGGTGGCATTGAGGCTCGCATGAGCCAGTTGAGCCCTATTGGGGGGGCATTGAGGCTCGAAGGAGCCAGTTGAGCCCTGATAGAGGCATAGAGGCTCGGAGGAGCCATGTGAGCTCTTCGGGGCAAGTTGAAGGGACCACGAGATGATTCTCTTCGAGGTGAAGCTTTGAGGGTTGACTGTGTGCCATAGGCCCAAATATCGTCAAGGTGGAGATTTATGAAAGTTCGCACGATTTGAGGTGCTAAAGGAGCACTGGCAGGCAAGTAGTCATGCATGGCTAGCTTGCCTGTGCCTTGGGTCCCGTGTATCTGTCCCTGCATGGACAGCCACGAGGATTCAGGGTCTTGATAACTCCTGTAGGCCTGAATCCTCAGTTCAAAGGATCAGCAGCTCGGAAGCTCGGTAACTCGACAGCACGGCTTTCGGTGGCTTGGAAGCTCGGTAACTCGGAGCTCGGCAACTCGACAGCTTGGGTTCTAGCATATAGATCGGTAGTTCGGAGGTGTCGACTATAGGATGCAGAATCCTATTCGAGTTAGCATTGCTCTCCCAATAGAATTCTGTTTGAGTTCGGAGTGCTTTCTAAATAGAATTCTATTCGAACTCAAGTTCCTCTCCCAATATACTTCGGTTTGTGCCCATGCCCTAGGGGCTATAAAAGGGGCACTTGGGGAGGGCTTTAGGGAGGCACACAGAGAAATAGAGAGTATTTGAGCAGCCATTTGAAGAGCCAATTGTAGAGATTGTATTGAGAGCTTTTAGGAAGATCTTACGAGTACCTTCACCGAGAAGTTAGAAGAGTTGTATTTTCTATTCTTTATTTTGGATAAAAGCTATTGAGTATTTCCTTGGCTGGTCCACGGCCTAAAGATTCAATCTTTATTATGCTTTTGGTGTTCTTGCTCTTCCTCTCACCACCTGATTGTCCGACGGTCAAAATCTTCCGCACTTTGCGTACAACAGGATGAAGGTATAATCTAAGTTGATACATTATAACGTAAAAACTTAAGCTATTAGGTAGAAGCCAAACTTTCAATTTAAACTCTTCACTTCTCCTGTTTTGTCGTGGTGAGCCTATTTTTTCTTAACACTGTTGTAACCAAGGAAGACACAAAGATGTTGTTTAGCAATACAGTAAGGCCAAAAGCAAATCCAACGTAGTAAATGAAGAGTTGAATGATTGTTCTGAATTAAAGTAAGGCCGATAGCAAATCCAACGTAGTAAATGAAGAGTTGAATGATTGCTCTGAATTAAATTAAATTCTATTCAGTTTTAGCGGTTGGATATGGGGTTTTGAAAACTAACTATTACACCAGTTTTTGATACATCGGAATTGAATTACACAAATCAGAGGGAGAACCCCCGTGGAAATCCCGACCCAGTTGCATCCAGAAGGATTAACAATGATAAGGAAGCTGTAGGGTAGTTCCAAACATGGATTTCCTCATCTAATTGGAAACCCGTGGTCGCAAGAGAATCGGCACAAAAATTCGCCTCATGCAAGACATACCGAAATGAGCATAGACAAAATCAAGATGCAAACTGCCTGATATCAAGAATTAAGCTCAGCAGAGGATGACAGGAGATGTTAGGTGCAACAATAAGGAGTAGCGAAACCTGTGAATTCGATTCACATATAATGTCCTAGAATCCTTTACTCCAAACAACATCTAGTCCACAGCAAAGAGGCTGAAGTTCTGCATTTAAAATAGTACAAAAACCACTGTACGCAGAGAACCCAATGATCCAATTCCCTAGATCATCACGAAAAGTGCCCCCAGCCCCTGAAAGACATGGATTCCCTTTGCTAGCACCGTCAACATTAAGCTTGAGAATCCCCCTAGGAGGAGGGGTCCAGCTAATGATCGAAGTGTCAGAATAGGGTAATGAAGACATCACAAATACACGAGCCACCTCATTTGCAGTAAGAGCAATATGCCTGATAGTAAAGTACTCATCAGCGACAACATCCCCAGGAGTGAAAACCCACAGACACCTGTTGACACGAGGATGCGCACCACCAAAAAGGTATGCACACCCTCACCCCCAAGTGCAAGGGTGTTAGAGCAATATAATCCCGATGAGTTTGGGGTCGAATCCACAGGGAGGCGGTGCTATACTACCTATCGATTCCTAGGCTAGTTAGGCTTCAGGTTTTATTGTGGATGTGGATTACGGAAAGTCGTAATGGCGATGGATGTGAATGTCGAGGGTGTCACAATCAATAAAACACAACCAAAGACTCCACACAAAAGAAAACAAATAAAACAGAGAAAACAAATGGGAGAAAGATCACTAGGGTGTCGGTATCTCCACAACTGCTTCAGGCATGTAATGAAGTTCATACATATTTAGTAGTTGAATTGTCTTGAATATAAATCGATGTTATGAATGGATCTTTACTTGGTGCCAGTCTCGTGGATCACTACATAAGTTGTATAGAGGTGTAACAAATGACTCTAGAATCGGTGCTACTCTCGTAGATCACCTCACCTAGGATGACGATGTTACAACCCTATTCAGATGTGTAGGGAGTTCTCAGGCTCAATGCCACTATCGTGGATCACCATGTCCATTGAAATCCCATCACTCCTAGTGATAGATTATTCATAACAGAACTCGAAGACTCATCAATTCCTAGCTATGTTTAGCGGCGCCAATCTCTTGGATCACCATCGATGCCACTCTTATGGACCATCTCGCTAAGATCAAGATCCGGTGCCAATCTCTTAGATCACCATCACTATCAAAGATTATGCCATAACAATAGGGTTCAACCTAATCCTAGTAATGAATCTACTCAATCATAGAAAAAAATATATAAACAAGAGAGATCAACATCACAAGCATATAGGAAAGATAATAAAGAAGATAAACAAGGAAATACTTAGCTTCAATTGAGAGAGTGGGGCCTAGGGCATGGCCTAACTCCAAAGAAAGTCTCTACAAAGTCTCTCCGAATAAGATAGGGGATCCCCCTCCAACGATGGCTACAAAAAGTATATATACAACCCCTCAAACCCTAGCAAAACCTTAGAGAAAAGCCCACAATTTTGTGTCCAAACCCAATAAGGGTTGCAACTTAATTGGTGGGCCCCAGACAGCTCGGTCGAGCACATTGTACAGGTTGCCCGAGCACAATTTTCAGCACTGATATGTCAACTTGTAGAAATTCCCTAGGACTCATCCGACCTCCGTTTCGCACCTTGTTGGTGGCGTTGAAACCGTCATGAAGTTTACTATCCATGAAAATATGACAAAAATACTTTGCCAACTGGATGATAGCAGATCTTCAAAGAGTAGGAGGCTGTGCAGATTTCTGCTATTTCGACTTCACTCGGCCGAGCGTGCCCTAGTGCTCGGTTGAGCTAGCGAGATAAAGAATTTGACGTTCATTCAGGAGGAGGCCGCTCGGCCCGAGTGCAAGTGTCGCTTGGCCGAGCGCCATTGGCTCCAGCTGCTCCCTTTTCTTCTTCTTGTTGGTGTTTCCAACTCGGCCAAGCGGGTGATGGTGCTTGGCCGAGCTGTCTGGTTTAGCAGCTCCTCTTCTCTTTTTCTCTCGTTTCTTCTTGTTGTCTTCTCCTCTTCTCTTATAGCTTCTTCTTTAGCAGCTTTAGCTCGTCTTCAGGGGCATCCTTCCTGCTCCAACATCATCGTTCATGTCCTTGACTCCAATTTGCTCGATATTCCCTGAAATGTAGCCAACGCTATCAAAGTCAATAGTTCCAATTATCAACATAAAAGCGTATAAAATAGAGATTTAAGCAATCAAATATGATGTGGATGTGGGGTATAAAACATGTAAAATACAGACACATCATCACCTTACTCCCCAAATCTTCCATAGGCATGTAGTAAAAAGTGCAACATTATAGAAAAGCAATGCCTTCTAATGGAGAAATTTGGCGAGCCACTCAGAAAGCGGTAAAGAGTAGAAATCCGGAAAGACTGAAGTAGGAAATAGAGCATCCCAAACCATCATAGCTTTCGGACAATCATGAAGAACAAGCAGAAGAGACTCTGAGATGGAACCATAGAAAGTGCATGCATCGGACTCCAAAATGTCACTATTGAACCACAACTCATTTGTAAGAATTCTGTCCTTACATACTAGTAAGAGAAAATAATGCCATCTGACAGGTATAGACAACTTTCATAGCCATGCAAATTCGAACTCCAAACTTGGATTAACATCCTTCAATAATTGTAGATACGAAGAATGAGTGGTAAATTTCCCATTAGTGGTGAACTGCCAAATTTAACTATCATTAAGGCATATGACTCAGGGTAGGGGGTATGCCATGATCAATTGAGCCACATCCTCCAGAACTGCTATAAGTAGTTTCGTCACATCACAAGATCCATTATGTATAAACTCCCGAACACGCACCTGAGTGGACCCCATGTCTGTCGGAGGGGTAATATGAGAAGTAAGATGTCTCCCCAGCAAATTATCTCTCCAAAAATCAGTAATAGACCCATCACCCACCCTCTTCGTTTGTCTCTTACTTAACCCCTACAAACCATGGACAACACTGCGCCAAGAAGAGGACCATGCAACAGGAAAAGAGTCTAGACTTGAAATGAAAGAGAGAATGTCATCAGGGAGCGTATATTTAGCTCTCATAAGCCGAACCCAAAGGGAATGCGGCTCCATCAAAAACGTCCAAGCTAATCTCTGCAACAATACCAGATTATGAAACTCCATAGAGCGAATGCCCAGACCTCCCAGTTGCTTAGGCTTACACACATCCTTCCAATTCACAAGATATGGATTTTCTTCATGTTCTCGGTCCCACCCTAGAGAAAAGACCTATTCCACCTGTCGACCTCTGCCGTAGTATGTTTAGTAAGTCTGGTAGTGAACATAGTATATGTTGGAATTGCGGAAGTGACTGAGCTAATTAAGGTTGCTCGCTAACTCAATAACTTTGATATCCAGCCGGTGAGCTTAGAAATGATCTTCTGCACCACCTCCCTATCAGTGTTTTGAGTGACTCTACCATGAATCAATGGCACACCCAAATACTTGTCCAAATCTAGCGAAGATATAACATCGAGAGACGAACAAATATGTGAGACATGGTGACGTCCAACCGAAGGTGAGATGAAACATCGAGACTTCTCGAAATTAACCTTGTCACTAGAAGAGGCACAAGACACATCTAAAATCTCGCGCACCCGCCGAGTATTATGAAAACTAGCCCGTCCAAACAAGAAGAGATCATCAACAAATAACAAGTGGGAGATGGCAGGACCTCCACGACCCAACACAATAGGCTTCTAGGACTGGTTCGAAACAGCTTCAGAAATACGTAAGCCCAATCGCTCCATACAAAGCATGAACAAATACCGAGAGAGAGGATCTCCTTGCGCAAAACCTTTTCAGTTAAAAACCAATCAGAAGTCTCCCCATTCCACATCATCGAGAGCTGGGATAAGAGACACAAAACATAATAAGTTTTATCCATGAAGTAGGGAACCCAAAAAGAGTAAGAGTCTCTTCCAAAAAATCCCATCAAGGACAATTTCCAAAAGGGTTAGTGCGTTCCAATTTCCAAATTAAAGACAATATTCCGTTACTATTTATTTATTTACCGATAATTTCAAGGGGTATTCACAAAAAAAATACCTTAACGTTTGGGGCCGCTTTCAACTTAATACTCTGAACGTTTAAGTCATACACAACAGTACTTTTTTTGGGGTTTTTGGTTAAATTATACCTGTTTTGCTCTTGAACCTATTCCCAAAAGAAAATACCCTAACATTTGTGGTATCTTTAAAAAAAATACCCAAATGCCATCAATACCCCATCCTCCTGTTTTCCGGGGGGGGGGGGGGGGGGGGGGGGACGCCCCCTCCCCCTCCGCCTTAGGCGAGGAGGGGGGAGGGGGCGTCGCCCCCGCCCCCTCCGCCTCAATCGAGAAGGGAGGGGGAGGGGGCATGCCCCCTCCCCTCCCCCTGTTTTCGGGAGGGGGAGGGCGGCGCCCCCTCCCCTTCCGCCTCAGGTGAGGAGGGGGGAGGGGGCACCACCCCCTCCCCATCCGTCTCAGTCGAGGAGGGAGGGGGACCCCCTCCCCTCCCCCGAAAACAGGGGGGAGGGGGTGGCGCCCCCTCTCCCTCTGCCTCCGTCGATGGTTGGGGGGGGGGGGGGGGGGGGTTGGTGCCCCCCCCCCCCTTCGCCTCAGCCTAGGATGAGGAGAAGGCGGCGCCGCCCCCTCCCCCTATGATTTGGATATTGGTGGGATTTGGGTATTTTTTTGAAAGAAATCCCAAATGTTAGAGTATTATTTTTGTGAATAAGGTCAAGGGCAAAACGTGTATAATTTAACAAAAAATCCCAAAAGGATACTGTTGTGTATGACTTAAACGTTCAGGGTATTAAGTTGAAAGCGGCCCTAAACATTAGGGTATTTTTTTGTGAATACCCCTAATTTCAATCCAGTTATTAGGGAAAAGACACGAGATAGTCAGCTACTCACATGCAAGCATTAGTAAATTTTCATTTAACATAGTAACTTAACCTGAATGATTTATATTAGCCTGTCCAAAAGATATTAGGCTATGGAATGCATGAACAGTCTTAAAGTATGACCTCAGGTGTCCCCATATCCAAACGACTATAATCTAACTCCCAATTTAATCACCTTTTTTAAATAATAACGAAGAGTTTGGTGAGGGTGGAAGTATGATTGATGATCTACCTTGACAAAAAGAAACCCCATTCTGTTAATTTGTGGTTAAGCTACTGATTAACTATCCCATGACGATCTTAGATGAACTGTCGCCAATCCATGTATATGCTTTAATGCATGCAATATTGGGGACCAGCACAATTAATTTTGTTAATCTTTTCATTTTCGACGCTGGTGGTGATATCTACTACTGACCTAAAAGATCCTATTTAATCTAATTAATCAAAACCACCAGCTACCCCTCTTAATTTCGTGCACTAGAACGCTAATGAATATATTTATTATATGCACAATCTCATCATCACAGTTCTATTAAAGTCCCATATGGGCCATTTCTCATTACCAAGTTCGAAAATCTAAGCCTGCTGCAACCCGTGTTCTTAATTTGTCATGGAGTTTGATAGCATAGTTGACAAGCTGAAGGGCAAATGCATCCTTGTCACCGGCTCAACTGGCTTCCTGGCAAAAAGTATGGTCTCCCTTCTTTTAATTCTTAATTCACTTGATTAACTTTCTTATGTTGATTAATTAATTGAGTTTTGTGGGGGGTTTTAAGTTTTTGTGGAGAAGGTGCTTAGGGTTCAGCCTGACGTGAAGAAGCTCTTCCTCCTCGTGAGAGCGACGGACGCTACGTCGGCCATGCAACGCCTGGCAAACGAGGTATCACTTAAAATCTTGTGTGTGTTTGAGGAATTATCCATTGTGAAACACTATATCTATAATTCTGGGGGTCGACGAGAGCAGTACCAGAATGGGTGACCTTTTAATCCAATACCGGCAGGTGATATCAAAACAACTGTTTGACGTGCTAAGAGAGAAACACGGAGAAGGGTTTCAGTCGTTCATCGAGGAGAAGGTGTCGTCTCTTGCCGGCGACATCACTCGTGAAAACCTCGGAGTGGAAGACGCGAATCTCAGAGAAGCTCTGTGGGAGGAGGTCGACATCGTGCTGAACGTGGCTGCAACCACAAGCTTCTACGAGAGGTATACACGTAGTCCTCAAGGATTCACTCACTTTCATCGACCAGTGAGTTATTGATTCTTCTCTCTCTCTTTGGTCTGCAGGTACGACGTAGCGTTGGATATCAACGTGCTCGGGGCCAAGCATGTGTTGGACTTCGCCAAGCGATGCGCCAAACTCCAAATGCTTCTTCATGTTTCAACTGGTGAGCATCAACATACTCTCTGCTATGCACTGGCTCATGGTTTTACTTGCTGTACGTTTATGTGTTGTTTTCAGCCTATGTGGCCGGCATGAGGGAAGGGGTCATCCTAGAGAAAGCGTTTCGCATGGGCGAGACGCTCAAAGGGGGGTCGGATCTGGACATCGAAGAAGAGATGAGGATAGTCGAAGAGAGGAAATCGGCTCTTCGGACGGAGAATGCGGCGAAAGACACGGAGAAGACGGCCATGAAGGAGTTGGGCCTGCAGAGGTCCGAACATATGGTTTACTGCATCAATCAAGCATAGGCTATCCTATGGTTCAACAGAATCATGTGAAATATTTCTCCTGCAGGGCGAAAAACTTCGGTTGGCCAAACACATACGTGTTCACAAAGGCAATGGGAGAGATGTTGCTCGGGGATCAACGCGGCGGCGTACCGCTTGTCATCGTCCGCCCGACGATCATAACCAGCATCTATAGAGAGCCATTGCCTGGTTGGATGGAAGGGATCAGGTAAAAATCTAGCTATGTGAAATTATACTGAAACCTTGCAGGATATATCTCAGAGAAATAATGTGTTGCAGAACGGTAGACACATTGATAATTGGCTACGCTAAAGGAAACCTCCCCTGCCTTTTTGGAGATCTTGAACTGACCATGGATGTGATTCCTGGAGACATGGTGGTAAATGCTATGATTGTTGCCATGATTTCTCATTCAAACCAACAATCCCAGTTCATATATCACATATGCTCGTCGACGAGCAACCCTGTAAAGTATTCCACTCTAGCGGTATGCGGATACAACTACTTCCTCAACAATCCACAAACTGGGAAAAATGGGAGGCCAATCGCCATGCGCAAAATCCCTTTGTTCAAGAACATGGCCTTGTTCCGCGCATACATGGCTCTCAGATACAGGTTGCCATTAGAGGTGAGTTCTTGGTGTTTATGTTTTGATCATGTTACTGTGATTTTAATTTCTTTCTTGCATATATGTAGGTGTTGCATATGGTTAATGTGGTGCTTTTCCAGTCATTCTCGCAACTTTATAATGCACTTAACCACAAGTATAAGTTTGTAATGCGTCTCGTAGATCTCTACGAGCCCTACGTGTACTTCAAAGGCTGGTATGGAAATTTTCCATGGAATTGCAATAGTACTCCAAGCAATCTAACACTTTTTTAATATTTAGTACTTTTTGACAAATTGCAGTTTTGATGACATAAACGCGGAGTATTTGAGGATGGCGACGACGAAAGACAACGGTGAGGATGCCAAGGTTCTTGATTTTGATCCCAAGCACATCAACTGGGAGGACTACTTCTCAAACGTTCATGTGCCCGGTGTCCTGAAATATGTGTGCAAGTGAACTAAGGATTGTTTATGCTCCATTGCCTATGAGTTATTTGTATGATCAAGACTTCATTTTCATAATTTTTTTAAATATTACTTACTCCAATGGACAAACTATTTTTGTTGGGAAAAATGTATTTGCATCAATATTTCAAACAATGTGATGACTTTTGATAGAAATATAGTAAAATTTATCTGATCTAAACCTACACTTTTCTTATCTCCTCTAACCCCATCTTTACCTTAACTGTCCCGGCCCCATCCTCCTGATCCTCGTACTTTCACCTCCTTCAAAGAACTCCATTATATATAGTCCTGTTTAAAACAATTGGTGGGTTGGATTCATTAGTAAGTCCAGATCAAAGAAGGATCAGGTGGATCGAATATCGATCAAAAGGCTATCTTCAATTTTACATCAATGCATGAGGCAATGTTTGTTAGTGTTTATAATAGGGCCCACAAATCTCAACATTGGTATGATATTGTCCAATTAAGCTTGCCAGACTAATTAGTTTTGCTCTTGGGCTTTCGCCCAAAAGGCATCATATCAATGGAGATTTCTTAGACTATTATAAACCCAAGAACCCCTCACCCCAACCTCTCACAACCGATGTGGGACTATGTTCATATCCCAACAATCTATCCCTCGAACAACGAAGCACTTTGAGCTTTCCCTTGAACAATCATCCATCTGCGTTGCTCCATCTAGACCGTGGTCACGAGCCTCTTGCTCTCATCCAACCGGTTAGGCACCAACTCATCCAACCGACTGACACCAACTCTAGCTTCTACAGCTATATGGTGCATGTCTTACGTGAAGCCTGAAGTAGCTCCGTCCGGTTAACCGAACAACTTGGAGCTCCGTCATCGTTCCAATAGAGTGCACTGCAGATCATTGCATCATTCACTATATATCCCACCATCTTTAATAAGGAATCCAGAGTATTAAACAACATTGGGAGTAAATGGTTTGGCTCTGATACCATGTTAATGTTTATAATAGGGCCCACAAATCTCCACACTGATATGATTTTGTCCAATTGCTCCAACGGCCCAATTGGTTTTACTATTGGGATTTCACCCAAAAGGCCTCATACCAATGAAATTTTCCTAGCCTATTCTAAACCCAAGACCCCCCTCACAACAAATGTGGGACTCTGTTCATATCTCAACAATGTTTCCGTGGTAGAGATCTTGAGCATCTTGCTAAGGACGACAAGATGAGAGGGCTTATATGATTCGGAAGCAATTATGTAAGGGCATACCTGGAAGGATTTTAAGGAGATACATATACAGAACTTTCCATTTGTAGAGGTATTGTTTGTTGTGCAACATCAGAATGATCACCGAAGATTCACGAGACAAGGACAATCAACAAACAAATAGAGCACTATGGGAATTGTCTGTAGGCTGTTGGCAGACCAAGGGAACACCAATATGCTTTACAATGAAACGAGAGAACTATACAAATCTTCTCTCTTTGCATCGAAGAATAAGCACACAATATCTCTCCAAAAGCTCACAAACAATCTCTCAAAGTTGGCTCTCACAAATGGCGGCTCAAACTCTCTCTATTGTGTTCCTCCTCTAAAAATCCCTATATATACCCCTAGGGTACACTAAGTGCCATCATTGAGGAGGAGTTCCCAAAAGATACGAATTTCGACTTTAACGGAATCATATCCCTATATCAACACTACGCAGTGTGCCGCCCCCTACTGGGTCTCCGCCGCATCCAAGTGGGCCCCCACATGAAAGAACGAACTTCCCTCTCAGGACCAAATGACCAAAGTGCCGAGCCAAGTTGTTCGAGCTATCCGATAGCTCGAACCGTAGAGCTGTTGATCCATTGAGCCGTCGACCCTTCGACCAAAGAACCAATGCACTGCTGAAGTCCCTCGACATCTGACCGATCTGACTTGTGCAGAGTCAGATAGGTCGGATCCGAGCGTAGATGAGCTAACTCTGCAGAAGATAGCTCGGCTGGTGACTAATGCTTCTTTAGCACCTCAATCGAGTCAACTTTCACGAATCTCCACCTTGGCGAGATTTAGGCCTCCGTCACACAAACGACCGTCCATGCACCACCTTTTTGCTCCGACGAGCCCAATGTCCTTAAGGACTCAACTGGCTCCACTGAGCCTCAAATGCCCCCAACGGGGCCATCACCGACATTATCTCGGAAACACATTGAGAAAGTCCAAACAATGCTTAAACTTGACTCCCGATACGACCTTCGTTGGCATATCTGTCGAGTTGTCCTCTTTTCCAATCTTCAGTAGGTTGCAAGGATGTCATTGTCTTCTTCTTCCACATAGTTTCGGACAAAGTGGAATCTCACATCGATATGCTTGGTGCAAACATGGAAGACCTGATTCTTAGCCAAGTGCACATTACTCTGACTATCACAATAGAGATCATACTTCTTCTGGTAGACTCCCAGATCATCCATCAAGCCTATCAGCCATATCACCTTTTTTACCGCTTCAATCAATGCCATATACTCTGCCTCCGTAGTAGACGTGGACACTGTAGACTGAATGATACTTCGCCAATAAACAGGAGCGTCTGACAGGGTAAAGACATAGCCTGTCATCGATCGCCTCCCATCCAAGTCGACTGCAAGGTCAGAATCGACATAACCAACAGCATACAGACCATGAATGACTTAGCTATAAATCAATCCGACGTTGACTGTGCCATTGATGTACCTTAGTATTCATTGTACTGCTCGCCAATGCTTCTTCCCCGGATTGTGCATGTACATACTCACCATGCTGACCGCATGTGATAGGTCAGGTTGGGTACATACCATAGTGTACATCAAGGCCCCTACCACATTGGCACATGTACATTATGCTCTCCATGAGCCTCTTCTCTCCTTCGTTCTTCGGGCAATGCTCGACAAAGAGCTTGAAGTGAGGTGCGAGCGGAGTAGCCACAAGCTTCATCTTCTCAAATCCAAATCTATGTATCATAGACTTCAAATAGAGACTCTGTGAAAGATGAACTTTACCTTCATTTCGATCTCTTGTGATCTATATCCTAAGAATCCCTCATGCTTTGCATATTTCATTCATCTCAAACGCATAACTGATCTGAGACTTCAATCTTCGAATCTTCTCTTTATTCGATGAAGCAATGAGCATATCATCGAAATAAAGCAAGAGATAGATGAACGACCCATCATCCGATTCCTGATAGAACACGCAATAATCATAGGGGATGTGAACATACCCTTGATCATCCGTCATAAAGCATTCAAAATGATTATACCATTATCTTGGCGACTGCTTCAGCTCGTAGAATAACTTCGTCAGCCTACATGCAAGGCCGTTATCACTCCTATAGCCATCGTGCTGAGCCATATAGATTTCCTCCTCGAGCTCTCCATGCAAGAACACCGTCTTGACATCTAGTTGCACCAGTTCAAGGTCGAACTGAGCAACTAATGCCAACAGGATCGGAATTGAGCAATGCTTCACCACCAGAGAGAAAACTTCATTGTAATCGATGCCTTCCCTCTGGGCATAGCCCTTCGCTACGAGGCGAGCTTTGTAGCAAAGGTCTCCTACTCCTTCTTGACTTCTGGAAGCTCCACAAGATCCCTGATGCGTCCGAAATATAATCTTAGAGCAACCTAGTTATGGTGCAAATTACACGGAGATAAATTCCCCGCAACGGCGCCATAAACTTGATCGATCCGGAACTAACTCCGAAACGATGTCGTTTACCGCAAGCGCACGTTATAGTGGCAAGCGAGTATCGAACACGGAGAAGCAGTGCTATACTACATATCTACTCCTAGGTTGAGTTAGACTTGCGGGTTTATTGGTGGATGTGGAATATGGAATGTTGTAATGGTGATGGATGCGAAGGTCGTGTCACTCGATATCACAAACAAGGAATTCCACACAATATAAAAGAATAAAATATAAAAAGACTAAGGCTTTAGGACTCGCCACTAGGACCTTCGGATGTTGACGCTAGGCTAGGACTCTTACGTTGCATTGGTTTTATTGGGGGATTGTAGTATCTAGCAAGTGAATTCATGCGTCTGGGCATCATGAATCTAACGTATCGCATTAACCCCGCTCTCGCAATAGGCGCACACGATACGTACATTAAGGATCTACAATAATCTCACCACTCTCATGGTTCGAATGCTCTCAACTCATACCACTCTTGTGGGTTAGAGCTTTGAGGTATTTTGGTGGCTCTTATTGACGCAATAGCGGTAGCCGTCAATTAGTGATATAGTTCGTCGGTGGATCCCCATCAAGGCACGAGCCGGACGTGGTCACGTACCTCGGTTAAATCCACTAACTTTCTAATTAAATTAGTAGGATACTCCTTAAGGTAATCGATTCCATCGACCGTGGACACGATCTTGGTACGAGTTCTCCTAGGGATTTTGCTAGATCAACCAAAATACAACCCCATTTATATCCAACGCATCATAAAAATCATATCTTTGCATCTAAATCCTAAGATCCATGGGCTAATCCCTTATCCCTAGATGGAATTACTCATGCATGATAGCAATAGAAGATTTGATAATAGCAAGAGAATTCATCATAGCATGCACCAAAAAGATATTCAATAAGAAACCACAAAGAAATAACAATGGAATTAAAGAGGACAGAAGTACTTATCTTGATACAAGGGAGTGGCCTAGTGCATAGCCTAACTCCAAAAGAACGTCTCCATAAACTCCTTAGAACTCTCTAAAATCTCTCCAAAAGTCTCCCAAAAGTCTCCCAAAAGTCCCTCTTTTATGACGGCTACAATTCATATATATATCACTCTCTAAACCCTAGCAAACAACCCAAAAATCCCCCTGAAAATCGTGCCCAAAACCCAATCTGGACGCAACTTAAGTTCTGGGCCCGCGGTGACTCGAGTCGAGTAGGCAGCTGCTTGGTCGAGTGGTCAGAAAGTCTGAAATCTTAGCCCAACACCGCGCTCTGCCTGCTCGGACCGAGTAAGGTCTGCTCGGTCGAGTAGGCAGCTGCTCGGTCAAGTAGGCGGCTGCTCGGTCGAGCTGTCAGAAGTCTGGATTCATTACCCAAAACATCGCTCTGCCTGCTCGGACCGAGTAGGGTCTGCTCGGACCGAGTAGGTAGTTGCTCGGTCGAGAAGGTGGTTGCTCGGTCGAGTAGGTGGTCAAGAACAGATTCCAACACTGTAATATCAGCTTGCAGAAATTTTCCAGAGCTCATTCGACCTCCAATTGGCACGTTCTTGGTGGCGTTAGAACCGTCTAAAAGTCTACTATCTAGGAAAAATATCGGGAAAATACTGAAAAATCCCAGGTGATAGCAGATTTGAAAAGAGTGCACGGCTATCCTGTTTCCAGCACTTTGGATCGCTCGATTCCTTCGCTGCATCATAGCTCGATCGAGTGACCTGGAATCCATGAGTCATGGTATTATAGAACCATGATTTCTTCATTCTCCTCTTCTTCGTCCCTTCTCTCTTGTTCCTTCCTTGCTCCCCAGCAGCTTTGAGTCACCGAACACGGCGCCTCAGGAGTTCCGGTGTCGAAGCATGCGCTCTCTCCTCCAATATACTCCAAATTGCTCGATATTCCCTGAAATGGAACCAAACGCTTTTAAAGTACAATAGTTCCAATTATGAGCATAAAAGCGTATGAAATATGTAATTGAGCAATCATTTTGATGTCAAATCATATAGATAAAACGTGGAATATAATGACACATCAAAATCCCCCCAACCTTACATCTTACTCGTCCTCGAGGAAGACTAGTAAGAAGCGAACACTAGAGAGGGATATAATGGAGATGTGAGGCGGTGGCATGTAATGGAGACAAGTGGTTCAACCTTAAATTAAGAAAATATAAGAACCCAATGTGTGGAAGATCTCGTGAACACAAGTCAATATGAAATTAGAACACATACACACAACAAATACTTAAATCTCGCTCAAATTAAAATAACGTGGATTTCAATAAATGTAATGAACTTGATAAGCAATAAAATGAGAGTAGATTTAAATCATATCATAGTTTATCATGCAATATACTAAGTTCACAGAAATGAAACCAATGTCCACAATTCATTCTCTAAGCAGTATAATATGTCATGATCAAACGTTTTCAAGCATGCGTGGTATTTTGTTATGCTTCATGGAATGAATTTAGCAAATTCAATCAAGGTAAGGCATCACCACACTACGACCATTTCAAGACTCCTAGAACCCATCAACTTTGCCATGTCTTTGTTCTATATAGAAATGGAGATAAGGATATGACATTTTTGTACTTTTATATTGTTTTTGGCTATACTAATATTTCATATACATTTTTCTTTCTTTATATACACGAGATAACTCAATATATACAAACGTCGGCCTATGCATCCCAGACCAGACAGTCTTAGGGCATTGGGTTACGAAGAACCCCTAGGGCCTTTTATTCAAGATATTTGTTTGATTTTTGCATTTTTGGGATTTTTTGCAAACTCACATAAATGCGATGGAATGCAAAACATGATCAAATATCATTTATTGGCTATTCACAAAAGAAAGAAAAAGCATAGAATCTAGACATGGCTCGGTTTCAGGAATCCTAATCATCACTACTTTGGTTGTTGTGGGGTTATCCTATCTCTTTTGAATCACTAAACATCTATGAAGTAATAGAATTATCAATCAAATCACGCATGAGTCAAATGATTTTCAGATTTGATTCATTCATTTTAGCTTAACTGTTTCGAGAATATGGTTGTGAAATTATGGATTCTACTATGAAAAAGCATATTAACAAAGATACACTAATCAAGTAATAGAACTATAATCTAACAGATATCAGAGTTCATAAAAAAATAAATCCACGATATTTCATAGAAAATGAAGCATATGAGACATAAATATAGAAGTGAACATGGTTCATATGGAAATTTCGAAGTGTGTTTCACGATGAGGCAAAGTGCGTGCACTATGCACTCCCCCAAGCTTAAACATCATATTGTCCTTAATGTGCGTATGATATAAATAAAGGACAACTACAAGATGGGGGGCACTCAAAAAAATATTTTCTCTCCCCCAAGCTTAAACATCACATAAAAATTGGGGAAAGAGGCGAAATAAGCGCCAAATATAAGGGTGAGCATGGATGATAGATAGTGGGTTGGGTGCAAAAGATAATTGAGCCATCATATGGGGTGAATTTATTAAACTAAGAAAGCATGTAAAATCCTATACGGTCCTCTTGCTACCGAGAGGATTCGTGTTTATTGAAAGCATAAAATACTACACTACTGGATTGATATCACATATAGCAAAAGGCGGATCCAGTATCGTTGCCGGTGTAGGCAACTGTTCCAACTGCTCCTTCCGTGGCTCTGCTAGGTGTGTGTGTCCACAGACTACATTAGATTCCAGTAATGCGGCTCCCAGCATCTCCCCAAGGACTCCACCTGTACCCTGCAAGAGATAAGCCGCATCAATCTGATGTGGATAATTTTTCCCTAAAATAAAAGTATTCCAAAGAAGGTCGTCAAAAGAAATATTCAAGATAAAGATCGGTTGACAACACTTCCCTGAAAATGTATCTCTGCTTTTATGCACCACGATATGCAACTCTCCGTCGTTTGTCTTAGGCTTTTTAGGCAACTCTGGCGTATGAGTGTGGGTCTCATCAGGCCACTCCTCATCACCGTCAGACTCATCCTAGCGCACCTTCCGATCATATTCAATCACATCTATGGTAGGTGGCTCCTCGCTCTCCTCCTCGTATACATCCCATCGTACCTCTTGATCATATGTATGTGTATCCTGCAAAAGGCACGATGAGTCATCAAAGTCTGAATCATAAAAACATCATATACATAAGGGGAATCAAAAGCAAAGGGCGAGGGAGTAAAAGATTCTCCCTGAATGGGAGCAATAAGCTCTGTGGGATAGTCCTCGGCGTCAGTGGAAGGATGAGGTGGCTGCGGAAGCTCTAAGACCGTTGTCTCCTCACAGGTTGAAGCATCAAGGTCCTCAGCCTGCCGTGCAAGAATCCTATCTAGGTACGCATAAAAATATGTGGTCCATATAATCTCAGCCATCTTGGCCATAACACCTGATCAACAAAGACAAATACCTGGAGAAAAATATCAGTGGCACAAGAAGATAGAAATAATGATAAATCAGGTGTCGGGGAAAAATTTCTCTCGCTCTGTTTTTTTGTTTGTTTTTTTAAAAAATTTTTGTTTGTTTTTATTCGAAGTCAACAACCTAATCGTGATAAATAGGCAATATGGCGGAACGTCTCCCCAACAACGGCACCATAAACTTGATGCGTCCGAAATGTAACCCTAGAGCAACCTAGTTATAGCGCCAATTACACGGAGATAAATCCTCGGTAACGACACCATAAAGTTGATCAATCCGGAAAAAACTCTGAAACGATGTCGTTTACCGCAAGCGCATGGTATAATGGCAAGCGGGTATCGAACACTGGGAAGCAGTGCTATACTACCTATCTACTCCTAGGTTGAGTTAGAATTGCAGGTTTATTGGTGGATGTGGAATATGGAATGTTGTAATGGTGATGGATGTGAAGGTCATGTCACTCGATATCGTAAACAAGGGATTCCACACAATATAAAAGAATAAAATATAAAAAGACTAAGGCTTTAGGACTCGTCACTAGGACCGTCGGATGTCGACGCTAGGCTAGGACTCTTACGTTGCATTGGTTTTATTGGGGGATTGTAGTATCTAGAAAGTGAATTCATGCGTCTGGGCAACATGAATCTAACGTATCGCATTAACCCCGCTCTCGCGATAGGTGCACACGATACGTGCATTAAGGATATACAATAATCTCACCACTCTCGTGGTTCGAATGATATCAACTCATACCACTCTCGTGGGTTAGAGCTTCGAGGTATTTTGGTGGCTCTTATTGACGCAATAGCGGTGGCCGTCAATTAGTGATATAGTTCGTCGGTGGATCCCATCAAGGCACGAGCCGGGCGTGGTCACGTACCTCGGTTGAATCCACTAACTTCCTAATTAAATCAGTAGGATACTGCTTAAGGTAATCGATTCCATCGATCGTGGACACGATCTTGGTACGTGTTCTCCTAGGGATTTTGCTATATCAACCAAAATACAACCCCATTTATATCCAACGCATCATAAAAATCATATCTTTGCATCTAAATCCTAAGATCCATGGGCTAATCCCTTATCCCTAGATGGAATTACTCATGCATGATAGCAATAGAAGATTCGATAATAGCAAGAGAATTCATCATAGCATGCACCAAAAAGATATTCAATAAGAAATCGCAAAGAAATAACAATGGAATTAAAGAGGACAAAAGTACTTATCTTGATACAAGGGAGGGGCCTAGGGCATAGCCTAACTCCAAAAGAACGTCTCCACAAACTCCTTAGAACTCTCTAAAACTCTCCAAAAGTCTCCCAAAAGTCCGTCTTTTATGACGGCTACAATTCATATATATATCCCTCTCTAAACCCTAGCAAACAACCCAAAAATCCCCCTGAAAATCGTGCCCAAAACCCAATCTGGACGCAACTTAAGTTCTGGGCCCGCGGCGACTCAGGTCGAGTAGGCAGCTGCTTGGTCGAGTGGTCAGAAAGTCTGAAATCTTAGCCCAACACCGCGCTCTGCCTGCTCGGACCGAGTAGGGTCTGCTCGGTCGAGTAGGCAGCTGGTCGGTCGAGTAGGCGGCTGCTCGGTCGAGCTGTCAGAAGTCTGGATTCATTACCCAAAACATCGCTCTGCCTGCTCGGACCGAGTAGGGTCTGCTCGGACCAAGTAGGTAGTTGTTCGGTCGAGTAGGTGGTTGCTCGGTCGGGTGGTCAAGAACAAATTTCAGCATTGTAGTATAAGCTTGAAGAAATTCTTTAGAGCTCATCCGAACTCCGATTAGCATGTTCTTGGTGGCGTTGGAACCGTCTTGAATTCTACTATCTGGAAACAATATCAGAAAAATACTAAAAATCCCAGGTGATAGCATATTTGAAAAGAGTGCACAGTTGTCCTGTTTCCAGCACTTTGGATCGCTCGATTCCTTCGCCGCATCATAGCTCGATCGAGTGACCTGGAATCCATGAGTCATGATATTATAGAACCATGCTTTCTTCACTCTCCTCTTCTTCGTCCCTTCTCTCTTGCCCCTTCCTTTCTCCCCAGCAGCTTTGAGTCACTGAAAGCGGCGTCTCAGGAGTTCCGGTGTCGAAGCACACGCTCTCTCCTCCAAACTCCAAATCGCTCGATATTCCCTGAAATGCAACCAAACGCCCTTAAAGTACAATAGTTCCAATTATGAGCGTAAAAGCGTATGAAATATGTAATTGAGCAATCATTTTGACGTCTAATCATATATATAAAACGTGGAATATAATGACACAACAATCCCACATCTCATTCTTCATCAGCGATTCCATGTCCTCATCCATCGTATTTTTCCACCGCTCTGGGTCTTCAGTATGCTAGCTCCACCTCTCCAAAAGAAGTGGGAATGTCAATACATACAGTGGGAAAAGCGAACGAGACCATTTCCAAGTATCTTGTAGGCTATCGAATCTCACGCCTCGGTCTTGTCGTCACAATGGAATCCTCTGGCTGATCGGTATGTGGAGCAGACCTAACTCCACCATCCGAGCTTCAACCCCGAACTTCACTAGCATATGTCTAGAGGATGTCTTCTACGGCCTCTGGTGTGGGTCAGCCTGAGTCAATGGCTGATCGATTTGGAACCTCAGACACTTTCTCGTAGACCTGCTTCAGTTGTGTCTATTCGGTCTCCACATTTGGTTCATGCTTCTTCAGTAACGCTGACTCATCGAACGTTACATCTCTGATCATAATCACTTTCTTCTATGTTGGATACCATAGCCTATATCCCTTGACACCATTGCTAAAGACCAAGAAGATGGCTTTCTTAGCTATAGCGTCGAGTTTGTCTTCCTTCACAACATAATAGCTCGGACAGCTCCAAGCCCGTAGTGATCTATAGTCAGAAACTGGCTTTTCCGACCATACATGCAATGGAGGTCGTCCTTCCAATGCCTCAAATGGTAGCCGATTGACCAAGTAGGTCGTGTACGCTAGGGCCTCCGTCCAAAACTCCTTCGATTGGTTGGTTGTTGACAACATGCATCAGACTTTCTCCAGCAAATTCCATTCATCCTCTCAGCTACACCATTCTGCTGCAATGTACCACTAAGGGTGAAGTGCCTTTAAATCCCTTTCGATCTATAGAACTTCTCGCAGATATCCAACCTATACTTTCCACCGTTGTCGCTTCCGAGATGCCTAACCTTCCAACCTGTTTGAGTCTCAACCAGCTTCTTCCACTCGATGAAAGTTCTAAGAACTTGGTCCTTTGACTTCAGCAAAAACACACATACCATGCGTGAGAAATTGTCGATGAACGACACAAAGTAGTGTTTCCATCCTAATGAGGCCAACATATTCGGCCCCCATACGTCGGTATGAACATAGTCAAGCACTTCCTTCGTACTATGGATGGCCGTCCCAAATGAAGCACATGTCTGCTTTTCAAACACACAATGCTTGCAGAACTCAAACTTCCCGATCTTGTGCCCTTCAGACGATCTCCAACAATGAGCTTCTGCAAATATTTCTCGCCCACATGCCCGAGACGCATGTGCCACAGCAATGAGTCATCTCGATCGGCCTTACGGGTCAGAGCTGCAGTGCCAGCTACGACCGAACCATCCAAGTAGTAGAGGTTGTCTCGTCGCTTTCCCTTCATTCCATCATTGTGAAGTGCCCTGTGAAGCTACTGCACATGTACTAGAGGGGGGGTGAATAGTACTTTAAAATAATTAAGATAGTTATTCCTAATTATTGTGCAAGAAACAAACGACAATGCGGAATAAACAACAATCAACAAGAATTAACAAACGCAAACAAAGCTTGTAACGGGTTCGGATCCACCCAAGTCTCTCCGACTTGTTCCCGGTGATCCTACGTCCAAACCACCCGGATCCCCTCCGGATACTTGAGTTTGAAACCCTAACTCAAGATTTAGCACTATGAAATTCTTGTGAAAAACCTTCACAAGACCAAATCATACACAATACAAATGTGACTCCCACAACTCGGGATCACACACTTCTCTCACAACCGAGAGAACAATTCAAATAACGATTGAGATGAAATAAAGAAACACTTACCACAAATTCTATGCCTTAAGTAAATCTTACCAAATAGGGCAAAGATGGATTTTGGGGAAGATGATGCCACCAAACCCTAGCTTCAAAAAGTTGACCAGCAATGGAAGCCTAGGGTGGAGTATGGTGACATGAATCAAGCTCTATGCTTGAAAGGCTCACAATGGAGAAAATCTCTCTTGAGGTATTTGCTCAAAGATTGAAGGGAGAGATTCTTGGTGAGAAGAGAGAGCTTAGAATTAGCTTGATAAAACTCTTCTCTTAGGTCTGAAATTACTTGTATATTGTACCTCTCACCATGCCTCAAACGAATCAGGTTTGTATTTATAGAGGCAAGGAAAATCGTGTTGGAAAAGTTCCCAACGGCTCTATTCTGAACCAGACTAGTCTGTCAAAGAAGGATCACTGACCGACTAGTTCATCAACTAGTCGGTCGGTGATACAACGTAGACCGACTAACGGTTGAACAGCCAAAAGGTCGAAGTACAGGAGATGACAACTAGTCGAAATTTTATAGAAGGCTGACCTCAAGATGAATTAGTCGGTTTAAGAACAAATGCTGACCGACTAGTTTATCAACTAGTCGGTCGACAAACGTTCTTTGACCGACTAACTCGAAACAGTAACTCAGGCTGATTTTAGGCAATGATAACTAGTCGGTCTGAGAAGGATTCCTAACCGACTAGATCGTCATCTAGTCGGTCGGTGACCCTTCTTTGACCGACTAATTGATCAACAGGGAATGAGCTGAAAAGAGCAAGGCATTCTAGTCGGTTCAAGAGGAATTTCCGACCAACTAGATCGTCATCTAGTCGGTTGGTTCTTCTTCTTGAACCAACTAACATGCACTAGAAGCCGAGGGAAGAAGAGATAGGCTTCGGGAAAGATTTTAATGGCTTCTATGATAGTCCTAGCTCTAAGATATGAGCGAAATGAAGATAATTAGAATGTAAGTCCTACTCAAGGCTTAACATTCTAATTAATGAAGCTAGAAGACGAACCGTCTTCAAAGCTTCAATCTTCACTCTTGACTTCATTAATACTCCTTGAGCTTCAACGAAGCTTCAGGCACACGATCACGCGTTTGAGAAGTCTCGAGACATCGCTTTAGATGTACGTATTCTTTTGGCGACGATCTCCATAACTGCGCTCACAAATAGCTAGTACACGATATTTATGTTTGCTCATCATCCAAAACCAAATCCGGGGAATCAATACTCAACATTCTCCCCCTTTTTGGTGATGACAAACCAACATTAATAATAATCAATAATAATGATTCAATTGAAATTTACTTACTCCCCCTGCATTGATGACACGTTAGTCTCGCATTAAATATTAATCATACGCATCAAGCAGATGAGGAAGATATGAAATATGAACCAATTATTGACATATAGGATCTAAATCCATTTTTATATCTTCACTCCCCCTGAATCTAACATATCAAATTAGATTCATGGTAAATTGCTTTGAATTATTAATTAGCACATTGTCATTATTAATTCTCTCCCCCTTTGGCATTATCAAAAAGAGCGGGAGGAGATCAATGACAAATATTATGGCTAACAATAAAACACGGGAGTCGAAGAATACGACCACGGTCCAAATGACACCAATGTAAAATACCGAATAAAAGCAAAGCGTGCCAATGAGACCATAGTCGAAAAACAAAAACCAAAATCACCAAGCCATAAGCGAAAATCGAAAAACGAAATTATCAAGCCATATGCGAAAATCGAAAAACGAAATCATCAAGCCATTGGCGAAAATCGAAAAACGAAATCATCAAGCCATATGCGAGAATCGAAATCCGAAATCATCAAAACTCAAATCAATTTCTCTTATTGAGTTTTGGAACATACTCTCCAAAATCAACATTCTTAGTTAAATAGAGTGCATGGAAAACAATTCTATGTTTCCATAGAAAGAATTCTATTTAACCAAGATAATCGTCGAGCGAAGAAATCAACATCAGATACAAAAAAAATAATCCGATGCAAAAAACCAAATGTCGCAAATTGATACCAAAAGTAATATGCAAAAAGTGTTATGCCAAAAATAGATAGAACATCATAAAACTATGGCATACACAATTCTAGCACAAAAAGACATCAATTGTAATATAGTCTACCAATATAGATATTCTAACAATGCATGCAATCAACACACATGGATACCAAATGTATATCAAATGTAAGAATATACTTACAACATTAAGCTCCCCCTACTTTGGTGCATCACTTAAGCACCATCAACTCCATTTGAATGAAAATCCTTTGCAAATCAATGAGTTGGTAGGGTTGGTATCCCACGGTGGATTGAACCTAGGTAAACTTAATATGGAGCTAAAATTTTATTTGTTGCTCCTTCTCTTATCCTTGAGTACCTAAAGATAAAATATCATTCCATGGTACCCAAGGACATTGGGTCCTAAGAAATTAGACTTTTGGAAGCCAAGTCCAATTGGACTTAGACTTCCCAACATAATTATCATTATGAACGACATTCATAAAATAAGAATTCATGTACACTTGTTTTCCATTCATGTTTGTGTCCTTCGGCCTCCTAATAGTGAAAATTTTGTGAGCCCTATTCCTATTGGGAACATGCATACGTTGTTGATTTCTATGTGATGCATGTCGTGGATAGGCACATGGCATATGATGCAATGGTGCATGACGATAATTATCCATATGAGAATGAGGATGAGCATACGAATGTGGTGGAACACGTGCATGAGTGTGTCTCACATGGTGTGCACGTGCTCGTGGATGCGGAGCATAACAATCATCATACGTGCTAACATGTGGAGTAGGATGTGTGTTCCTACGTGGCATGGTATACATGAAAGCATGACCCTTCTTTGGAGGTCCACCCAAAGTGGGTTTCTTTCCAAATGGGGGTGTGTTCCTAGAGGAAGCACCATTGGTAGACGAACTACCCATGACGTATTTACTCCCACTAGTAGAAGCATCGGACGTTGGCCTAACAAAGGTGGCGGACGATTTGGATGATTCTCCCATCTTATACCCCAAACCAATGTGGTGATTGGCCGGAAGTAAGTCATTTAGGATATTGTCCAAATGGCCCTTACCTTTGTTGAATTCATTGATTCGGCCTAATGTGCACTCATACTTCTCGGTGAGAGAATGCAAAGAAGCATCCAAGGTGGACACTTGTGATGCGAGTGCATAAGCACGTGATTTGAGATTTTTATTCTCAATACTCAAAGTTGAGTTTTGAGACGTCAAATCCGCTATCACATGTTCATCCGAATCCTCGACATGAACATGCTCAAGTTGAGATTTGAGATTTTCAATCTCATTTCTCAACCCTTCAACAACGGTGTCGTTGTTGATGATGATGGGTTTAGGCGAGGTTTTAAGACTATCTAGTTCATTCTTAGTCTTAATAAATCTGGTAGCCAAATTAGAAAACTTATTCCAAAGTTGTTCGTTGGCTATTTTAAGTTCATCGTTAGTTACTTCATCGCCTTCATCCTCGCTTCCATCCTCACTTTCATTGGAGGAGGTGTCTTGATCACGATCCTCCTTTCCCATGAAGCACATGTGTGCTTTCTCCACTCGTTCATCATCCGACTCTCCACTTGAGGAGTCCTCTTCGGAGTCGGTGAATGTGTCGACAAGTCCTTTCTTGTGCTTTCTCGACTTGTCGTACTTGGATGCCTTCCGCTTTTCCTTGTGTTTGTATAGAGGACAATCCGACTTGATATGTCCTGGCTTATTGCATTTATAACACACGGGAGTAGAAGCATTAGTCGAAATAAATTTTGATTTACTCTTCAACTTACCTTGTTGGAAGAATCGGTTGAACTTCTTTGCCAAATCGGCCAAAGTTTACATGTCCAACTCTTCTTCCGATTCTTCATCATCGGTAGATGGAGCGGCCTTGTAAGCAATCGCCTTTTTCTTTGGCTCGTCTTGCTTCAAGTACGCTTTCATCTTCTCCTTCATCTTTATCTTGATCACCTTGCGTACCTCGTAAGACAATAAGGTACCCATTAGTTGTACAACCGTGTACTTATTCATATCGTTACCTTCCTCGATGGCGAAGGTACGCTTTTCCCAACAAGAAGGAAGTCCGTCGACAATCTTCGCGAATTTCTTCTTTTGGGAGTAGATCTTCCCGAGAGCTTCCAATTCGTTGGATATGTCCACAAAGCGAGCATAGTAGTCCTTCATGGTTTCACCCTGTTCCATGTGAAACAACTCAAATTCTTTGTTAGCGACAACGAGTTTAGAATCTTTTACCGTACTCGTTCCTTCATGCAAGATGAGGAGTTGGTTCCATACTTGATATGCACTCTTACATGTGCATATCTTGTTGAAGTCTTCGGGCTCCAACTCACATTGCAAGGCATTCATTGCCTTGGCATTGCTTACCTCCGCGGCGACCTCCGCGGTAGTCCACTTCGCGAAATCTTGTTCGTCGGGCTTGACATATTCTGTCATCGTGGCTCTCCAAAGTAAAGTGCTCCGGAGGAAGATTTCCATCCGGCATTTCCAGTACCCATAGTTGGTACCGTTAAAGTGAGGAGGCCTGACTGAGGATAGCCCTTCCAAAACTGAAGAAGCTCCTTGACGATCCTTGAAGACATTGTAGTCGTTGTTTGTCATAGCTTTGAACTTGTAGCTTTAATCTTGGCTCTGATACCAATTGAAGTGCCCTGTGAAGCTACTGCACATGTACTAGAGGGGGGTGAATAGTACTTTAAAATAATCAAGATAGTTATTCCTAATTATTGTGCAAGAAACAAACGACAATGCGGAATAAACAACAATCAACAAGAATTAACAAATGCAAACAAAGCTTGTAACTGGTTCGGATCCACCCAAGTCTCCCCGACTTGTTTCCGGTGATCCTACGTCCCAACCACCCGGATCCCCTCCGGATACTTGAGTTAGAAACCCTAACTCAAGATTTAGCACTATGAAATTCTTGTGAAAAACCTTCACAAGACCAAATCATACACAATACAAATGTGACTCCCACAACTCGGGATCACACACTTCTCTCACAACCGAGAGAACAATTCAAATAACGATTGAGATGAAATAAAGAAACACTTACCACAAAATCCTATGCCTTGAGTAAATCTTACCAAATAGGGCAAAGATGGATTTTGGGGAAGATGATGCCACCAAACCCTAGCTTCAAGAAGTTGACCAGCAATGGAAGCCTAGGGTGGAGTATGGTGACAAGAATCAAGCTCTAGGCTTGAAAGTCTCACAATGGAGAGAATCTCTCTTGAGGTATTTGCTCAAAGATTGAAGGGAGAGATTCTTGGTGAGAAGAGAGAGCTTAGAATTAGCTTGAGAAAACTCTTCTCTTAGGTCTGAAATTACTTGTATATTGGACCTCTCACCATGCCTCAAACGAATCAGTTTGAAATTATAGAGGCAAGGAATATCGTGTTGGAAAAGTTCCCAACGGCTCTATTCTGAACCAGACTAGTCGGTCAAAGAAGGATCACTGACCGACTAGTTCATCAACTAGTCGGTCGGTGATACAACGTAGACCGACTAACGGTTGAACAGCCAAAAGGTCGAAGTACAGGAGATGACAACTAGTCGAAATATAGAAGGCTGACCTCAAGATGAATTAGTCGGTTTAAGAACAAATGTTGATCGACTAGTTTCTCAACTAGTTGGTCGACAAACGTTCTTTGACCGACTAACTCGAAACAGTAACTCAGGCTGATTTTAGGCAATGATAACTAGTCGGTCTGAGAAGGATTCCTAACCGACTAGATCGTCATCTAGTCGGTCGGTGACCCTTCTTTGACCGACTAATTGATCAACAGGGAATGAGCTGAAAAGAGCAAGGAATTCTAGTCGGTTCAAGAGGAATTTCCGACCGACTAGATCGTCATCTAGTCGGTTGGTTCTTCTTCTTGAACCAACTAACATGCACTAGAAGCCGAGGGAAGAAGCGATAGGCTTCGGGAAAGATTCTAATGGCTTCTATGATAGTCCTAGCTCTAAGATATGAGCGAAATGAAGATAATTAGAATGTAAGTCCTACTCAAGGCTTAACATTCTAATTAATGAAGCTAGAAGACAATAAATAATAAAAGACGAACCGTCTTCAAAGCTTCAATCTTCACTCTTGACTTCATTAATACTCCTTGAGCTTCAACGAAGGTTCAGGCACACGATCACGCGTTTGAGAAGTCTCGAGACGTCGCTTTAGATGTACGTATTCTTTTGGCGATGATCTCCCTAACTGCGCTCACAAATAGTTAGTATACGATATTTATGTTTGCTCATCATCCAAAACCAAATCTGAGGAATCAATACTCAACACATTGCTCATCGGGTCACCCTCAGAGCTCCATTATCCATGGTCACTCGACAGCTCTTGGCTTCAAGTGAGCCGAGCGATATGAGGTTACGCTTTAGGTCAGAAACGAAGCATACCTCATCGATGTCTCGTGTAACACCATCGCTCATCCTTATCCACACTATCTCGATCCTTGCATTACTGCATGGGCCGGTTATCGCCCAACATGATCGTGCTCTTACTCCCTTCGCAAAAAGTCGTAAAGTACTCTCCATGTGACGTCATATGGAACGAGCACCCAGAGTCTAGCACCCAACCGTCTCACGTCCCGCCCTTTGAAGCACTGACCAGAATCCATTCTTCGACCTCAACGCCCTTCCCGATCAGAAATACCCCTTTCGAGATACACACTTCTCGCTGCTCCGACATCTCACCACCGTAAGAGCATCATTAGCTCGGCTTCTTGTGTCTCCATCGTTCTTTCTGAACTCGTTGCTCATCAGAGCATTGGACACATATTCAAATGTGATCGATTCCTTACCATAAATTAGCACCGACACCAAGTACTCATACTCAAGGGGTAGAGAGTTGATGAGAATCATAGCTTTGTCTTCATCGTCGACCTTTAAGTCGACGTTCCTCAAGTCAATCGGAAGCATGTTGTAGTAGTCTAGATGTTCCTCGATAGAAATACCTTCCTGAAGCTTCAGTTCGAAAAGATTCTTCTTCAAATACAACCGGTTCTAGATGTTCTTCTTCATGTACTTGTTACCAAGCTCCTTCCAGAACTTCTTCGCATTTGCCACCTCCATTAATGTGTATTTCTTCCCTTCGACAAATATAGTCGGATGGTACCACATGCAGTCCGATTTAGAGTCTTCAACTCCAAATCAGACATGCCCGTCGGCTTCTCGTCCAATGCGATATTTTGACCGAGTTGGTTCAAGATATCCATGACTTCGCATCTCCACATACCAAAGTTGATATTTCCAGTAAACTTCTCATCTTCGAATTTATTGTAGGACACAATAGTCCGAGACGCTGGAGCATGCCCACCAGAAGTCGACGTCTTTGAGGAATCGGCATCGCTACAGTTAGTCATATTTTCCTCCTACGTTGATCTCCGAAACTACACTACTGAGTTCTGATAACTTTCGGATCTTTTCTTTGATACCAACTCAAAGATGATAGGAATATGTGAATTCTCTGATGTTTATTTCTTCTCCAAAAGGAGGAATATATAGATGTACAAGTATACAATACAATTACTCTCCTAAATATTTCTTTACCATATTCTCATATACGGAATATGTAACTAATAATTCACATAAATTCACAATATGTTTCTACCTTATATCGTGCCATGACTCACGCTAACTTAATAAAGTTGTTGCACCACGTTAAGATAAGCATAGTCTACCAGCTATCTAGGTGCTCTCTTCTTATTACTCGAACCACCTTGTTTTTATCCAAGTTGGTTGCGTTCTTTTACCAGTGTTATCCGAGGGAAGAATCAACCAAAGGCTGAAGTTGAAATGCCTTTTGATGCAGATGTTCTGGTAACTCCTTTCTCTGAGGTCTTGCTCTTGTGGATGTGTTATTTGCATTACGGTTGATTTTTACAGCATTCTTTCGTAATGTTTTTAGAGATTACTGACTCTCATTTGTATGCCTGAGAATATGAAAGGTCAACCAAATTTCTTATCATATATTCCAGTAACTCAAGGCCTAGGTTCTATGCTCTGATCTGTATATGTTCACATTGTTGCTTAGCATTCTTCAAATGATTTGTAGTACTTCCATTTTATGGCATTGTACATTTGATAGAGTCGGTGATTAGTGGATGTCCTCAGCGGTTAGCAAACTGTTGCGGACAGTACTCATCGTTAACCCTGAAAGGGAAGAGCTATGACTACAGGAACAAAACAGGGAGTTAAAAGAGCAGAGAAATAAACCGAGAAATAAACTGCGGGATCAAGAGAAGAGAAGGTACGTAGCAGTGGAAAAACAGAGAAAAAAAAGGTTAACGCAGTCGCGTCTGAACGCGTCCACTCGCGGCCAGAAGCGTGGAGTTTGCACAGAGATCGATACCCAGGAATGAAAGATGTGGTGATTTTCGTGTATGTGGAGGAATGAGTTTTCGATGTATGAGTTTATATAGAGAAAAAGATACGACTGTTGGAATTCAGCCATGAATAAAAATTAATAACGCAGTCATTAAAAGAGAATATGACTTTAAGGGACTCGGGCTAAGTGTGTGTTCGGCAGTGTAGCTAAGTGTGTGTTGTGAAAAATACGTGTGATTAAGTGTGATTAAGTGTAGTGTGTAAGTGAGTAAAAGAGGAGTGGTGCAATTGTGTTGTGTAATTTTAGTTCTACACTGTAAGAAAAATTATAGTCAATGCTCAACGGTTTTTGAAAAATGTATTCTACTTTTAGTTTAAATCATATTTGCTAGCTTTGTGGATATATATCTCCATCAGTGGTGGCCATTTATGATAGTTCTATGAACATTTAGACTCGAAACCTCCAGAAGAGGACCGGTGGCAATGGCCCCAGTGGGGGAGGCTGCGTGGCAGTGATGCCTTCATTATCAGACGAATTAATTAAGAGAGAGTGCATGATACTGATGCCTTCATTGCGTGGTCCTTGGTAATTGCTCATTATCACCGTGCCCACCATGCAGTCACATGCAGGCTTTCAAAATCTTGCCACGCTCTGTACTTGACAAAACACGAAGATACGTAGGGGTTGTAAGCCGTACGGGCCATTCATGTTGGGAGTTGCTATACATACAGACTTAATTTCTGGACACGGAGACAATTAATTACAAGTTTAACATTTAAAATTACGTGTTAACCCCGCCTCTCTTCCTCTTCCATCATCTGCATCTTCTTCTCCTCTACTGCCTGCCAGGTGCGGAACCAGGATGAGAAGATCGGGGGGTCACAACTAATCCATAGAGACCTATAAATGAGATTCGAAGCCGCATCCATAGAGACGTAGTGTTGAATCTTTATCTATTACTCCATGAAATAACTAATCCAAATTTTATTTAAACTATCAAAGCATATACTATCAAATCATTTGTAATTTTAGTGCGCGTGTAGCCAGTGGGGGGACGCACGTAGCATATGGAATTTTACGTAAACTATCAAAGCATATACTCAATTAGATACGGACTCAACTAAGTTATAATTTAAAAATGGTAAAAAAAAAGAATCTAAAATATTTTGCAGACCCCAAGTATTGAACCCGCCACCTTCTCCTTGGAAGAGGCAACTTGCCAACAACAACAATGTGGTTGGAGATTTAACTAATTTACTTAACATTCAATTCTAAAATTTTACTTAACTCAAAATCTAAATTATTTTGCAACACCTATGGATTGAACCCACGACCTCCTGCTTGAGGAGAAAATGCACAACCAACTTGGCAACAAAGGGACGATGTAAAATGGATTTAATTAATTTACATAACCAATTTCTGCCACAGGTGGCACATATATACACTTGTAAATTTTGAAAAATGGTCGGGGGCCCTCCACCGCCAACGTGGGTCCGCCCCTGGCTGCCGCCACCACCAACCTCCCACCCCCGCCCCCACTCACCGCAATGTCGACCTCTCACTTCCTCGTCCCCTCCCCGCACCCTCCCCGTCCTCACATTTCTTCCTTCCTCCTCCCTTTTCCTCTACGGCAGATGTCGATGTTGACGTAGATGATGTTGTCGCCGAAGAGACGAAGGCAATGATGGTAGCGATGGAAGAGGGGAGGTGAGGAGGAACGAAGAGATGGGAGGGTGCGTGGATTAGGAATGGGAGGTCACGCGGGTGGGGGTGGGGTGGGGGCTAAAGTGGGGGCTAAAGGGATACAACGTTGTTATCGGGTGGCATAGGAGGAAGTTGGGGACGAGGAAGAGGTGATGGGTAATTTAGAAATATGGGTGGTGTGTAAAGTAAAAATAGATTTTTAAATATTTTAGGTTATGCGGTGCACTGTCCTTATTTTTTTGTTTTGAGCAAAATATGTCACATCACTGTTCCATCGCAAGACAATGATGTGACATATTTTACCCAAAATTGAAAAAAAGTAAGTGCACGGCAAGTCTTGCGGTGAACTTAGCAGTTCTCATATTTTATTGGGTTGCAAAGTGATCTATTTGTACATCAATTAGCTTTGTGTGTATAGAATTACTGATTCATGTATAAACTCTTCTTCTTTTTTCTATTTTTCTTTTATATTTAAAGTGGGGTTCGGCCACCAATGTATAATGGGTTAATTACAGTTGTAGGGTTTGAAAATTTTATATTTTGGTGCAGCAAAAGAGTTGACATGGCATTTTTCGTATTTTTTGATTTATAAGATGTATCAAAAGATGCAAACAGATTGATCACAACTTTTTTCTTTTTAACAAATATAAATCCAGTTATCATTTTGTCGTGTTTTTATTCGTAGAAATTGGATCTGCGTCATGTTAGATCTGAGAGAGAAAGAGTTTTTGGAGCGTGGCTGATAGCTGTGTCAAGAGAAGAAGAACTTCTCTCCATTTATATATAGGAGCCGCCGCCACCCCTCCACCCATAATCGAGTTCCGATATTTTCTCAACCGATCACGTGATCTTCTCAACCGACCTATAATTCTCTAAGTCGATCGTGTAAGGCAAGGTTTATTAGTGGAGGAAAATCCTCAACTAATCTAATTGGGGTCGGGTACCGTGTTATTGAGCCATTTCAGGCCAAAACACGCTTACATCTTCCACTTGTCCTAAAACATTCCAGTCACACTCCAATTATCTGTGAGATATGACTTATGATTTAATTTCACATACTCGCATTATCCATGAGACATGCATATTTTATTCACCGAGTAAACCATTATCCATGTTTGTCTTCTTTCATTATCCATGATTGTATCCTTTCATTGTCCATGAAAGGAGACAATCATGGATGTACCTGCTGGAATACCCTTCGTCAAGGGATCAACAATCATATCACGTGTTGGAACGTAAGTCACATTGACTTCTTTCCTTTTTACCATGTCACGTACGTAATGATATTGTATCATAATATGCCTTCTTTTGGAACTGTTTGCACCAATGTGGATCATGATGATGGTTGCTTGATTCTCACAATACATCTCAACTGGTCTATCCACGTGATTGAGATCCAAGTCCAATAGGAACTGTCTGATCTAGACCGCATGAGTAGCAACCATACTACAGGCTATATACTTAGCTTCTTGTGTGTATCTTGCTACACAACCTTATTTCTTGCTACCCAAAAAACAACTGCATTACAAAAGATGAACACATGTACTGCAGTTGACTTCCTATCGTCTTTGGCCCCTTCAAAATCTGTATTGAAGTAACCAAGAACCTCAAGCGAATTTTCTTGATAAACCAATTTGTGGTGTACCATACCATTTATATATTTCAAATCCTCTTAATAGCTTCCCAATTAACTGGATCAGGATTACTTTGATATTTACTAACCAGACTAACTATGTACGCCATGTTTGGTCTAGTACGCAACGTTGCATATATCAAACTTCCAATAGCCTGAGCATATGGAACACCTAGCGATTCCCGTTCCTCACCATGACATTATTCTTTACATAACTGCTTTTCCATAACCATTGATGTAGGTGTCGTATTGGAATTGTACATCCAAATCTCATCAATATTGTTTGCAAATACTTTTCTTGGTTTGAACTCAACATTCTAGACTTTCGATCTCAAAGGATCTATATTCCAAGAACATATGATGCATCATCCATGTCTTTCATCACAAATTCAGTACAAAGTGCTGATTTAATCTTCTTCAACACTTCAATGTTATTTCCAGTGAGCAAAATATCATCCACATACAGTGATAATATCATAAAACTTCTCCCACTTTTCAAGACATGCACACAATTATCCAAATGTTTTTGAAACAAAACCATGTTGGATAATAGTATTGTGAAATTTGAGATATCACTATCTAAATGATTGTTTTAAAACATACATTGATTTCTTCAATTTATAAACTCTGTCTTCCTGTCACTCAACCTGAAATCCCTCATGTTGACCCATATAAATTACTTCATTCAACTCTCCATTGAGGAACACAGTATTGACATCCATCTGGTAGAGTTCTAGGTCAAGATGCACGACAATTGCTATGGTTATCCTTATGGATGCAAACTTAGCCACCAGAGAATAAGTTGCTTGATAATCAATACTTGCTTTCTGAGTAAATCCTTTTGCAACTAACCGAACCTTAAATGTATCAACAGACTCATCAATCAGATATTTCCTCTTCAACACCCATTTGCATCCTATATACTTCCTCTCTTCTAGTAAGTCGCATAGCTCACATACATTATTTCTCTTAATTGAGTCAAGCTTCCTTTTCATGGTCTCAAGCCAATGATCTACTTCAGATGATTTCTGTAACGACACGCTTTTGGGGGGGGCTTATTTATTTGATTACATTCACAGGTCACAGCTAACCAGTGAAAACAATATAGCCACGATGCAAAGATGTACAAAAAACGCAAATATGGGTTTATTTATTACAATCCATATTGCATAATACACTCCAACAAGATACATGAAAGAAAAGAAGTACATATTGAAATTCATCACCACTCGAACTCTAAAATCTGCAGCCTCTGGGAAGAACTCTAACTCCGTCAACTCAGGGGCATCTCCTTACAAAATTGTTCGTCGTCTGACAGTACCAAGAAAAGGAACCGTAGGTAAGTCACATCAATTCTAGCAATAGAAACAAAGTAGTACAAAAGTACGGAACATGCTATGGTAAACAGTTAAAGATGATCATGCAAGTGCAACAAGTAAGGTAAGAGTAGACATGCATGCAAGTACGATAATTGATGTAAAAGGTGATCGTGTAAGTACAATAAGTAACGTACAAGAGCAACCATAGTGATAACAATAATGAAACATAATTGAGGTGACTATGTTAAGGAGGTATAATTGTGTCAATCCTAGTCGTGACTTATAATGCAAAGTTCAGTGAGCAACCAAGAGTTCATCTCATATCATGGGTGCGTGTACCCGTGTTAAACCAAAACTGTGAATACAAAGTTGTTCCCAAATCTGTGATCCGAATTTGTGAATTTGTCACCGACGGCCTTTGAAGGGGTCGCTAGGACCCGGTCGGGACAACAAAGACTGAAGTGGTCTTTCCTGGACACTCTCTATTATAAGTTATCCCAAAACCCCAGTGAGGTATCATGTGTATCAAGTATATATTTATTACGGGATGTTCCATAAGATATTCCACAAGATGTACCACAAGATATTCCATAAAATATACCACAAGATATTCCACAGAATGTACCACAAGATATTCCATTCGATAATTCATAGCATTCACTGGGTCATAGATGTCATGCAGCAAGTTATATGAGTATTTAAATGCAATCAATCATGCAACAAGTGTATCCAACGTCCATGCGTAGTTTTCAAGTGACAAGCAACAGAACATGGTAAATAAGGGCGAACAAGAAAAATGAGTTATCATGGTGATGAAAATGTTGAAGTAACTCATTTAAAGATATTTATAATCGATGTTTGCGAACTGTTGAGAATTTGAGTTCTAACATTGATCCATACAAACGGTCTTAGTCAAGGTTGGCCAAGTAGGTCACTATCCCTGCAAGCAGGGTGATCCAAAACTTGGGTCTAAGCGAAATCAGCAGGCTTGCTAAATCAATAATAAGAACGTCGATTATCAACTTCACTACATCGATTATATTAACAAATGGTAAGGTAGTTTCCTGATCATTCACTATGATAGTTAAAACAGGACCACCGATTTACTTTCTTATTGAAAACCAAAAAGTTAGGGATTTAGGATAATGACAAGTGCAACAACTATGATGCTGATCCCATGCTTCGAGCATGTGGTATTTCCATTAGTACACAGTTTACCCAAGTAGATGGATGCATGCTACAACTACCAAAGTTGAAGTTGTCAATGTCGTATGCTCAAGTTAATAGTCGATCTAAGACTATAAGTTTGGTTTCCTATTTAATTAGGTCTCTAGTCGGTTGTTCAAGTCAATAGCCATTCTGAGGCTAAATGTGATGTTCTAAGTTCATATTAGTACACTTGCTTAACTTCTAAAGCTAGCATTAGGGTGATTTACAGTTTTGAGGATCGTTGTAGTAAGCCGAAGCTGGAGCTAAAGCTTCCAAGGGTGCTCGTGCACGAGAAACGGTACCTGCAAACATCAACAATAATCGGTTAAAGGTTACACTATTTTCTATCTATTTTATTAACGTATTCGTATTTTTATTATCGCTTAAAACGAGTTAAAACACGCGTGTTAAGGCCAAAAATGACCGAAACAATTGTGTTGCTGACGTGGACCCTTCGTGCTGAGTCGGAGCCTTGTCAGCAGGTTGAGTGGGATCCAAGTTTGGAAGAACCAGGATCGTTGATGGATGATGGTTGACTTGTGATGCTCGATCGACCCTCGAGCGACCCGTATATCAATCGACCGAGTCTAAGAAGCTCCAGAACAACCCTCGGATTGGAGTGAGGCTCGTAAATCTGCACCACAAGGAAACGTCAGGGGGGTCGGATCTGGGTCCTGACTCAAATCCCCTCCGATGCTTATGTTAGAATGGAAACTTAAGGAAGTGTAACGCCCCACTCCCAAGGATACCGGACAAGTACGAATCCGTATCATGTATTCCCGAAGAGGCAGGTGCTACGAAGGAAATACAAAATTACAAACACAAGCAGGTCCACTGCGCACTGCTAGGATAGTACATGTAGCATTTCAGATAACAACAAAAACACAAAGAGAACCAATAACTCAATCACTGATGTATATAAATACAAACTCTTCATATGCAACTTCCTTATACAAATCTCATATACAACATAACTCTCATCTCACCCAAGTACAAGAACACACACCCAAATCACTCACGCACTCACACAAAACCCGCAACTCCAACCACCTGGGCTAATGGGCCTCCAACTCCATAAACCAACCTGAAAAGTCAACGAGGACATGTCACAGCGTGACCCAGTAGGATATCCCAACTCGTGCATGAAAATATTAATTTAGGGAATGTTGTTTTTAATCATAAAGGAAGAAACCATAAGTACAACATGCCAATGAAAGAAAGGAACAACAAATACAACCGACGAAAGGTATAATAAGGGTATACGGCATAAGAGAGCTGCAAGCAAAGAACACGGAAGTAGCCAATATTTACCAATGCTACAAAAAGTAATGAAGGTTATCATGTAGTGGTTTGGACCCTAAGTAGTGGGTAGACCCTCTTCGGACTGGACTTCACTCCCAGTTGTGGTGACACAGGCAAACTCCCCCAGCTAGCAGTGGCACTCGGCCCAGTGTGCAATGTTGTTAACAAAGGAGCCCTGTTTTCTCCTTATTTCCCCTTCCATTTCTTCAATCCACCTCATTTTCGTCACTCCCCGCCACTCGGGCAAGAACAGGAGGGCCACCAACCACCACAACTGTCCAGCCCCTCATGTTTTTCTCACAACTTAGTGTCCCCCCAATCCCCATGTCACCCTCATTTAAGAGGACTTAATCTTTTATTTGCATTTACGTTAAGTAACTAACATACAATGCTTAAAAGGTGAACTACCATATTAAAGAGTGTGAACTACATTAAACTACGAAACTAGAATGCATTATTAAGGTTAACATAAAAGGAAATAACAAGAAGTGACATGTATTAAAATGAAAGGACTAGCTTACAACATGAATCATTTTAAAATTCAAAGATTAGTAAGCAACATAAACCAATCCCCCACCATTGTGAACCTTCCAACATAAAGCTCCCTTCATTCTCCATTATGCAACAACATAAATCATTCTCCATAACACATCCTTATGAGACATAACCCATTCGCCATGAACATCAAGCTTAAGTAATTAGCATGCAACATAACATTTCAACATGAACCATTCCCTCAAAACATAAAATCAACTTCATTAGTAGGAACTTGCAACATGAACCATTTCCATATAACATCATTAACCATTTCCTATGCAACATTTAGTTACAAATTCATGAATTTCTTCATCAAGAATTCAACACAAAAGGCTACTAGCTTTGATTTTAAAGCAAGCTAAAGGAACTACCAACATAGGATGCTACATTAGAATACAACGTTAGATACAAGTTTAGGCCTACATTGAAAAGCTACTAATTTTATGGAGAATGAAAAGCTACTAATTTTTAATCAAAGTAACACCAAAATTGCCACCATCTTTAACTAAGAATGCAATCACATAAAGTGCAACCAATTAATTGCAACCAATTAACAACTCTTAGCACTACCTATTTTGGCATGCTCCTCAACAACCAATTAGAACCAAAGGGCATAGAGATATAGCAAAGTTAATATCAAAAACGCTAACTTTAATGAAGAAAGCCATGCAAGTTACTATCTTTAGCACAAATTTGACACAAGGTTTAGGAAATATGCTAACTTTAATTAGTAAAACATAAAGACATTATCTTTGGCACAATTATAACATGGGAATTAAGAAACATAATAACTTGCATTGGAATCTCATGTAGAACTACAATTTTCTCAACAATTTGTGCTACAAGCTATACCACAATCCCAAATTAAGATTTAATTGCACAAGTGGGCATTCCTACCTAATATGAAGCTTGATTCTTCTCCTCTAAACTTCCTCTTTAAGCTCCAATTATTCCTCCTTCAATCAAGGCCTTTAGCTCCTCTTTTCATCATCTTCTCTTTCCTTTACAAGCTCCTCCTTAATTCTCCCTCCATCGCTCCTCCTTCCTTCTTTTCTCTCCTTCCTTTTTTTCCTTTCTTTTTTTTGTGCATGAGTAAATTTCGACCCCCATAAGGAAAGAAAATGGAGAAAATGAAATGAAAAGAAAAAGAAAAGGAAAGAATGAGAAGAATTTAGAAAAATGTAGAAGAATGAGAAATAATTTAAAAAGGAAAGATTTTTCTTCTAAACTTCCATTTATTTACAAGTTTACCATGGCACAAAGCCCTTTTATAATTGCCCTCCAACTTGGTATATTAATTACGTTACATGCCATTTTTTACATGCCATCTCTCCTTACACACACACACACACATATACCTATTTACAAGTATGGCATTCCCTTTATGCACACACCTCTCTAATACATACACAATTCACTATATCACAACAATGCCATTGCAAAATTAATTAATAAGAATAAAATAGTAATAAAAATACTCTCTTTAAAATAGGCTTCACCAAATAAGCATAATAAAATAATTCATATTAAAATAGTATTAAAAATACATTTTACTGTTCTCACCCACCAACATAAAAATTACTTCACATCAATAAAACCAACACCACTATTCACTGCACTTCTCCATACTCATCCATTAGCATCCAATAAGCCTCTCATATAGGCACACACTCATTCACGTAGACAAATTACCGTGCACACCACTGAATTACTACACACACACCATTTATATTCACACGACACAATTGTTATGCACACTACTCAACATTCATCAGCAAACAAGTACAAATTCTATACATACATCCATTAATATGCATACCCTAGGTATATAGGCATTAGGGTCATTACAGGAAGAGAGGGAGCTTGGAGCAGCTGAGATCGACCCACGGAGGTTCATCTCAGATCTTACGTAGCAAGCTCTTTCGTGGAAGAAGTGTAACATGAAAGAGTAGAGTCAATGTATTAGATCTCGTACCCTTGGGAATTGGAGAAACCCCTTGTATTTATAGGCCTCCCAGGTCTTTTAAGTGATGTTGGGAGGATAACAGTCACCAATTATGATGCCATGATCTCTCTCCCCCCTTTAATAAGAGTAACCGTAGCCCAAGTTCTCGCTATTTATGAGTCCGCCTTCATTCCCACGTTCGATTGGTGGAACTGCAATGGACAAATGGCGGGCAGGCTTTGACTGAGTCAGTTCTGGGCTTCTCTTGTTAGCTCTGTGGGCCTTAGTCACTCGTCGATCGAGTCATCTCGAGTGACGGTCCAATGATTCAACAATGGCACCCGTCGCACGACCTCAGAGAGTCTGCCTGTTGGGGTCAACCAACATTACATCGCATTAATAGGGCATGACAGTCGAGGAATTAACACTCAAGTTTTAGGTGCCAAAACGTCTACCTCGTTGATTTGGATGATTTGCTGGTTCGAAATCCAAGATGCTTAGAGCCTCGGATCTTCGACACATGTTTCATCATGTCGCCACCGTCTTGTCGATATAAGACCGCTCTAGTGCGGGAATTTGAAGATATCATCTTCGTCATTACTGATTTAGCTTTTCCCCTTTGAAAAATGGCTTCATCCCCCGTTCCTGTTTCTGAGAGGAGTTTAGTTATTGTCATGCAGAAGAATAAAGAGGGGGTTATGGAGCTTGGTCTGATCGCTAATCTGAGATCCAAAGTTGGTTCCGATCAGATCCCTGAATTTCAAAAAAGTTACGTCCGGATCGACTATCAGATCCGGGTGCCGGGGAGGGACAAGAGGGTTCATCGTCCTGGTGACAGGGAAGTTGGGGTTCACGTCAAAGCTTTCCAACAAGGGCTTCGATTTCCCATGCATGCTTTCATGCGCTATTTTCTGTGCACTCTGAACATTTCTCTCTGCCAGCTGATGCCGAACGCCATAGGTGCATTGATGGGCTTTATTGCTCTGTCTGTGATGAAAGGAATTGAACCGTCGCGATGATTGTTCAATTACTTCTTCTCGATTCCTCCTCTCAAGACTCTGGGTTGGTACATGATAACGGCCCATCGAGGCAGGAAGCTGTTTGATGATCTCCCTTCCTCTAATTCCCAATGGAAAGAGGAGTTCATGTTTATGGTCTTTCAAAGAGAGGAGAGCTTCTGCACTGGTTGGGGTGTCACTGACTTAGGCCTTAACGAGGACAAGCCTTTGCCTGGAGCGGAGAAGGAAGCTACCAACGCATTGATGAGTCTGTTGGAGAATGTGAGGAAGACGAAGTGGTTGTGGTCCGACTTGGTGTTGCTCTAGACCGTGTAGACGAAAGGTCGATTCGATCATGCCTATCAACTGTTCAATCTTCGTTCTCTGACTCAACATGTTTTTCTTCTGCAGGCATGGTCGGTCTGGAGTATCAGGTGGACCCTGCACTGAGGGAGGGAGTCGATGCGTCTATCAGAGAAGCTGAGGAGAGAATGTTATGTAACGGTCTAGTTTCAACGTACACGAATTTCTGTAATTGCGATGGTATCAAACAAGTTCTAATGAATAAAGGATTTTTTTCCTATTTTTTGTCGCTCAAACCTTAAATTGGACTTCGTATTCATGATCCCTGCGACGATACGGACCAGTCTTATTGTTTTCGTAATTTTTCGGGCATGTTTAGTTTCGGGGGCAAAATCGTAATTTCGTATTTCTAATTAAGTTTTACTAATTAAGTTTTACGTTGTAAATTATTAACCTAACACTAATTACCTACTTAACTACCCCAACCTCCCCAATCTGTCGGCAAATTGAGGGAAAACATTTAAATTTTTCCTAATCAGGTTCATCCCCCTAACCCAATCGTCAAACCCCATTATGAGCTCAGAACTACACTTAATTAATAATAATAATTATTTTATTATATAAAATTCCTTCTAATCTTCTCCCCTCCCTCAGTTTTCCCCCACGACAACCCAACGCTCCAACTAGCGCGTGCCTCCTCTCGAATGCTGGACCACCGCCGCCTAGCTGCACCAAACCCCAGCCAGCAACCCCGACTGCTCCATCCCCTGCAGCAACCTCCCAGCACCTCGCCATGCTCCTCCACCCTTCATCCCCCGAGCTCCCAGTGCCCTGCCGCGCGCATCTCCACTTCTCCCACCTCGCCATCTCCCCTGCTCCGTTCGTACTCCGACCCAAGCCCCGACCACCCGCGCGCTCCTCCAACCTCAGACCACCACCGCCTTGCTACCCCGCAACCCACGTGCGCCTTCTCCAGATCGTCGCACCCCACCGCCAGATCGCCGATCCGCTGCCCACAGTGTCGATCCACTGCCCGCCATGTCGATTCGTTGCTCGTCGTGTGCTAAGCTGCGCCGTGCCCTGGCTGTGATCCCCTCAACATCGAACAAAAAAAAGAAAGAAACGAAGAACAGAAGAAGGAGAAACTGGTGAGATTTTATTTAAGTTGTTATATTATAAAATAAGTTTAATACATCTAAGTTTATATAATTAGTATATTCATCAGTTAGTATAATGGGTTTAGTATAATATATTAGTTAGTATTAGGTTAATATATAGTAGGATGTTAGTTTCCTTTATAATCTGTACATTAGTTGGTTAGTGTAACGACTGGTTTTCATGTATGGATTTTATTATAAATATTTATATATTTGGTTGCTTTCCCTTGTTGAGATTTCCATTTCCGTCTCCGTAGTTTCATTTTCGTTCGTTTCGTCGTGATTCTCTAGATTCTTCCGTCGGTCGGCGTGTTTGAGGTAAGTCATTCGTGACGGGCTTCATAACGTCGATATCTTAGAGTTAGAACGAGCCTAGGAGACTTAGGAAACCATCTCGGAGCTTCGCGCTCCATTTCGGAACTTTTGGTGCACGTTAGCCGGTATAAGAAGGGGCATCGACCGACTAGATGACGATCCAGTCGGTCGGAAAACCTTCTTGAACCGACTAGCGGGCTTGAAAAGTTATTCAGGAGTTACTGTTTGTCGTTAGTCGGTCTAAGAACGTTGGTTGACCGACTAGGTTGTAAACTAGTCGGTCAGCAATGCTTCTTTAACCGACTAACTCAATTACTAATTTTTGGTATCAGTATTGTTCATTCTTAGTCGGTCTAAGTTCATCTTTCGACCGACTAGTTGTTAAACTAGTCTGTTAAGTTTTGTACTCAGACCGACTAATTCTTAGTTCTTCTGTACAGTCGAGTTACTGTTTACTCTTAGTCGGTCCAAGAACGTTCATCGACCGACTAGATGTCAAACTAGTCGGTCAGTAATTGTTCCTTGACCGACTAAATCTAAATCTTAATTTTCGTCTGGGTTACTGTTTACACTTAGTCGGTCTGCGTTGGTCAACCGACCGACTAGTTCCCAAACTAGTCGGTCAGTGGTTGTTCTTTGACCGACTAACCAGTGCTGTAAGCCCTAGTTTTGCCCTAGCCGCCACCAAACTCTATAAATACCCCTCCAAACGTTTTCTTCTTCTTCCTCATGACCTAAAACCCTAATTTCTCCTCCATTGAGCCCCCATCTTTCTCAACCCATTAATCCTTCATCCCAAGCTCATCCTCCATCATCCAAACCCTCCCTTGTCACAACCCACCTTCCATCTTCCCCAAACCTTCATCAAACCCCCAAAATCCATATCAAAACCCATTTCTCCAGATTTTTCCCTCATTTCCAGATCTGAGCCGGATCGTTCTTCCGTTGCCGTGGTTGCTCGGCATCGTTCCTTCGTTTCTTCACGGTAATACTCGATTCCTTTAGTTTTAGCATAACCCACATTGACATTGTGAAACCCTAATAAAATGGATTATTAGATGATTAGGGTTCCATTAAGAAATCGATTTAGAATCGTTGTTCTAATAATTGTTTCGCTATAACAGTGATCCATCCGTAGTTTAGCTTGTGACGATCTTCGTTGCTCGTCAACCCCGGTATCAGGCAAGTGAAACTTGCATCTCTTAATTTGGGCCATGTCTTAGGCCATTTCCCTTGCTTTAGCGTAAAAGAGACTAGACAGTGAAAGGATAGCCGTCTAGACGCCATTGACCTAGCTTGACAACGAAGCTTGGTCCGTCACCTTCATCATGTTTGTATGTCATGTTTAAATTCAATTAACGGTACACAAATATCTGTTCATGGCATTGCATATTGATTATTCATCGTGATTGCGTAGCACACGCTACAATACTTATATTCCTGGCTCGTGTTCCAGAAGCGAGCCCTGTAGTTGGAAACCCCAACGCTCGATACATATGGGTGGGGTAAGAGATATGCGGCCACCTGAGCCCCGAGTTGGCCTGATCCGCCACTCCGGCCAGCAGGCGAAATCTCTAGTGCACAAGTGATTAATAGTGATAGGAGATAAGCAGCCTGAGCCACGAGCTGGCCAGCAGGTGGACTCTCTATGCACTAAGTGATAAATAGTGATAAGTGAATCGTGATTAGTGCTTAGTGATTGCTACATCGTGCGTGCGTGACACTATCTCTTTAAAACTGTTGCATCAAACTAAACTGTCATGTCATTGTTTAATATTACAAGTGCTAGGTTGTTAGTTACTTTCAGTTTCCTTGCCCAAGTCTTTTAGACTTGCTGACATGTGCCCCTTTTCTCTTTTGGGTGACACATGTTAGACCCCGAGCCAGAGTTACTTGCTGAGGGTAAGGTGTTTGTGGACGCCGAGCTTGCGCCCGTGTTGGACGAGGACTTCGTAGACACTGGAGATCAGTCTTAGTGTCTACGCCTAGTTTTGTTAGATTGCTTATTTGATCGGTGCGTGGCAACTAGTTTGATACTCTGTTATATTTGTGTTTTGTTTGGCCTTGTTCTGGGCCTTTAGACTCTTTCTTTTAGCCTGGTGGCTTTTCTGTGATGTTGAATATTTTGTGGACAAACTGTGGGATTGGTATTTCATATCCGTCTCATCTTATTACTATTATTATTGTTGTTGTTTCGTTTGCAATTACAGGGACCTGCTTATACTAAATTTACGCTTATCAGGCGTGCAGCTTCACAGCTCCACGCTTGAGCGGACCTTCTCACGTCTCGCCTCCATTTTAGGGAAGCGGGTCGTGACAGGTTTTAGTGGTGGCCCATGCAGGTCCTTCTGTAACTGCAATTACCGGGATAACGATAATAATATAAGATTGTCCAACAAATTAGTTCGACATCTGAGCCCTGAGCTATGAGTCTGATTGTTTCGTTTTCTATGTCATTAGATGGTAGGAAGGCGAATCACCCGTGGTGGTGGTAGTGGTGCGCCCCCTCATGACGAGGAGCCTGAGCGGGAGCCCACTAACGGAGAGATGATGCGGATGATGATGCAGATGATGCAAGTTCAGCATGGTGTGCTTCTGCAGGTACAGAATGCTCTGGTGGCTCGAGCTGCTCGGGTGGTTGAAGCCCCTCGCCCTGAGCCTGGGGCGAAGCAGTTCAGAGAGCTGGGTCCTGCATATTTTGATGGAACCGAAGGTCCACTAGCTGATGACGAATGGATGCGGAATATCGAGGACAATCTGAAGATGTCCAAGGTCAACGAAGTTAGTTGGGTTGACTTGGCGAAGCGCCAGCTGAGGGATAACGCCAGAAATTGGTGGGATGCTGAAGAGAAGATGTTGGAGGAGCCGATCGTCTGGGCTACCTTCAAGGCCTGATTTGTTGGTGAGTTCTTCCCAAAAGCTGCCAGGGAAGAGATGCTGCAGCGTTTTATCGATCTGAAGCAAGGAAGCTCGTCGGTGGACCGGTATCACCAAGAGTTCATGAGGCTGAGTCGGTTTGCACCGAAGATGGTGCAGGACGCTGAGGAGAGAGCTCAGAGGTTCCTGCAGGGACTTGCTTCGGAGCTCCAGAGTTTTGTGACCTCTTCTGACCGGGAATCTTATCAGAAGGTTCTAGTAGCATCCAAGAGGCAGGAGCTGCTCGTGAACTAGAGGAGGGGGTCTATTGTTGGTGCTGGGAAGAGGCCTGTGAAACAGGCGAGAGCTGTGGTTAGACCTGGATTCAGGCCGAACTAGCCTGTTCAGTTTAAGAGGCCAGGAGGGCTTGTTCAGAAGACTTGCCATTTCTGTGGCAAGGAGGGTCATATCAAGGAATCGTGTAGGAGGTTCTTGGGGCAATGTATTGCCTATGGAGATCCCGCCCATGCTCTCAGGGAGTGCCCGAGTTGAAGCAGCCTTGGAGGGCACCTATTGCTGCCCCGCCGTTGCAGCAGAGAGCCCCGGTGCCCGCTGGTCGTGGGGTACCCCTTGTTCCACAAGGGCATGCCTTTCGACAGGCTGTTCCGCCGAGGAGGCAGGCATTTCTGATGACCGAGGAGGAGATTTTGGCCATGGATGAGGTCATTGCAGGTAACTTTCAATCTAGTTGTTCCTTTCTTAATTAGTTGATTGTTAAATTATGTTGGTTGCTTGTGTATGAATGTTGCTAGAGTAAGATTTGATTGATTAGACTGTTTGTTAGGTGTGGTTTTGGTTTGCACATTCCCTGCCCGAGTCCTCTTTGACTCAGGTGCGTCGATGTGCATTTTGGCTCAGAGCTTCGTGGAGAAGCATTCCTTGTCGACGTCCCCTCTCTCCAAGAGTTGGAACATCGTTACAGGGAATGGAGTAGTCTCGGTGCATCGTGGGTGCAGCCCTTGCTCTGTGGTGGTTTGTGGACATGAGCTTTATGCTAATTTTATTGTCCACAACATCACCAACTACGATGCGGTCTTTGGGATGGATTGGCTTGCGAGCTTCTATGCTACGATTGACTGTCGGAGGAAGAGGGTGGTGTTCGAGATTCCCGGACATCCAGTATTTGAGTTCAGCCGTGGTAGCAGTTCGCTTGGTCCTGTCAGATTTCGGGCCAGACCGGTGGAGGTTGTGGCTATGCAGATGGAGTTGGAGAGGCCAGCTGTGGTGCGAGATTTTGATGACGTCTTCCCCGAGGAGATGTCTGGACTGCCACCCGATCGAGCTTTAGAGTTTTCTACTGATTTGATTCCAGGTGCGCAGCCGATTTTGAAGGCACCATATCGTATGGCGTCAGCAGAATTGGAAGAGTTGCGGAAGCAGCTGGATGAGCTTATGCAGAAGGGTTACATTAATCCCAGTGTGTCTCCGTAGGGAGCACCGGTGTTGTTGGTGAAGAAGAAGGATGGTTCGCGTCGCATGTGCGTGGACTATCGGGAGTTAAATACGGTGACCATCAAGAATAAATACTCGTTGCCTCGCATCGATGATATCTTTGATCGGCTGGGAGGATCGAGGGTGTTTTCTAAGTTGGATTTGAGGAGTGGTTACCATCAGTTGAAGGTGAAGAAGGATGATGTGCCGAAGACAGCTTTCAGGACGAAGTATGGACACTATGAGTTTGTGGTTATGCCTTTCGGCGTAACTAACACACCTGCAATTTTCATGAATCTGATGAACCTGATTTTCTATGACTTTTTGGATAAGTTTGTCGTTATCTTTATTGACGACATTCTGATCTATTCGAAGTCGGAGGAAGAGCATGCCTCGCACTTGAGGACGGTGTTGGAGATTTTGAGGAAGCATCGGTTGTATGCTAAGTTTTCAAAGTGCGAGTTTTGGCTGGACCGAGTTGCTTTTCTCGGGCATGTGGTGACTGGAGATGGTATTTCAGTGGATCCCGAGAAGATTAGGGCCATCAGAGAGTGGCCTGTTCCATCGTCGGCCTCTGAGATTCGGAGTTTCCTTGGTTTGGCGGGATATTATCGGCGTTTCATTAAGGACTTTTCCCGTATTGCTGAGCCGATGATCAGGTTGACACGGAAGGATATACCTTATGTTTGGTCGGGCGACTGTGAGCATGCCTTTGGTGTTCTGAGAGAGCGTTTGACGTCTGCCCCTGTCCTTGCTGTGCCTGACCACAGTGGAGGATTCGAGATCTTTTGCGATGCTTCTGGCAAGGGTCTCGGTTGTGTTTTGCATCAGCATGGACATGTTGTGGCTTATGCGTCGCGTCAGCTCAAGGTTCATGAGAAGAATTACCCGACACATGATTTGGAGTTGGCTGCCGTTGTGTTTGCTCTTAAGATTTGGAGGCACTTCTTGCTGAGTGAGAAAGTGAAAATCTTCATCGATCACAAAAGCTTGAAGTATATTTTTACCCAGAAGGAGCTCAACATGCGACAACGTCGATGGTTGGAGCTTATGGCAGATTACGAGATTGATTTGCAGTATCACCCTGGCAAGGTGAATGTGGTTCCAGATGCTTTGAGTAGGCTTCCCGCGGTGATGATGTTGACTTCGCAGTGGAGATTGCAGCGGGATTTTTGCGGGTCCGGTGTAGAGATTGTTCTTCCCGGGGAGGCTTCTTCGTTGATGTACATGCAGGTGTAGTCAACGATCGTGGATCGGATTAAGGCGAGTCAGGCCGGAGATCCGAAATTGGTAAGGATTCAAGGGCAGGTTGAAGCTGGTCTGCGGACTGACTTTTTGATTCATGAGGATGGCTCGCTGAGGTTTGGAGCCAGGTTGTGTGTGCCAGCTGGAGATATTAGAGAGGAGTTGATGGTGGAGGCACATAGTTCGCCGTATTCCGTGCATCCTGGTGGGACCAAGATGTACAAGGATCTTCGTCTGAACTTTTGGTGGCATGGCATGAAGAGGAGTGTGGCACGGAGTGTGGCCAAGTGTTTGGTTTGCCAGCAAGTGAAGGCGGAGCATCAGCGTACGGCCGGGTTGCTACAACCGCTTCCGATTCCGGAGTGGAAATGGCAACACATCACTATGGATTTCGTGACTGGACTGCCTCGGAGTCCGAAGCAGAATGACGCGATTTGGGTGATCGTAGATCGACTGACCAAATCCGCACACTTTATTCCCTTCCGAGTGGGACAGTCCACTGAGGCGCTAGCAAGGAGATATATGGAGGTAAATTCTTTTACTCTCCGTTTTTATTTCCTTTTCCTAGTTTGGATAGTGATGTAACGTGAATCGTGCAGGAGATCGTGCGACTTCATGGAGTCCCCGTGAGTATCGTGTCGGACAGGGACACGAGGTTCACATCTCAGTTCTGGCAGAGTTTGCAGAAGAGTTTGGGTACGCGTCTGAGTTTTAGCACGGCGTACCATCCACAGACGGATGGCCAGTCCGAGAGGACGATTCAGATTTTGGAAGACATGATGAGAGCGTGCATGTTGGATTTCAAGGGTTCGTGGGAGGACCATCTACACTTGGTGGAGTTCTCTTACAACAACAGCTACCAGGCGTCTATTGGCATGGCGCCTTTCGCCGCTTTGTATGGGAGGAAATGTCGATCGCCATTGAGTTGGGATGACTTTGGCGATCGGGAGCTGTTGGGGCCTGAGATGATTGTGGAGGCTGTGGAGGTCGTCAGGAACATTCGGGAGAGGCTGAGGATTGCTCAGGACCGTTTTAAGCATTGGGCGGATGCGAAACGTCGTCCTTTGGCGTTTCAGCTGGGCAATCATGTGTTTCTGAGGATTTCCCCGAATTGTGGAGTGATTCGTTTTGGGAAGCGGGGGAAGTTGAGCCCGCGATACATTGGACCGTTTGATGTTTTGGAGAGGGTCGGCGAAGTAGCTTACCGCTTAGCCTTGCTGCCATCCTTGGAAGGAGTCCATGATGTTTTCCATGTGTCGCAGCTTCGTCGATACATCAGCGATCCGTCGCATGCCGTAGATTTCTCGGAGATCACCGTTCGCCCAGATTTGACATATGACCAGCATCCAGTGCAGATTCTGGACAGGCGTCAGAAGTCACTTCGGAACAAGGTCGTCGACCTTGTTAGAGTGATGTGGCGGCACGGTTCGCCGGGAGAGTCTACTTGGGAGAGAGAAGATGAGATGCGAGAGCGCTACCCACTTTTGTTCCCGGACACGTGAGTGTTGGGAATTCCGAGGACGGAATTTTTCTTAAGTTGGGGAGGATGTAACGACTGGTTTTCATGTATGGATTTTATTATAAATATTTATATATTTGGTTGCTTTCCCTTGTTGAGATTTCCATTTCCGTCTCCGTAGTTTCATTTTCGTTCGTTTCGTCGTGATTCTCTAGATTCTTCCGTCGGTCGGTGTGTTTGAAGTAAGTCATTCGTGACGGGCTTCATAACGTCGATATCTTAGAGTTAGAACGAGCCTAGGAGACTTAGGAAACCATCCCGAAGCTTCGCGCTCCATTTCGGAACTTTTGGTGCACGTTAGCCGGTATAAGAAGGGGCACCGACCGACTAGATGACGATCCAGTCGGTCGGAAAACCTTCTTGAACCGACTAGCGGGCTTGAAAAGTTATTCAGGAGTTACTGTTTGTCATTAGTCGGTCTAAGAACGTTGGTTGACCGACTAGGTTGCAAACTAGTCGGTCAGCAATGCTTCTTTAACCGACTAACTCAATTACTAATTTTTGGTATCAGTACTGTTCATTCTTAGTCGGTCTAAGTTCATCTTTCGACCGACTAGTTGTTAAACTAGTCGGTTAAGTTTTGTACTCAGACCGACTAATTCTTAGTTCTTCTGTACAGTCGAGTTACTGTTTACTCTTAGTCGGTCCAAGAACGTTCATCGACCGACTAGATGTCAAACTAGTCGGTCAGTAATTGTTCCTTGACCGACTAAATCTAAATCCTAATTTTCGTCTGGGTTACTGTTTACACTTAGTCGGTCTGCGTTGGTCAACCGACCGACTAGTTCCCAAACTAGTCGGTCAGTGGTTGTTCTTTGACCGACTAACCAGTGCTGTAAGCCCTAGTTTTGCCCTAGCCGCCACCAAACTCTATAAATACCCCTCCAAACGTTTTCTTCTTCTTCCTCATGACCTAAAACCCTAATTTCTCCTCCATTGAGCCCCCATCTTTCTCAACCCATTAATCCTTCATCCCAAGCTCATCCTCCATCATCCAAACCCTCCCTTGTCACAACCCACCTTCCATCTTCCCCAAACCTTCATCAAACCCCCAAAATCCATATCAAAACCCATTTCTCCAGATTTTTCCCTCATTTCCAGATCTGAGCCGGATCGTTCTTCCGTTGCCGTGGTTGCTCGGCATCGTTCCTTCGTTTCTTCACGGTAATACTCGATTCCTTTAGTTTTAGCATAACCCACATTGACATTGTGAAACCCTAATAAAATGGATTATTAGATGATTAGGGTTCCATTAAGAAATCGATTTAGAATCGTTGTTCTAATAATTGTTTCGCTATAACAGTGATCCATCCGTAGTTTAGCTTGTGACGATCTTCGTTGCTCGTCAACCCCGGTATCAGGCAAGTGAAACTTGCATCTCTTAATTTGGGCCATGTCTTAGGCCATTTCCCTTGCTTTAGCGTAAAAGAGACTAGACAGTGAAAGGATAGCCGTCTAGACGCCATTGACCTAGCTTGACAACGAAGCTTGGTCCGTCACCTTCATCATGTTTGTATGTCATGTTTAAATTCAATTAACGGTACGCAAATATCTGTTCATGGCATTGCATATTGATTATTCATCGTGATTGCGTAGCACACGCTACAATACTTATATTCCTGGCTCGTGTTCCAGAAGCGAGCCCTGTAGTTGGAAACCCCAACGCTCGATACATATGGGTGGGGTAAGAGATATGCGGCCACCTGAGCCCCGAGTTGGCCTGATCCGCCACTCTGGCCAGCAGGCGAAATCTCTAGTGCACAAGTGATTAATAGTGATAGGAGATAAGCGGCCTGAGCCACGAGCTGGCCAGCAGGTGGACTCTCTATGCACTAAGTGATAAATAGTGATAAGTGAATCGTGATTAGTGCTTAGTGATTGCTACATCGTGCGTGCGTGACACTCTCTCTTTAAAACTGTTGCATCAAACTAAACTGTCATGTCATTGTTTAATATTACAAGTGCTAGGTTGTTAGTTACTTTCAGTTTCCTTGCCCAAGTCTTTTAGACTTGCTGACATGTGCCCCTTTTCTCTTTTGGGTGACACATGTTAGACCCCGAGCCAGAGTTACTTGCTGAGGGTGAGGTGTTTGCGGACGCCGAGCTTGCGCCCGTGTTGGACGAGGACTTCGTAGACACTGGAGATCAGTCTTAGTGTATACGCCTAGTTTTGTTAGATTGCTTATGTGGTCGGTGCGTGGCACCTAGTTTGATACTCTGTTATATTTGTGTTTTGTTTGGCCTTGTTCTGGGCCTTTAGACTCTTTCTTTTAGCCTGGTGGCTTTTCTGTGATGTTGAATATTTTGTGGACAAACTGTGGGATTGGTATTTCATATCCGTCTCATCTTATTATTATTGTTGTTGTTGTTGTTTCGTTTGCAATTACAGGGACCTGCTTATACTAAATTTACGCTTATCAGGCGTGCAGCTTCACAGCTCCACGCTTGAGCGGACCTTCTCACGTCTCGCCTCCATTTTAGGGAAGCAGGTCGTGACAGTTAGTATAACAGTTAGTATTAATATTAATGATAATATGATATTAGTTTAGTAATATTAGCTTATAATATTAATTTTGTTAAATCGGTGCATTAGTTTTATTATCATTCACAGTATGTAATCTAAAATATTACACATGTTAGTATAATATTATCTAGTAATATCAGTTATTAATATTAGTTTAGTAATTAACACGTTGTTAGTTATGTTAAAATCAGTATGTAAGTATTAAATTAATGTTAGTAATAACAGTATGTTACATATAATCATGTATAGGTTAGTTATAATGGTAATTAATTAGTTAAAACTCCCGTTTGATATCAAATCCGTGATGCAGATACAATGCGACTCTTATTACGACCGTCTGCATATCCACCATCGCCTCCAGGCAAGTACTTTATCGTAATTGAATTTTTGGACAAACTACTAAATCTAATACTAAAATCTCATTTTGAATATACTTGTCAACTTTAGCAACTAAACTGCCTGTTCTTACTATGCCTATTATCTCTGATTAACAACAGACACATCATATTAATGATTCTTCAGTAAAAGAATAACTTATTCTCTGCTTATCATCAAATTGAACCAAACTGAACAAAGGGTAGGACATAACACACAAAACATAAATAAAAATCCATCGATTACAGATGGAAAGGAAACTAGTCGATGACTAGTTATGACACTTGGGTGGGGTTGGTCCATCGTAGTAGGGTTCGTAAATGTAGATTGACCGCCTTACGATTACCTCCATACACATTAAGGGAGGCAAGCATCATGGCCATTTTCCAGCTTAGGGATGGCAAGAAGTGTCACGGTAAACCCCCGATGATAGGGTGCATCAAGAACATTATATTTACCCGGACATGGATTTAGTCACTAACACAGACAACTGAAAATACTCAACGTGCAAAACATAGTTACTTTATTTAAAATGCAAATTTTGTGTTAGCGATTGATAACCCTCTCATGTCATTACTATCAGTATGCGCATAATCATTCATCATGCACATGTTTCTTTATATGTTCTAATGCTCTTTTGTTTTCTTATTTCGCATGCTTAACACTTGTAATTTAATCCACCAGAACTGTTTTTACCCGACACGCACAACTGGCATAATTTTACCCGTCGTGTGCGCAGATGAATATTATGTCAAACTAAGTCTTTTAACTCCCAAGCATAACGAGCATAATGGGGCATAATTTTACCCGTCGTACGCGCGGATGAATATTACTTCAAACGAAGTCTTTTAACCTTCGCACACAACGGGTTGTGCACTGTGAGGAATAATTCACCCCTCTAACCTTTTTTATTACCGTGCACGAAACGTTAGACTGTAGCGTATTCTGCGCGGCGATTAAATTTTACCCTTAGCAAAGTGTTTACCCGACGCGCACAACGTTCGAATTCGAGAGAAATTTTACATGCCATTGTGCGAGGGAATAATTTCATCCACTAGAACCGTTTTTATCCGACACACAGAACATGGCATAAATTTACCCGTCGTACACGCGGATGAATATTACGTCAAACTGTCTTTTAACCCCCGTGCACAACGCACATAATGGAGAATAATTTTACTTGTCGTGCGCGCAGATGAATACACCCCTTCTAAACTTTATTATTACGCATTAGGTGCACGTCGACTAAATTTTACCAGTAGCAAAGTTTTTACCCGACGCGCATACCTTTCAAATCGGGAGAAATTTTATATGTCGTTGTATGAGTGGAGTAATTTAATCCACCGGAATCGTTTTTACCTGACGCGCACAACGAGCATAATTTTACCCATCGTGCGCGCGGATGAATATTACTTCAAACTAAGTCTTTTAACCCCCGCGCACAACCCGCACAACGAGGCATAATTTTACCCGTCGTGCGTGCGGATGAATATTACTTCAAACTAAGACTTTTAACCCCAGCGCACAACGTGCATAACGTTCACAAAAAGGCATAATTTTACCTGTCGTGCACGCGGATGAATATTACTTCAAACTATATTTTTTAACCTTCACGCAAAACGGATTGTGCGCTGTGAGGAATAATACACCCCTCTAAACCTTTTTATTAACACGCTCGACGCGTTAGACTGTAGCGCGTTGTGTGCGGCGATTAAATTTTACCCGTGGCAAAGTATTTACCCGACGCGCACAACTTTTCAAATCTGGAGAAATTTTACATACCGTAGTGTGCGTGGAGTAATTTAATCCACCGGAACCGTTTTTACCCGACGCGCACAATAAGGCATAATTTTATCCGTCGTGTGTGCGGAGGAATATTACTTCAAACTAAATATTTTAACTCCCGTCACAACACGCACAACGCGCACAACAAGGCATAATTTTACCCGTCGTGTGTGCGGATGAATATTACTTCAAACTAGGTCTTTTGACCTTCGCACAAAATAGGTTGTGCGATGTGAGAAATAATACACCCCTCTAACCTTTTTTATTATCGCGCACGACTCGGATTATATATTACCCGCAGCAAAATTTTAACCAGACGCGCACAACCTTCCAAATCGGAAGAAATTTTACGTGCCGTTGTGCGCGTGGAGTAATTTAATCCACTGAAACTGTTTTTTACCCGACGCGCACAACAATGCATAATTTTACCCGTCGTGCGTGCGGATGAATATTGCTTCAAACTGAGTCTTTTAACCCCCGCACACAACACGCACAACACGCACAACGGGGCATAATTTTGCCCGTCGTGCGCGCGGATGAATATTATTTTAAACTAGGTCTTTTAACCTTCGCGCACAGCGGGTTGTGCGCTGTGATGAATAATACAACCCTCTAACCTTTTTTATTACCGAGCACGACGCGTAAGACTGTAGCGCGTTGTGTGCGGCGATTAAATTTTACCCATAGTAAATTTTTTTCCGATGCACACAACGTTCGAATTAGGGAGAAATTTTACATGATGTAGTGCGCAGGGAGTAATTTAATCCACCGAAACTGTTTTTACCCGACGCGCACAAGAAGGCATAATTTTACCCGTCATGCACGCGGATGAATATTACTTCAAACTAAGTCTTTTAACCCCCGTGCACAACGTGCACAACAAGTCATAATTATACCCGTCGTGCACGCGGATGAATATTACTTCAAACTAGGCTTTTAACCTTCGCGCAAAACGGGTTGTGCACTGTGAGGAATAATAAAACCCTCTAATCTTTGTTATTACCGCGCATGACGCGGATTAAATTTTACCAGTAGCAAAGTTTTTACTCCACGCGCACAACCTTCCAAATCGGGAGAAATTTTACGTGCCGTTGTGCGCGTGGAGTAATTTAATCCACCGGAACCGTTTTTACCCGACGCGCACAACAAGGCATAATTTTATCTGTCGTACGCGCGGAGGAATATTACTTCAAATTGAGTCTTTTAACACCCGCGCACAACGCGCACAACAAGGCATAATTTTTCATGTCGTGGCGCGGACAATTATTACTTCAAACTAGGTCTTTTAACCTTCGCGCACAACAGGTTGTGCGGTGTGATGAATAATACAACCATCTAACCTTTTTTTATTACCACACACGACACGTTAAACTGTAGCGCATTGTGTGCGGCGATTAAATTTTATCCGTAGCAAATTTTTACCCGGGGCGCACAACGTTCGAATTCGGGAGAAATTTTACATGTCGTTGTGCACGTGAAATAATTTAATCCACCGGAACTGTTTTTACCCGACGTGCACAACAAGTCATAATTTTACCCGTCGTGCGCACGGAGGAATATTACTTCAAACTAAGTCTTTTGACCCACGCGCACCACGCGCACAACGGGGCATAATTTTGCCCATTGTGTGCGCGGATGAATATTATTTCAAACTAGGTCTTTTAACCTTCGCGCACAACTGGTTGTGCGCTGTGGGGAATAATACAACCCTCTAAACTTTTTTACTACCGCGCATGACGCGTTAGACTGTAGCGCGTTGTGCACGGCGATTAAATTTTACTCGTAGCAAAGTTTTTACCTGATGCGCACAACCTTTCAAATCGGGAGAAATTTTACATGCCGTAGTGCGCGTGGAGTAATTTAATCCACCGGAACTGTTTTTCTGATTCGCACAACAAGGCATAATTTGTCCCTTCATGCGCAAGGATGAATATTACTTCAAACTAAGTCTTTTAACCCCCGCGCACAATGCGCACAACACGCACAACAAGGCATAATTTACCAGTCGTGCACGCGGATGCCTATTACTTCAAACTAGGTCTTTTAACCTCTGTGCAAAACAGGTTGTGCGCTGTGAGAAATAATACACATCTAACCTTTTTATTACCGCGCACGACGCGGATTAAATTTTACATGTAGCAAACTTTTTACCCCACACGCACAACCTTCCAAATCGGGAGAAATTTTACGTGCTGTTGAGCGCGTGGAGTAATTCAATCCACCGGAACCGTTTTTACCCGACGCGCATAACAAGACATAATTTTACCTGTCGTGCGCGTGGAGGAATATTACTTCAAACTGAGTCTTTTAACACCCGCGCACAACGCGCACAACAAGGCATAATTTTGCCTGTGTTGTGCGCGGACGAATATAACTTTAAACTAGGTCATTTAACCTTCGCGCACAACGGGTTGTGCGCTGTGATGAATAATACAACCCTCTAATCATTTTTATTACCGCGCACGACGCGTTAGACGGTAGCGCGTTGTGCGCGGCGATTAAATTTTACCCGTAGCAAATTTTTACCCCATGTGCACAACGTTCAAATTCGGGAGAAATTTTACATGCCGTTGTGCGCGTGAAATAATTTAATTCACCGGAACGGTTTTTACCCGACGCGCACAACACGGCATAATTTTACACGTCGTACGCGGGGAGGAATATTACTTCAAACTGAGTCTTTTAACACCAGCGTACAACTCGCACAACAAGGCATAATTTTGCTTGTCGTGCGCGCGGACGAATATTACTTCAAATTAGGTCTTTTAACCTTAATGCACAACGGGTTGTGCGCTGTGATATATAATACAACCCTCTAACCTTTTTTATTACCGCGCACGACGCGGATTAAATTTTACACGTAGTTCGAATTCGGGAGAAATTTTACATGTCGATGTGCACGTGGAGTAATTTATTCCACCGGAACCGTTTTTACCCGACGCGTACAATAAGGCATAATTTTACCCCTCGTGCTCGCGGATGAATATTACTTCAAACTAGGTCTTTTTACCTTCGTGCAAAACGGGTTGTGCGCTGTGAGGAATAATACACACATCTAACCTTTTTTATTAGCGAGCATGACGCAGATAAAATTTTATCTGTAGCAAAGTTTTGTTCCCATGCGTACAACCTTCCAAATCGGGAGAAATTTTACGTGCCGTTGAGCGTGTGGAGTAATTTAATCTACCAGAACCGTTTTTACCCGACGTGCACAACAAGACATAATTTTACCAGTCGTGCGCGCATAGGTATATTCCTTCAAATTGAGTCTTTTAACCCCCGTGCACAACGCGCACAACGTGAACAACAAGGCTTAATTTTGCCCGTCGTGCGCACGGACGAATATTACTTCAAACTATGTCTTTTAGCCTTCGCGCACAACGGGTTGTGCGCTGTGATGAATAATACAACACTCTAACCTGTTTTATTACCGTGCAAGATGCGTTAGACTGTAGCGCGTTGTGCGCATCGATTAAATTTTACCCGTAGCAAATTTTTACCCCACGTGCACAATGTTCGAATTCGAGAGAAATTTTACATGTCGTTGTGCATGTGGAATAATTTAATCCACCGGAACTGTTTTTACCCGACGCACTTACCAATGCACAATTTTACTCGTCGTGCGCGCGGTGGAATATTACTTCAAATTAAGTCTTTTAACCATCGCGTACAATGCGCATAACACGCACAACAAGGTATAATTTTACCCATCGTGCGCGCGGACGAATATAACTTCAAACTAGGTCTTTTAACCTTCGTGCACAACGGGTTGTGCATTGTGATGAATAATACACCTCTAACCTTTTTTATTACCGCGCACGACGCGGATTAAATTTTACCCGTAGTTCGAATTTAGGAGAAATTTTACATGCCGATGTGCACGTAGAGTAATTTATTCCACTGGAACCGTTTTTACCCGACACGCACAATAAGGCAGAATTTTACCCGTCGTGCGCACGAATGAATATTACTTCAAACTAGGTCTTTTAACTTTCGCGCACAACGGGTTGTGTACTGTGATGAATAATACAACTCTCTAAACTCTTTCTTACCGCGCATGATGCGTTAGACTGTAGCGCATTGTGCACGGTGATTAAATTGTACTCGTAGCAAAATTTTTACCCGACGCACACAACGTTTCAAATCGTGAGAAATTTTACTTGCAGTTGTGCGCGTGGAGTAATTTAATCTACCGAACCGTTTTTACCTGACGCGCACAACGGTCCCGTATAATTTTAACAACAGCCGTGGGATCGTACGGTAGACCCATTGCTCAATGCGCACAACAGTTAGTAATTATGTACAAAGTTGATTTGAAAAGGACTTAAAGGGCGCGATGATAATTGCACCAATAGTTCTACAAAGTTGCTTTGAAAAGAGCTTAAAGGGCGCGATGGTAATTGGCACAAAAGTTCTGGTTTGCTTAAAGGGCGCGATGGTAATTGCACCAAAAGTTCCGCATGTTCCAGTTTTAACAACAGCTGTCGGATCAAATCGGACGGTAGGGATGTGTTGAGCACAGGAATCGTGCCTGAGCTTGAGCGCAGGCGCATTTTACCCGTGTGTGTGTATATATATATATGAGGTTAATGGGGGAGTGCTGACAGCGCTGGAAATTTTTCCATTCCAGCGCTGTTAGCGATCTGGGCACCCTACACATTTTTTTAAATTTTTTTTGCAGTAATTAGATAAACTTGTTACCTAGCTCCTCACAAAATTTCAGGTCGATCCAACACCGTTTGAGCCTCCGTTCATCGATTTGAAAAACGTTGCGTAAAACTGTCCAGATTTTGCGCAACGTTTTTGAAATCGATGAACAGAGGCTCAAACAGTGTTGGATCGACCTGAAATTTTGTGGGGAGCTAGGTAACAAGTTTATCTAACTACTGCAAAAAAATTTAAAAAAATGTGTAGGGCGCCCAGATCGCTGACAGCGCTGGAAAAATTTCCAGCGCTGTCAGCACTCCTCTATTAACATATATATATATATATATATATATATATATATATATATATATATATATATATATATATATATATATATATATAAATGTAGAACAGGTGGCATATGATCCAATGGATCAGGTGCAAGACACAAAAAGGTTGGGCCCCACGAGTACAAGCCTATGTAGGGCTTGTACTTCCCACCTTTTTTGTGTTTTTCCACCTGATCCATTGGATCAGGTGGCAGCTTTTCTACATTAAATCCATATGTGTGTGTGCGCGCGCGTATGTGTGTGTGAAAAATGGAGAAGAGCTGACAGCGCTGGAAATTTTTCCAGCGCTGTCAACGTTTTGGGCGACCTAAAAGTATTTTTTTTAAATTTTTTTGCAAGTTAGATATACTTGTTAGTAAGCTCCCCACAAAATTTCAGGTCGATCCAACACCTTTTGAGCCTCCGTTCATCGATTTCAAAAACGTTGCACAAAACTGTGGAATTTTTTTTTTAAAAATACTTTTAAATCGCCCAAAACGCTGACAGCACTGGAAAAATTTTCAGCGCTGTCAGCGCTAGTCCATTAACCATATATATATATATATATATATATATATATATATATATATATATATATATATATATTAGATAGTCATTGCCCGCGTAGGACAAAGCTTTGTCCTAGTAGGATAAGATTCAAAATCTTCATAGAACTGAAAAAAATGGCCGGAAGGGGTGAGAATAAAAAGTGTGTGTGTGTGTGTGTGCAAAATTTCCCACCTCCTCTTTTATCCAATTTCTCATGTCCAATTTCTCTTATCCAATCTCTCTTGATAACATCCCTCTCTTATAATATAGATATCTCTTATCCAATTTCTCTTGTCCCATATCTCTTATCCAATTTCTCTTGATAACATCCCTCTTTTTTAATATAGATATCTCTTATCCAATTTCTCTTTTCCAAATCTCTTATCTAATTTCTCTTGATAACATCCCTCTTTTATAATATAGATATCTCTTATCCAATTTCTCTTTTCCAATATATCTTATCCAATTTCTCTTGGTAACATCCCTCTTTTATAATATAGATATCTCTTATCCAATTTCTCTTTTCCAATATTGCTTATCCAATTTCTCTTGATAACATCCCTCTTTTATAATATAGATATCTCTTATCTAATTTCTCTTTTTCAATATCTTTTATCCAATTTATCTTGATAACATCCCTCTTTTATAATATAGATATCTCTTATTCAATATCTCTTGTCCAATATCTCTTATCCAATTTCTCTTGATAACATCCCTCTTTTATAATATAGATATCTCTTATCCAATCTCTCTTGATAACATCCCTCTCTTATAATATAGATCTCTCTTATCCAATTTCTCTTGTCCAATATCTCTTATCCAATTTCTCTTGATAACATCCCTCTTTATAATATAGATATCCCTTATCCAATTTCTCTTTTCCAATATCTCTTATCCAATTTCTCTTGATAACATCCCTCTTTTATAATATAGATATCTCTTATCCAATTTCTCTTTTCCAATATCTCTTATCCAATTTCTCTTGATAACATCCCTCTTTTATAATATGGATATTTATTATCCAATTTCTCTTGTCCAATATCTCTTATCCAATTTCTCTTGATAACATCCCTCTTTTATAATATAGATATCTCTTATCCAATCTCTCTTGATAACATCTCTCTCTTATAATATATATATCTCTTATCCAATTTCTCTTGTCCAATATCTCTTATCAAATTTCTCTTGATAACATCCCTCTTTTATAATATAGATATATATATATATATATATATATATATATATATATATATATATATATATATATATATATATATATATATATATGGATTAATGGGTATCATACGCCATATGAGAGCTTCTCTCATACTCCCTCTCACATAAAGCACCCAAGTACAAGCCCACATGGGCTTGTACTTGGTTGTACTTGGGTGCTTTATGTGAGAGGGCGTATGAGAGAAGCTCTCATATGGCGTATGATAGCCATTATTCTCATATATATATATATATATATATATATATATATATATATATATATATATATATATATATATATATATATATATATATATATATATATGTTAATGGATGAGTGCTGACCTCGCTGGAAATTTTTCCAACGCTGTCAGCGATCTGGGATTGCTACAGATTTTTAAAATTTTTTTCCTTGCAGTTGGTAAATATACTTGTTAGGTAGCTCCCCATAAATTTTCATGTCGATCCAACACCGCTTGAGCCTCCGTTCATCGATTTCAAAAACGTTGCGCAAAACTGTGGACAGTTTTGCGCAACGTTTTTGAAATCGATGAACGGAGGCTCAACCGGTGTTGGATCGAACTGAAAATTTGTGGAGAGCTACCTAACATGTATATCTACCAACTGCAAAAAAATTTAAAAAATACTCTACGGACCCCAGATCGCTGACAGCGCTGGAAAAATTTCTAGCGCTGTCAGCAAAATGGAGGAGTGCTGATAGCGCTGGAAATTTTTCCAGCGCTGTCAGCGATCTAGGCACCCTACACATATTTTTTTTTTAATTTTTTTCTGCAGTATTTAGATAAACTTGTTACGTAGCTCCCCACAAAATTTCAAGTCGATCTGACACCGTTTGAGCCTCCGTTCATCGATTTCAAAAACATTGCGCAAAATCTGGACAGTTTTGCGCAACGTGTTTGAAATTGATGAACGGAGTCTCAAACGATGTCGGATCGACCTGAAATTTTGTGGGAAGGTAGGTAACAAGTTTATCTAACTACTGCAAAAAAATTTAAAAAATATGTGTAGGGCTCCCAGATCGCTGACAGCGCTGGAAAAATCCATTAATATATATATATCAGAATAATGTATATGTACTGACAATATAGGAAATTTCATATCCTCTCCGCATATACAATGTTCTTTTTATTAAAAAAAATCAGATGTGTTCTACACATCATATATTATCCACTACAAAAAATCAACTTAATTCTTCAATTTGCCTCTTGATCCGACCGTCACAAATTCAACAGTCTTAGAATAATAGAACCTTTTGTAACTAGCAGATCGAGTATTAAATCCCCTTAGTGTTCACCCATATTTGAGGTTTCAGTGTTTTAGAATGTATACAACAATCTGAGGAAAAATTAAAAAAAATTAAAAAGTGGTATAATTTGTACTATAAGCATAGGAAACTTCCTACATTGACATCACATACCAAGTAACATGTGAGTGTTTGTGTGTGTGCATACATGTGTGTACATGGAACAACACCAAATTAACACAATAACTTCATAATGACCTTAAAGGAACACACTAGAATGACTTAGCCATCAGATAGGACCAAAAATCCATGTAGTTATCATCATTGACCTCAAACTAAAAAAAGAATTGAATTCAACAATCTACTATGCTCGTGCATGCCCTAGTTGGCATAACAAGTCTCTGAACAACACACAAGAGGAAAATAATTATAAAAAATTTAAAAACAGTAAAACCAATCAAGACATAACTTCTACATTGTTATGAGTGAGGGAGGCCTTTGGCATCCCCATCACTTATATCCCTCCATTAATCCCTCATTTAGTTAGGATAATGGGGACCTTTGGGATCCCATGTTCTTTGGTACTCCATATTGTTAAATAAATAGAGGACTATGGTCTTGTGTCATGGTTACTCTTTCTTTGAGTTCTAACACGTTATCAGCACGTGAGCTCTCGTTCTTGAGCTTCGCTTTTTATCCCCTAAAATCACCCTCACCGCGTTTAGGAATCTTGGTTGCTGCGATCCGTTGCGGCAATTTCTGCGCGTTGAAACTCGATCCTTTGGAATCTTTGGTTGCATCGATCCGTTGCGGAGATTTTCACGGGGCATCGGAATCGGGGATTCATTCTACGGATCTTTATTTTTATCGATCTTCCCAAGATCTTTGATCTAGAGGCAAATTCTTAGAAATCCCTAGATCAATATTTTTAACATGCGCATGTTATTAAATCTGTGATATCTATTTTCTAAGATATTTATAGTAATAACAATAGCAAGACAATCATTTTTTTCAATCAAAATATATATACATACACACAGATTTAATGGATTAAACAATTATTTTTAAAAAAATTTGCCAGTCGGAGCACCGGACCCCCCATCGGAGGGGGCTTTCTGATAACCGCCGCCCGCAGTTGGCGGTTGGCCCCCGGAGCCTCCGCCTGTGCCGCCCCCCTGTCAGGGGGTGCCCCGCCCGCGTCCCCCCCTGTCGGGGGGTGCCTCTGTCCGCCCCTCCCCCCTGTCAGGGAGGAATCCCGATCGGTAAAGCCCCGTCGAGGGGGGCCTTCATATTACCGCACCCCCTGTCGGGGGGCCTGCGGGTCGCCGGCCACCCCCCCGCTGGGGGCCTTCATATCGCCGCCGGGCCTGAGGGTCGCCGACCCCCCCCCCCCCCCCCGTCGGGGGGCCTTCGGGTCACCGGCCACCCACCCCCTCTCGGGGGCTTCGATTCGCCACCCCCGTGGCATGGGGGGGCCTCTCTCCGGCGCCGGCCAGTACCCCCCCTCTATATGGGGCCTTCTCTGTGTCGTTCGCCCCACCTCCAGTCGGGGTGGGGGCTTTGAATCTCCATACCCCCGTTCGGACGACCCACTGGACTAGGGGCTTCGGATGGGTGCCCCCTCCCTGTCGGATATATGGGGCTCGATCTGATGATGGCGGCTGCACTTCCCACCCTCTTTCCTTAATCCCCTAACCCTAAAGTAAGGGGGAGAAGAGACAAGGGCCTCCTCTGATGGGCCAGAAGCCCATTAATTAACACAATTAATAATAAACAAAATGGGTATTTTTGGGCGAACAGGCATGCAGCCCTCAGCCAGCCCGCGGGCCTCTGGCCTGCAGGCCAATTTAATTTACACTCAGACAATTTCAATTAAATCTAGAAAAATATCAGAAAATACCAGATAATTACTGGAAAATCTGAAAAATCTAGATAATTTGTTGTGTTGCATTACTATTCTTTTTGGGATGTTATTTATTTTTTGGTGCATATAATATCAGTACCGTAAATATCTGCATAATTTGGATTAATTAGTTTTTATTATTTAATAATTATGAAAGGTCTTGAGATCGCTCTGCCGTTAGTTATATAACCTAACTATGCATGATATGTCTCCATGTGGCCCAAGTAATTATTAAATATTTTATATTTCTCCAATATAATTGTGTGCGATGTTGATAATGATATGCCTGTGATGTTGCGCAATATTTAATGCCTGCTTTTGAATTATAAATTGCGTAAATGTTAAATAAATTAAGTTGTTGTTTTGGATCGGCCAATTTGTCACCTTTTTATATTCCTCGCATTTCATTTTCCTTTTAGAGAGAAATTACAGTGAGGATATAATTTGTATAAAGCCAAAGACATGAGTTTCTTTCCTTGAAGATGGAGGCCAAATTGCAAATTTGCACAGACCCCTATGGGTTTCCAAGTTGTAATATTTTCATTTTAGTCTTTTATACTTCCTGGACTATATAATTTTGGACTTTGGACTTTATTATTTGGTGACTGACTGATCCCCGCAACTAATTTATTAACTTCACATGAATGTTTAATATGTTTTATTAATCCATGTCATTTTTAAATGCATAGATAAATGGCAAAATTGGCTAGCGTCGATTTCGAGGTCCTTGACGCAACAGGAAAGAACTACCTGAGCTGGCGAGTGGACCTGAAGTTCCACTTGCGTTCAATGACACTCCTTCACTCAATTCTGGCCCCCGCAGCGGCCGAGACAACTGCTAGTAACGCCCCTGCAGTGGCCTAGCCAGCTGGCAGTTCTACTACCATGGTCTCCGACATGGATAAGACGAAAGCCATTCTTTATATCAGGATACACATAGATCGGACCTTAAAGGCCGAATACTTAACGGTAGAAGACCCTCTTGGGTTGTGGACAGCGCTGGAGGCACGTTTTAGGCATCAAATTGATGTCATACTGCCACGTACTAGTTATGAGTGGTAAAATATTCGGTCTTCAAGACTATAAGTCAGTTGCTGAGTACAACTCAGCACTTCATAATATCACCTCACGCCTGAAGTTGTGTGGTGAAGCAGTCTCGGAGCATCGCATGTTGAAAAAGACATTTACCTCGTTCTACGAGAAAGATGCAATCCTCACGCAACAGTACCGTGAACGCAACTTCACGAAGTTCTCTGATTTGCACTCTTGCCTTCTTAGGGTAGAGCAGAATAGAGACTTACTACTTGACACTCATAATCTGCGCCCTGCTGGTGCTGCCACTCTCCCTGAAGCCCACCATGTTTCTCCCCAGAAATGGAAAAATAAGAAGAAGGCTAGAAATAACAAAGGGAAAGCTGCAATGAAGCCAGCAAGAGCACCACCCCAGAACAACAACAACAAGGGGAAGAAAAACTTCACATGGAAGCATAAGAACACTAGTCAAGTGCCAATTCCAAAGAAGAACTGGGAGGACAAATGCCATAGATATGCCAAGACTGGACATTGGTCCAGAAACTGTCGCACTCCTCGCCGCCTCCAGGACCTGTATCAGGCGAGCCTGAAGACTCTCCCTGAAATAAACCTGGTGGATATTCAAGCTCAGACTAAGTTCACTGCACAAGACCTCGAAAATGATGATCTGCTCGATTGAGCCTTATCTTCTGTTTTCCTATGCATTTAAAATAAATGTAGCGTAGTTTGTTAATCTGAATGTCAATTTTCATTACTCGAATAAATTTTTCGCTTTGTTTAATATAGATAAAGTGTGAGTGCCTAGTGGATAGTGCTTCGACGCACACCATCCTTCGCGATCAATGCTATTTTTATAGCTTAAACAAATATGACGGTCTTGTTATCACAATTTCAGGACTGTCCAATATAATCGAAGGATCTGGTGAAGCAATCATATTGCTCCCAAATAACACAAGACTCAAAATACAAAATGCACTTTTCTCTCCAAAATCCAATAGGAATCTCATAAGTTTCAAGGATATTCGTTTTAACGGGTATCACTTAGAAACTAGAGATGAAGAAAACATTGAATATATGTATGTGACTCTTCAAAAAAATGGCCAGAAGACCATCTACGTGAAGGATCCTGCCAAAACAGAGTTAGGATCGATAATTAAAGTTGAGACTTACGCTTGCGTATGCGGAACGGTAGTCTCGGAACTTTGCCTTCGGATTCGCCACGACGGATCGAGTCTTCTCACGAACGGAGTAAGGCTACTAATCCACAATCTAAATCTCAATTTTAGATTAAGAACTTGGATAGAGGAAGAGAAAGGATTTCTGCAGAGCTTCGCTAGAATGAAGTTGCATGCATGAATGCCATGCAAAAGGTGTAAGAAATGGCTTACCCTTGGGTCTTATTTATAGCCCCCAAGGTAGTTATTTTAGGGTAAGTTGTTCCTTTGGAACAACTTAATTAAGGTGTACCATGATACATGGCACATTATAAGCTTAAGTTGTACCATATACATGGTACAACATAAGCTTAAGATATTCCCCCTTTATTAGCCATATGTCGCATGCACTTATGCATATATAAAGCGACTTTCCTACTTATCCAGAGATCCTCTCCGCAAGGGAACAGATTCCCTTTGCACACGACTTCGTGTACGCGACGTTCGAGGTCCGTATTCCCTCGTACATCCCCCACAAGGGTGTACAAATGTCTTCCATATCCAACATCTCCCACTCACACTTGAGGGGATTGTAAGAGAACGTCTTTCCCTTAGTTCTTTCATCTATCATACCGAGAAATAGACCGTGCGACCGTCATGCGCGTAGAGTCTGTTGTTGTGCACTTGTTAGAGATACACAATGACCTTGAAGGTGCAAAGTTGAGTAGTTCAACGCATGCTTTACCCTAGATTATTTCTTCACATTTCTTGTACTTTATATTCAACAATTGAATCCCTATCTGGATTACAATTGGCTGGCCAGCTTTGAATTATTAAAGTCCAAATGCGAATAAGAAATCAATCTTCCTCTTCTTGCGAACCTTCTGATCTTGACTTGATTCGCTTTTCTAACGTGCCCGCCGAGCCGAATTATCATAGCCCATTAGCAACACGCTAAGATAGCGATCATCTTGTCAAATCTAAAGGAACCAATTGGAGTCCTTGAGGGTAAGAGTTAAGACCCGTATGGCCTTTGAGTCTCACATAATAGCAAACACTATTGCTACTAACTCAGTGGTCGAAATGCATACGTGGTATGAACACGTATTACAACATCACTCCTTTCCCAGGGAGAGTATGTCTTAATGATGTTGTACGGATGAAAAGATCAGACACCACAGTGCCTATCTTTTTGAGTCCCCTTACTACTCGTGAAAAATTCACGGACTCTCATCCTGCATAAGACAGATAGGATTTAAAAAATCCTATGATATCTCTTTCAAATATCCTTGTGATACAGATCTCAGATCTTTTGTAAGCATCCATATGATGCAGATCTTTCATTCGACTATCTTGTTTAAGTCATGACTCTAAATCATTCGTCTAATGATTTTGACTTTAAACTAGTCTCATCTCTATCTTATCCATCTGATAAGATAAGGCGGTTGCTCATGTGAGAGAGCCAACCTTAATCTGTCCGACATACACACAATTCAGCTGAGATTTCAAAAATGTACACAAACATTTCTTAAGAAATTCATATGCAATGTTGGAAAAAAGAACTTATTCTTTTATTAATTTTGATCATTTCTTAGACATGGGAATATATATTGGTACAACTCAGCTCATACGCAATCCTTGGGATGATAATTGTTTATAAAACACATTTCTGGGGATCGATTTCGTAAGCTGATCCTCTATCATCTTATGCGTAGATATGTACCTTATGTCTACCTTCTTGGTTTTATCATAGTCTTTTGCAAATCTGCAGTTCCTTTAAGATACTGCATTTATCCTCTTAACCGCTTTCCAGTGTTCTTGCCCTGGGTTGGATTGGTAACGACTTACCATTCCAACGGCAAAACAGATGTCCGGTCTTGTATGCATCATAGCGTACATAAGACTATCAACTGCACTGGAATATGGAACTTTTTCCATAATTTCTTTCCCTTTTGGTTCTTTGGACATGATTTCAGATATAAATTATCGCATCTGCTTATAGGAGTATCAATTGGACTTGCAGTCCTACATATTAAACCGTTCTAGAACCTTCTTTAAATAAGTCTCTTGTGAAAGAGAAAGAAGTTTCTTCGAACGATTCCTTGAAATCTTAATTCCAAGGATATATGTGGCTTCCCCATGTCTTTCATCTCAAAACTGATGAAAGTCAAGCCTTGATATCCATCACAAAGCCCTTGTCATTTCTGGTTATTTAAAATGTCATCTACATATAGAGACATAATAACATGCTTGCTTTTATTCCTCTTGATATATACGTAGTTATCTTCATCAAGTATGGAAAATCCATTTGATAAAACAACTTCTTGAAATCGTATATACCATTGCCTCGAGGATTATTTAAGACCATATATGGGCTTACGAATTTTACAAACCTTATGTTCGTTTCCTTCTTTTACAAACCATGTTGGTTGTTCCATATAGATCTCCTCGTCCAATTCTCTATTGAGAAAGGCAGTCTTTACATCCATCTGATGTAATTCGAGGTATAAGCAAGCTACCATTGCCAGAATCAGGCGAATCGAGGTAAAACATATAACAGGTGAGAAGGTCTCTTCGTAGTCTATCCCTTCCTGTTGCGAAAAAACCTTTCGCGACAAGGCGAGCTTTATATCTGTCAATAGAGCCATCAGCCTTATGCTTGATTTTGAGAACCCATTTGTTCCCAATTGCTCTATGTCCTCTGGGTAAGTTAACTAAGTCCCAGACTTGGTCAACTTTCATGGATTTCAATTCCTCCTTCATCGCTTCCATCCATTTGTCTTTTGCAGGGCAAAATGACGGCTTGTTTGAAAAGTAGCAGGCTCGTCATTTTCTTGTAGTAAAATCATAAAGGTTTACGGAAATTTCAACCAACCTTGTATGATTACTACGTCGTATTTGAGATTCTTCAAGTCCTTGTTGACTCGAAGTTAGATCAATTCTAATATCACTCCCACTTGAAATGTCGTTAGAATTGCTCCCACTTGGTTCATTATTCCCGTATGGAATAGGATAATCGTCATTCGTATAATCCATTGGTGAAGGTTGAAACGTATTTTCGTTTTCACCAAGAATTCTCCCACTCGAATGAGGTAATCCTTCTTGATCATAAATCTCAAATAGAGATAAGTCCTGACTTATCTCGCCCTGTCTTGGAAACTCATTTTCCAAGAAAGTGACATCCCTCGACTCAACTCAATTAGCCCACCATTGTCTTCCTGACTAACAATAAAACATAACCTTTGGAGTTTTCTGAGTATCGTTATAAATATACATTTCCTTCCCCTTGGCCCAAGTTTGCCATACTTATGGGAGGAAATATGTGCGTAGGATGCACAACCCCAAGGTTTCAAAATGTTAAGTCAGGAGACCTTTGGTTCCACAACTCATAAGGAGTGGAGCTAACTGATTTCGAGGGTACGCGGTTCAAAATGAAAGCGGCCGTCAATAATGCATCACCCCAAAAGGTGATTGGCAAGTTAGATTGCGCCATCATTGAACGGACCATTTTTTTCATTAAAGTCCTATTCCTCCTTTCTGCAACACCAATTTGTTGAGGAGTATAAGGCATAGTTACCTGATGTACTATGCCTTTTTCATCACAAAGTTCCTTTAAACTTGTTGATTGATATTCACCGCCCCCATCGGTTCGCGACGACCGTAATCTTGCGATCTAATTGATTCTCCACTTAACTCATATAGTTTTTAAAGCAGGTTTAGTGCTTTCACTTTTGTGGGATATCAAATAGATATGACCGAATCGGGTGAAATCATCAATAAAAGTGATGAAATAGGACTTTCCGCGTCTTGTCTTGACATTCATCGGACCACATATGTCCGAATGGATAAGCTGTAATGGAACTCTCTGGCCCTTGTGCCGGTTCCAAACGGCTTGCGACAAGATTTTCTCACAAGGCAATGTTCGCAGGTCGACATTTCAACCTTTGAAACATTGGATAGAAGGCCACGTTTGGCAAGTCTATCCATACGCGTTGGTCCAATATGACCAAGCCTTGTGTGCCAACAAATTATATTAGACTCATTAGTCAAAGAATTTGTCACAAGGAAATTTTCATTACATGAGGAATTTATACATTGTACTTATTACAATAAATCCTTTGAAATACAAACCCAGTACTAATAAAGGAATTATTACAAAAATAGGTCCATATTACAATCATGAAGGAACCAACTATAACCAAGACCCATTAAATTGACCACAGTTTTAATATTCCTTTGAATATATGGAATGAAGAGAACATCATGAAGTAGGAGAGTGTGGCCGTTGTCCAAGACTAGCTTGCGAGTCCCAACGCCTTTCACTTCAACACGTGTGTTGTTTCCTACATTGATCCACTTCATTCCGTGGGGTATCCGGTGATACTCCACGAAGGACCGTCTGTCCTTTGCTATGTGGTCGGTGGCACCTGAATCAATTATCCCAAAATGGATTAGATTCCACAAGAAATAGTGAACTAGAAACACATATGTAACTAGTATTACAAGTTACCTCGTCACTTCCACTCGTACACGAACGAGCATAGTGACCGAGCTTGTTGCACTTGAAGCACTTGATCCTTTTCAAGTCTTTCTTCTTGTGCCCACCCTTATGTTTGGGTTCCTTGGTAGACTCAGGTTGCTTATTACGTTCATTAGAAGACTTCGAACGATCTTTACGTTTCTTTCCCCCGTGTGAGGAACTAGCAACCATGTGCACTTCTGCACCTGGCTTGGCAGCCGCAAGCCGCTCTTCCTCTAATTCGAGGTGCTTGGAAACATCGTTGAAGGTCTTGATGCTCTCATTATGAGTGAGATGCATCTTCATCTGATCCCACCCATTTGGTAGGGAACGTATGACTGCTTGGATTTGTTGCTCATCAGTGAGCAAATGACCTGCGTCCTTTAACTCCGAGATAAGGTTCTCCATATGTCGCAGATGTTTCCCTATGGAATGATCTGGACGTTTCTTATATGTATCGAACTTTATAGTTAAGGCGCGAAGTTTGGACACCGATGTGCCACCGAACTTCTCCTCTAGCTTGGACCATATGTCCATGGCTAGGTCATGTTCTCGGAAGATGCGCATTATGTCATCAGCCATACTGCTTAATAACGTAATGCGCGCTATCTTATTCTTCCGAGACCAAGCATCAAAAACTTCCTTGTCTCGTCGGTGTTGGGCCGTAGTGCCCAACTCGGGTTCAATCATAACGTTCTTTAGAGTTTCGAGCACTTCTTGCTCCTCTAGAACGTATTGTATCTTTATGGACCAAAGATTGTAATTATCGCCGTTGAGTTTTTCACCTTTGTTTAACTCAGCAACGATATTCTTTGAAGCGGAAGACATTTTACTTTTAAAATGCTGCAAAAGACATAAAACCGAAGGTTCGATCAAAACATTGCATAAAAATTCTTAAAATATAACTCCCACTTGAAATGATAATAGAATATCCCATTTGGATAGTTCTAAAAATTCAAATCCCACTTGGAATTATATTATATTTGATAAGTTACTTTCGAAAAATATTGAAGATGTTGTTCTAGAATCGAAAAGGTCTCTATGATTCCAATCACCATCTAGAACAACCTTCAATATTCCCCCATCACTTATCAAACAATTGTACTCTTATAGTACTTCGCAGCGGAAAATCAATTTTGAAAAACATATCTTTCAAAATGGAATAGGTGAGAGTTTGCGCAAAGAATTTTAACGCAACAATTGCCAAGCCACGAGACCTGTTCTACACACCCATGGGTTAGATAACCATGGCCGGATCGTGGTAGGACTTGGAATTCTAAATTGCGCTATCCCGATTAAGGACGGGACATAACCTATTTGAAAATACCTTTTTCAAAAATTTGAAAACACATTGGCTAATCTCCGTAGAGTAGAGCACAACGTTATAAGTTCATTGGCTAATCTCCGTAGAGTAGAGCACAATGACATGGCTAATCTCGCATGAAGTAGAGCATTACGGCTAATCTTCAAGGAGTAGAGCACTACGGCTAATCTCGCATGAAGTAGAGCACTATGGCTAATCTTCAAGGAGTAGAGCCCAATGAAAAAACTTTATTAAAACGTTAGTCCCGTATGAACTAGTCGGCACTGTGGTTAGCCCCGTATGGGCTAATCGGCACATTCGAGTTTGACCAAGGCCTTTTGTCACCCCGTATGGGTCAGTTGGCAAGTTCGCAGTCGACCCAGACCTTCTGTCGGATTGGTTGACCAAAAACACCGAATTGGTCGACCAATTTTGGTCTGCAACATCTTCCTGGCCAGGGCCTCTGCCCTGGCCGAGGCTTGGCCAAGGGCCGGCCAGGGCCTCTGCCCTGGCCGAGGCCGGCCAGGGCCGGCCATGCCCTGGCCTCTGCCAGGGCCGGAAGGCCGGCCCTGGCCACTGCCAGGGCCGGCCCCGGCCGGCCATGGCCTCTGCCAGGGCCGGCCAGGCCGGCCATTGCCGGCCTGGCCTTGGCCGGCCACTGCCGGCCTGGCCATGGCCGGCCACTGCCGGCCTGGCCATGGCCGGCCATGGCCAAGGCCATTTTGGGCATTGGGCCGGCCATGGCCAAGGCCATTTTGGGCATTGGCCGGCCATGGCCCCTTTGGCCATGGCCGGCCATCCCCTTTGATTGGGGTTGCCGCACACATTCCTCCCCCTTGATGGGGTGGTCGCCGGTGGTTATTGGCCGTAGCCAACCCCCTCCGCATGGGGAGGGGGGGGTGCATGGCCTTCATAGCCCATTTGGCCATGGTGCACATGCACCAACTTTTATCTTATCAGATGGAAATAACTACCATCATCTTCCTCGATGAAGCACCCGTTCGTCGATGAAGCACCCGTTCGTCGAGAAATTAGTTATTTTATAATGGCCGTGTGCCAAAAAAATGAAAAATAACATACTACGTGAACGGTCGGTTCTTCCCGTCACGGAGAGTTCCTACCATATCCGTAATGATAGGAGACCCTAACGTGAAAAGAACAACCGCTGCGTTCTCTCCGTCACGAAGCGTTCCTACCATATCCGTAATGGTAGAAGACCCATTCGTGAAAAAGACAACGACTCGTTCATAGTTTAGACGGGACGACGGTTTAACCGGGGCGAACCCATATGGCTCTGATACCAATGAAGGATTCTGCCAAAACAGAGTTAGGATCGATAATTAAAGTTGAGACTTACGCTTGCGTATGCGGAACGGTAGTCTCGGAACTTTGCCTTCGGATTCACCACGACGGATCGAGTCTTCTCACGAACGGAGTAAGGCTACTAATCCATAATCTAAATCTCAATTTTAGATTAAGAACTTGGATAGAGGAAGAGAAAGGATTTCTGCAGAGCTTCGCTAGAATGAAGTTGCATGCATGAATGCCATGCAAAAGGTGTAAGAAATGGCTTACCCTTGGGTCTTATTTATAGCCCCCAATGTAGTTATTTTAGGGTAAGTTGTTCCTTTGGAACAACTTAATTAAGGTGTAGAGATAAAGAAAACATTGAATATATGTATGTGACTCGTCAAAAAATGTCCAGAAGACCATCTACGAACGATTTAAGGAACTCCCGTCGGGTCTCTACCACACATATATTCACCCTATAGAAGCCAATATGACTGAGCACCAGAAGTGCCTTTCATTGCCAGAATTTCAACTCTGGCACAATAGACTTGGTCACCCTAGATCAGCTATGATGTGATGCATCATCACTGAATCCCATGGACATAATTTGAAGAACCAGAGAATTCTCCAAAAGTGTGAGTTTCCTTGTCCCCTTGTTTTAAGGGAAAACTAATAACGAGACCATCCCTCCTGAAAGTGGGATTAGAGTCTCCAGGCTTCCTAGAGAGAATTCATGGCGACATTTGCGGGCCTATTCACCCTGCAAGTGGCCCATTTCGGTACTTCATGATACTGATTGATGCATCCATAAAATGGTCTTATGTGTGCCTATTGTCCACCCGCAGCCTAGCTTTTCCAAAGCTATTGGCACAAATAATTAGGTTGCGGGCTCATTTCTCTGATAATCATATCAAGAAATTACGTCTTGATAATGCGGGCGAATTCACTTCTCAAGTCTTCGACAACTATTGCCGGGCAACGAGTATCGAAGTTGAACATCTTGTAGCACATGTTCACACCCAGAATGGATTAGCAGAGTCTCTTATAAAGAGATTCCAATGGATTGCACGTCCATTGCTCATGCAATCCCAGTTGCCTGTGGATGCTTGGGGCATGCTATACTGTATGCCGCATCTCCTATTAGGATAAGGCCCTCTGGTGGCCATATTTTATCTCTGATGCAACTAGCATATGGTGCACCACCAAATATCTCTCATTTGAGAGTGTTTGGTTGTGCGGTATATGTCCCAATAGCCCCACCTCAGAGGACCAAAATGGGTCCTCAGCGTCGTCTGAGTATCTATATTGGGTTTGATTCGCCCTCTATTATTAGATACCTGGAACCTCTCACGGGGGACACATTTAAAGCATGTCTTGATGACTCTGAATTCGATGAGAAAATTTTTTCAAAACTAGGCACACAGTCTAAGAAGCCTGAAGCTTCTGAGACTATTTCTTGGGACAAAAAGTCTTTGTCTCTATATGATCTGCGTACTAATCTGTGTGAAGATGAGATCCAAAAGATTCTTCACATCCAGAACATATTACATTTACTGCCGGATAAATTTACGGATAACCAGAAGATTGTTCGTTCACACGTCATTGCTGTCAACATGCCAGCTAGTATTGACATCCCTAAAGATGGATGCAATCCATCGGCAGCAGAATCGGCTATACCTCAATTAAAAAGAGGACGACCCCCAGGTTCAAAAGATAAAGTTTCTCGAAAGAGAAAGATTCCTGGAGATATTACGATGATCCATCCACAGGATGCTGAGCTCAGACCAGCAACCTCCCCCTCCTTATTTCCCCTGCAGAGAAAACGATAAGACAAACATCATTAAATTACGTACGTACTGAAGAGGTACTGGACAGATATAGCATACTCGACGACGACGATTTTGCGTTCGCTATTGTCGTTCAGGTCACTGAATACGACGATGATGTCGAACCACAATCTCTAGCGGAATGTAAACGCAGAGTAGATTGGTCAAAGTGGGACGAGACAATAAGCGTAGAGCTGGACTCACTCTTGAAACGCAAAGTCTTTGGACCAGTAGTCCAAACACCTGTAGGTGTTAAACCTGTGGGATATAAGTGGCTCTTCAATAGAAAAAGAAATGAAGAAAATGTGATCGTATGCTACAAGGCACGCCTTGTAGCGCAGGGATTTTCCAAAGGCCGGGGATTGATTATGAAGATACATATTCCCCATCATGGATGCGATCACTTTTCGATTCTTGCTTAGCCTATCGTCTCTGGAAAGCCTAGAAATGCAGCTCATGAACGTTGTGACTGCATATTTATATGGCGATATAGATAAAAAATCTATATGAGACTTCCAGATGGGTTTAATTTACCTCCAGAGGTGAAAGAGAGACCTCGAAACGTTTTCTCTGTAAGGCTTTAAAGATCATTATATGGTCTTAAGCAATCAGGAAAAATGTGGTATAACAGACTAAGTGTTTTCCTTGCACAGCAAGGATTCACAAACAATGAAGTCTGCCAATGTATCTTTTTCAAAAGAACGGGAACGGGATTTGTTATCGTCGATGTATATGTGGACGACTTAAATCTCATACGATCTCCTGCAGAGATCAATGAGATATCTGAAAGCCTAAAGCATACATTCGAAATGAAAGACCTAGGCAAAACGAGGTATTGTCTTGGCTTACAGATTAAACACCTACAAGGTGGAATCCTGTTACACCAATCAAACTATACAAGGAAACTTCTTAGCAAGTTTCGAATGGAACAATGTCATCCTTTAAGTACTCCTATGGTCGTGAGATCACTGGATGTTGATAAGAACCCCTTCCGACCGCTGGAAGAGGGGGATGAGTTACTGGGTCCTGAAGTACCCTACCTCAGTGCCATTAGAGCACTTCTATATCTGGCAAACTGCACGCGTTCCAATATAGTGTTCGCAGTTATTCTTCTTGCCAAACATAGTGCTGCGCCTACAAAGCACCACTGGAACGGAGTCAAGCATCTTCTATGCTACCTCCAAGGTTCTATAGATCTGGGACTATACTACCAGAGTGGTGCCTCCTCCCAGTTACTTGGTTATGCTGATGCAGGTTACCTATCGGATCCCCATATAGCAAAATCACAGACTGGTTTTGTGTTTACCTATGGAGGAACTGCTATCTCTTGGAGATCATAAAGCAAACCACATCAACAACATCATCCAATCACTCTGAACTCATTGCGATCCACAACGCAAGCAAAGAGTGTTTTTGGTTTCGCTCCGTCATCCAACACATCCTTGATACCACTGGTCTGAAGACTGGTGATCTTGAACCCACTGTCTTGTTTGAAGACAACACTGCATGCATTGCACAACTCAAAAAGGGCTACATCAAAGGCGACATAACGAAACACATATCTCCCAATTTCTTCTGGACGCACGATCTACAAAAGAACGAGGAGGTCAAAGTTCAGCAGATCCAGTCCTGCAACAACTTAGCTGATTTATTTACTAAGTCATTACCAAGATGTATTTTTGTAAAACTTGTAAAAGGAATCGGTATGAGACAGTTGAAAGACCTACAAGCCTGAAGCTTGTACGGATCAGAGGGAGTAACATATGGGTTGCACTCTTTTTCCTTTAGCTGTTGGTTTTTCCCAATAGGTTTTCCACAGCTAAGGTTTTAACGAGGCAAAAACGATTACTCTGGATCCAGAAGTACCACCCTCTTAGCTTTATACGCTAAGACCAAAGTAATGGATGGATAAAGGGGAGTGTTATGAGTGAGGGAGGCCTTTGGCCTCCCCATCACTTATATCACTCCATTAATCCCTCATTTAGTTAGGATAATTGGGACCTTTGGGATCCCATGTTCTTTGGTATTCCATATTATTAAATAAATAGAGGAATATGGTTTTGTGTCATGGTTACTCTTTCTTTGAGTTCTAACATACATCATATTAAGATCATACCAACATCTCCAAAAATAATATGCATGCATGTATGCATGTATGCATTTCATTTCCAATAAGTGTTCACATATGTACATATGCACCATCGTGTCTTATACTCATGCACACATATTTATACTAGCAAATAACTTGTGCACACGTGCACGTGGACTGGGAAAAACGGTCGGAAATGGGGGGAAAGAATAAAAAGTATGGGTGTGTGTAGGGGGAGGGTCCAGGGGCAAAAATATAAAAACAAGGGCAAAAATATATGTATATGTATATATGTATGTATATATATGTATGGGCCACCTACCTGAAGCACACTCCTCTCTTTCAGTGTGAGGCCTCTGTTCTGGACTCGGGCACGTGGAAGCGTGTCCTCCGCTGTCGTGACTCTGCTGCCTCCTGCTTCCACCGTGTTGTGGGTGATGGTCGCTCTACCTCCTTTTGGTTTGACCCCTAGCTCCCCTGCGGTCCTCTAGCCAATCTCTGCACTCCTACTCCCGCCTTGCGCTACTGGAGTGTGGCGGACTTCTGGGATGGTGATTCCTGGATCCTTCCTGACTGCATTCCTCACCTTGCCCCTCACTTTGCCTCCGCCTTCGTCCCCGACAGCTCGGACTCCTGGGCCTGGACTGTGAAGGGGGATGCTCTCTTCGATCTGCTTGGTTGTCTACACGTCGCAGTTACCCCCCGGCTCGTCTGGCGCCCCTGATTTGGTTCCCGGGGGCATAGCCCCAAGTTCTCTCTTACCCTCCCGAGAGTCCTCTCGGATCGTCTCCCCACTTCCTAGCAGCTTGCCAGGCGCGGTATTTTGGCGCATACTCATGTGTCCTTTGTGGGGCCTACCCGGAGACTGCTCGGCATATATTCTTCCGCTCTGACTATAGTGCTTTTATCTGGGCGGTCTGCAAGCTCCGGCTTGGCCTTCTTTCATGCTCCAAATCCATCACCGTTGACGCCCACATATTGAGACGGAGGTTTGGAGCAATGGGGAATACCTCCCTTCGGGGCAAGCTATCCCTGGTGGTCTTCTCTGCGACTGTCTGGCACATTTGGCGGGAGCAGAACTCCCGGCTCTTCCACTCCCGTTCGTCTCCCAGGGACGTTCTCCTCGCCATGATCTCTTTGGACGTCTTCGATTCCATGGTCTCCTGCGACATGGCTGATATTGATTCTGTTGATATTTCTTGTTTTGGGAACTGGGGGCTTTCTTAGGCTGGTTTTTGTTTGCCCACCCAGTATAGTTTTCTCCTTTCGTTGCTGGTAGTTCTGGTGTAAGGTGACTGCTTCCCAGCCTTTCCCTTACCTGCTCTACCTTTCGACCCTAGCCTTGATGTAGCCCCTTGTTTATAGTTATATACATACACACTTACCTTTCAAAAAAATACTCTTGTCCAAATTCTCTTATCCAAATTCTCTTGTCCAATTTCTCTTATCCAATTTCTTTTGATAACATCCCTATTTTATAGAATATATGTATGTATATGTATGTATGTATATGTATATACGTATATGTAAATAAGTATGTATATAATTTTGTCCAAATTCTCTTATCCAATTTCTCTTGTCCAATTTCTCTTGATACCATCCCTATTTTATAGAATAGATGTATGTATATGTATATATGTATATGTATATATGTATGTATATATATGTATGTATATACTCTTGTCCAAATTCTCTTATTCAAATTCTCTTGTCCAATTTCTCTTATCCAATTTCTCTTGATAACATCCCTATTTTATAGAATAGATATGTACCACATGTCACATAGATATATGTGATCCTTATGTGTTTGCCCTTCAAGGCTTGGCTATTATCTATACCTAGTGTGTGCATAATTCAAAAACTAAAAGCTCTATATGAAGTTTAATGATTTTAAAACTCCATCAATATGGGCTTATGTTTGCTTTTGCTTAATAGGGCTCGGAGGTTCCATAACTTCACCTATAGTGGCTAACTTTCAATTTCACCACTTTTCAATGTTTCTTCCCTCACTCTCGGGAGGCTATCAAAATATTGCTTCCACGGTGACCATTCCCATGTCATACAATCACTTCACTCCTCTCCCACTAGGGGGCTTAGGATGCGATGGCTTTATATTAGTTAAAGATCACATCCACATTCATTAGGGGAATACTTAAGTACATGAAAACATATCAGATGAATTTACCGAGCCTTTGCCCTATAAGGACCCAACCCATTATTGGTTGGAAGAAAGTTTACGCATTCACCTTACAAAGACTCAACCCTATGTTAGATGAAATTATAGTGCATTCATACTATGAGGAGCAAACGCTATGTTGATGTGATGAAATTACAAGACCGTTATCCTTTGAAGACCCGATATTATAGAGGTTGAATGAAGACCCAATGACGTTCCCCATAGAAGAGTGATAATTAGGTTAAAGATAAATATTTTGTTACATATACTTCTGGAAATGGACCAGACGTATACATGTAGAATGGCGCTATGTCTAGAGTGGTTGGAGTTGGCACGGTTTGTTTCAAGTGCAGGATGGAGTTATTCGAACACTTACGGGTGTTAGGCATGTACCAGATTTGTAGCGGAATTTGATTTCTCTTGGGGCCTAGACAGGTCTGGGGTGTTGTGTGGTGCTCAAAGGAGAGCGTCTACGGGTGTCCAGGGGTGGTTGTTTTGTGATGGCGATGAGGAAGATTGGCAATCTTTATAGGCTTCAATGTCAGACGATATTGAGTCAGAAGTTTGGTGCACCAGAGAGCTCCAGTGGAGGAGCATTTGGGACTCAAAGGGATGTCGTGACAGAGAAGCGTGGTCAGTTGCAGGATGGGATAATTGCGGTGTGAAGCGAGGGATCGTCAGGAGACGGAGTCTAAAGTACATACCATCGTGGTTCAGCTCTGTGTATGTTATTGTCTATAGGGAGAAGGTGACTTCTGGGTAGAGTTACAGTCCTCAGGAGGATGTGTTACTGAGCGCAAGGAGGAGTTGGGTATTATGCTAGAGCAATGGAAGCACACTGATGCGCACTCACGTAGGCGGCATGGGTGGCATGGCTCAAGGTGGGCAAGACATGGTTCGTCTGAGGGATCATCTAGAGTGCACAGAACCATCGACTCAGATATGACTAGGAGCAGTGGATCTCACAGAGATTGTGCTATGGTGAAGTCATATTGGAGAGTTAAATCCAAAGGCGGTGAATTGAGGTCGTCGAAGCCAGATGAAGATGTTGCTCTCACTTAATGTTTGGGGAAGGCGGCACCCATTGTAATGCCCTGGTAGCTACTGCACAAGTACTAGAAGGGGGGTTGAATAGTACTTTAAAATAATCAAGAGTCTAATTCCTAATTATTGTGCAAACACAAACAGATATGCGGAATAAATTAGAACAACAAGAGAAAAGCAACGCAAACAAGCGATGTAATGGGTTCGGATCCACCCAAGTCTCCCCGACGTGTTCCCGGTGATCCTACGTCCCTGACACCCGGATCCCTTTCGGCTACTTTAATTAGAATCCACTAACTCAAGGTTCCACTAAACAACTTCTTGTAGAAACTACTACAAGATCTAACAATACAACAATTCGTATCGTGACTCCCACAAACCGGGATCACGAATTTCTCTCACAAACCGAGAGAAAAACACAAACAATAGATTTAATGAAATAGAAAGTGCTTACCAAAAAATCCTATGCCTTGAGGAATACTTACGGATTTAGGGCAAGGAAAGAAGAATTGAGGAGATCACAAAATCCTAGCAATCACGAGATGAACAATGGGAGATGGCTAGGACGACGATGATGTTCGAGATTCAATCCTTCAGAAAGATGATCGCTCAAGCTCTCAAAAAGAAACCTTTTTAGAAAATTAGGTCACAAAAGAGAATCAGAGATTTTTTTTGAGAAAGAGAGCCTTTGTAACAGCCAGTATTTTTAGGCGTGTTTTTCGATTGTGTGTGCCAGTATTTTTCTTCAGTCATCGAGTAGACTTTTCGTCTGTACGTTTCGTGTTACGCGTGTGCAACTCTATATTTCTGTTTTTACCGTATCGATATTAATTAATCATCACGTTTAATTAAAAACTTTAATTTAATTATTTTGTTAATTATTTTTGTTATTTTTACTAATTACTTTTGTTAATTTAAATATTTACATTTTATAACTTAATTAATTAATTAATTAACTTCTCATCTTCCAACAAACACGTTTGATTTTAGGAAGAGAAGTATAGTACGATACATTCCCCTTGTTTAGTCAACAAACATCTTTAACCTTGTCCAAATCACAAACCTAACCAAATTAATTCCTTTGATGAATGAGAAATATGGTTCCCTGCTAAATCCTTCTTAAGGCCACATCTTCTTCATTGCTAACCCATCTTCTTCTCTGCAAATCTTCTCTGCAAAAACCCACCGCTACAAATCATCCATCAACCTGCAAGCAAATCATCCATCAGCCAAACGAATAATCCATGTAAACAAAATCCTACCGCAAACATTTCTCAAATCCTGCTAACCATCATCCTCCACAAATTCTCAAATCCATCAACTACAAACCTGTAAACCAAACTCAAATCAGCCCCAACAAACACAAATCTGTTCATCCTTCTCCAAATCAAAACAATTTCATCAAACCCAAACAATTCCTCCCAATCAGTTCAACATTCCCAAATCAGATTTCAGCAACCAAACACATTTCCTCATATCACTTCCCAAAAAACTCATCTGTCAAATCCCCAAACAAATCAAACCCAAAACAAATTATTCCCAAAACAAAACCCACAAACTTCAGATTCAAAAAAATCAGATTCAATCAATGATTTCAGATCTGAAAATAAAACATTTCACAACCAAATTCAGATTTAAAAAAAAAACAAACCCTCTTCTTCATCTTCTTCTTCCATGCTTCCTCCTCTTCAATCAACCCACTTCTCCTAGCAACCAAGCTTCAAGCTTCCTCTAAATCAACCCTCACTCTCATCTCTTGTTCTCTCTCCCTCTCCCTCGAGCTCATCCCAGGGAGACCCACGCCCTCGCCGTACACCGTGCTGTGCGATCATCGGAGAGCGCGCACCGCCAGCTGGCCGGAGAACCGTCGCCCGCCTGTGACCGCCGGAGCGCCGCTGCGCGACCGCCGGAGAGCAGCTCTCCTCCCCTCCGCACGTGCATAAGTGGCGCCTCCCCCTAGCTGCGTAAGTTTCTCTAGCCTGCTGAAATCAGTTGGATAAAAAACGAAAGAGAGAATAAATGGTTGACAGGTTGAGAGGTGGAGTAAATGAAATAGAAAAGAATTTAAGAAGAGGAGAGGGACAGTCCCATGAATAGAAAGAAACAAAAAAAGAAATAATGAAGAAGACAAGATGACAGAAGAAGAGGAGAGGACCTGAGAGTAATATAAAGGTTACTAAAGAAAGATATTAAAGAGAAGGGGGAGTGACAGCCTTGCTATAAAAAAATGCGGGGCAGAGAAAGTGACAGGGTGTTTATTAGATAAGTATTATTATATGAGTTGTAGTATGTCGGAGTAGGTGTAGAGTAGGTGTGATATTTAATATAATGATAACCTTGTAAGCTTAACCTCATTTTAACCTAGCTTAGTAAAGTTAATTATTAGGGTGTTATTATTAATTTGAATATTAACTAGTTAGTGTTAGTAATTTCAGCAAGTTAGTATTGTTAGTAATAATGTTAAGATAATAAAATTTGAATAAAATGAGGCGTATCATGTTAGTGTAACACAATATAAACATCACCCTAGCCAGAGAACCCAATAAAATTAGACAAACCCAGTTTAGGGATTAACTCGATATTTTGATTATCTCGAAATAAATCTAATTCAGTGATTTGTTTAACCAAAACAGAGAACCGGAAGTACCAACACGTAGTACCCGTCCAGACGAACCCACGACAACCGATACCACCGGAAACAGGCAAGTGATACTTGCCAGTAAATGTTTAGGCGACGTTTTTAGGCCAATTTGTTTGTTAGCGTAAAAGAGACTAGACAGTGAAATGATAGCTGCCTAGACGCCTTTTTGATCTAGTTTGACAACGAAACTAGATCCGACACTTTACCTGCTTTCATTCATGCTGCCATGTCATGTTTAATTTTCAATTAATGGTACGCACTTTAACTGCTCATCTCATATCATGTCATGCATCATGTGTTCTTCGTGATTGAGTAGCACACGCTACAAATGTTATTGCTATTGAGGCTAGGCACCTGCTTTTGCGGGCACAATCCTATGCCATATTGAAAAACACTTCCTGGCTCGTGATCCAGAAGCGAGCACAGTGTTGTTGGGAAACCAACGCTCGATACACGTGGAGGGGTAGGGTTAAGCGATCACTTGAGCGTAGAAGTGTGCCCATACAGCCACTTCAGTCAAAAGGCGTAAACCTTGTGCACAAAGTGAATGGATAATGTTTCGTGTTTCTGTTACTTGCATTGCATGCTTCATGTCATATTAAAATTGTTGCATCCTTAAAATGTCATATCACCTCATTATATTAGAACTGTTAGTTGTTTCAGTTTATTATATCCTTGCACAAAAGTTCTCCGCTTCCCTTGGGAGACTTTTGCTGACATGTGCCCTTTTCTCTTTGGGTGTCACATGTCAGGCTTCGAGATAGAGCAGGTAGCTAGGACGAGCAGTTCGTTGACGCTGAGTTTGAGTCCATGCAGAGACTGAGTTCGAGGACACGAGTGACCAGTCCTAGACTCGTTTGGAGTCTCCCCTTAGTTGTTACCTTTCCTTAGTTGTTGTTAGCACATATCTCTATTTGTTTTGTTTGGCCATGCTTTAGGCCTTGTTCAGACTTGTACTTTTGTGACTTTCTGTTATGTTTGTGATATTTTGTTGGATGTCTGGTGGATGTTTTCTTATCTGCTTTATTTTTGTTGTTGTTTCGTCGCAATGCAAGGACCTGCTCCTTTTCGAAATTTTTACAGACGCTTATCAGACTGCAGCTTCACAGCTCCACATCTGAGCGGACCTCCTCACGTCTCGCCTTCCATATTAGGGAAGCGGGGCGTGACAGATTTTAGTGGTGGCCCATGCAGATCTCCTCTTTGCATCTGCGAAATATCGAAACGACAATAATGATAACAGCATCCATTTAAATATTCGAAACATTCAAGTCATAAATTGAGTCTAATCAGAAGGTTTTCCTTGTCTTAGATGGTAGAAAGACTTAGATAGACGTCCAGGTTTGATAGTCAGGTGCTTTCGTTGAGACTTAGTTGTACTCGTCTTAGGTTATCTTAGTAGTCTCTCACCCAGCCCTGACCATATTAGATACCTAGAACTTTTCCTTTAGTCATGCGTTGAGTCCATAAATTTCGGGCCAGCAAAACGAAATTTTGATACTCTTAGGACTCTTCTCTGAGACCTCTATTACAATCTAGTTCATTAGAAAGTCTTAGTACTAAGTTCTCTTGATCTTTAGTCGACATACTAATTAGGCCCCTTGATTTTTATTATTATTCCAGTCTTAAGTTTTCAATCCTTAGTCAACCAAATCAGTATATCCTTGATTTTTAATCTCCATTCATTTTACATTCCACTTTTGACCTTAGGAATCTATCGTAGCCTTTTTACAAGTCATTCCTACACGTACTCACATTTGATCATCCGATTCTAATCCTTACTCTTGATCCACGTGATCTTCCTGACAGCCATCGTTATCCCTTGAATCACTCCCATTACTACACTGATTTTACTATCGATATCTCTTTTATGGAATTTCTCGCCGGTTTAACTTCTTTAAAAAAACCTTTAATATATGTACATACTGACTTAAAATGATTATTTGATTTTGAGTTTCTTTCGCTAAAAATTTTAAGTCACTAAATTTTTAATGATTACTAATCTATACCATACATACCCACATATTTTACTTTCTACATATTAAGATCTTTATCTTTAAACCATTTGTTCATGGCACGCATATAAAAGATAAGCTTCCTTCAATGGACCATGATCCAGTCAATGTGCTTGGCTAAGTTTGTTGGATCACCCTTGCTAGACTGGGGGTAAGTGATCCTGCCTTAGTCACTTCCCTGACCATGTCCGCTGGACCGCAAGGACGTGAGTCATGATTATGTATGGCATTTTCTTTCTTACTATATTTCAACGGATTTCGAAACAACCGACCATATGCTAATTTTAAATACTTAATAAAACTTCAACTATTTCAGTGTATTAGTTCTGTATTAATCGTATTTATACTTTTAAAATTTTTGTAAAAAATATATCTCCATTTACGAAACAAACACTACATCTCTATACACATGGCTCTTCGTCTATTGCTTATCTATTGTTTTAACTTATACCACCCACTCACTATCCATATAGACGTTATTAGGATATTGTCACATTTTACACATACCTCCCATTCTCCCATTGAATAATTCATAACCATCTCTATGCCATCTAATCAAGCTAACCCTTGTTACGACTGATTTGATATTACTGTTCCATAGACTAAGTCGAGACTACTCGAACGTGATCGAACGTCATAATAATAAGTGTTCTTAAATTACTACTGGATCAGCGTCTAGAAAGGAATGTAAAGGGGTTGGTCAACCAAAGGACTTATCCTGCGGTCATAGAAGTGACCTGTGACTTCAAGCCCTGACTGCCTGGCTGGTTTGTGAGTTGAGCTAGACTTCTTATTATTAGGCCAACCTGCACTATTAGATAGTCAAGCAACGTTTGTTTTCCTCATGCTCGCTCATTACTTGTCCTTTTCAGTTTTACTGCTTCTACCTGGTTATCTTATTATTGTCATTGATCACTCCTTATTTTACACTTTTTTACCGCATGTTTGCATGCCATTTAGATCGCCCAAATCATGTTTTTCATGATATATCGACGATATTGCGATGCTTTTCACGATTTGTTGTTTTTATCGCATTTCAGGTGATTTGGAGCGATTTGGAGTGATCTCGAGATGCGCTTACTCCAGAGGGTCACCGATGACCTCCCCGAGGGGTATTTTGCTGTTGGAGAGGAGCGGGAGAAGAAAGAACGTCGCAGGAGCGACGAGGAGGCCAAAACAAGCTGTTTGGGCATTTTTGGTGTCCCACTCGGCCGAGTGAAGGAGTCACTCGGCCGACCAGCGAGACACCGCTCGGCCGACCAGATCAGATATGTTTCAGACGTGCACTCGGCCGAGCGACGGAAGCCACATCGACCGAGTGACGAGATCCCGTCCGCCCAAGTGGCACCCAGACGACGCATGTCAAAAATCGCCAACATACTGTTTTTCGTCTGCCTGAGCTTCAGAAGACCCACTCGACCGAGTGGCAAATGCCGACCGCCCGAGTACCAAGAAGCCAGCGGCCGAGTGACGACAACTCACTCGGCCGAGCGACTCCCGAAGTGAAGACCCCTGAAGGCCCCGACTTACTGGAAATTTACAGGGTCTCTCACTCGGCCGAGTGACAAAAACTTGATCGCTCCGGAATGTAACCCAAAGAACGGTTGTAGTTTTACCGCAAGCGCACGGTATAGCGGCGAGCGGGTTATCGAACACAGGGAGGACGAATGAAAGTGCTTGCTCCAATCAACCTGGCTATTAAGAAGGGAGAAATTTGCCTTTGGCGATCCTGTCACAATCGTCAGACAAAGTGCGGAAATATCAAATCAAATAAAGAACGTCTAGGGAATGGGGAATTCCCGCTACTCACCGTATTTCGTAAATGTGGTTCATTGGTATCAAAATTGCTAGAATAAAATTTTGGATGAACTAGTTGCAACTAGATGTAGAACCTAGCTCACGCTCTCGCGCTGTTGCCGGTCTATAGCTATCCTAAGTTTCGGGTCCAATCTCTTGCAAACCCTAGCCTAGGCAAGCTAGCATTAGGATCAACATCATCGTTCAATCGCGCCCCGAGCCCACTCTCGTGCAAACTCGGGCCACGACCTAGGTTGGGATAGTTCCTACCCGTCCAATCTCTTGCAAACGGGTATCGACACGGAATTGCAACCGGAAACCCTAGTATCGGTCCAATCTCTTGCAAACCGATACTACGGAAATTCGATTCCAACCCAATTCGGATTTCTAGGGTTTCCTATCGAATTGGGATCCAATCTCTTGCAAATCCCAATCGGTATGAATACCTAGTCATCCGTAGTAAATTGATCCCAATCTAATCCCTAATAGCAATTCTAGCAAAATTTCTACCAATTCATCACAAATCCGAAATTGGGCTCGTAGGGTTCATCCCCACGCCCCAAGACGTGGAGACTACTCACAATTCATAGCACAAACACAAAAATAATCAATGAAATAAACAAGAGAATTCATCACAATATTGAGATAAGCAATAAAAATTGTATTTTTAGAGAAGAGAGACACAAACCAATGGAGTTCTTCAAATAATTCAACAAAAATCAACTTTTATCTCCTCTCCAATCACAAGAATAAAGCTAAAAAAGTTAATCTAAAAAGCTGCAAAAATCTAAGAGAAAATCTCTCTAAACTAGAGTAAAAACAGGGGTTAAATACCCCCCAAAATCGTCCAAAAAACTGTGACCAAAATGCCCCTGCGCAGCCTGAAATCCGCAATTTTCGCTACAGGCAGCGCGTCGCACTCGGCCGAGTGACAAAAGTCGCTCGGCCGAGTGAGAAACCCTGTAAATTTCCAGTAAGTCGGGGCCTTCAGGGGTCTTCACTTCGGGAGTCGCTCGGCCGAGTGAGTTGTCATCACTCGGCCGCTGGCTTCTTGGTACTCGGGCGGTCGACATTTGCCACTCGGCCGAGTGGGTCTTCTGAAGCTCAAGCAGACGAAAAACAGTAAGTTGGCGATTTTTGACATGCGTCGTCTGGGTGCCACTCGGGCGGACGGGATCTCGTCACTCGGCCGATGTGGCTTCCGTCGCTCGGCCGAGTGCACGTCTGAAACGTATCTGATATGGTCGGCCGAGCGGTGTCTCGCTGGTCGGCCGAGTGACTCCTTCACTCGGCCGAGTGGGACACCAAAAATGCCCAAACAGCTTGTTTTGGCCTCCTCGTCGCTCCTGCGACGTTCTTTCTTCTCCCGCTCCTCTCCAACAGCAAAATACCCCTCGGGGAGGTCATCGGTGACCCTCTGGAGTAAGCGCATCTCGAGATCACTCCAAATCGCTCCAAATCACCTGAAATGCGACAAAAACAACAAATCGTGAAAAGCATCGCAATATCGTCGATATATCGTGAAAAACATGATTTGGGCGATCTAAATGGCATGCAAACATGCGGGAAAAAAGTGTAAAATAAGGAGTGATCAAAATCCCCCAAGCTTACCTCTTACTCGTCCTCGAGGAAGATAAGTAAAAAGCGAACCCGGTGGATTCGGAAAACGAAAACGGCGAAAAATGAAAAAATGAAAAACGAAGAAGAACGAAGAACGAAATAAAAACAAAGAAGAAAGAAAGAAACGAAGAGGGAAGCTGCTAGATCATTTTCTCAGGACGTGGGTTTCACTTACTCATATAGCATGCTCCGAATGAAAAATACATGTCAAAGAGTTTTATTTTGATATCATAGTATAATAGTGCGAATAGAAATAGAAAACCCACGAACAACGATATAATCATGAAAAACGGAATAATTTTAGAATTAACATCGTCTGAATCATTTAAAGCGGTATACAAATCGCAGATCACACACTTTTCAATTGAATGCTTTCTATGAGGAGTATAAGAATATCACGCAATAGAATAGAAAGTATAGAAAAGTGTGGATTTCATGAAATGAGTGCTAGATATAGATTTCTGGACTTCGTAAAGCTAAAAATAATCTTACCGAGTATAGAATATTACTTAGCCTAGGTTGTCGTGCAACGTCAAGTAGTCACTCTCTCACACATCATTGGATTCCCTCCCCCAAGCTTATCTATAAGCATGGTGGCATAAAAAAAATATTCACATCCCCATTTTTTTAAAGCTCCAAAAGTAGTGAAGATGAACACGAAAAGAGAGAAGAAAGAAAGAAAGTGAGATGGGATCTTTTATTGAGGATTTTTCCTCTTTTCTTTTCCTTTTCTTTTTCTTTTTATTTTTTTTTTCTCTTTTTTTTGAAATAGCATATATACACAATGATCCCAACTCAAAGAGAGATAATGATATACAAGAATTTTTTTCTCTTTTTTTTTTGAATTCGGGAAATTTGGAGCTAGGAATTAATAGCGGGGGAAATGCCATATAATAGAATCGCTAAGGGGAGATTCGCCAATGATTTTAAAAGTAGAGAAATGTTGTTCAAGATTTGTGGAGAAAGAAATAAATATATCTCTCGGTTCACTCTATAAGACATGCACGACAACTTCAGCAGGGTAATCTAATCTACTCAGTTTCGATCACAAAAAAGATAACTAATCCAGATTTATCATAGCTAACATCATTCAATCATCCTGAAGTGAAATGTACAATTCATGCATATAGAAGTGATATAGGAAAAGAAATCGGTACTCCAGATATAGGCATTCAATGCGTGAATCTTGGTGTGTTTTCTGCGATAGCATACATATGAATATTCAGACTAAGCTAATAATAAAATTTCATCCATTTTCATGTGAAAAAGTGTGGGTTACTATCTCTAGATGCAAGGTAAGTCATAGCATATGATATCAGAAATAAAGTCTAAGACATGACAAATATAGCATGCAAATAGAGTAAGCTAACTCCACGTCATCATCATCACAGAAAAGTCATCTCTAGCATGAGATGAAAAAAGAAATAAAGATAAAGGGAAAAACAAAACTATTTACAATGCGGCACACAGAAAAATAAGAAAAACGTGATGCATGGTAAAGTAAAAGAAAAATGATGAAAATAAGTGCAAAAGCGGAAAATGGTGTGAAAAACTAAAAATAAAGGTGGTAAATCAAAAAGAACGTGAGAACCCACTCCCCCAAGCTAAATGGCACAGTGTCCTCAATGTGCAAAGTGTGGCACACCGAGAGACAAGTAAAGTGAGGGGTAAGTGAGGATGCATGCATGAGGAAAAATAAGAGAAAATAAAAGAAACGTAAAATATGATGCAGACATGATGCATGCAAAGAAAGGAGTGATACAGATATATAGGTGTGACACCAAAAACTCTCCCTCTGGCCCAAAAAAGATATATAAAGATATGATCAGAATGAGAATCCAAAATAAGTGAGGGGAGGGGGTGGCCAAAAAGCGTCAGGACCCAGCAGAAACGGGCAGCACAACGGCAAAAAGAATCGATGGCATCAAGGGTGCCTAAGTAGGTGGTGCTGCACCGTCTCCGTCCTAAGGCGGAGGTGGTGGTGGTGGAGGTGCAGGCTGCTTAGCGGGTGTGGGTGTGGAAGTGGTAGCAGGCTGAGTGTGTGTGGAAGTGGGGGTGGGAACCTGCTGGGTGGGTGGGGGTACGCGTGGGAGACGCTCCAGGACCTGGGTAAGACAGTAGTGAATGTGCGGGAGCATGTCAAAGCGGCCATACATCACAGTGACGGTGGCGGACATGGTCCGGAGGTCGCCTCTGAGGCCACTCACCGCCCCCTCGAGAGCACGAATGCTCTGAAGTACAGTGTCGGGGGGAGGTGGTGCAGAGGGACGCACCGCTCGGGGCTGGGCAGGTCGGGGCTGGCGTACTCTGGTGGCGTAGGTGACGGGCTCAGCAGGCAAGGGAACAAAAGGAGCTGCACTCGCAAGTGGGGGCCTGGCCTCAGTGCGAGGCTGGGCAGGACGGTGAGAAGTGGAGGCAGCAGCAACGAAATAAGAATACAAAAGTGGCGACGAGGCGGCCGGAGAGGTCGGTGGCACAGAAGTGTGGACAGACGCCACGACACTCTCAGAGAATACAGCAGCAGTCTCAACAGTGGTGGCAAAAGAGGGCTCTCCGCACTCAACTACAATCGGCGGGCGCTCGGGTGGGGCAGAGGAAACGGGCTCGGCAGACAGGGGGCCAGTGGTGGTGGTGACAGGCGTGGAAGCAGTGGAAGTGGGCTCAGCTAAGGTACTCCCGACACCGACAGAGGTGTGGACAGAGGTGTCTGGAGCAGCGGAAATATCAGGGATAGGCTGGGGGTCCACGGGGTCAACAGGGGCAGTAGGCGCAGCAGGTGCAACAGGGTCTGCGGGGGGCAGCGTGGGCAGCGTGAGCCTGCTCGGCCTCCTCGGCCTCGAGCACGTATGCGGCTGGGATCAGAACATCCATCGCAGGGAGCCAGTCCACATGGGCCGGTGCAATCTGAGTCCGAGCTGGGCTCAGAAGAATCATGTAATCGGTACCATAAGGGCCGTGCAGCTAGACCCAGTGTCGCTCACCGTGCGGACGCAGCATCTTCATCCGGGCCATAACATCAATCGACAGAGAAGTGGGGCCCGGTGTGCGTCGCAGGTCGTCAGGGAAGTCCTCGCCGGTCATAAGAGCGAGCAAGGTGATCAGGCCACCGCAGCATTTCGGTGAGCGAGCGCCCACCGATACAATGATGCGGTCCAAAAACCAAGCCGTGACATCAATCACGATGGCGGGGACCAGCTCATCGCCATCCCTAGATAGAGCTCTGGGCCGTGTCATCACGTAGAGCATGTAGAGCTCTGGCGTGGACATCGTGCCCGGCTCATATCTGGCCAAAAAGGTCGTCGCCATAAGGCGCTGAGCTATACGGAGGCAGGGATGGACAATGGCCGAGGCCTTGGCCCTACTAGGGTCAAAGGCAGCATGGAGACCCATGATCCGGGCCCAGAAGACGCCGTCATCGAAGGAAGGTGGGGGGATATGGGTGGGGGCGTAACCTCGGTCGGCCCCGGGGACATCGGGCCATGAGAAGAAGGCTCTCATCATTCCGAGAGTGACCTGGCACTCCCGGTCCATGAACCGAAACGAGCATCCCTCGTCGGTCCGGGCGATCGAACTAAGAACCTCAAGTGTCGGGCGGATAAACGTGTCCACCGACACCTGAAAGAAATCTCGCCAGCCCACGTTGTCGTACAACGTGAGCATCCCCTCTAGTACCCCCAGGCGTCCTAGGTCGGCAAGGTGTGCAAACCTGGAGGGTACGATCGAGCGCTGGGAGATACGCTCGAAAGCGACGCTGTGTGCGTCGTTCCGGAACGTGATCCCCAGCAGCCCGATAAGTGGAGCCGGTGGTGGTGGCTGTGGAGCGGCAGGGAGCGGCTGTGCGGGGTGTATGGACTGTGCGGGCTCTGCAGGCTGTGCGGGGTGTGTGGGGCCTGCAGGGTGAACGGGGTGTGGTGGAGAAGGCGGAGGAGAGTCCTCCAACTCGTGGGAGGGGCCGGCATCATCCGACCGCTTCCGCTTGGCGGAAGCTCTCCTCGACCTCGGCCTCATCCGGGGCGGCATATGGGCCCCGAGCGCGCACCAAAAAGCGTGAAAAGTGCGGCGTGTGTAAAATAAAGGAAAGAGTGTACCACGACACGCCGCGAGAGCACAAATGTGGAAGCGTGCGAAGACGACGCCTCCACGTAGCCCAAATCAGTCCCTGGAAGCTCCCCTGGGCTCCCCTAAGCTCCCAGAAATAACCTGCGCATGAAATGGAGATATCAGCGAGTAATATTCAAAACGTACGGGGCATTAGGGGTATAATAGATAGAAATAGAAATTAATTTGGGTTTGGGGTTCGTTAAGCACATGGATCCTCGAAAAATATACAAAAGAGGAGAAAACAGGCGAAAATAGGGTTACCGGAGTCGGCCGGAGCTGTGGCCGCCGGCGGCGACTTGGGCGAGGAGCGGCGGCGGCTCGGCCGGCGGTGGGTGGCCGAGCGGCGGCGCGGGTCGACGGTCAGGTGAGTGGGCAAGGGTTCGGGCGCTGGGGGATACGAAAAGTCGGGGCGCGAGCGGATTATGTCGTTTCGAAAAACGCGCCCCCCAGCCCCTTTTATAGCAGAAGTTACGACTCGGCCGAGTGACGAGGTCGCTCGGCCGAGTAGCGCAACGGAAAAATTCCCCCCCCCCACTTATGCTTCGGCCGAGTGGAGTAAGTCCATTCGGCCGAGTGGCTCAAGATACTCGGCAAGACTCGCCCTAGGAGCGTATCCGTTTTACTCGGCCGAGTGAATATATATACTCGGCCGAGTAGCAGTTATACTGAAATCAGGAAAATAAACAGAGAGTTGGGTACAGCAGACTTCCCTCGTTCGTGAGCGGCTCGGCCGGACGAACTTGTGTGCTCGGCCGAGTGACTAGTATACTCGGCTGAGTGAGCCTTATGTTCTGCTGTTTGTCTTCGTTTGGGCTCTAAACTCCATCTTTCTTCCTCCAGTCGATTTCATCTTCCTCCTAAGCATCGAGCGCCTTCCTGGGGCGCTCCTTGTCGCCTTGTGCATCCTCCTAATGATGGGTACCTCATTCCCCTCTCCTGTCAGGAAAAATAGGACCCGTTATCACAAGATTTTTGGGCGAACGACGCAAAACACTAAAAATTTCTAAAACAAAAATAAAAGAAAAGTGAAAATAAAGCAATAACCGTCGGGTTGCCTCCCGACAAGCGCTCGTTTAAGGTCGTGAGCTCGACCCCCTATGATTTTCAATTAATGCGGGATGTTTGGTGCATATGAGATGCATCCGTCAAACTTTCTGGGGAGAACGCTTGGATTCGGAAGTTGCGGCGGCGTGTTCTCCCTCGGTGGTCTCCCGTCTCGAATAGTGTTGGGGCGAGGCTCCACCAAGCTAGCATTTGCTCCGGTCAACGGCTTCACCGGTGACGCTGATTTCCGTATCGGCGGAGCTTTCTTCGGAGAATTTAATTTCGAGAGCTTGCAGAGCTCTCGAATCCTTGCGACATCAGCGTCGCCTTCATCATTTTCAGCGGAGAGGTCGGGGGAATCATTTTTCTTCTCATCTTGGCCTAAATCCGGGCCTTCCTCGAAATCCTCGTCGAATAGAGCGCCAATCGAGTGGGGGATCGCCTCCTCAATTACCTCATCAAGGAGGTCTGAAAGATCATCCGGCCGTCCCTTAAGCAAATATATTCTATTGGTTTCGCCCGTTGGGACTCCCTCGGAATAGTGTTTGAGCCTCTGACCATTTACTTTGAATGTGGAACCGTCCTTGCTTTCCAACTCGAAAGCTCCTCCCGGTTGTATGTGCTTGATGGTGAAAGGTCCGGACCAACGTGACCTCAACTTACCGGAAAATAGTCGGAGCCGGGAATTATAGAGCAAGACCTTGTCTCCTACCTTGAAGTCTGTGACGGTTATGCGGGCATCGTGGAGAATCTTGGTCCTTTCTTTATAAATTCTCGGGCTCTCGTAGGTGTCTCTTCTTATCTCATCAAGCTCGTTGATGTCTAAGAGTCGCCTCACTGCCGCACTCTTGTAATCATAATTAAAGGTCTTGATGGCCCAATATGCGCGGTGTTCCAATTCTACCGACAAGTAGCAAGCTTTCCCATAAACAAGTCTGAACGGTGTGGTGCCGATGGGAGTGCGAAAGGCCGTTCGATATGCCCATAGAGCATCGTTTAGCTTCATTGACCAATCCTTTCTAGATCGATCCACCGTCTTTTCAAGAATTTGCTTAATTTCTCTATTTGAGACTTCCACTTGGCCGCTTGTCTGGGGGTGATATGCCATGCCAACTCTATGGTTTACCCCGTACTTCTTTAGCATGGCCTCAAACTTGTTCTCTATGAAGTGGCTTCCCCCGTCGCTTATCAAGGTACGATGCACTCCGAAACACGGGAAGATATTTTGCTTGAAGAACTTGGAGACGACCCTTGCATCATTAGTAGGGGTGGCGATTGCTTCCACCCATTTGGAGACATAGTCAACGGCCAATAGGATGTATTTGTTACCATTGCTCGACGGAAATGGTCCCATGAAGTCTACTCCCCAACAATCAAAAAGCTCAATTTCTTGGATGGGTCTCATTGGCATCTCATTGCGCTTGGAGAAATTCCCGGTCCGTTGGCATCGATCGCACCCCTTTACAAAAGCGTGGGTGTCCCTAAACATTGTTGGCCAGAAGAATCCGCTCTGCAAGATCTTAGCGGTTGTTTTAGAGGCGGCATGATGTCCTCCGCATGGTAGACCGTGGCAATGCAAAATGATAGACGTTGCCTCCTCTTTAGAAACGCACCTCCGAATGACACTATCTTTGCATATCTTGAAGAGGTATGGATCTTTCCAAAAATAGCTACGGACTTCATGCAGAAATCTCCTCTTTTGATGTGTGGGCATCCCATGCGGTTTAATTCCACAAGCCAAGTAGTTGACGAAGTCCGCGTACCAAGGCACTTCACCGGTCCTTATGGCATATAGCCTCTCATCCACGAATGTGTCGTCGATAGGCAAACTCTCATCCTCCTTGTCGCGAATGAGCCTAGATAAGTGATCCACCACGACATTGTCCGTACCTTTCTTGTCTCTGATCTCTAAGTCGAATTCTTGCAACAAGAGTATCCACCTAATCAACCGAGGTTTGGCCTCCTTCTTGTTTAAAAGATACTTCAACGCCGCATGGTCGGTGTGGACAATCACCTTGGAACCAAGGAGGTAGGAGCGAAACTTCTCTATGGAATAGACGACCGCTAGAAGCTCCTTTTCGGTAGTTGTGTAGTTTTTCTGCGCGTCATCCAATGTCTTGCTCGCGTAGTATATCGCATGAAGCTTCCTATCTTTTCTTTGTCCCAATACCGCTCCAATGGCTTGGTCGCTAGCATCACACATTAGCTCAAAGGGAAGGCTCCAATCCGGTGGTTGAATGATGGGCGCTGAAACTAGTGCTTCCTTCATGGTGTTGAAGGCTTGCAAGCATTCCCCTGAAAAAACAAAAGGAGTATCTTTAGCGAGCAAGGAAGTAAGTGGTCGGGCAATCGAGGCGAAATCCTTGATGAAGCGGCGGTAAAACCCCGCATGACCAAGAAAGCCTCTAATGCCCTTGACATTAATAGGAGGAGGAAGTTTCTCGATTACCTCAATCTTTGCTTTATCTACCTCAATTCCTCTCGAAGAGACAAGGTGCCCGAGAACTATACCTTCCGTGACCATGAAGTGACACTTCTCCCAATTTAGAGTGAGATTATTTTGTTGGCACCTTTTAAGGACGTTAGTAAGATTGGCCAAACAAGAGTCGAACTCACTTCCATAAACCGAGAAATCATCCATAAAGACTTCCATAATATTTTCAATGTAATCGGAAAATATGGATGTCATACACCTCTGAAAAGTGGCGGGAGCATTACAAAGACCAAACGGCATCCTACGGTAGGCATATGTACCATAAGGACAAGTAAAAGTGGTCTTTTCTTGGTCATCTTCGTGTAAAGGAATTTGGAAGAATCCCGAATACCCATCTAGATAGCAAAAGTATTTATGCTTAGCTAGGCGTTCAAGCATTTGATCAATGAAGGGCAATGGGTAATGGTCTTTTCGGGTAGTTTTATTTAGTTTCCTATAATCAATGCACATTCTTCATCCCGTGACGGTGCGTGTAGATATGGGCTCACCTTTTTCATTTTTTATGACTGTCATCCCCCCTTTCTTGGGGACAACGTGAACGGGGCTAACCCATCTACTGTCAGAGATGGGGTAAATGATACCGACGTCGAGCAATTTTAGGATTTCCTTTTTAACCACTTCCTTCATATTCGGGTTTAACCGCCTTTGAGGCTCTATGGAGGTGGCGTCGGTATCTTCCAAATGGATCCTATGTGTGCAAAGCCTAGGGTTTATCCCTTTTAGATCGGAGATAGTGTAGCCAAGGACATCCTTGTGGCTCCTAAGAACGTCTAGGAGTTTTTCAAGTTGATCTTGCGTGAGGTGGGAGTTTACTATCACCGGGAAAGTTAATTTACTACCCAAAAAAGCATACCTTAGATTCGGAGGTAATTGTTTAAGTTCTACTTCAAGAGGTGCTGCTCCTTTTACTTCATCAGCTCGCATGAGTTTGGCTTCTTCTTTTTCATCCGGGTTTAGCTCATGTTCAGGTGGTGCGCTCTCTTGTGAAGAGTCAGACTCACTACTTAGTGAGGACGAGGCATCGAAATAGGTGCCCTCCGATTCTGCGCTAGCATCGTCAAAATCTTCTCTCTGCTCTGGTTCGTGCCTGGAATCAAGAAACACATCAGACGATTCATAAAAGCATGAGTGAGCGTCATAGAGTGTAACTCCCTGAATGTCGGTTTGCTCGAAGAATTCTTCGGGAGTATAGTGTTCTTCAACATCTGTTTTGCCGTCTTTGAAATATAATTTGTCGTCGATCACATCAACTCTGACATTGCCCCCGATAGTCCCATCCGGGGAGACTTGGTCCATCACAAAACTAGCAAACAGTTGTTCGTCGGGGTCCTTGATATTGATCGCAAAAGTTCCGGTCGCACGGACCTCATTGACGAGCTCCTTAAGGAGGTCTGTGAAGGAGTCATAATCTTCCTGACTGAGCTCTATTGTTGACATTGCATCCTCCATTCTCTCTGTTAAGATCTTATGCAAAGTACGGGGAGAATATGCAAATAGGGCTGCGAACAGAGTTATGACAAGATATAGAAGAAAGTAAAGAAAGAAGAAATAACCGGGTGGTCGATGCCGAACACCGTCAAGCGTCGTCCCCGACAACGGCGCCAAAAACTTGATCGATCCGGAATGTAACCCAAAGAACGGTTGTAGTTTTACCGCAAGCGCACGGTATAGCGGCGAGCGGGTTATCGAACACAGGGAGGACGAATGAAAGTGCTTGCTCCAATCAACCTGGTTATTAAGAAGGGAGAAATTTGCCTTTGGCGATCCTGTCACAATCGTCAGACAAAGTGCGGAACTATCAAATCAAATAAAGAACGTCTAGGGAATGGGGAATTCCCGCTACTCACCGTATTTCGTAAATGTGGTTCATTGGTATCAAAATTGCTAGAATAAAATTTTGGATGAACTAGTTGCAACTAGATGTAGAACCTAGCTCACGCTCTCGCGCTGTTGCCGGTCTATAGCTATCCTAGGTTTCGGGTCCTATCTCTTACAAACCCTAGCCTAGGCAAGCTAGCATTAGGATCAACATCATCGTTCAATAGCGCCCCGAGCCCACTCTCGTGCAAACTCGGGCCACAACCTAGGTTGGGATAGTTCCTACCCGTCCAATCTCTTGCAAACGGGTATCGGCACGGAATTGCAACCGGAAACCCTAGTATCGGTCCAATCTCTTGCAAACCGATACTACGGAAATTCGATTCCAACCCAATTCGGATTTCTAGGGTTTCCTATCGAATTGGGATCCAATCTCTTGCAAATCCCAATCGGTATGAATACCTAGTCATTCGTAGTAAATCGATCCCAATCTAATCCCTAATAGCAATTCTAGCAAAATTTCTACCAATTCATCACAAATCCGAAATTGGGCTCGTAGTGTTCATCCCCACGCCCCAAGACGTGGAGACTACTCACAATTCATAGCACAAACACAAAAATAATCAATGAAATAAACAAGAGAATTTATCACAATATTGAGATACGCAATAAAAATTGTATTTTTAGAGAAGAGAGACACAAACCAATGGAGTTCTTCAAATAATTCAACAAAAATCAACTTTTATCTCCTCTCCAATCACAAGAATAAAGCTAAAAAAGTTAATCTAAAAAGCTGCAAAAATCTAAGAGAAAAGCTCTCTAAACTAGGGTAAAAACAGGGGTTAAATACCCCCCAAAATCGTCCAAAAAACTGTGACCAAAATGCCCCTGCGCAGCCTGAAATCCGCAATTTTCGCTACAGGCAGCGCGTCGCACTCGGCTGAGTGACAAAACTCGCTCGGCCGAGTGAGAAACCCTGTAAATTTCCAGTAAGTCGGGGCCTTCAGGGGTCTTCACTTCGGGAGTCGCTCGGCCGAGTGAGTTGTCGTCACTCGGCCGCTGGCTTCTTGGTACTCGGGCGGTCGGCATTTGCCACTCGGCCGAGTGGGTCTTCTGAAGCTCAGGCAGACGAAAAACAGTAAGTTGGCGATTTTTGACATGCGTCGTCTGGGTGCCACTCGGGCGGACGGGATCTCGTCACTCGGCCGATGTGGCTTCCGTCGCTCGGCCGAGTGCACGTCTGAAACGTATCTGATCTGGTCGGCCGAGCGGTGTCTCGCTGGTCGGCCGAGTGACTCCTTCACTCGGCCGAGTGGGACACCAAAAATGCCCAAACAGCTTGTTTTGGCCTCCTCGTCGCTCCTGCGACGTTCTTTCTTCTCCCGCTCCTCTCCAACAGCAAAATACCCCTCGGGGAGGTCATCGGTGACCCTCTGGAGTAAGCGCATCTCGAGATCACTCCAAATCACTCCAAATCACCTGAAATGCGACAAAAACAACAAATCGTGAAAAGCATCGCAATATCGTCGATATATCGTGAAAAACATGATTTGGGCGATCTAAATGGCATGCAAACATGCGGGAAAAAAGTGTAAAATAAGGAGTGATCAGTCATCACGTTACATGTTGGTTAAAACATTGTTACTACCATCCACCATGCCACCGGCGTTACTGTTGTGCTTGCACAGTCACCTTTACTTTATACATTACATGCACTTTACTTACCACACTTGAGCAGCCACCAGTGCTTTACCTTCCGATCGTATATGCATGTATGTTCTTACTTCTTGCACCTGTAAGATCATCTTTCTGATCGAGCTAACTCCATATCATTGCCTCACCTGAACCCATTCGTCGCAAACTTGATTCTCTACATCAAACAGTTCGGTATCCTACACTATCTCTTAGTTACCACATTAGTGCGTCTATTTACTTATTACCACTCTTAGCGAGATTAGTTTAAAAATTTGCGTTATAACCTTTTCTTCTAAAATGTTTACTTCTACTATTTCTATCATCAGCAATGTTGAATTTTTGTTATGCATTATGTTGATAGAATGTTAGATATGATTATTGTTATTAAGTGATTATAATTACGGATAAGTGTAGTTGAGGTGATGTAAGGTGTAGTTGTATTAGTTGATATGAACACCACGAACTTAGAATAATCCATTTACAAGAAGAGAGATAGAATGATGTGTTCAAGAGTTATATTTCACATTTGGATATACCCATTCATAATGGCTTTAATAGGATTCCATACCAAGAATGGTGCACAGGAAGATGAGTACGTTACAGATTTGAAATTCAAACGAGTAACGGATAAGAGTAAGTATGAAGGTATAGTATGATCTATGGTGATCATGAGAATGAGTAGAATATTTGAAGTAACAAGATTTCATCATATAGGTAAAGTAATGGAGACGTCGGAAGTGACACGACCTGTTGGATAGTTGTGTAAATTGATCTAAGTTGCTCAGGATAAGATTCAAAAAAAATTTGATGAGATGTGATTTAATAATTTATTAATTAGACTTATGAGTTGTCACGATGAAGGATGGGTTGGGAGCATGATAAATATTGATAGTAGATGGTGATGTATACTAGGCGTATTTATGCTTGTCGTCTTATGTTAATAGTTGGTAGAGCACCGTTATATCAATAGGTGAATACAAGAATAAGATTAGAATTGGGATTTGTGGATGTCACAATTATAGTACTACAAGTTAGGATACATTACGGACGGGACAACCTATGAGAATGTACAGATTTTTGGAGAACTTAGGCATAAAGGATATCGTACATTAAAGATAGGATATCATACATTAAAGATTTTTCGAGAAGATGTTACTGCCTTAATAGCAACGATAATCAAAGAAGCGAGGAAATTTGTAAGAAGTATTGATTGAGAATAGTTGGTATTTTCCCTTCCGAGGTTGCCTTGTTTAGAGTATTAATTGTTTAAGGCAAGAATTATGAGATAGAAAAAAAAAGCAGAAAGAGAAAGTATTGGACCTGTATTTGAGTTTAGGATATACTTCTAGTTGTAACATTATTCAATGACGAGACGCGAAGTGATAATTTATTTTAGGAACACTAGTTTGAGGTTATGAGTTTAACAACTAGTGTGTTAGAATATTGGGGTTGCTGTTAAGAGGATACGTATATCCATTATTATTTTTCTCATCCTCATCTCTGCACATCTTGTGTAGCTGTCCCCAGCCTTTTCACCTGCCCACTAACGGTTAAAGCCATCGATGGTGCCTAGTCATCCGAACCTCTTTTTGAAACTAAATCTTAACCACAACACTTGTGTCTTTTCCTAACCAATTTCCTTTCTTCGTCTTGAAGTATTTCAGGTCACTATTTACGTCAAGAAATACGAGAGCGTTATCCATACTTATTTGTTCCCTACTATTTAGTTGATAAGAATTCCGAGGACGGAATTGTTCTTAAGGTGGGTAGAATGTAACAGCCAGTATTTTTAGGCGTGTTTTTCGATTGTGCGTGCCAATATTTTTCTTCAGTCATCGAGTTGACTTTTCGTCCGTACGTTTCGTGTTACGCGTGTGCAACTCTGTATTTCCGTTTTTACCGTATCGATATTAATTAATCATCACGTTTAATTAAAAACTTTAATTTAATTATTTTGTTAATTATTTTTGTTATTTTTACTAATTAATTTTGTTAATTTAAATATTTACATTTTATAACTTAATTAATTAATTAATTAACTTCTCATCTTCCAACAAACACGTTTGATTTTAGGAAGAGAAGTATAGCACGATACATTCCCCTCGTTTAGTCAACAAACATCTTTAACCTTGTCCAAATCACACGCCTAACCAAATTAATTCCTTTGACGAATGAGAAATATGGTTCCCTGCTAAATCCTTCTTAAGGCCACATCTTCTTCACTGCTAACCCATCTTCTTCTCTGCAATTCTTCTCTGCAAAAACCCACCGCTACAAATCATCCATCAACCTGCAAGCAAATCATCCATCAGCCAAACGAATAATCCATGTAAACAAAATCCTACCGCAAACATTTCTCAAATCCTGCTAACCATCATCCTCCACAAATTCTCAAATCCATCAACTACAAACCTGCAAACCAAACTCAAATCAGCCCCAACAAACACAAATCTATTCATCCTTCTCCAAATCAAAACAATTTCATCAAACCCAAACAATTCCTCCCAATCAGTTCAACATTCCCAAATCGGATTTCAGCAACCAAACACATTTCCTCAAATCACTTCCCAAAAAACTCATCTGTCAAATCCCCAAACAAATCAAACCCAAAACAGATTATTCCCAAAACAAAACCCACAAACTTCAAATTCCACAAAATCAGATTCAATCAATGATTTCAGATCTGAAAATAAAACATTTCACAACCAAATTCAGATTTACAAAAAAAATCCCTCTTCTTCATCTTCTTCTTCCATGCTTTCTCCTCTTCAATCAACCCACTTCTCCCAGCAACCAAGCTTCAAGCTTCCTCTAAATCAACCCTCACTCTTATCTCTTGTTCTCTCTCCCTCTCCCTCGAGCTCATCCCAGGGAGACCCACGCCCTCGCCGTACACCGCGTTGCGCGACCATCGGAGAGCGCGCGCCGCCAGCTGGCCGGAGAACCGCCGCCCGCCGTCGCCTGTGACCTCCGGAGCGCCGATGCGCGATCGCCGGAGAGCAACTCTCCCCCCTCCGCACGTGCATAAGTGGCGCCTCCCCCTAGCTGTGTAAGTTTCTCTAGCCTGCTGAAATCAGTTGGATAGGAAAAAAACGAAAGAGAGAATAAATGGTTGACAGGTTGAGAGGTGGAGTAAATGAAATAGAAAAGAGTTTAAAAGAGGAGAGGGACAGTCCCATGAATAGAAAGAAACAAAAAAAAGAAATAATGAAGAAGACAAGATGACAGAAGAAGAGGAGAGGACCTGAGAGTAATATAAAGGTTATTAAAGAAAGATATTAAAGAGAAGGGGGAGTGACAGCCTTCCTATAAAAAAATGAGGGGTAGAGAAAGTGACTGGGTGTTTATTAGATAAGTATTATTATATGAGTTGTAGTATATCAGAGTAGGTGTAGAGTAGGTGTGATATTTAATATAATGATAACCTTGTAATCTTAACCTCATGTTATCCTAGCTTAGTAAAGTTAATTAGTAGGGTGTTATTATTAATTTGAATATTAACTAGTTAGTGTTAGTAATTTCAGCAAGTTAGTATTATTAGTAATAATCTTAAGATAATAAAATTTGAATAAAATGAGGCGTATCATGTTAGTGTAACACAATATAAACATCACCCTAGCCAGAGAACCCACTAAAATTAGATAAACCTACTTTAGGGATTAACTCGATATTTTGATTATCTCGAAATAAATCTAATTCAGTGATTTGTTTAACCAAAACAGAGAACCGGAAGTACCAACACGTAGTACCCGTCCAGACGAACCCACGACAACCGATACCACCGGAAATAGGCAAGTGATACTTGCCAGTAAATGTTTTAGTCCAATTTGTTTGTTAGCGTAAAAGAGACTAGACAGTGAAATGATAGCTGTCTAGACGCCCTACTTGATCTAGCTTGACAACGAAGCTAGATCCGACACTTTACCTGCTTTCATTTATGCTGTCATGCCATGTTTAATTTTCAATTAACGGTACGCACTTTCACTGCTCATCTCATGTCATGTCATGCATCATGTGTTCTTCGTGATTGAGTAGCACACGCTACAAATGTTACTGCTATTGAGGCTAGGCACCTGCTTTTGCAGGCACAACCCTATGCCATATTGAAAAACACTTCCTGGCTCGTGATCCAGAAGCGAGCACAGTGTTGTTGGGAAACCAACGCTCGATACACGTGGAGGGGTAGGGTTAAGCGATCACTTGAGCGAAGAAGTGTGCCCGTACAGCCACTTCAGTCAAAAGGCGTAAACCTTGTGCACAAAGTGAAGGGATAATGTTTCGTGTTTCTGTTACTTGCATTGCATGCTTCATGTCATATTAAAATTGTTGCATCCTTATAATGTCATTTCACCTCATTATATTAGAACTGTTAGTTGTTTCAGTTTATTATATCCTTGCACAAAAGTTCTCCGCTTCCCTTGGGAGACTTTTGTTGACATGTGCCCTTTTCTCTTTGGGTGTCACATGTCAGGCTTCGAGACAGAGCTGGTAGCAGAGGACGAGCAGTTCGTTGACGCTGAGTTTGAGTTCCTTACAGAGACTGAGTTCGAGGACACGGGTGACCAGTCCTAGACTCATTTGGAGTCTCTTTTAGTGGTTGTTTTCCAGTAGTTGCTGATTAGGTTTCGGTGCGTAGCACCCATCTCTTTGTTTTGTTTGGCCATGCTTTAGGCCTTGTTCAGACTTGTACTTTTGTGACTTTCTGTTATGTTTGGGATATTTTGTTGGATGTCTGGTGGATGTTTTCTTATCTGCTTTATTATTGTTGTTGTTTCATCGCAATGCAAGGACCTGCACCTTTTCGAAATTTTTACAGACGCTTATCAGACTGCAGCTTCACAACTCCACGTCTGAGCGGACCTCCTCACGTCTCGCCTTCCATATTAGGGAAGCGGGGCATGACAGCCTTGTTATTGATAATCGAATGATTTCGAATTAGATCTGAAATCCCTCTGATAATATACAAATTTTCTTGTTTGAACGAATAAAACACATACGGAAAGAATCAAAACAGATCAAGAAAAGTCGTGGAAATAAATTCTCCAACGGCTGGAAAATTAAAGCAGCTTAATCGGTCTAAGAAGGATTACTGACCGATTAGTTTGAAAACTAGTCAGTCGGTGAACCTTCTTGGACCGACTAGATGGTTGACAGAGAATATATCGAAATAAGGAGGATAAACTAGTCGGTCTAAGAAGAAACATCAACCGACTAGTTTGACAACTAGTCGGTCGGTGAGCCTTCTTGGACCGACTAATTGGTCAACAGTAACTAGGCTGAAATACATAAGTATGGCTAGTCGGTTCAAGAAGGATTTCCAACCGATTAGATTGTCATCTAGTCGGTTGGTCCTTCTACTTGAACCAACTAAGATGCACAGAAAGCCATGAAAAGACACGATAAGCTAAAGTATACTTTCTAATGGCTTCTAAGGTAATCCTATAGATAAGATAGGATATATAAGAGGATATCGAAGGCAAGTACTACTCAAGGCTTAACATTCTAGAAGACAATGAAAATAAACATTACAAACCATCTTCAAAAGCTTATATATGGAGATTCTGAATCCCTCGACTTCATTAATACTCCTTGAGCTTCAACGAAGCTTCAGGCACATCGATCACGCACTCTAAAGAAGTCTTGGGACGTCGCTTGAGATCTATAAAGTAATTTGGTGACGATCTTCATAACTGCTCTCAAAGATAATTAGTACCCAATATTTATGTTTGTTCATCATCAAAGCCAAATCAGGGGAATCAATACTCAACATTCTCCCCCTTTTTGGTGATGAAAAACCAACATAAATATAAATCAATAATAATGATATAAATGAAATTTACTTACTCCCCCTGCATTGATGACTCGTTAGTTCCATATTAAATAATACACATAAGCATCAAGCAGAAAAGAGAAGTATAAAACATGATCCAATTATTGAAATATGGGATCGGAATCCATTTTTATATCTTCACTCCCCCAGAATCTAACATAGGAAATTAGACTCACGGTAATTGTTTAAATTATCATTTAGCACATAGTCATTATTAATTCTCTCCCCCTTTGGCATTATCCAAAAAGAGCGGGAGGAAGCCAACGACAATAACCATGGCCAAAAAAATAACCAAAAGAGTTGAAGAAAACGACGACGGCCCAAATGGCACCAAGGAAAACATCGAAAACAAAATCAAAGTGTGCCAACGAGACCATAGTCGAAAAGAGAAATCATCAAAAACAAAATCAAATCCAAGTATTTGATGAAAGGAACATACTCTCCAATATCAACATTTTTAGCTAATTGATTGCATGGAAAACAATTCATGTTTTCAGAAAAACAAAGCTATATATTCAAAGTATCACAAAGACGAAGTACAATGTGCACACAGAGAAGAACTGCAACAGGATGTAGAAACATATATAGATTCATCAAAAATATGATACATCCAGATTACCAAAAAAACATCGATCATCAGCAGATAGCAGTATATGGTGCACATCATTCAACAACCCGACATACAACAAAATGTATCACAAAACATCCAAAACAACCACCCATCTATCCTAACCACACTCTCTCACAACGAGATATATCATCCAAATGCTCAAAGGAGAGTCCTTCAAGGTAGGCTCAGGAGGCAGAGGCAGGATCAGCACCAGCGGTAGGCTGTGCAGACGAAGTGGCAGACTCTGGAACGACAGATGTCTCCACCGAGGGAATGGTGGCAGCAGGAGTGCTCTCGGGAGCACGAACTGGAGAGGCAACAGCAGAGGTACCCTCGGGGGCATGAACAGGAGAAGCAGCAGCATGCTCCTCATCCTCAGCAGCATCCATGGCTTCCTCATCAGAGACTGTCGGAGGAACCTAAATGCCCAAATGGTGACAGATGCGTGCAAGCATCTCCCCACATCGTAGGAGTCGAGCTTCCTGACGGCTTGTGGAAGCTGAAGAGGCATGGCGAGACGAGGGAGGAGGAACTGAAGGAGCGGTCCGCTGAATATGGTGCAAGGCCGCAAGAGACTTCTTGACGGCGTTCACGTTCAAGGGAGGACCCAAGGGACGCGGATCGTCAGGAGGGAGAGGTACTCCGAAGTGACGAAAGACCAAAGTCAAGAGGCACAGATAGGGAATATGCACGGCCTTGGTCGACTTCTTGATGCACTCAAATGAGTCCATCTTGTCCAAAATGATGCGAGCCCAATTTATCTCGCTCCCATCAAAAAGGACATAGATGAGCTTCAGGAAGGGCTGTGATGGCAAGCTGGATGAGCGGTACTTCGAGAGAAGACACGACTTCAGAATCAAATTCAGGACCCACGCATTCGGTTTTAAAGATTTAGATGGAACGCCAATCATGGCAGGAGGAACAACGTGAAACATGTCGGCAAGGATGGACTGATCGAGATCGTGGATATTATCCACGGAGATATCTGAGGGGAGCAAACCAGACGAGGAGACTCCAAGTATCTGTCCTAAGATCTCTGCAGTGAGGACAATGGGTGTCCCCAAGATAGTGGTCTCAATACAGTGCTTGTCGTCATACTCACCCCGAACTCGATTGGCATAGAAGAGTTTGATGAGACGAGGGTAAGGATAAGGATTCGCCTTGGGATCGTGGCGAAGATATTCAAGGAGCCCACTGTAGGATAAGAGATCGACGAGCTTGGGAAAATCAGAGAACTGGACAAAGTGCTCGAGGATCAATGGTCAATGCTCGATACGGTTGTAGGCAGCTAGACACAACGGGTCATTGCGACATAGAGATATATCCACCCCACCAGAAGGCATGGGGCCCTTCCCCTTAGACTGACGTGAGGTAGGGCGAGGAGGAGGGGTAGGTGCCTTCTCGGTAGCCTCAGTCTCCGGGATATAGTCATTGTCGGAGTCAGAGGGTGAATTGGGAGGAGTGGGAGCACGATAGGGGCCTGGGGTCAGAATCTTTTTGAACTTGGGCGTGGGTTTAGATTGGGGTTTTGGTTGAGAGGGAGCCGCCTTCTTCTTCTTGAGAGGAGGCGAGGAAGAGGATGGAGAAGAAGGGGGCGGACGAGCGGTTTTGGTGCGGCGTTTGGGTGGATTAGGGTTGGATGGATGATCGACGGTCATGGGAGAGGGAGCGGAAGGACGGATAGGAACTCGAGTTCTCGCCATGAAATCGAGACGAGACAACACAAAATCGAAAGAACTCGAACCTAAATACGGAGAGAAAGTAAGAGGAGATACCCTAGGAGGGAGGAGATCGACCCTGGAGGAAGAGAGGAGACCGGCGGTGACTGAAGGCGGCCGGAGAGAGCGACGGACGGCAGGAGAAGATGCGAGGGCAGCGGTTAGGGTTTTAGAAGAGAGGGTCGCACCGATTAGAATGAATTCTAATCGGTGCGGAGAGAGGATAATCGGTTTAAGTAGGGCCAAAGACCAAGTTGCCCTTACCCGATTAGTCGGTCTAAGTTCAAGAACTGACCGATTAAAACGAATTCTAGTCGGTCGGCAAGTGAACTTGAACCGACTAAATGGTAAACAGCAAGTGGGTCAAGAAATAGGGCACGAACTAGTCGGTCTGAGTTCAATCTCTAACTGACTAGAAGTGAAACTAGTTGGTCTGTAGATGAACTGGGACCGACTAAATGAGTCCAAAAATTTGAGACTACGAAATTTTGAGTTCTCTCTAAAGAACACTTGGACAAACCATCGAAACACTCTCATAAGAAATTATCCTACCCCATAAAACCAGAAAATCATAAATCCGACGCGCAAATCGAAAAACCAATCATAACTCCAGCATAAAATGAGAATATCACCACAAATCAATCAGGAGCTTATGAAAATCATTATCATGCAAGATTATATAAAAATACGAATCCTAAATCTCGGATTCACCCGTAATCCCCAATTCTCGATGCAACCGCACAAATGTATATTCCTTGAGTGGTTTCATGAAAATATCGACGATTTGCTTCTGGGTTTCAACGTACACTAAAATGATGACCTTTTTAGCTACATGATCATCTAGAAAATGGTGACGGACATCTATGTGTTTGGTACGGGAGTGGTGTACCGGATTCTTAGAGAGACATATTGCACTTAGGTTGTCCAGCATGATAGGGCAAGTATCACAGTTTCGAAGTCTTTAAGTGTGTGTCTCATCCAAAGAACCTGTGCACATGCAGCACCGACGGCGATATATTCTGCTGCGGTGGTAGAAATTGATACGGAATTCTGCTTCTTGGAAAACCAAGAGACTTCCTATAAAATGGCAAGTGCCACTAGTACTTTTCATGTCGGATTTGCATCCAGCATAATCTGCGTCACTATATGAGATTAGCTCATATGTGCTTGACTTTGGATAAAATAATCCGTAGTCGAGTGTGTGATTTAAATAACGGAAAATATGTTTAACCGATATTAAGTGTGATTCCTTAGGTTGCGACTGATATCTAGCACAAACACATACAACAAACATTATATCTGGCCTACTAGCAGTAAGATATAATAAACTTCCTATCATACCTCGATATAGACGAATGTCTACATCTTTGCCGCCCGTATCTCTATCAAGGTGTGTTGTGGTGCTCATCGGAGTCTTCTTGCTAGAAGCATTCTCCATTCCAAATCGTTTTAGCAGCTCCACCGTATACTTGGTTTGGTGGATGAATATTCCATCGTTCATTTGGCGAATTTGGAGTCTTAAGAAATATTTGAGCTCACCCAAGTGGCTCATCTTAAATTGGTCCTTCATAACATTAGAAAACTCTTCGCAGAGAGTGAAGTTAGTAGAACCGAAAATGATATCATCTACGTAAATTTGAACTAAAATAATATCATGATTTGCTTATGTAACAAAAAGGGTTGAATCAACCTCACCCATTTTGAAACCCAAATCCAAAAGAAAGTTCTTTATGCGGTCATACCAAGCTCTAGGAGCTTGTCTCAAACCATAAAGTACTTTCTTAAGTTTGAAAACGCGATTTGGAAAATTTTCATTTATAAAACCCGGAGGTTGAGAAACATAAACTTCCTCAACGACATCTCCGTTTAAAAACGCACTTTTACGTCCATTTAAAAAAGTTTGAAATCTTTATGGCATGCAAATGACAATAACAACCTAATAGATTCTAATCTAGCTACAGGTGCAAAGGATTCCTCGAAATCTATACCTTCCTCTTGCCTGTAGCCTTGAGCAACTAACCGAGCTTTGTTCCGGATGACATTTTGATTCTCGGCTGTCTTGTTCTTGAAAATCCACTTCGTTCCTATAACGTTGTGGTTCTTCGAAGGCAATGGAACTAGCTCCCAAACCTCATTCCTCTCAAACTGAATGAGTTCCTCTTCCATGGCTAGGATCCAAGAACTATCTTCGCATGTCTCGTTGATATTCTTTGGCTCCACTGAAGAGACAAAGGCACAGTAAGCGAAGAAGTTGACTTGAGATCTTGTTTTGACACCATCTTGTATGTTGCCAATGACTTGCTCATGGGGATGGTCACGAACTGTTTGAAGCTTTCTGGGAACACCCTGGTCACTAGGAACACTCTCAAAAAAATCATTAGTAGGGTTAGTTTCAACAGAATCAATAGTATCAGATTTACCAATAAAGTCACTAACTACTTTCATAGAATCATCGTCATCGATAATTCTAGGAGGGACAAAATTTTCATTAAATGAAACATGAAGAGATTCCTCGATCGTTGAGGTTCTTTTGTTGTATATCCGGTAGGCTTTGCTACGGGAGGAATATACAACAAATATCCACTCATCGGATCTTGGATCAAATTTGTCCAAACTACCATACGTGTTCTTGATAAAATATTTTGCACCAAAAACTCTAAAATGTTTAACTCGAGGCAACCTACCAAACAACAATTCATAACAAGTTTGTTTGGTGTCGGGCCTCAAGAGTATCCTATTAAACACATAGCAAGCGGTATGTACCGCTTCTGCCCAAAATTGATGGCCAAGTTGGCTGTCATCAAGCATAGTGCGAGCAAATTCCACTAGCGTCCTATTCTTTCTCTCAACAACACCATTTTGAGGGGGTGCACGAGGGAAAGAAAAGGTGTGAGTAATACCAACTTCATCACATAAATTTGAGAACGACTCGTTCTCAAATTCCCCTCCATGATCACTACGAATAGTGACAATGGTGGTTCCAATGAGATTTTGTACTTTCTTAACAAATACTGTGAAGTTTTCAAAAGCATCGTTTTTATTAATTAAAGTAAATACCCAAGTAAATCTAGAAAAGTCATCAACGATGACAAGTCCATATCAGACATTCCCTAATGAAGCAACTCTAGTTGGCCCAAAAAGGTCTAGATAAAGCTCTAGTGGCCGTTTAGAGGATATGCTTTTCTTAGGTTTGAATGACAATTTTTGGAAGTTTGCCTCGTTGACACGAGTCACAAAAGCTTTTCTTTTGAAAGGCAAGCTTAGGGAATCCTTTTATAGAATTTAGCTTGGATATTTTGAAAAGTGTTCCGAAATTCGCATGACCAAAACGTATATGCCATAAGTGTTGCTCACTTGTGCCGGCAATAAGACATTGTTCATGGGTATTTGGAATATCTAATATATATAAGTCCTTGTGGCGTGTTCCAGAGAACAACACACTATTATTATCATATCTTAAAATATGGCACATTCCTTTCTCAAAGCTAACTTTGTAACCCTTGTCACAAAGTTGGCTTATAGAGATTAGATTGTGATTTAAAACTTTAACAAGGTAAACATCATTTATAAGGGGTTTAGATGGGTTACCAACTTTTCCAACACCGATGATGGTTCCGCTCTCGTTGCCTCCAAAGACCACTCGGTTTCCATTTTTAATGGGCACCACTTCGGATAACAACTGAGCTTTACCAGTCATGTGTTTTGAGCACCCGCTATCAAGTATTCACTCATTCTTGGAGCCAAATTTTGATTTGTTGCTCCTTTTCTTTTTCTTGAGTACCTGAAGATAAAAATATCGTATCATGGTACCCAAGGTCATTGGGTCCTAAGAGATTAGACCTTTGGAAGCCAAGTCCAATTAGACTTAGACTTCCTAACATAGTCATCATTGTGCACAACATTCATGAAATAAGAATTAATATATGCTTGTTTCTCTGCATGCTTGTGTACTTCGGGCCCCAAATAGTGAATGTCTTGGGAGCCCTTTTCCTATTGGGAACATGCATGTTTTGTTGGTTTCTACGTGGTGCATGTGTTCTACGAGGAAATGGCCTATTGTATGCATGACGTGGATAAGCATGCGGCACATGATGGAATGATGGTGGCAACATATGATACGGAGTGTGATGGTAATCATTCATGTAGTAGTGATGTGGGCGAACATAAGCATGTGGGGGAACACGTGCGTGAGTGTGTCTCACTTGGTGTGCACGTGCTCGAGGACGTGGAGCATAGAAATCATCGTAAGTGTGAGCAGGTGGAGTAGGAGGAGTGTTCCTACGTGGCATAGTATTAGTGTACATAAATGCATGACCCTTCTTTGGAGGTCCACCCAAAGTGGGTTTCTTTTCAAAAGGGGATGTGTACTTAGTGAAAGTACCATTGGTAAGTGAACTCCCTATAGGGTGTTTACTCCCACTAGTTGAGGCATCGGAAGATGGCCTTACAAAGGTGGTGGAAGATTTGGATGAATTTTTCTTCTTATACCCCAAACCAATATGATGATTGGTCGGAAGTAAGTCATTCAGAATATTATCCAAATGATCCTTGCCTTTGTTGAATTTATCAATTCGGCCTAATGTGGACTCATATTTCTCAGTGAGAGAAATTATTTTAGTATCCAAAATGGACAATTGTGTTGTGAGTTCACAAACACGTGACTTGAGATTCTCATTCTCAATACTCAAAGTTGAGTTTTGAGAGGTTAAATCTGCTATCACATGTTCATCCGAATCCTCAATGCTAACATGCTCAAGTTGAGATTTGAGATATACAATCTCAGTTCTCAAGGCTTCAACAACGGTGTCGTTGTTGGTGATGACAGGTTTAGGTGAGGTTTGGAGACTAGTTAGCTCATCTTTGATTTTAGTGTATCTATTTACCAACTTAGAATACTTAGACCAAATTTGTTCATTAGCTAATCTAAGTTCATCCATAGTTACCTCTTCACCTTCATCCTCGTTTTCATCTGAGGCGGTCTCTTGATCATGTTGCTCTCTTGCCATGAAGCACATGTGTGCTCTCTCCACTTGTTCATCATCTGACTCTCCACTTGAGGAGTCCTCTTCTGAATCGATGAATGTGCCGACAAGTCCTTTCTTGTACTCCTTCTTGTACTATCTTGACTTGTCGAACTTGGGTGCCTTCCACTTCTCCTTTTGTTTGTTGAGAGGACAATCTACCTTGACGTGTCATGGCTTGTTGCATTTGAAACACAAAGGAGCAGAGGCATTAGTAGAACTAACTTTAGATTTGTTCTTAAAGTTACCTTTTCGAAAGAACCGGTTGAACTTCTTTGCCATAAGGGCCACAGATTCCATGTCCAACTCGTCTTCCGATTCTTCACTATCGGTAGGTGTGGTAGGGGCGGCCTTGAAAGCAATCGCCTTTTTCTTGCTCTTCTTGCTTCAAGAACGCCTTCATCTTGTCCTGCATCTTGATCTTGTTGCCCTTTCGTACCTCATAAAACATTAAGGTACCAATTAGTTGAACAACATTACATTTGGACATATCGTTACCTTCCTCGATAGCGTATGTTCGCTTTTCCCAACTCGAAGGAAGTCTGTCAATGATCTTCGTGACTTTCTCTTCTTGGGTATAGGTCTTCCCAAGGGCTTCCAACTCGTTGGTTATATCCACGAAGCAAGCATAGTACTCCTTGATCCTTTCACCCTGTTCCATGTGAAATAACTCGAATTCTTTGTTATCAACAGTGAGTTTGGAGTGTTTTAACATGCTCGTTCCCTCGTGCAAGATTAGGAGTTGGTTCCAAATCTGATATACACTCTTACAGGTGCATATCTTGTTGAAGTCCTTAGGCTCTAGTGCACATTGTAAGGCATTCATTGCCTTGGCATTGCTCACCTCCGCGGTGACCTCTGCGGCAATCCACTTTGTGAAGTCTTCTTCAGTGGGCTCAACATACTCCGTTAGCGTGGCTCTCCAAAGTGATGTGCTCCGGAGGAAGGTTTCCATCCGGCATTTCCAGTACCCATAGTTGGTACCGTTGAAGTGAGAAGGCCTGGTTGAGGAGTGTCCTTCCATCACTGAAGAGGTTCCTTCACGATTCTTGAAGGTGCTGTAGTCGGAAGGTGGTCGAACGGCCTTGTTGTCGTTGTTTGTCATATCTATGAACTTGGCTCTGATACCAAATGTAATGCCATGGTAGCTACTGCACAAGTACTAGAGGGTGGGTGAATAGTACTTTAAAATAATCAAGAGTCTAATTCCTGATTATTGTGCAAACACAAACAGATATGCGGAATAAATTAGAACAACAAGAGAAAAGCAACGTAAACAAGCGATGTAATGGGTTCGGATCCACCCAAGTCTCACCGATTTGTTCCCGGTGATCCTACGTCCCAGACACCCGGATCCCTTCCGGCTACTTGAGTTAGAATCCTCTAACTCAAGGTTCCACTAAACAACCTCTTGTAGAAACTACTACAAGATCAAACAATACAACAATTCGTATCGTGACTCCCACAAACCGGGATCACGAATTTCTCTCACAAACCGAGAGAAAAACACAAACAATAAATTTAATGAAATAGAAAGTGCTTACCACAAAATCCTATGCCTTGAGGAATACTTACAGATTTAGGGCAAGGAAGGAAGAATTGAGGAGATCACAAAACCCTAGCAATCACGAGATGAACAGCGGGAGATGGCTAGGACGACGATGATGTTCGAGATTCAATCCTTCAGAAAGATGATCGCTCAAGCTCTCAAAAAGAAACCTTTTTAGAAAATTAGGTCACAAAAGAGAATCAGAGATTTTTTTGTGAGAAAGGGAGCCTTGTTATTGATAATCGAATGATTTCGATTTAGATCTGAAATCCCTCTGATAATAGACAAATTTCCTTGTTTGAAACGAATCAAACACATATGGAAAGAATCAAAACAGATCAAGAAAAGTCGTGGAAATAAATTCGCCAACGGCTGGAAAATTAAAGTAGCTTAATCGGTCTAAGAAGGATCACTGACCGATTAGTTTGAGAACTAGTCGGTCAGTGAACCTTCTTGGACCGACTAGATGGTTGACAGAGAATATATCGAAATAAGGAGGATAAACTAGTCGGTCTAAGAAGAAACATCAACCGACTAGTTTGACAACTAGTCGGTCGGTGAGCCTTCTTGGACCAACTAATTGGTCAATAGTAACTAGGCTGAAATACATAAGTATGGCTATTCGGTTCAAGAAGGATTTCCAACCAATTAGATTGTCATCTAGTCGGTTGGTCCTTCTACTTGAACGAATTAAGATGCACAGAAAGCCATGAAAAGACACGATAAGCTAAAGTATACTTTCTAATGGTTTCTAAGGCAATCCTAGAGATAAGATAGGATATATAAAAGGATATCGAAGGCAAGTACTACTCAAGGCTTAACATTCTAGAAGACAATAAAAATAAACATTACAAACCGTCTTCAAAAGCTTATATATGAAGATTCTGAATTCCTCGACTTCATTAATACTCCTTGAGCTTCAACGAAGCTTCAGGCACATCGATCACGCACTCTAAAGAAGTCATGGGACGTCGCTTGAGATCTACAAAGTAATTTGGTGACGACCTTCATAACTGCGCTCAAAGATAATTAGTACCCAATATTTATGTTTGTTCATCATCAAAACCAAATCAGGGGAATCAATACTCAATACCCATTGCTTCTTCATAGGGTAGAGACGGATCAACTCAAGCGAATACTGTGAAGTGCGGCCATGTATCGACTTTGGTTACTTTGGGAGACACATGTTTGGTGTCAGTTCAGTCAATGATGGGGCATGCAGTCGTGATGTCAACTTCAAAGAGAGAGATCACCACAAGTAGGGTGGCGAGCATGATTCAGTTCTTTGAGCTCAAAGGGAGTTTGGGCTCGAAAGGGCTCGAAATGGCTCTTGGAGTGTTAATGCGTCGAAGGGCGCGATTTTCGATAACAGGTTGGTGTTTCCTTGATCAGATAGAGAGGTCTGGAATCTGGGTAGAACCGTTAAGAGCCTTTAATGACAAGGTTCATTGGAGGAAATTTGAAGCCTGGTAGAGTTTGTTGTTTTTTGTGCTTCAAATTTACGTTTTGGGCTTAACACGGCCGTGCTATGGTCAGCACGGTCGTGCTTTGTTTTACAGAGACTGTGACTGCAACACGGGCAGCAACACGACGTGTCACTAGAAACAGAAAGTCGACAATTATTCATGCAGGTCCAACACGGCCGTGCCACTTTCTAGCATGGCCGTGTCGCCTGTAGCCGGCCCAAACATGTGAGTTAGGTTAGGGTTTTGATCTAAAACCTAATCTAATCAGATGACTGAGATTCCACATGACCGATGGAGCTATTTAAACCCATCCTAGGGTTTATTTTCATGAGAGCGCGTGCAATCATCAAGTTTCTTCTTCCTCGCGAGTCTTGGAGCTTTGGGACATGTTTTGGTGAGCGAAGTTCTTGAGATTCTTTGTGAAACTCATTGTAATCTTCTTCTTGTTATATCTCTTTTTCGGTTGAGGGATTTTGGTGAGAGATTTTGTTTTCTTCTCTTTTGGTGAGGTTTGAGATCTCCAATGGATTTTTTTAGAAGAGTTTGAACTCCACGTCTGGAGTTATTGGTGCTCTCTATTGTTGAAGAAGATTAAAGAAGTCGGTGTAATTCTCACTGATCATATTAGTGGAAACCATCATCAGGAAGCTGGGCGTAGGCGTCGTTAGTGGACCGAACCAGGGTAAACTCTTCGTCCCTTGATTTGTGCTTTCATGCTTTCGTTACTCTTCGTATTACTTGTTTTGGTTGGATGTTGTGTCATTGTGGTTTATCTCTGAAAGATCGCGGCGTAGCAACTCTTAAGTAGCTGTCTGCCTTTGTAGGGAACGCTTCCGCTGACCCTCTATATCGGCCGGCTAATTATTTCCCAACATATACATGCACTTCGGCTTCACCCAAGAGCGGAGACCACACTTCCAATCATTTAACTCCCACCTTCATATAGACATTGTTCATCATTCGTACACACAGACCATGGCACATGAAAATTGTTTTACTTCATTCAAATTCATTACATGTTACTGTTGGAACTTATCCAACTAAGTTGGATCTTAATCCAACGTTGTGATAATATGCGGTAAATAATTATATAAGTGCTACGCTGTCATGTTAAGCCCAATTTATTAAGTGATCTGGTTTTAATTAATTAAATGGGCTAAATGAGTTAAACAGGTTATGGGGCCTTTATGTGTAGAGACTATTGGGCTTCAACTCATTGATGGGCCGAGTTTGAAACCCTAGGGTTATGGAGGCTAGCCTATAAATATTAGCGGTCATGGTCCCCGGAATACACGAACAAATTGAGCCGTCTTTTCTACGTCCCGTCGCTAGGAGAGAAACCAGGAGAAGGCTAAAGGGATTCTCCAACCGGTTGATTCGTGCTATTCTGGAAGATCGTCTGTTGCGCTATCGTCAGGATCTTTCAGATTATTAGCAATGGACTCAGGTATGCTTCTGCTAAACAGAGTAGGTTACTGATTTAAGGTTCCGCATGTTATATACCTAGATCTGTGTTGTTTGGCTAGAACACATGTCTAGACCTCTAGTTTCTACAAGTGGTATCGGAGCCACCATGCTGTGGATCTTGAATTTTTGCCTGCTCGTAGTAGATCTGATAAAAATCTGATTTTTAATCTGTTTTCTATTCGGATCTGTACAAAATTTGGTTTTTTGATTAATTTTTTTCCAAAAAAATTTGGTTTTTTACAAACCCTAGATTGGGCCCGACACAGCAAAAGAGGGGCAGCCCTGTTGCCCCCGTCGGAAGATCGGTGCCGGCGATGCCGGCGTCGACACAGATGAGAAAGGGGCGGTTTTGCCACCCCTGTAGGTTGAATGAAGGGGAGAAATGGGGCGGTAGCGCCGCCCCCGTTAAATCTACGACAAAATGGGGCGGCAGCGCCGCCCCCATTCAGTTTCAGTGAAGGGGGCGGACTCGCGCCGCCCCCGGCACGATTTTCCGGCGATCGAGGGTGCTTACCCCCGTCACCGACCAGTTCTAATCCCCACCTTCGGTGGGGGTCTGCCGGGTTCACAGAAAAGGGGCGGCGGTTGCCGCCCCTGATCAGGCGACGGTAGGCGCCTCTGGCGCCTGCTCGTCACGGAGATGGGGCAGCAACCGCCGCCCCTGATCGGGCGACGGCAGGCGCCAGAGGCACCTGCTCGTCGCAGGAGACGGGGTGGCAGTTGCCACCCCTGATTAGGCGACGGCAGACGCCTCTGGCGCCTGCTCGTCGCAGCGACGGGGCGGCCCCGCCGCCCCGGCAGCTTGCGGCCGGCGCCGGTCCCCCGCCGGCACCGGATCTGAAGAAAGGGGGCCGACGGCGACCGGCCCCCTGGTTGGACCCAAAAATCTGCTAGGGTTTCTAACCCTAGCAGACTTTGGGCCAAATTGGGCCTAAACAGAATTTTTTTCAAAAATTTATTAATTTTCAGTATATGGGCTTCTAATTTGGACCTGTTTTGGGCACTTCACAGTTTTGGGCTTAAAATTGAATTTTTTGATATGGTTGAACCCTGTTTGGGGATACAATTAATTTCTTTTTTTAAAGCCCAATTTTGGATATGGTAATGCACTAATAATTAGAGGAAATAAAAGGCCATCTTATGTATATTTCCTCATTCGGTTTATTTGTGCGTTAAAATTAAGTTTATTCCGATTTTTAAATTCTTTAGGCAAAAATTCAGTTATAAATATACATTTCGAAATGATTCTGATTTTTTGTGAAATTCCACCAAAGTGGGTTCCACTATTAAAATTGTTATTATTTCGGAATGTAAACGGATAAAATACATACTGTGTATAATTAGTTGCCTAAATAAATTTTAATTGGATCGTAGGAGTAAATTAAAGTTTTTCATCTAAATTTCTCCTTGTTAAGTAATTCAGTATTAATTGTGCTATGATAAATTCAAACTTTGCTGTATGTATTTTTGGGGTGACTTGGTGTACTCATCATCCCGCCAAAGTGAGCTCTGTTGTTTGCATCATTTCATTTCTTAAATACAAAAGGAATTTTGTGTGCATATCTTATTCATGAATGCTACATCGGCCCAAAGGCAGATTACCGTTCTATGCTAATTTATTCACACCCTTAGCAATAAATAAGTGATGATTGTTGAGACCTATGCATGCAATTTTAATTCGGCCCCAAGGAAGTTTTAATTTTGGCATGTTAATTATTGTCTTTATTTGATTGCTGCGGCAAGATATCATTTGCTAGTTAATAGATTTTCCAAAGATAAATATTAAGCTAGTTGGGGATATCTTGAGATGGGAACATGCAAGTTTGAATTTACAATTTTGCTTCACAAATTAATACTTATGTTAGCATGTTTGTCTATGTTTATTGTCCTATTTTCAGCAGCTACTCCCGCGAATATTACTGCTAGCTTAAACTCAATTTCAGTGCTTAATGGCTCAAATTTCAAATCCTGGAAAGAGAACTTACTCATAGTTCTTGGGATATTGGATCTGGACCTTGCTATTAGAACTGACTGTCCCCCACTTACTACGGAAAAGAGTACCTCTGAGGAAAAGAGGGAGTTTGAAAAGTGGGAAAAGTCTAATCGCATGTGTTTAATGATCATGAAGAGAGCCATTCCTGAAGCCTTTCGGGGCTCTGTGTCTGATTCGATCACGACAGCTAAAGGTTTCCTTGCAGATATTGAGAAAAGGTTTGTCAGAAACGAAAAGGCAGAAATTGGTACGATTCTGACAAGCCTGATCTCAATGAAGTATAAAGGAAAAGGCAACATAAGGGAGTATATTCCGAAACAGTCACATCTTGCTTCAATGTTGAAAGCACTAAAGCTTGACCTCTCTGAGGACCTGCTTGTGCATTTGGTTTTAATTTCACTTCTTGCACAGTACAATCAGTTTAAGGTGAGCTACAACTGTCAGAAAGAGACTTGGTCTCTGAATGAGCTCATTTCGCACTGTGTACAGGAAGAGGACAGACTGAAGCAGGATAAGACTGAAAGTGCAAATGTTGCCTTTGCCCCTAAGGACAATAAAAGGAAAAAGGGAAAGGAAGTTGCAGTTACAGCCCCATCTAAGAAACAACAAAAGAAGCCTGTAAAGGTTATCAAGAAAGATAGTTGTTTCTTTTGTGGTGCTGAAGGGCATGTGAAGAAGCAGTGCTCTAATTACCACGCATGGCATGCTAAAAAAGGTACTCTTCTCAATTTGGTTTGTTCAGAAGTTAATTTAACTTCTGTACCCATAGACACTTGGTGGTTAGACTCTGGTGCAACTACTAACATCAGTGTGTCTATGCAGGGCTGCCTGAACTGCCGAAAGCCAAATGATGCTGAAAGATTCATCTTTTTGGGCGATGGCAAGAAGGCGAAGGTTGCTGCAATTGGGGATTTCAGATTATCTTTAAGAACTGGAAGCCATTTGGATTTGTTTGATACATTTATTGTACTGTCGTTTAGACGAAACCTTATTTCTATTTCTGCATTGGACAAATCTGGTTATTGTTGTTCATTCGCGAATGGGAAATTCAGTTTATCTCTTAATTCCATTTTTATTGGTTCTGGTTATTTGTCTGAGACTGATAATCTGTATATGCTTGATACAATTGCTGCAAATGAAACCTTGCATGTGGGTACACAGGTTTTAAAGCAAAAATTAACTGATGAGAATTCAGGTTCGTTATGGCACAAGAGATTAGGTCACATCTCCAAAAGGAGAATTGAGAGACTTGTGTCAAATGATATTATCAAACCTTTAGATTTTTCAGATTTTGATATCTGCATTAATTGTATAAAGGGAAAACAACCCAATATAAGGAGATTTGAAGCCAAAAGGTCCAGTGAAGTCTTAGAACTTATACATACGGATATTTGCGGACCATTCCCTTCGGTTGCATGGAATGGTCATCAGTATTTTATAACGTTCATAGACGACTATTCAAGATATGACTATATTTATCTCATACATGAAAAATCTCAGTCCTTTAAAAATTATAAGGCCGAAGTTGAACTTCAACTAGGCAAGAGGATTAAAATTGTCAGGTCTGACCGTGATGGTGAATACTACGGCAGATATGATGGTTCAGGTGAACAACGTCCAGGACCATTTGCTAAATTCCTAGAGGAATGCGGTATTGTCCCACAGTACACCATGCCGGGTTCGCCCACTATGAATGGTGTAGCTGAAAGACGAAACAGAACGCTTAAGGACATGGTAAGGAGTATGATTAGTCATTCTACTTTACCAGAAAGCCTCTGGGGAGAAGCATTGAAAACTGCAGCTTACATCCTTAATCGGGTCCCAACTAAAGCAACTAATAAAACACCATATGAGCTTTGGACGGGCAAATCACCTAGTCTAAAGCATATGCACATATGGGGATGACCAGCTGAGGCAAAGCCTTATAGGCCTGCTGAAAAGAAGCTGGACACTGATCACTCCTTATTTTACACCTTTTTTCCCGCATTTTTGCATGCCATTTAGATCGCCCAAATCATGTTTTTCACGATATATCGACGATATTGCGATGCTTTTCACGATTTGTTGTTTTTGTCGCATTTCAGGTGATTTGGCGCGATTTGGAGTTATCTCGAGATGCGCTTACTCCAGAGGGTCACCGACGACCTCCCCGAGGGGTATTTTGCTGTTGGAGAGGAGCGAAAGAAGAACGGACGTCGCAGGAGCGACGAGGAGGCCAAAATAAGCAGATTGGGCATGTTTAGTGTCCCACTCGGCCGAGTGGAGGACCCACTCGGCCGACCAGCGAGACACCGCTCGGCCGACCAGATCAGACACGATTCCTATGTGCACTCGGTCGAGCGACGGAGACCACATCGGCCGAGTGAAGAGACCACGTCCGCCCGAGTGGCGCCCAGACAAAGCCCTTCAAAAATCTCCAAGTTTCTGTTTTTCGGCTGCCTGATCTTCAGAAGACCCACTCGGCCGAGTGGATAATCCCGGCCGACCGAGTACAATGAAGCCATCGGCCGAGTGACGACAACTCACTCGGCCGAGCTGCCCCCGAAGTAGAGACCCCTGAAGGCCTCGACTTACTGGAAAATTACAGGGTTTCTCACTCGGCCGAGCGACTTTTGTCACTCGGCCGAGTGCGACGTGCTGCCTGTAGCGAAAATTGCGGAAAACAGGCTGCGCAGGGGTATTTTGGTCACAGTTTTTGGACGATTTTGGGGGGTATTTAACCCCTGTTTTTACCCTAGTATTGAGAGCTTCTCCTTAGATTTTTTGCAGCTTTTTAGATTAGCTTTTTAGTTTTATTCTTGAGATTGGAGAGGAGAAAAAGTTTGATTTTTGTTGGATTAATTGAAGAACTCCATTGGTTTGTGTTTCTCTTCCCCAAAAATTCTATTTTTATTGCATATCTCAATATTGTGATGAATTCTATTGCTTATTTCATTGATTATTTTTGTGATCTTGCTATGAATTGTGAGTAGTCGCCACGTCTTGGGGCGTGGGGATGAATCCTACAAGCCCAACTTCTTATTTGTGATGAACTAGTAGAAATTTTGCTAGAATTGATACCTAGGAATTAGATTGGGATCAATTTACTACGGTTAGCTAGGAGTTCATACCGACCGGGATTTGCAAGAGATTGGATCCCGATTCGATAGGAAACCCTAGAAATCCGAATTGGGTTGGAATCGAATTTTCGTAGTATCGGTTTGCAAGAGATTGGACCGATACTAGGGTTTCCGGTTGCAATTCCGTGCCAATACCCGTTTGCAAGAGATTGGACGGGTAGGAACTATCCCAATCTAGATCGCGAGCCGAGTTTGCAAGAGATTGGGCTCGGTGCACGATTGGACGATGATGTTGATCCTAATGCTAGCTTTCCTAGGATAGGGTTTGCAAGAGATTGGACCCAAACCTAGGATGGCTATAGACCGGCAACAGCGCGAGAGCGTGAGCTTGGTTCTACATTCAGTTGCAACTAGTCCATCCAAAATCTCAATCTGGCAATTTTGAAACCGACGAACCACATTTATGAGATACGGTGAGTAGCGGGGATTCCCCATTCCCTAGACGTTCTTTATTTGATTTGATATTTTCGCACTTTGTCTGACGATTGTGACAGGATCGCCAAAGGCAAATCTTTCTTCTTGAATAGCCAGGTTGATTGGAACAAGCACGGTCATTCGTCCTCCCTGTGTTCGATATCCCGCTCGCTGCTACACCGTGCACTTGCGGTAAAACTACAACCGTTCTTTAGGGTTACGTCCCGGAGCGATCAAGTTTTTGGCGACGTTGCCGGGGAAGGCGTTTAGACGGTGTTCGTCATCGACCACCCGGTTACTTCTTCTTTCTCTCTTTCTTTACTTTCTTCTGTTCGCACATTCTCCCTGTATTTTGCATAAGGCCTTTGCAGGAAGAATGGAGGATGCAATGTCAACAATAGAACTCAGTCAAGAATACTATGACTCCTTCACAGACCTCCTTAAGGAGCTTGTCGATGAGGTCCACGCTACCGGAGCTTTTGCTATCGACGTCAAGGACCCCGACGAACAACTGTTTGCTAGTTTCGTGATGGACCAGATCTCCCCGGAGGGGACTATCGGGGGCAATGTCAGAGTTGACGTGATCGACGACAAATTATATTTCGAAAACGGTGGAACAAGTGACGAGGATCGCCATACTCCGGGAGGATCTTCAGAGCAAACCAACGTTCAGGGAGTTACACCCCATGACACTTACTCTTGCTTCTATGAATCGTCTGATGTGTTTCTTGATTCCAGGGACGAACCGGAGCCGAGTGAAAGCTCTGACAAAGCCAGCGCAGAATCGGAGAGCGCTTATTTCGATGCATCATCCTCACTAAGTAGTGAGTCTGACTCTTCACAAGAGAGCGCGCCACCTGAGCACGAGCTAGACCCGGATGGCAAGGAAGGAGCGAAACTCATGCGAGCCGATGAAGTAGAAGGAGAGGCGCCTCTTCAGGTAGAACTTAAAAAATTACCTCCGAATCTAAGGTACGCCTTTTTGGGTAACAAATTAACTTTCCCGGTGATAGTAAACTCCCACCTCGCGCCAGACCAACTTGAAAAACTCCTAGACGTTCTTAGGAGCCATAAAGTTGTCCTGGGATACACTATCTCCGATCTAAAAGGGATAAGCCCTAGGCTTTGCACGCATAGGATCCATTTGGAGGATACCGACGCCACCTCCATAGAGCCTCAAAGGCGGTTAAACCCGAACATGAAGGAGGTGGTTAAAAAGGAAATCCTAAAATTGCTAGAAGCCGGTATAATCTATCCTATCTCAGACAGTAGATGGGTTAGCCCAGTTCACGTCGTCCCCAAGAAAGGGGGGATGACTGTCATAAAAAATGAGAAAGGTGAGCCCATATCTACGTGCACCGTCATGGGATGGCGAATGTGCATTGACTATAGGAAACTCAATAAAGCCACCCGAAAGGACCATTACCCATTGCCCTTCATTGATCAAATGCTTGAACGCCTCGCAAAACATAAATACTTTTGCTATCTAGACGGGTATTCGGGATTCTTCCAAATCCCTTTGCACGAAGATGACCAAGAGAAGACAACTTTCACTTGCCCCTATGGCACCTATACCTACCGTAGGATGCCGTTTGGCCTTTGTAATGCTCCCGCCACCTTTCAGAGGTGTATGACATCCATATTTTCCGATTACATTGAAAATATTATGGAAGTTTTTATGGATGATTTCTCGGTTTATGGAAGTGAGTTTGACTCTTGTTTGGAAAATCTTACTAAAGTCCTAAAAAGGTGTCAACAAAACAATCTCACTCTCAATTGGGAGAAGTGTCACTTCATGGTCACGGAAGGTATAGTTCTCGGACACCTAGTCTCTTCGAGAGGGATTGAGGTAGATAAAGCAAAGATTGAGGTAATCGAGAAACTCCCTCCTCCTATTAATGTCAAGGGCATTAGAGGCTTTCTTGGTCACGCGGGGTTTTACCGCCGCTTCATCAAGGATTTCGCCTCGATTGCCCGACCACTTACCTCTTTGCTCGCTAAAGATATTCCTTTTATTTTTTCAGGTGAATGCTTACAAGCCTTCAACACCTTGAAAGAAGCACTAGTCTCCGCGCCCATCATACAACCGCCGGATTGGAGCCTTCCTTTTGAGCTAATGTGTGATGCTAGCGACCAAGCCATTGGAGCGGTATTGGGACAAAGAAAAGATAAGAAGCTTCATGCGATATACTATGCGAGCAAGACATTGGATGACGCGCAGAAAAACTACACAACTACCGAAAAGGAGCTTTTAGCGGTCGTCTATTCCATAGAGAAATTTCGCTCCTACCTCCTCGGTTCCAAGGTGATTGTCCACACCGACCATGCGGCATTGAAGTATCTTTTAAACAAGAAGGAGGCCAAACCTCGGTTGATTAGGTGGATACTCTTGTTGCAAGAATTCGACTTAGAGATCAGAGATAAGAAGGGTACGGACAATGTCGTGGCGGATCATTTATCTAGGCTCATGCGCGACAAGGAGGACGAGAGTTTGCCTATCGACGACACATTCGTGGATGAGAGGCTATATGCCATAAGGACCGGTGAAGTACCTTGGGACGCGGACTTCGTCAACTACTTGGCTTGTGGAATCAAACCGCATGGGATGTCTACGCAACAAAAGAGGAGATTTCTGCATGAGGTCCGTAGCTATTTTTGGGAAGATCCCTACCTTTTCAAGATATGCAAAGATAGTGTCATTCGTAGGTGTGTTTCTAAAGAGGAGGCGACATCCATCATTTTGCATTGCCACGGTCTACCATGCGGAGGACATCATGCCGCCTCTAAAACAACCACTAAGATCTTGCAGAGCGGATTCTTCTGGCCAACAATGTTTAGGGACACCCACGCTTTTGTGAAGGGGTGCGATAGGTGCCAACGGACCGGGAATATCTCCAAGCGCAATGAGATGCCGATGAGACCCATCCAAGAAATTGAGCTTTTTGATTGTTGGGGAGTAGACTTCATGGGGCCATTTCCGTCGAGCAATGGTAATAAATACATCCTATTGGCCGTTGACTATGTCTCCAAATGGGTGGAAGCAATTGCCACCCCTACTAATGATGCAAGGGTCGTCTCCAAGTTCTTTAAGCAAAATATCTTCCCACGCTTCGGGGTGCCTCGTACCTTGATAAGCGACGGGGGAAGCCACTTCATAGAGAACAAGTTTGAAGCCATGCTAAAGAAGTACGGGGTAAATCATAGAGTTGGCATGGCATATCACCCCCAGACAAGCGGCCAAGTGGAAGTCTCAAATAGAGAAATTAAGCAAATTCTCGAAAAGACGGTGGATCGATCTAGAAAGGATTGGTCAATGAAGCTAAACGATGCTCTATGGGCATATCGCACGGCCTTTCGCACTCCCATAGGCACCACACCGTTCCGGCTCGTTTATGGGAAAGCTTGCCACTTACCCGTAGAGTTGGAGCACCGCGCGTATTGGGCTATCAAAATCTTTAATTATGATTACAAGAGTGCGGCGGTGAGGCGACTCTTGGACATCAACGAGCTTGATGAGATAAGAAGAGACGCCTACGAAAGCTCAAGAATTTACAAAGAAAGGACCAAGATTTTCCACGATGCCCGCATAACCGTCACGGACTTCAAGGTAGGAGACAAGGTCTTGCTCTATAATTCCCGGCTCCGACTATTTCCCGGTAAGTTGAGGTCACGTTGGTCCGGACCTTTCACCATCAAGCACATACAACCGGGAGGAGCTTTCGAGTTGGAGAGCAAGGACAGTTCCACGTTCAAAGTAAATGGTCAGAGGCTCAAACACTATTCCGAGGGAGTCCCGACGGGCGAAACCAATAGAATATATTTGCTTAAGGGACGGCCGGATGATCTTTCATACCTCCTTGATGAGGTAATTGAGGAGGCGATCCCCCACTCTATTGGCGCTCTATTCGATGAAGATTTCGAGGAAGGCCCGGATTTAGGCCAAAATGAGAAGAAAGATGATTCCCCCGACCCCTCCGCTGAAGATGATGAAGGCGACGCTGATTTCGCAAGGATTCGAGAGCTCTGTAAGCTCTCGAAATTAAAGTCTCCAAAGAAAGCTCCGCCGGTACGGAAATCGGCATCACTGGTGAAGCCGTTGACCGGAGCAAATGCTTGCTTGGGGGAGCCTCCCCCCAACACTATTCGAGATGGGAGACCACTGAGGGAGAACACGCCGCCACGTCCAAATCCAAGCGCGCTCCCCAGAAAGTTTGACGGGTGCATCTCATATGCACCAAACATCCCGCATTGATTGAAAATTATAGGGGGTCGAGCTCACGACCTTAAACGAGCGCTTGTCGGGAGGCAACCCGACGGTTTTTGCTTTATTTTTACTTTTTCTTTATTTTCGTTTTAGAAATTTTTAGTGTTTTGAGTCGTTCGCCCAAAAATTTTGTGATAACGGGTCCTATTTTTCTTGACAGGAGAGGAGATAGGTAGATCCATCATGAGGAGGATGAACGCGACGATGAGGAGCGCCCCAAGAAGGCGCTCGACGCTTAGGAGGAAGATGGAATCGACTGGAGGAAGAAAGACGGAGTTTAGAGCCCAAACGAAGACAAACAGCAGAACACAAGGCTCACTCGGCCGAGCATACTAGTCACTCGGCCGAGTACATAAGTTCGTCCGGCCGAGCCGCTCACGAACGAGGGAAGTCTGCTGTACCCAACTCTCTGTTTATTTTCCTGATTTCAATATAACTGCTACTCGGCTGAGTATATATTTCCATTCGGCCGAGTAAAACGGATACCCTCCTAGGGCGAGTCATGCCGAGTAGCTTGAGCCACTCGGCCGAATGGACTTACTCCACTCGGCCGAGGGTGGTAAGGCCACTCGGCTGAAGCGTAGGCGAGGAGGAAATTTCCATTGACCTCGCTCGGCCGAGTGACCACGTCACTCGGCCGAGTCGTAACTTTTAGTATATAAGGGCCGAGGGGGGGCGCGATTTTCAAAACGCAAAACCCAAATCGCGCCCCGACTCTTCAGCTCCCCTCGCCCGATTCCCCTCGCTCGCGCCCCCACTCGCCCGACCGGCCACCTCGCACCGCCGCTCGGCCCGCCACCGCCGGCCGAGCACCCGCCGACGCCTCGCCCGAGTCGCCGCCGGCGGCCGCCGCTCCGATCGCCTCCGGTACCCCCTATTTCGCATCCTTCGCCTCTTTTTGTGTATTTTTCGAGGATCCATGTGCTTAACGAACCCCTAACCCAAATCAATTTCTATATTTATCTGATATACCCCTACTGCTCCATACGTTTTGAGTATTACCCGCTGATATCTCCATTTCACGCGCAGGTTGTTTTTGGGAGCTTAGGGGAGCCCAGGGGAGCTTCTTGGGATTGATTCGGGCTTCGCGGAGGCACTTTCTTCGCACGCTTCCATTGCTTAGCACTCGCGGCGTGTCGGGGTACACTCTTTCCTTTATTTTGCACACGCCGCACTTTTTACACTTTTTCGGCACGCGCTCGGGGCCGATATGCCGCCCCGGACACGGCCGCAGACGAGGAGACCTTCCGCCAAGCGGAAGCGGTCGGATGATGCCGGCCCCTCACATGAGGTGGAAGGCTCTCCTCCTCCTTCTCCCACACACGCCGTCCACCCAGCACAGCCTGCAGGCCCCGCACACCCCGCACAGCCTGCAGCGCCCGCACAGCCCGCACAGCCTCTCCCTGCCGCTCCACAGCCACCACCACCGGCTCCACTGGTCGGGCCGCTCGGGATTACGTTCCGAGACGACGCACACCGCGCCGTCTTCGAGCGTATCTCCCAGCGCTCGATCGTACCCTCCAGGTTTGCACACCTTGCTGACCTAGGACGCCTGGGGGTACTAGAGGGGATGCTCACGTTGTACGACAACGTGGGCTGGCGAGATTTCTTTCAGGTGTCGGCGGATACGTTTATCCGCCCGACACTTGAGGTTCTTAGTTCGATCGCCCGGACCGACGAGGGATGCTCGTTTCGGTTCATGGACCGGGAGTGCCAGGTCACTCTCGATATGATGAGAGCGTTTTTCTCGTGGCCCACTGTCCCCGGAGCCGATCGCGGTTACGGCCCCACCCATATCCCCCCACCTTCCTTCGACGCCGGTGCCTTCTGGGCCCGGATTACGGGTCTTCACGCTGCCTTTGACCCTAGTAGGGCCAAGGCCTCGGCCATTGTCCATCCCTGCCTCCGTATTGCTCAGCGCCTTATGGCGACGACCTTTTTGGCCAGATATGAGCCGGGCACGATGTCTACGCCAGAGCTCTACATGCTCTACGCGATGACACGTCCCAGAGCTCTATCTAGGGATGGCGATGAGCTTGTCCCCGCCGTCGTGATCGATATCGCGGCATGGTTTTTAGACCGCATCATTGTATCGGTGGACGCTCGCTCACCGATATGCTGCTGCGGCCTGATCACCTTGCTTGCTCTTATGACCGGCGAGGATTTCTCCGACGACCTGCGACGAGTATCGGGCCCCACTTCTTTGTCGATCGATGTTATGGCCCGGATGAAGATGCTTCGTCCGCATGGTGAGCGTCACTGGGTCTGGTTGCACGGCCCTTACGGTGCCGATTACATGATTCTCCCGAGCCCTGCTCGGACCCAGATTGCACCAGCCCATGTTGACTGGCTCCCTACGATGGATGTTCTCATCCCTGCTGCTTACGTACTCGAGGCCGAGGAGGCCGAGCAGGCCCACGCTGCCCCTGTAGACCCTGTTGCCCCTGCCGAGCCTGCCGCCGAGCCTGTTGACCCTGTGGCCCCTCAGCCCTTACCTGATGTTTCCGCTGCTCTTGACACCTCTGTCAGTGTCGGGAGTACCTTAGCTGAGACCACCCCCACTGCTTCCGAGGCTGTCACCACCACTCCCACCGCCACCACCGGCCCTCTGTCCGTCGAGCCTCTTTGCTCCGCGCTCCCCGAGCGCCTACCGACCTTTGTTGAGAGTGGAGAGCCCTCGTTTGTCGCGGTCGTGGAGACCATGGCTAGCATGGTCTCCGCTGGGGTTGCACCTTTTGGACCACACACTTCCACCCCAGCGGTAGTCACCTCTGTCTCCACCTCTGCTGTATTTTCCGAGAGTGTCGTGGCGTCTGTCCCCACTTCTGTGCTACCGACCTCTCTGGCCGCCTCGCTGCCACTTTTGCACTCTTCTTTCGCTGCTGCTGCCTCCACTTCTCACCAGTCTGTGCTCCGGCCTCGCACTGAGGCCAGGCCCACATTTGCGAGTGCAGCACCTTTCGTTCCCTTCCCCGCTGAGCCAGTCACATACGCGACCCGAGTACGCCAGCCACGCCCTGCACAGCCCCGCCCGGTGCGTCCCTCTGCACCACCTCCCCCTGACACTGTACTTCAGAGCATTCGTGCTCTAGAGGGGGCGGTGAGTGGTCTCAGAGGCGACCTTAGGACCCTGTCCTCCACCGTCTCTGCGATGGCTGGCCGCTTCGACCTGCTCCCGCAGATCCACTACTGTCTTACCCAGGTTCTAGAGCGTCTCCCGCGCGTACCCCCACCCACCCAGCAGGTTCCCACCCACACTTCCACACACACTCAGCCTGCTACCACTTCCACACCCACCCCCGCTCAGCAGCATGTCCATCCGCCACCACGCCCTCTGCCTCAGGACGGAGACGGTGCATCACCACCTTCTTAGGCACCCTTGATGCCGTCGTTTCTTTTTGCCGTTGTGCTGCCCATCTCTGCTGGGTCCTGATGCCTTTTTGTCCACCCCCCTCCCCTCACTTATTTTACACAGACTCATTTTGATCGTATCCTTATATATCTTTTTGGGGGAGAGGGAGAGTTTCGGTGCCACATATATATCTGTATCACTCCTATCTTTGCATGCATCATGTCCGCATCATATTTTTCATTTCTTTATTTTTATCCTTTTATTTTCCTTTTTTTTCATGCATGCATCCTTACTTGCCCCTCACATTTCTTGTCTCTCCGTGTGCCACACTTTGCACATTGAGGACACTGTGCCATTTAGCTTGGGGGAGTGAGTTCTCACGTTCTTCTTCAATTTGCCACCTTTATTTTTAGTTTTTCACACCATTCTTCGCTTTTGCACTTATTTTTCTTCATTTTTCTTTTATTTTGCCATGCATCACGTTTTTCTTATTTTTCTGTGTGCCGCATTATAAATAGTTCTATTTTCCCTTTATCTTTATTTCTTTTTCATCTCATGCTAGAGATGACTTTTCTATGATCATGATGACGTTGGATTTAGCTCACTCTATAAGCATGCTATATTTGTCATGTCTTAGACTTTATTTCTGATATCATATGCTATGACTTGCCTTGCATCTAGAGATAGTAACCCACACTTTTGCCACATGAAAATGGATGAAATTCTATTATTGGCTGAGTCTGAATATTCATACGTATGCTATCACAGAAAACACACCAAGATTCACGCATTGAATGCTTATATCTGGAGTACTGATTTCTTTTTCCTATATCACTTCTATATGCATGAATTGTACACTTCACTTCAGGATGATTGAATGATGTTAGCTATGATAAATCTGGATTAGTTAGCTTTTTTGTGATCGAAACTGAGTAGATTAGATTACCCTGCTGAAGTTGTCGTGCATGTCTTATAGAGTGAACCGAGAGTTATATCTATTTCTTTCTCCACAAATCTTGAACATCATTTCTCTACTTTTAAAATCATTGGTGAATCTCCCCTTAGCGATTCTATTTTATGGCATTTCCCCAGCTACTAATTCCTAGCTCCAAATCTCTTATTCTCTAAATAAAATATATATATATATATATGAGAGAAAAACATTCTTGTACATCATTATCTCTCTTCGAGTTGGGATCGTTGTATATATGCTATATTTAAAAAAAACAACAACAAAAGAAAAAAAAAAGAGAAAAGAGGAAAATCCTCAATAAAAGATCCCATCTCACTTTCTTTCTTTCTTCTTTCTTCTTATTACCTTTGGAGCTATATAAAAATGGGGATGTGAATATTTTTTTATGTCACCACGCTTATAGATAAGCTTGGGGGAGGGGATCCATTGATGTGTGAGAGAGTGACTACTTGACGTTGCACGACAGCCTAGGCTAAGTAATATTCTATACTCGGTGAGATTATTTCTAGCTTTACGAAATCCAGAAATCTAAGCCTAGCGTTCATTTCATGAAATCCATACTTTTCTATTCTCTCTATTCTATTGTGTGATACTCCTATACTCCTGATAGAAAGCATTCAATTGAAAAGTGTGTGATCTGTGATTTGTATACCGCTTTAAATGATTCAGACGATGTTAATTTTAAAATTATTCCGATTTTCATGATTATATCGTTGTTCGTGGGTTTTCCATTTCTATTTGCACTATTATACTATGATATCAAAATAAAATCTTTTGACATGTGTTTTTCATTCGGTGCATGCTATATGAGTAAGTGAAACCCCCGTCCTGAGAAAATGATCTAGTAGCTTACCTCTTCGCTTCTTTCTCTCTTCTTTATTTTCATTTCGTTTTCCATTCTTCTCCGTTTTTCATTTTTCATTTTTCGCCGTTTTCGTTTTCCAATTCCACCGGGTTCGCCTTTTACTTATCTTCCTCGAGGACGAGTAAGAGGCAAGCTTGGGGGATTTTGATCACTCCTTATTTTACACCTTTTTTCCCGCATTTTTGCATGCCATTTAGATCGCCCAAATCATGTTTTTCACGATATATCGACGATATTGCGATGCTTTTCACGATTTGTTGTTTTTGTCGCATTTCAGGTGATTTGGCGCGATTTGGAGTGATCTCGAGATGCGCTTACTCCAGAGGGTCACCGACGACCTCCCCGAGGGGTATTTTGCTGTTGGAGAGGAGCGGAAGAAGAACGGACGTCGCAGGAGCGACGAGGAGGCCAAAATAAGCAGATTGGGCATGTTTAGTGTCCCACTCGGCCGAGTGGAGGACCCACTCGGCCGACCAGCGAGACACCGCTCGGCCGACCAGATCAGACACGATTCCTATGTGCACTCGGCCGAGCGACGGAGACCACATCGGCCGAGTGAAGAGACCACGTCCGCCCGAGTGGCGCCCAGACGAAGCCCTTCAAAAATCTCCAAGTTTCTGTTTTTCGGCTGCCTGAGCTTCAGAAGACCCACTCGGCCGAGTGGATAATCCCGTCCGACCGAGTACAATGAAGCCATCGACCGAGTGACGACAACTCACTCGGCCGAGCCGCCCCTGAAGTAGAGACCCCTGAAGGCCCCGACTTACTGGAAAATTACAGGGTTTCTCACTCGGCCGAGCGACTTTTGTCACTCGGCCGAGTGCGACGCGCTGCCTGTAGCGAAAATTGCGGAAAACAGGCTGCGCAGGGGTATTTTGGTCACAGTTTTTGGACGATTTTGGGGGGTATTTAACCCCTGTTTTTACCCTAGTTTTGAGAGCTTCTCCTTAGATTTTTTGCAGCCTTTTAGATTAGCTTTTTAGTTTTATTCTTGAGATTGGAGAGGAGAAAAAGTTTGATTTTTGTTGGATTAATTGAAGAACTCCATTGGTTTGTGTTTCTCTTCCCCAAAAATTCTATTTTTATTGCATATCTCAATATTGTGATGAATTCTATTGCTTATTTCATTGATTATTTTTGTGATCTTGCTATGAATTGTGAGTAGTCGCCACGTCTTGGGGCGTGGGGATGAATCCTACAAGCCCAACTTCTTATTTGTGATGAACTAGTAGAAATTTTGCTAGAATTGATATCTAGGGATTAGATTGGGATCAATTTACTACGGTTAGCTAGGAGTTCATACCGACCGGGATTTGCAAGAGATTGGATCCCGATTCGATAGGAAACCCTAGAAATCCGAATTGGGTTGGAATCGAATTTCCGTAGTATCGGTTTGCAAGAGATTGGACCGATACTAGGGTTTCCGGTTGCAATTCCGTGCCAATACCCGTTTGCAAGAGATTGGACGGGTAGGAACTATCCCAATCTAGATCGCGAGCCGAGTTTGCAAGAGATTGGGCTCGGTGCACGATTGGACGATGATGTTGATCCTAATGCTAGCTTTCCTAGGATAGGGTTTACAAGAGATTGGACCCAAACCTAGGATAGCTATAGACCGGCAACAGCGCGAGAGCGTGAGCTTGGTTCTACATTCAGTTGCAACTAGTCCATCCAAAATCTCAATCTGGCAATTTTGAAACTGACGAACCACATTTATGAGATACGGTGAGTAGCGGGGATTCCCCATTCCCTAGACGTTCTTTATTTGATTTGATATTTCCGCACTTTGTCTGACGATTGTGACAGGATCGCCAAAGGCAAATCTTTCTTCTTGAATAGCCAGGTTGATTGGAACAAGCACGGTCATTCGTCCTCCCTGTGTTCGATATCCCGCTCGCTGCTACACCGTGCACTTGCGGTAAAACTACAACCGTTCTTTAGGGTTACGTCCCGGAGCGATCAGACACAGACGGTTAGTTGCTATTTTATTGGGTATGCTGAAAGATCGAGGGGTTACAAATTTTACGATCCCATAAATAAGAATATTTTTGAGATTGGAAATACCAGATTCCTTGAGGATACCGGGTTTGCGGGGGGAGATTTAGGAAGAGACATTGTTTTTGAAGAGGAATATGTAGATATTCCCACAGGTGATCTTGTTATTGATCAGGATTCTATTCCTGTTATAGAACAAGACACAAATATTCAAGACAATGTTATTGCTCCTCCCGTTCAGGAAGAACAAACCCTTGCACCTCAAGAACCATTGCCATTAAGGAGATCCATTAGGGAGAGGAGAAGGGCAATATCAAGTGACTACATTGCATATCTCCAAGAACATGAAGTTGATATTGGTGTGATGGAAGATGATCCAATCAACTTCCATCAAGTCAAAAATGGTTCTAACTTTCTAAAATGGATAAATGCCATGAATGAGGAAATAAAGTCAATGAAGGACAATGACGTTTGGGATCTTGTCCCATTACCTAAAGACGTGAAACACATTGGTTGCAAATGGATATTTAAAACCAAGAGGGATTCAAAAGGTAATGTTGAAAGATATAAGGCATGTCTTGTTGCTAAGGGCTTTACTCAAAAGGAAGGCATTGATTATAATGAGACTTTCTCTCCGGTTTCCACGAAAGGCTCATTCATGATAATAATGGTATTAGTGGCCCATTTCAATCTTGAGTTACATCAGATGGATGTTAAAACAGCGTTCCTTAACGGGGACATTGATCAAGAAATTTATATGGTGCAACCAGAAAACTTTATGTCGGGAGACCCAAAGAATTTGGTTTGCAAACTTAAGAAATCCATCTATGGACTCAAACAGGCGTCTCGGCAATGGTATTTTAAGTTTCATCAAGTTATCATCTCATTTGGCTTCGAGATGAATTTGGTTGATGAATGTATATACCATAAGTTCTGTGGGAGTAAATTTGCATTTCTGGTTTTATATGTCGATGACATTTTACTTGCCAGTAACAATAAAGGCTTATTGCATGAAACCAAGAACTTTTTAGCTAAGAACTTTGAGATGAAAGATCTTGGTGATGCATCTTTTGTATTAGGAATTCAAATACATCGAGATCGTTCTCGAGGTATACTTGGATTATCACAAAAGGCCTACATTGAAAAGGTTCTGCAAAGATTTGGCATGGAAAGTTGTAAAACAGGTGATACCCCAGTATCTAAGGGAGACAAGTTTGGTCTCAATCAGTGCCCTGAAAGTGAAATTGAGATAGCACAGATGAATGATATTCCTTATTCTTCAGCAGTAGGGAGTATCATGTATGCTCAAGTATGTACGCGTCCAGACTTGGCGTACATTACAGGAATGCTTGGCAGATACTTGAGCAATCCAGGATTGGACCATTGGAAAGCAGCCAAAAGGGTCTTACGGTACTTACAGAGGACAAAGGGACACATGCTTGTATATCAGAGGTCGGAAAAGCTTGAGATCGTTGGATATACCGACTCTGATTTTGCTGGATGTAAAGACAGCATGAAATCTACTACAGGCTATGTTTATACATTAGCAGAAGGCGCCATTTCTTGGAAGAGTGCTAAACAGACTATTATAGCCTCTTCCACTATGGCTGCAGAATTCATTGCTTGTCATGAGGCATCCAATCATGGTCTATGGCTACGGAATTTTGTCACAGGGCTGCGAATTGTAGATGGCATTGAAAGGCCACTCAGATTATTTTGTGACAATGTGTCTGCAGTAGCATTTGCCACTAACAACAGGAGTTCGGCGAAATCAAAGCATATTGATATCAAGTTCCTGATTGTTAAAGAGAGAGTTGGAAATAAACAGTTGTCTATAGAGCACATTGGTACAAACTCAAACATTGCGGATCCGCTTACTAAGGGACTGCCACCAAAAACGTTTCATGGGCATGTTGCTCGTATGTGTGTCATGTCATCTGAAGATATTCAGTTTTAGTGGGAGTTTGTAATTTTTGTAGTGCTTCTATTTTTGACAACATTTCAGCCTTCAGTTATGCATATTTGGTTTATGGTTTATTTCTGCAGAAATAAAGTTCAGTTTTCAGTTTGGCTTCATATTTCAACTCTATGTTTATAAATGCGTATGAAAATATGTGTTTATTTTTTGATCTCACTAAGGTTAAGGAGGATCAGTTGGAAATAGACATGTTAGATCACATCACATGTAATTTCCATGCTACACATCCACTTCATAATCCATGTCATTCCTTTGTATTAGCACGGTGACCACTGATGGGTCGAGCTGCAATTGCTGCGGCGAAAATCTCTTTGATCCCTTGCTAATATAATTGATGGACCGGATTGATTTTTTGACTCATTAAAAAAATGACAGTAAGTTAAGATCTTATTTGGTTGTATGCACTATGAAATATAATTATAAAGTTTAAGCATATATCCCAAGTGGGAGATTGTTGGAACTTATCCAACTAAGTTGGATCTTAATCCAACGTTGGGCTAATATGTGGTGAATAATTATATAAGTGCTACGCTGTCATGTTAAGCCCAATTTATTAAGTGATCTGGTTTTAATTAATTAAATGGGCTAAATGAGTTAAACAGGTTGTGGGGCCTTTATGTGTAGAGACTATTGGGCTTCAACTCGTTGATGGGCCGAGTTGGAAACCCTAGGGCTATGGAGGCTAGCCTATAAATATTAGCGGTCATGGTCCCCGGAATACACGAACAAATTGAGCCGTCTTTTCTACGTCCTGTCGCTAGGAGAGAAACCGGGAGAAGGCTAAAAGGATTCTCCAACCGGTTGATTCGTGCTATTCTGGAAGATCGTCCGCTGCGCTATCGTCAGGATCTTTCAGATTATTAGCGATGGACTCAGGTACGCTTCCGCTAAACAGAGTAGGTTAATGATTTAAGGTTCCACATGTTATATATCTAGATCTGTGTTGTTTGGCTAGAACGCATGTCTAGATCTCTAGTTTCTACAGTTATTACATTTCACATTATACATAATTACTCCGCAATCCTTTGGCTGTGTGTCATGTCTGTTCCTAGCATTGCATCCTTATATAACAACTATAAGGAGGACAAACCCAATAAAGAGAGAATCAATGACAACACTATCTTTTGAATATCATCCAAGTAAGTGAAAGAACATGTTCAGACTGCATGCCTGCAAAATAGTAATACCAATGCCATTCTTCCAATAACTGCAGCAGCCCCCACTCCTGCCCATCGCTTTAACTCCCCCCCTGCACCTCATCAAACCCTTTCAAGGGTACGTGTTTATATACAGCAGTTGCTGGCTAAATTGCTCCACACCTAGCCCCCAACAGTACACATCAGTTGGCACCATGGAGATTGGGAGTGTTGCAGGGCATTTGAAGGGGAAGAGCATCCTTGTGACTGGTTCCACTGGCTTCTTGGGCAAGAGTACAGATCTCTTTCCTTCCTTCTTTTGGTGATGTTTCTGTGTTGTTTTCCTCTTTTATTTTTACCTTACTATTCTTTTTTTGTTGTTGTTGCCTTGTGCGCGTTTTGGGTCGAAGTTTTTGTGGAGAAGGTGCTTAGAGTTCAGCCGGACGTGAAGAAGCTCTTCCTCCTCGTCAGGCCGACGGCGACCGCAGCCCCCGCGGAGCGGCTGCAGAGTGAGGTCACAGACTACTCACCGTTTGCATTTTGGAGCGATCAAACAAAATAAAATTAAAGACCACTTCCAACATTGGACATAAATAGCATTGTATGCATGCATATGATTCAGGGTGAACTCATCTCATGAGTTGGCGGAGACGTTATTTAAAAAGCCCATTAAATCTCAAATTTTTATTCTTTTTTTGCACATCCCCATTTCTTTTTCATTCCGTTAACCTGCACATGATGAGAAAGGGTAGAGAGAAAGAGTGATGAGAGAGTACCATAGCAACATGGATGAAAAAGAAACAATGATGGCCAAAAAAGAAAGTTTTTTTTAAAGAGTAGACGTATTTTATTATTTCCAGCTAACTCAGGTGTGTTTCTGTTAATTTCATAATTAATACTTCGGAGGGGTGTTAACGGAATTTAACCTTTAGTTAACAACCATTTTCTTCAAAGCTTCTTGTTCTCAAGACATTTTATTCGTGCCCACAGCTACTTATTTACAAGTTTGCCATTCAAAATTTCATAATTAATACTTCGGATGGGTAGTCGGAAGAGAGGGAGGGGGGTGGGCTGAAGAGGTCAAAGGATTGGAGCGGCGGAGGGTGCAGGGGAAGATGAAGAGCGTCGACGGATGGGACGATGGCGGGTCTGGGTAGTCGGAGATGGGGTCGACGGAGGGGCTGAGTAGGGGGAGGGGGCGACAACGGGGTCAGGGAAGATGAAGAGGGACGTGAGAGGGGGGATTGTTGGATGAGGGGACGGCGGAGGGGCTGTGAGGTCAGAGGAGGAGGAGATAGAGGGGGGCGGGTGTGAGGAGGTCGACGAAGGAAGCGACGTTACCGCCCGTCGGCAGTCAGCCGTTTTACTCATCGCACACAACCGAGACATTTTCGGAATTTTTGAATGGTTGTGCACGATGAGTAATTTTGAATGACAAACACATAAATAAATGGTATAGTTGTTGTGCGTTCGAGTAATAAAACGGTCCTCTTAGCTACTCCCTTTATTCACCCAAATAAAGAAGCGCTTAGGTGGGAAAGAGATTAGGGAATGCTTTATATTTTTGCAGTATAAGTTGTAGTTATAATCTTATAATAAAACATGACCTCAACATGTTAATTATTGAATGTTTTGGAAAGATGAAACGTTCTAAACCCTGGCCATCCTAACGTTTTTTGTATTTTGCTCTCGGAATTTGCACTTTTTTTTCATCATCGACACCAACACGTACACCCATATTTCTCATGTCTTTTTGGTTTCACATGTTTATTGTATCCTTTTCGTGGAAGGTTTTTTTGGCATCTAGTCTTATAATAAAATATGAACTCAACATGTTAATTATTGAAGAGTGTTGCTATTCACACCATAGAAATTTATGAATACACCACACTGCTTGATTCACCACGCCTATATTTTTAACATCAGATGTTCGGATTCGGAGATCCGAACGACTCTAATACTTTTATTCTTCCGTTCGGAATTGCAAAGCCAAATAGTATAATAAAATATGTATTGTGTTCGGATTTACACATATATTATATTAGAACCATTCGAATCTCCAAATCCGAACATCTGATGTTAAAAATATATGTGTGATGACTTAAGTAGTATAGTGTATTCATAAATTTCTGTGATGCGAATAACAACACACATTATTGAATGTTTTGGGACGATGAAGCGTTCTGAATCCGAGACTGCGTATTTTTCCCCCCTAAATGTTATCCATACAAATGAAGAATATTCAAACCTCTAATACTCTTACAAAAAATACTTTTGATTAGAAGAAATAAAGAAGTTATTAAACTTGTGAATTGCAGAAAATTTGAATCAGAGTAATTTGCAGTAAATGTTCGCTAATTAATGATTATATTCTTTATGATTTTCCGACTTTAGTGAAGCTTGACTTTTATTTGATAAATGTTAACGTAATTTTGGTTATAATTTTCCCTCATTTTCGTTAGTACATATAAATAACGATTTTTTTGATCCTATATTACTCGTATATTACCGTGTGCAGGTAGTAGACAATGAGCTCTTCAATCTTCTCAGAGAGAAACACGGCAACAATTTCCATTCATTCATCTCAGACAAGGTGTCTCACGTCGCCGGCGACGTCGAACGCGAAAATTTAGGAGTAGATGCCGCCGGCGGTCTCCTTGAGAAACTGTGGCAGGAAGTCGACATCATTGTCAATGTTGCCGGCAGAACCAAATTTGATGAGAGGTGGAAACAAAAACAGTCAATACTTCATCAAGTAACAACTTGAAATTACTAGCTCAAATATTAAAAAAAAAATCAACTTTACTTGTCAGATATGACGTAGCGTTGAGCGTCAATGTCTTGGGAGCAAAGCATGTGATCGAGTTTGCCAAGAGATGTCGACACCTCCAAATGCTTCTCCATGTTTCGACTGGTGAGCTTCGTAAACTGGCTTTTTCTTTCTTGCACAGCAGCTGTTTGTCGAAATTCCCCTACGAAGCGAAAGGGGTCACTTCTACTTTGAAGCCATCCTGTAGGAGTTTGTTATTCATTTGCACCACAAGTTTACTGAACACCCTGATGCCTTGTCTATTTTCCTTGACTTGTTGTGCATTTTCAACAATGTTCCTTTCTGCCAATGAAGTGCATGTTGCTTGTTCTAGTAATGAAGTTTCGATAGGATTTCTTGAACCCCTTTGACCAACATGTGTGGTGTTTGATAGTAATCCGGCTCTGTTATTATCTTGCTAATTCTAGGGCCTTCGGGTTCTAAAGCTTCTCTAAATATATGATATGCAATAAATGTTTAGTACGTATCCTTATGCGCATACTCCATCATACGAGATATAATTACTCGATGCTTGTCACCCATCTAAATGACTAAATTATACATATAATTTTGTAATGATTTCAATTCTCTACGTATTTAGTGAAACCGGCTATATCCATTATTTTGTCTTCCGATCTTTCCATCATTCATCATATTAATCAGTTATCTTCTGTGATAGGCCATATTAGTTAAATATTTTTTATGGTAGGCCTTCCTAGCATAAAACCAAATTTACTTTTCACACTATCAGTTCTTTTTGTTTACGTGGGTTAGCTAGTACCATAGTTTTAAAAAATCAGTTCATACCGAAACATGTCACATGTGTTTTTAAATTTTAAGTATGGTGATACACTGAAACCGGATGATACCACTAATATTAATTGATAAGGAGGAGATGCAAAGTCTGAAGTCCCAAAAGTAAAAATTCTTAACTTATTTCGTATTACGGCTGAAATAATCTTATTTAATAATCAAAATCAAGGTTCAAAACATCAAGTTGGTATAGATTGATATCGACCTTTTTGGAATAGTTTTTGTGTGGGAAAATGAAACAAACCCCTCATTGGTACCTGGCAGAACACTACAAGTTTTAATGGGGCACATACAATTAAACTTTTAAGGCCTAGTTTGCAATGCAATTTTTGAAGCTAAGGTTTATTTTAAGTTAAAATGAAACCGAGTTTTGTTCTTATACAAACCTTAATTTGTTGAAATTCCCCTACGAAGTTAAAGGGGTCACCTTGTCTCAACCCTTGATTCTAATTTGAAGCCATCCCGTAGGGGTTTGTATATTCATTTACTCCACAAGTATGCTGAAAACCCTAATGCATTGTCTGCTTTTCTTGACTTAAGGTGCATTTTCAACAATGTTCCTTTCCGCTAATAAAGTGTCTGTTGCTTGTTCTAGTAATGAAGTCGCTCAATAGGATTTCTTGATCCCTTTTGGCCAGATGTGTGGTGTTAGATTGTAATCAGTATCTTGCTAATTTTAGAGTCTTTGGGTTCTAGAGCTTCTCTAAATCTGAATACACTTAATAAGCTGATGCGACTTAAGGAGCCGCATCATAAGCTCTTCCATAATAAATGCTATGCAATAAATGTGTAGTATGTATCCTTGTGCTCACACTCCATCATACGTATGCTTATCTTCAGTGATATAATTACTCGATGCTTGTCACCCATCTAAATTGTTTCAGGATGTTTTTTCACCATGGATATTGATGATGGGAAGCCCAAAGGACCTGACAGACGTGGAAGACGAAGCCGACCTTCAGGGATGACAGGCGAATGAACTCTGGGAAGAGCGAGCTCCAAGCCAAGCAATGTATGTCTAGCAAAGTTTTGGCCGAGCTATCTCCTGAGCAATCTGCAAAACAAAAAGCTCGTCATATTGGTCGGATTTGGGTTCCGACCAAATCCTCTCTGATGCTTAAGTCCTAAAAAATTCTCATTGGGACCAATTCCGACCTGTTGGTAGGCCATTCACTAGTTCTCCAACCGAGCTATATGGAGGAAGAAATATATTTGATGAATCAGATTGAGTGAATAGGAGTACCTGAGTTTCAGATCTCTGAAATTCGTCATGTCCCTCCTCATTGGAGGAGCTATTTATAGGCGATGATTTCCTTGAGGATGTTCTCAAATAACGACCAAGCATTAAAGGTGCTTAATTACACCTGATCCTGAGTTTTCGCCTCTGATGGAGGATCTGTTGATCGAACATGAATGCCCACATTGATGGCAGACATCGTGCTCAAGGCGGTTTTAAGGATCCTGGCGATCGACTTGATTGGAGCTTTCAATGGAATGTGCACATGCCTCGTGTGCGAGTCCTTCTGAAGTTGGACTAAGGTGATTGGCTTCCCTCGGCTTATGGGCCTTCGGCCCATTTAGGCGGGTAATTAAATCCAGGGTTGGTCCAACACCGTGACAAGGCTCCTATCGTCCGAGCTTGACCGTTAGACGAGTCGAGGTCTGGTGATGTGACGTGTCTGGGTGGGATCAATAGTCGAGACGCAGCATTTAATGAAGGCCATCAAAATGCAGAACACCAGAATTCTCCCACCATTCGAGCACAGAATTCGGGGAGGCGCCATCTTGGGATGTTGACACGTGCCTGAGATAGGACGGTCGAGCGCGGCCCGACGCAGGTGTGTAGCTTCACACTAGCAGGGATTGTTTGATAGAAAAACCATTCTCTTCTTCTTAGGAGAATTGTGCCTTACTCAGCCTTCGTTTTTTCCCCTCCATTTTAATTTGCAGCCGCCAGTGTCAGGTTATAGCTCCTCTTATGCATTCCTCATCGTCGTCTTCTTCTGACCTGACGTAAGCAGGCTGATGGTTGATGCAGATCACAGAGCAGGAACAGCCAGACAATCCGCCACCTTTGCTTTTGTATCCTCCGGCCCCACTGCTCCAATCTTACGAGCTGAGAATGATCTCCATCGGATGCCCGATACGATAAGGGACATGGTCTTCGCAGTTTCCGACACCTCAATTTCCATGATTCGTTCCATGTACCTTTGCTCTCCTTATATGGCTAGGGCTCCGCTTCCAAATGAGAGGATTTATTTTTCTGACAGATGTGAGGTCGGGGTATAAGTGAAAACTTTTTCTCACGGTCTCCGATTCTCTCTTCACCACTTCGTCCTCCAGATCCGTACTTCTCTTGAAATATCCCGCTGCCAACTCAATCCTAACTCTGTTGCATCCTTGGTTGGCTTCACTGTGTTATGTTTGCTTAACAGGATAGAGCTAACCGTATTTCTTTTTAGTCACTTCTTCCATCTGGGCCTCCATAAGTCGGGCGTATGGTCCTACATAACTGCCAAGAGAAAGAAAAACCTCGTATTATGGCTCTCGAGTTCCATCAAGGACTGGAAGGAGAACTACGTGTTCGTAATTCTCCCAAGCCTCCTCACTCACTGGGGCTGCTCGGGTCCTGTGGTTTTGGAGGAAAAGAGCCGCACCGACATAGAAATCGAGACGGCTAACAGGTGTCGGTACCGAGCTCCGAGTGGTCCATCCCATTTCTTTTGTCGGACGACGTTCTGAGGAGGACCGTGTGGTTCAGAGATAAGACCGACCTTCGAATCTTGCATCTGATCTCGCTCGTCCTGACTTTCTTTGTCTGTTCCCGCTTGACTTGACGCTTTTGGTTCTTTCTTACAGACGCAATCAGGCAACATCAGCCGTCGGGTCCCCTGGTCGCCCCTCTCCTTAGGCTTAGGTCAAAGAAACCCATGGTGGCCTTGTTCGTTCGGCCGAAGGTGTCTGTTCGGCTCCGGTCGACGGCATCTCTGCTAAGGTCACGAAAGGTCAAGCCAAGATCATCGGAGATTTACCAGGGGTCGCCGATAGCTCTGGGAAGAAGAGGGCCCGATCTCTGGCCGGGCCTGATAGGGCAGAAAGAAAGAATGCGAATGGTGAGACATGCCTTCCATCCTCCTCGAGCATTGCCCCTGCTGACCATGCCAATGCACATGAAGTGCAATCGCCGCCCCGACTTCCTTGGTCAGCCTTCACTGCTGAGAGAATGATCTCTTTAGGCCCTCCTATCAGGTGGGGCTCAAAGAGTCAATCTTTTCAGATTGTGGGGTCGCGACTCGGTTGGCCGAGAACTCTTGCTTGACGCATGACCGGTTAGTTTTACAAGCGATGGAAGTCGAGAGGTTGGCCAACTTCATGGTGTGTTGTGGACAGCAGGTAAGAGCTTGTGCTTCCTTCTGTATTTCCTTGTGGTCATAGGAAACATAGTCAGCCTCTAATCCCCTTTTGATGTAGATGTACTCGATCAGACTGGAGTTGCGACGCTGAGCAATGACAGTGGCCGACGTTGAGGCGAGCCTTGCTCAGAAGCAAGCAGAGGTCAATGCTGCAAAGGAGGCTGCCAGCGAGGCGGAGGTTTGACTGAGGTCGGTGGAGACCTGGATTGAGAGCAATCTTCTAATGAAGAAAAGCTTGAGACGGTGCTGGCCAAGGAGCAAGTCGCCAGATCGATTGCCAAAGACCATACGGAAGCCGAAGAAAATCACTGCAAAGGACATTGAGGAGTAATTTGGTGGCATCGAATGGACGGTAGGCCGATCTTCAAGCCCATCTGGTCGAGGTGAGGAGGAAAAGCAAAATGGAGAGAGATAGTCCTTGTGGTCGGATTACCGCTCTCCAAGCCCAGATCGAGGGGTCGGGAAGGTGGATCCAGACAAGATAACTAGGGAGGCCGTGGAAAAATACTTTGATGATTTCGTCGCTCCACAGATGTCCCAAGCATTCACAGCTGGTTTTCTCCATTGCCAAAGGGAAATCGAACGTAAATTCCTTAACTCGGGGTCATCTTCGAGCAGCTTGAGATGGTTCGTGATGAGGATGCGGACGTCGAGACCCTTGTAGCGGAGGACATCCCATCTGCCGAGCCATAAGTAACGAAATAGCCTCCTTCTGAGGCTTCGGCCCCTGCAAACTCATCTCCTTAGGTCATATCTTTTACTCATTTTGACTCTTTTTTGGAATGGGCATGTCCATTCTTTTGGACTGGATTTTGACTTGAGTTGTAATAGAGTGAAACAGGTTGAATACCAAGCGCCCTTCTAGCCCCATCCACGGCTCGGATTTACCATAGAAGGTGGAAAGTTCGAGTCGTTGGAAGCTCTGTTAATCGCGTCGGCACGAGTTGGTCGGCCACTGGGAGAGTGGCCCCAGCCTTATGACGGACCGGTTGGTTGGTCCGATCGACGAAGCGGCCCTCAGCCTTACGACAGACCGGTTGCGAGTGGAGTTGTCCCATGACTAACGACTGGCAGAATGTTGGTATGCCAATCCGCTCGTAGGACATTAGTCAGCCTGCGCACTTTTAAAGGGAGAGGTAAAAGGAAATAATTGAAAATGTCCTTCCTGTTAGAATATTTTTGGCATACATTTGAGGATGAAGAGACAATTTTAAAATTTTGTACATGAGTTTGCTCGGTTTACTTGCCCTTCATTGGTAGTATTTTCGCAGATGTTGCTCTGCGTTTCAGTGATGGGTGAGCTCATTCACATCCTTCGTCTAGAGTCATCAAGAGCTTGTATGTCGCAGGCCCGAGTACTTCGATGATTTTGTAGGGTCCCTCCCATTTGGCGGAGAGTTTGCCCTGGCGTGCGACCTCTGGGGAGAAGATGTCTTTTCTTAGGACTAGGTCTCCTAGACAAAAGCACCTTCCTTTGACCCCGAAGTTTTAGTATTGAACCACCCAGTGTTTTTGTCAAATGATGTCCGTAAGGGCTTGGTCACACACATCATCCACACGCTCCAGAGTCAACATGCGGCCATCCGAATTCTTTTCCTCGTCAAAGTGTTTGATGCACAATGATTCTTCACCTACTTTGACCGGGACAACCGTCTCTGCCCCAAAAGCGAGCAAGAATGGCATCTCTCCCGTGGCCTCCTTGTGGGTCGTCATGTATGACCATAGTATCTCAGGGTGCTCCTCCAGCCATGCACCATCGACGTATCTGACTTTATTGCGTAGTGGTTCCAGGATGCATTTGTTGGTAGTATCTGCCATCCCATTAGTTTGTGGATGCGCCACAGAAGCAAAAAGCACCTTAATTTTCCATTCAAAACATAACTCTTTGAACCCAGTGTAGTTGAACTGTGGCCCATTATCGATGATGATAGACCAAGGGATGCCGAAGCGGCAAATAATCTACCTCCATACAAAGCTCTTGACCTTCCAATCGATGTTGGTCAAGGGCTCGACCCTTATCCATTTCATGAAGTAGTCCACTGCCACAATCAGAAATTTTCTCTGTCAGCTTGCCAGAGTGAATGGTCCAAAGATATACAGTCCCCACTTGGCAACGGGCACATGACTAATTATTGGTATTAGCTCGATAGGGGGCCGATCTAAACTTCACGAATTTCTGTCATTTCGGGCAGTTCTGCACATGTTCAATCGCATCATTGACCATAGCCGATCAGTAATACCCTTGTCTCAAAACTTTCAAAACGATCGTCTTCCCCTATGGTGGTTTCCACAGTAGCTTTCATGGATCTCCCAGATGAGTAGTCAGTCTCCTGTGGTCCGATGCATTTGAGGTTGGGAAGGACATCGAACCTGGTCCAGCATCTCCTATACAGTGCCCCCTCGTAAAGCACATACCTAAGGGCATTCCTCTCCAACTTTCGTGCCTCCACCGGGTCCTTCGGAACTTCGCCTAAAGCGAGGAATCCGATGATATGATCCATCCAAGTTGGACCTTGTCGATGCTCATTAGTTCTTCGGCTATGCTGGGACTTTGGAGGCTTTCGACATAGACACCACAACTTAGCTCTTTGGTTGAGAATGACGCCAATTTAGAGAAAGCGTCTGCTCGAGCATTCTCCGATCTGGGCATGTGAAGGATCTCAACGTGCCCAAATTTGGATAGTTCGTACTAAGGTTTAAGGTATCGGTTTCGGAGAGGGTATCGCTCCGCCCAAAATTTAGGTTTCGGTATCGGTATTCCCGTTTTGGCGGTTTCGGAAGCCAATTTCGGTATCGTCCGTATCGGTAGTTTCGTTTCGGTATCGGTATCGGAGATATTTTCCCGTATTTTCTTGTATTTTCTTGTATTTCGGTATTTTCTTGTATTTGATACTTTGTTGTATTTTCATGTATTTTTCTGTATTTTATACTTTGTTGTATTTTACTGTATTTTCCTGTATTTCAGTATCGGAGATACTTTGCTGTATTTTTCTGTATTTTTCATGTATTTTCATGTAAAAGAACAATAATAAAAATTGATGAGGCATATTTATGGCATCGTAATACAAAAGCTGAATAAAATACATCAAAAGATACAAAAATGAAGAAAATAAATAAAAAGATACAAAAATCTCATTCGTAGTTCTCATCTTCCGGCTGTGGTGCATTGTAGTATGGAGGATATGAATACTGCATCTGTTCCGGGCCTAAAAAAGATATCATCATGTTATCATATGCTGAGGGCCGGCTCTGCTCGATGAAAGGCGTGTCATGACTGTCTTGACTGCTGGACTGCTCTGTCACGTTCGGACCGTACATGTATTGACTTTCATAATCAGCATAGACATCAGAGTGTCTGTACGGTGTGCAATAACCGCCTTGGCTTCCTAGGTATCCACCAGAATAAGATTCATGAATGTCAGAAATATCATAACCTCCATAATAATCAGAAGCACGTCGATACCCTTGATATTCAGAGTGTCTACCGTAGGCATCGTCCCCCCATTCTTCGCTGTGCTGCCTATCATGCTCTCTATACCCATGCGAATGGTGTGTATCATGAGCATGGTCTCCACGTCTCTCAGCAGGACGAACGGATGCCAACGCACCACAACCTCCGTCTGTAGGACCTTGGTCATCGGGAGACGAAGCATCATCGCTATCGTGCCGAGCCCGAGTGGCTGCCTTCTTTCGCTTGTACGTGATATTCGCGGGGGCGTGACTTGGCCGCGGCTGGTTGCTTCTTGTACGTTCTGCTTCCACAAGTGCCTCATCCAACCAAGGATTGTCTCTGTCATCTAGCACTCTGTCTTCTATCTCCCTGGTCCATTCCTCTAATGGATCATCCTCATGGAAAATCTGATCTAAATCGATCAGCTGGTGATCGACCTTCTCGCTCCTTCTCGCATGTATATGTCGCAGTCTCATATTATAATGCACATAGACCAGCCTTTTAAGGTGTTCCATTGTTAGTATGTTCCTGGTTTTAGTGTGAATGAGTGAGAAGGTGGTCTAGTTTCGTTCACATTTGGACGAAGAGACAGTTTGGCTCAACACACGCACAGCTAAGTGTGTAAGCGTTGGAGCTTGCTCTAACCCAATGCTTATCCACCATTGAGCTGCAACAAGTTCCAGTGGTCAGAAAACATGGATTGTTTTATGAGGAACATATAGAAATCTAAGATCCATATATACCTAGAGTGACCCTTGTTATCGCCATTTCCACCTTAGCGGAGCCGAAATAACCAATTCTCATCTTATAGGCCTCTAGCTACAATGATCAACCATAATTTTAGAATGTGAACTGCTACATCGAATCATATATCAAAATAAAAATATCCGAATTTCATTTACATCTCTGTCAATATCAATTTGCTTCGAGATGTCTGGTTCAAGCATTTTGATCACGCGTCTGAGTCCAACCAGCACATCGTTGTCGTTTGTTGCATTGGAGGAGTATTGAAAGCGAGAATTCAGAAAATAGCCTGCAACATGAATATCTTGATGTCGCTGCTTATCTCATCTCTTGTCGATCATGTCCCACCATTTTCTGTATCCCCTACCAACATTCTTCCGAATTTCCTCTTTTACACGGTCCATGGCCTTGTAGAGATACCACATCTCGGCCTTATCATCGCTATCGACCATTCGAAGAACCTTCACCAGGGGCTCAAATACGGCGATGACATTAGAGATAGTCTGCCAGAATTCATCGCCGTGAATCAGATCGTACACGTTGTTTCCAACGTCCCTATCTTTTGGTTTAAGCCTTGGAAAGTTATCGGACCAGTCCCGGGATGTGATCATTCTCCGCAGGTCATCTCGGTGCGTGTACAGAGAGTCCAAAGCCATGAAGTGGGTCGCAAATCTTGTTATCGCGGGCCGGATCAACTCTTTTCCACCGTCTCTTTTCTCATCAAGCTGAGCACCCATCTTTTGTTGTATATGAATCCTGTTACCATCTGACTTTGTGCGACGATATTTTTGACTACTTTTGCAATGTCAGAAAATATCAAGTCGATGCAATGCGCCGCACCCGGGGTCCAATACAGATGCTGTCTCTTTCGCATCAGCAGCTGCCCAGCTGACTTGTAGTTTGCCCCGACTACTCTATGCTCCCCAATTAGTTCGACATATTTGTCCATAAGATCAAATATGTACGGACCGTTCTGGAATTGGTCGGTTGCATCCACAGAGTCTCGGAACACCGTCCCGTGGGTCGAATACACAAGGAAGTTAATAATCTTCCTTCTGTTTTGTGTTGTCCAGCCATCGCACATCAGTGTGCAACCGTACTCATCCCACTGAACACGAAAAGTTTCAACATAATTTTTGATCTCTGCATACTCCATGTCCAAGTATGTGTGTGACAGCTCCCAAGCGGTGGGTGGAGCAATGCCATGTCCCGATTCCGCAATAGCATCCACCATGGGCCTGTAATATGGGCTATTGGTCACATTGTATGGGATGTGGTTGAAGTAGAAAAATTTGGCCATAGCTCGGCCGACATAGGCCTTGGCATTCTTCATGAAGGTATCTTTATGTTTGATTGGGATTTACCCTTCTTCGTCTGAGAAAAAGGGTCGACACCGGGTCTGAGAGCACCGGCTGGTCTACCGGTTGGCTGAACATCGCGAGCAGAACCGCATGCGAACATACTGGCCATTCGGCCGGCACGACTACCCGATCTGGCTAGCCCAAAGGCTCCAGACCCAGACGATCCTGCTCCCATCCTTCTGCCCTCACTTCTAAGCTCTTCTTCGGCAAGTTCTTGCCTACTTCTTCTAAGAGCTCTTCTAAGGTCACTCGCCTCCTCGTTGTCATCCTCATCCTCATCTGAGTCATCTGATATTGCCTCCGTCTGCTTTGCCCTTATCTCCTCCTCCATCCTCTTCTTCTCAAATCTGGCATGTACCTTTTCAGCCTTCTTCTGAAATACGTGTGCTCTCATCTCTTCACGCACTTCTTTAGGTGCCTCGGGGCATGTCAGCACATCCCCGGTAATTTCCGCAAGGTGTTCCTTAAGGCGAGACACGCCCCCATGCATTTCTTTCCGGCAATAGTTGCACCTTACTTGTCTATGGTTTTCTGCGATCATTTTACAGTGAGACCACCCAATATCCACCGTCTTCTCTTTTGGAGTTCTTCGAGATATTTTAATTACTGCACCATATACCAAGGGTTACGATTAATCTTGAAAAAGATTATTAACTTATTAGACTTAGATATAGTCGACGGTGTCACATAATCATGATTTGCGTCCTTGCGGTCCAGCAGAACACGGCCAGGGAATTGACTAAGCCAGGATCACTTATTCCCAGTCTAGCTAGGGTGATCCAACAAACTTAGCCAAGCACATTGAGCCAGATCATGGTCCATTGAAGGAAACTTATCATTCGTGTGTTTGCCATCAACTACAAGGCTTTTATTAAAACTATTTAATCCTATCAACTAGTTGAATCCTAAAATTCAAATTTATTTTGATTCGTTAATAACTTTTATTAGAGTCCTTATCAACTATAAGGTTTTGTTTGTTTCAACGTGCTATCCTAATCATGTATTTGGATTTTAATAAATTCACATTACAACAATTTAAAGTGCACCCTTTTATCAAAAATTATCATTAGAACGTTTAAAATAATAATCGTTGGAAAGGACTACCCTAATCATGAATTATGTATTTATTAGTTGTAACAATTTACTAAAAATAGCATATCAATCTAAAATTCATCTCATAAGTTTTAAAGGAATTTTAATGGCTAACCTAAGAGGCTTTCTTGAATTATCATATAATATGCAAGAAAATAGAATTACCATTAAAACATGCAATTTGTAGTATATCTATTGTATTTTTATAACCAATCTGTTATAAGTTCTAACATATTTTTATTAGAAAATTTTAGTATTTTAAGTATTTCATTTTTACTATTATTTTTATAACCAATCCCTTAAGAACTATTATTAGAAAATTTTAGTATTTTAAGTTCTAACATATTTTTAGTATTTTAAGTAGTTATTTTTAGTATTTTTCCTTTAACCACGTATTATATGGCAATTAAATTGATGGTAGACAAATAGTATTTTTAGGAGTCCATATAGCATTTTAGGATTTATTATGTATTTTAAGTATTTATCTATATTTGTTATGCGTTTTTCGTATTTTTCCGTATTTATTTTGTATTTTAACTATTTTTTCTGTATTTATTATGTATTTTAAATATTATCTTTAGGAGTCCATGTAGTATTTTTAGGATTTATTATGTATTTTAAGTATTTTTCTATATTTATTATGTGTTTTCCATATTTTTCGTATTTATTATGTATTTTAAAGTATTTTTCCATTTTTATTATGTATTTTCCGTATTTTTACTTATTTTTCCGTATTTCTTACGTATTTTGCAGTATTTTCCCGTATTTTTATATATTTATTTGTATTTGAAAATAGCAAAACACGCAGTTTCTAATAAGTCCAGTATTTCCATTTATTTACAAGTATGACATTCTATCTGTTAAGTGTGTTCTCCATCGAGTATTTCCATTTATTTAACATTAATTTCTTTAGTATGTTTTAGTATTTTAGTACCTAATTTTATTACCATTTATTGGTATTTTTATTAGTATCTCTGTAGTATAAGGACTTACGTACCTAGTATTTTCTGCCAATAATTCCTTTACTTCTATTAGTATTTATTAGTTTTTTTAAAATTAGCATTGTTAGAGGCTTAGAGCGTGTGACCCTAATCCGGTTTTTTGACCCGACCCGAAGAGCTCGGGGGGCCGACATTTAATGGGGAAATTTTCAGGGCTCTGTGGCGACATTTAATGCAGCTTCTCTTTTATTTTAAGTATTTTTCCTCTAACCACGTATGATATGGTAATTAAATTGATGTTAGCCATATAGTATTTTTAGGACTCCATATAGTATTTGTAGGATGTATTATGTATTTTAAGTAATTATCTATATTTATTATGGGGTTTTCGTATTTTTCCGTATTTATTTTGTATTTTAAATAATTTTTCCGTATTTATTTTGTATTTTAAATAATTTTTTCGTATGTATTTTGTATTTTAAATAATTTTTCTGTATATATTATGTATTTTGAACAATTTTTCCGTATTTATTACGTATTTTCCATATTTTTCGTATTTTTGCGTATTTTTGCGTATTTCTTACGTATTTTACATTATTTTACCGTGTATATATATATTTGTATTTTAAAATATCAAAACACCCATTGTCTAATAAGTCCAGAAATTCTATTTATTTACAAGTATGCCATTCTAATCTGTTAAGTGTGTTCTCTATTAATGGCAAACTTGTAATTATAATGAACACAAAGGGTAGTTTAGTAAATGGCCCAACCGCACTATTTCCAACAGTTTCAACTTATCCCCTAAAGTTCTGTTTATTTACAAATATGCCATTAGACATGGATTATTAGGTTTTTGTATAATGTCAAACTTGTAAATATGCCTGTTTATCATGGGCAATTGCGTAATTTGCTTAAAATTAAAGAAAACTTACCTTTAATACGCGTGCGTCGGTGGTGTTAATTACGTTCGAAATCGCTTCGAAATTCTTTCTCCCGCAGCAAAGCCCTTGACGGAGCCCTCGTCGTCGATTCTTCCTCTCTCAACGGCGCTTCCTCCTCTATCGACGGCGACTCCTCTATCGACGGCAACTTCTTCTCCCAGCCTCCCAGCGACGCTCTGACGGTGCTTCCTCCTCTCTCGAGTCTCGACGACGTCTTCTCTCGAGTCTCGGCGACTTTGATTCCTCGTCTCTCGAATCAGTCTTGATGCCGACTTCTTCTCACAGGCTCCCTCCGAACTCCGAAGGCAACGAAGGCACTGCTCGATGGGGATTAGGGTTTTGATCGATGAAAGTTGGGGTTTTCCTCGTTGTTTAGGTAAGCTGCTAAATCTCCCCTTCCCCTCCTTTTATAATTTGTTCTTATCTCTTCCCGTGAATGCTCACTGTCTCTCCGTGAATGAACACTCACCTCACCTTTTGACCGAACACTCATATCACCCCGTGAATGAACATCACACTACTGTTAATGGGTAATGTTCATTCACGGGGCTGTATGTAGGGATATGGGCTAGTGCTTAGGGTTAGGGGCTAGGATTAGGGGCTAGGGGGTTCGTGTTCTTCTCTATCTTTGTCTTTCTTCACGTTTGTCGGCCGAAACCCTGGGGTTTCGGCCAGTTTCGCCTGATACCGTGCGAAACTGGGAAACCCTAAGGTTTCGGCCGATACCGAGTTTTTGGTGACGTTTCGGACCGGTACTGGGCGGTACCGGTCCGATACGCCCGATACCTCTTGGTATCGGGCGATACCTCACACCTTGGTTCGGGCTTGGCTATTTGTAAGTAGAGCTTCTTCATCTCTTCCTGAGCCTCGCACTCTCCTTGTAACTGTCTGACGATGAGTCTAGAGTCGCCGAGAAGACGAGCTGTTCTTGCCTCTAGTGCATGGGACACTATCAATCCATCGAGCTGTTCTTGCCTCTAGTTATATCCAAAATACAAACCCTTCATCTTAAAGCTTCATCTAAACCGTTCATTCCCCAAGTTTAATCCTGGCCATCTTTCTATCAACCCTTTTGTTATAGTCAGCTTATCCTAGTCAGCAAGACAATTCAAAAAGTCCTCAAATGTAATATAGATATATTGATGTGTGTAATATAATTGGTGTGTGGATGTTGTGATCCCCTTGTAATATTTGCGTGGAGTGAATGCATAGCTGATATAATTGTGTGTGATAAAAATAGATTGGATGCAATATTGTGTAAATGGGTGTGTTGGATTACTTGTATGAATGTTTAGATATGTGTGGATTGGTATAAATAATATATATATATAATATATATATATATATATATATATATATATATATATATATATATATATATATATATATATATATGAGGAATATGGGGCCTGCGCTGACAGCGCAGGAAATTTTTCCTGCGCTGTCAACGATTCGGGGGCCCAAAACAATTTTTCTAAATTTTTTGCCGTTGCTTCTACTTCTTGTTAACTACATCCCCACCAATTTTCAAGCCAATCCAATACCGTTTGAGCCTCCATTCATGCATTTCAAAAATGTTGTGCTGACAGTTCGATTTTCGGGAGCGGTTTTTTTTGAAATGCATGAACGGAGGCTCAAACAGTGTTGGATTGACTTGAAAATTGGTGATGTACTTAACAAGTAGTAGAAGTTATTGCAAAAAAATTTTAAAAAACCTTGTTTTTGGGCCCCCGAGTTTTGATAAACGTGAAGAATAGGAAGCTTTCCCTCAACGTCGGCCAAGAAAAATTCGAATTTGACTTGGGGTTATCGATGAAGTACCCCGATCCTCCGGATGATCCTAGTATTAATGCGCTGGAGCTGGAAGAGAGAGAGCTGTAGAGGCCAGCTCCTGGGAAATTCTCTCGAGAAATCCTCCCGACCACTTGGGAGATCTTGGAGAGCAAGTTGGCTCACCAAAGAATGATGTTGCTGATGAGGTGGTCGCGCGACAACGCTGACAGCACAGGAAAAATTTCATGCGCTGTTAGCTCAGGCACATATTCCTATATATATATACACATATATATCTATATACATACATTTATATGGATACATATTAGCTTGTGGATGTGTGTATGTATAGTATTAGTTGGATGTAGTAGTGTATATGTAGTGTGTGCACATAGATGCATGTAGGTGGATACATGTGTATGTGTGGGCATAATGATAGGTATATATGTGTATGTGTGTGTGTGTGTATATCGGGTTAAAGGGATCTACGGTGCCTCCTTAAATGAAATCTAAGGAGGCACCCCCATTTTCTCACATCTCCAACAATTTTTTTGGAATTTTTTTCATGGGTTTGTTGTCATCTCATGGATGATCAACATACCTAATTTCAAGAGATTCCAACACTTTTTGAGCTCTCATCTAACCCTTGCAACTTCAACGGTACGAAAATATGCTGAAAAACCCATGAAGTTGCAAGGGATAGATGAGGGCTCAAAAAGTATTGGAATCCCTTGAAATTTGGTATGTTGAACATCAATGAGGTGAACAAACCCATGAAAAAAATTCCAAAAAATTGTGGGATATTGGAGAAAATAGAACCGTCTCATTAGATTGAATTTAAGGAGGCACCCTAGATCCATTTTACCCGTATGTATGTATGTATATATATATATAGGGTAAAGTGTTCCTAGGGTGACTCCTTAGATTAAATCTAAGGAGTCGCCCCCATTTTCTCCCATCTCCCACAATTTTTTTTGAAATTATTTTTCATAGCATTGTTGTTCATCTCATGGATGATCAACATACCAAAAATCAAGTCATTCCAATACTTTTAGAGCCCCCATCTACCCCTTGCAACTTTATGTGTTTTTCAGCACGTTTTCAGACCGTTGATGTTGCAACGGATAGATGGGGTCTTTTAAAGTATTGGAATGACTTGATTTGTGGTATGTTGATCATCCATGATGTGACCAACAATGCTATGAAAAATAATTTCAAAAAAAATTGTGGGAGATGAGAGAAAATGGGGGCGACTCCTTAGATTTAATCTAAGGAGTCACCCTAGGAACACTTTACCCATATATATATATATATATATACACACACACACACACACTAGAAATAACCCGTGCACAGAGTGCACGGCCAAACAAAGAATGCGGTGAACACTCGCAAGCGACAAAAGAGAGAGAAGAGTGGGTGTGCATGGCGGTATCGCCGGGAGTAAAAATGTGAAAAGCATGGGTCCAAAGTGCAAAAACATGTGGGGGGTACCAAATAGGAAAGGCCCAATGGCAAATCTGTAAATAGTTTAGAGAGGGAGGGGCTTCTCTGGTTTCATGAAAAATGGATGACATGAATGAAATTAAGGAAAAAAGCAATGGCTATTGTTTTGGTTCTCCATCACCACACCCTAAAACAAAAACCCAAGTACACACCCACATCCAGGGGGCCCCACAAATCCCATATGGAACAACAATGGCCAATCATTTGTCCCAGTCAACTTGTGACTGGGACAAAGGCCGTATTTTGTATTATATATATATATATATGGGTAAAGTGTTCTTAGGGTGACTCCTTAGATGAAATTTAAGGAGTCGCCCCAAGTTTTCCCTCATATCCCACATTTTTGGGTTTTATTTTTTATGGGGTTGTTCACATCATGGATGATCGACATACCAAAAATCAAGTCATTCCAATACTTTTAAAGACTACATCTACCCCTTGTAACTTCAACGGTCTGAAAACATGCTGAAAACTCCATGAAGTTGTAAGGGTAGATGGGGGCACAAAAAGTATTAGAATGACTTGATTTTTGGTATGTTGATCATCTATGAGGTGAACAACAATCCCAAGAAAAAAATTCCAAAATAATTGTGCGATATGTGGGAAAATTGGGGCGACTCCTTAGATTTCATCTAAGGAGTCACCCTAGGAACACTTTACCCTATATATGTGTGTATGTATATATAGAGTATATATATATATACACATGTGTGTGAATGTATGTAGTGTGTATGCATGAGTGTGTAGGAGGGGCCTATGAGAAATGCTTAGTATGGTGAGGGATTGTTGGGTAATTTTCACAAGTGCCTATAAATAAATTGCTAGAGTGAGAGGGGATCTTCATAAATTTTCCATCCAAGGGAATTTTCTATGGAACATTTCATTCTTAATATAAAAGAAAAGGGAGTTAAAGAAAAAGAAAAAGAAAAGAAAAGAAAAGAAAGGGAGGAAAATCTAGAAAAAAGTAATCTATCCTTCTTTCTTATCCTCTTTTTTCTTATCATCTTTTCTTCTTCTCATTTTTCCTTTTCTCCTCTCCTCCTCCCCTCCCATGGCTGAAATTCTCTTCAAAAAAACAAAAAAAAAAACAAAAAGAAGAAGAGAGAAGAGAGAAGAAGAAAAAGAAGAAGAAGAAAGAGGTGGATTTTCAAAGCAAGATGGAAACTTTTTGGGAGCTTGAAGCTTGATGGAGATTTTCATGGAGCTAATTGAAATCTTGGAGGGATTTAGTAAGAAATCCATCGCCCTTGAGGTAGGGATCCTAATCTCTATGTCATATTATTCAACTTCGGCTTTTTTCCATGAATCCCTTTATGTTGTTTATGTTCCCGCTCTTTGTTGTTTTGTAATACACATAACTTTCTCTCCGGATATCCAAAAATTACAAATTAATATAAACTGGAAAGCTTATCAAGTTAGCTACAACTTTCATTTAGAGATTGATCTTAAATTCTGATTGCAACTAGCCTAAAATTGTCAATATGTATCGTAGTATCAAGCAGATTCTGCATCATGTTAGTAAACAAAGCATAAATGTCACTCCAGTTGTCCAAATGACTTCATCTAAGACAATATGAAATTCTAACTTAATTACCTACAATTTTCATGTTGAGACCTTTTCATGAATCTGACTGTAGATAATTGAAATTAACTTATCTTTACAGCTCAATAATTCGGTTCCAGATTCAGCACCGTTCATAGTACATGCCATGTCTATTACTCTAGATATCCTAAAATTACAATTCTTGTGCTCTGAAAAGATAACTAAATTATTTAAAAATTTTGTTTAGAAATATATACCAAATTTTAATTACAACTGTGGTGTCAATGTAGTTGTAGATTCATGACATGAAGTTATCACTCTTGCATGTTAGTAGCATAATTTTTGCTATGTTTTATTGTTATGTTACTCTTGTTGCTAGTTATTATTGTTGCTACATAGAAGAAAGCTCCTTTATGTATTTCCTAATAAAATTAATGTCCATGTTATTATACTCACAACGTGTTTGTGAAAATGTCCATCTGAAAGCAAGTTGAAAAAAATATGAAAATTGCCCCTTGTATATTTAGGCCATGGGCTAAATTATGGATTAATGATATTGGAAGCATGTGTGGCATGGACTCATATGTTATGCTTTGATGAGTTGATGCGGTTATAGTGAAGGGCATGTCACATAGTTGCATGACTCTTGATGTTATAAAAGAAAGATATGCTCCAGAAAATGAAAGATGATGAACTATGAAGCCATGTCAACATGACTCTAAATAATAAGTATCATGTTACAATAAGATTAACTAAAATGAGACTGGAATGTCTCAATCCTCTCTAAAGAAGGTGAGCTTCCAAGATGGGGTTTGGGAGGAACGCCTGAATAAGGGCAGCCATAAGTACTGGACTAGGAGGATGAGATTCTTGGCACCGACTCACCTACAGGGAGTGGATTGACCCGTGATAGTTGTGGTGATTATTCTCACTCGCCCTTATAGGGAGTGACCTGATATGTAATACGTGTGATGATGTGGAGGATAATCTCACTTCTGCAAGGAATGTGGGAGTTTGAGAGGCCCCGTTAAAGTTAATCAGTGCTCGTGTACCACTGGCGGGTAATTTGAGTGCTGCCCCACCTTGGGGTGATGTCCATATCCTTATGCCTTGTGTTTACCTAGGTTTCCAAATAACTATCAATAAATGAAGACACTTAACTTTACACACTTGTAACCATTTATTTTCCTTTTTATAGTTGTAGTTGCTATGATTTTCTTTTCTGGTCATGGATGTGTTGTATTCCTTTATGTTCGCTTTCATGTCTCATTTCGTCTATGTCACTATTGGCTTTAATGTTTCCATTTATGTTTCATCTCGTAATGCCATAATATGTTATACATTGCATCTTGCATGATTTGTTGAATAAAATGCCATGGGAGTTAGGCATCCCTACTGGACACGCTTTGACGTGCCCTCCCCTCTTTCCCTCATGTTGGCATCAGGTAGCAGAGAGTTGGAGGTCCTTGGAGACTTGTGAGCATGTGGCTGGGAATGTGGGGTAGTTTAGGGAGTTGAGTTGTACTCTGGGGCCTCAAATGCCCTCAACCATTCTTCGATCGATGCCCTAATCTTAGATCTGAATAATGTTAAGCTTTCTTCAACAGATTTCTTCAGAATCGCCACTACGCCATTGAGCTTCTCCTCCAAAAGGTTCACTTTTTTCATTGCCGCTGCCGCCATGGATCGTATGGATATGATACTAATTTGATAGGTTTTTCTATGGTTTTGATGGATAAAAATAGGATTTTTATGAAAAGATGTGATTTTTAGGGTAAAGGTGGGAATCTTAGAGCTTGAAAGTTGATTTCTTAGGGAAATATTATTTTTATTGATACTAAAACTGAAATAGAAAGGAATACAATATAAATTGGTTTCTTTCAAGAGGAAATTGCTCTCCCAAGGTGCAGATTCAAGAGGGTGGCCGCTCTTTCCAAGAAAAAAGAAAATCTCTCAACCTCTAACAAATTCTCTCAAGATTCAACATGCCAAATCCCTAATTTTCCTCGCCCCATGTAAATACTAATTAGAATTTAACAAAATTACAAAAATACCACCCGACCTAAAAATTACGAATGTAAATACTAATTAGAATTTAACAAAATTACAAAAATACCACCCGACCTAAAAATTACGAAAATGCCCACGAAACTCTAAATTACAGATTTTGCCCCTGCATAAGAACTCATCAGGCACATACAATTAAACTCTAAGGCCTAGTTTGCAATGCAATTATTGAAGCTAAGGTTTCGTTTAAGTTAAAATGAAACTGAGGTTTGTTCTTATACAACCCTTAATTTGTGAAAAAGTAATCAGGTTAGATTTTCACAAACATCTTTTTCTGAAGATTTGAAAGCCTTCAAACCTTAGTTTTAAAAAGTTTATTCTGGCATCCAAACAAGCCAAAGTTTTAGAAAATTCAATTTGGACCCCAAACACAACTAAACCCATGTATTGGAAACTAAACCGTGTTGCCTAACGGGGCCTCAAGTGAAAGCAAATTGAAATCTAACCAATTGATTTTGATTGCGTCTTTTACGACAACCCTTTTAATAGAGTTGGTTAGATTAAGAAAGGATGATGCACCGAATGACAAAGATAATTTATAGACAGATAAAACACTTGCTAAATATGAAGCTCTATCTGCAGCCTGTACTATGTACTGAAGCTATAAGGTAATTGATACCCAAAATTCAATTCCTTTAATATGTATCGAATGGCATTTCTGATTCAACCGATACCGATATTATAGTATAAACCACTGCTTGGTACTAAGACTGAAGCCAAGACTTTAAACATTGGCTAATAAATGATGCTATCTGCGGGTTAGCTTATTTGGCGTTTACATTGTGATATTACTTTGGGATTACGTAGCATCTCTCTTCAATCCTCGCCCAGCCCAAATCTCTAGATTTCAAACCTAGTTAAACATCAACAATGTTCTTTTTGTTGTATTTCCTATTATTTTATTATTAGGTTTATTGCCAGAACCGTAGTATGCGTTATTCATAATGTATTGTTGAATATGCATGAACATGAATTGCTTGGACACTACTTAAAGGATGAAAAATGAAGATGCTATTAGCCTATCTGAATGCACTGATAATAACATGTGATGCTACTGATTAGTTTCAATGGGTAAGGTAAATGATATCGTGTACGGATAACACTGATTCTATCTGTAATGGTCGAAGAAAATGCATATATGAATAAAATAGGAGAAGATAACACATGTTACAACTGCATTCTAACTACTGTTGTATTGGGGGCAGCATACGTAGCAGGCATAAAGGACGGGCTTATACTGGAGAAGCCATTTCATCTTGGGGAAGCACTCAAAGATGGCTTGTTTATAAACATTAAAACAGAGCTTAGGCTGGTAGAAGAACAAAAGGCGGAACTCAAAGCTGCAAAATCATCGAAGGACAGTGAAAGAAGATCCATGAGGGAAATGGGTCTGATGAGGTTTGAGATTTTTCTCCTTCTGATTAACAATTTGAAGTAAAATGATAAAAAAGGGAAGGAAGATTCAAGTTGTTTTATATCAGCTTAATTTTGTTTCTTTAATACTACTGTTATAGCTTGCAATTTTCATAGCAAACCACTTGCAACTATAATAAATTCTATATAAATTCTTATGTTTCCAGATTTTGACTGTTGTAATGTATTGAGTGCCGTCTTATAGGGCTAGATATTTTGGTTGGCCAAATACATATGTATTTACAAAGGCAATGGGAGAGACGTTGCTTGGACACTTAAGGGGGGACCTGCCACTTGTTATCATGAGACCAACAATGATAACCAGCATTTACAAGGAACCTCTGCCTGGTTGGATAGAAGGAATTAGGTAATTATATATGTATATGAAGTGCATCAATTTAAAATTTCAGTATCATTAAACAATTGGCCAAAGTTTAAAAGTTAGCATTGAATTATGTGCACTTTTGCAGGACCGTTGATAGCATGATAGTTGGTTATGCAAAGAGAAAATTTACATGCATGTATGGAGATTCCGAACTGATAATGGATGTGGTCAGTTATTCTCCTTTTTTACACTTAAAAAACAAGATTCATGCATTTTTTTAGTGCATCTTACACGTGAAGTTTATGAGGAATGCGCACAGAGAATAATGTAAATATGTTTTTAGCACGGGAAACCAAGCTAACCCACATTTGCACTATATTTTTTTCAAATGTTTTCATATATATTTTACACATCATGGATGATCACATACCAAAAATCAAGTGAATCCAATACTATTTGATTCTCGATTCATTTGGTACAAATTCAATGCTTTAGAAAAATAGAACTTTTTGCAACAAGCCGTTCGAGGATCAAATCATCTTGGGATTCACCCATATGTGATGTGGGATTTTAGGGGTTTAGAATATGCATAACAACCTATAAGAAAATTTCAAATTTTTTCAAAAATTAGGATTTTTTTGCGGTTAGCACGTGAAATTTTTTACGTTGGCAGCACATACCCAGTTTAATCACATACATACATACATATATAATGTGTATTACATGATATTTGGGGTTAAGATGTATATGCCGCCTCCAAACATTCACACTCGAGGATTGGAACCACTATTTTGATCTTCATATTCTAATACCCAAAACACTGAATTTAAGGTGAACTTGTTGGGATCCTGTGAACGACAGATAGACACTAGAGCAGGTGGTGATTAGTATATAAAAATTCATCTAGGTAATCTACCTAAGGTTATAATTTAAGTTACTCAATTTAAACTTAATCAACAATTCTTAACGCAAGCAATAGAGTATGCAGCGAAGACGATTAGCAAAAGATAAATAATCACGACACAGAAAATAGAGAGCAAACACAAAAAAGAGACGTATCCTGGTTCTGATACCTCGTACACTACATCCAGCCACCCAATTTTCACTTGGTTATATCTACTATTATCACAAACAGTTACAACATTTCTTTTGAAGAGAAATTTACAGCTTACAATCTCTTTCCAAGAGAAACAAACTTACCACCTCTTTCCAAGAGGGTTTTTCTCACCAAGAAATGATTACACTTTTATATACAGCATTGCTTGAAGCTTATGGATGTGTAATGGCTATAGTGTTGATCTCTAAAGAATGATGAAAGACGAAAGCTTTGGAATATCTAGAAATTAGGCCAAGAAAAGATTAAAAACTTTTGGTAACTTTTGGCAAAGAGGGGATTGAACGACTCTTTGCTCAAAACAATTTTTATTTGAAAAATATTGATCAAAAACTTCATACTAAAACCATAAACCAATCCCCTCTATATAAGGATGAATTCAGCACAAAATAGATTCCCTGAAATGTAAGGACCGTCTACCTTGCAATACTAACAACAAACACTCTAGAGCGGGATGAATAGAGTAATGACAATAAATTATACAATTAATATTAAACTTGCAAATGCGGAATAATAAGTGCAAGAGGAAGTAATCAACACAATCAATCCATACGCAAACACAAGAATTACCCTGGTTTCCCAAACTTGGGTACGTCCAGCCACACCAATATCCACTATAATTCTCACACAGAGAAGTGAATACAATCTCACACAGAGATACCTCACATAGAGGATTTGGATTCTCACACAGGGAAATCCTTACTCTCACACAGAGAGACCTCACACAGAGGATTTAGGATTCCTACAAAGAGATATCCTTGCTTTCACACAGAAAGACTTTTGCTCTCACACAGAGAGACTCAAACTCTCACACAGAGAGATCTCAACCAACCCTCACACAGAAGGTTATACTCTCACACAGAGAGTAACTAGCTCTCACACAGAAATCTAGGGTTTCAATAAAATAACAAAGTAAAACAAATACTCTTACCTATGCCTTGAGATGAACTTACTCATTAATGAATGCAAGGCATGGAAGAGGATCTCCAAGTGATGAGATTGGCTTAAAAGCACTTGGATGATTTCCCTTGAGCTTGACTTCAATGCATGAAGGAGAGAATGAGCTCTAAGAGGGAAATGAGAGAGTTTGAAAGTGGCTTAATCAATCTCTAATGATTTGTAATAGTATCAAGAAGTTCTAATGAACTCAGCCCTCTCATATATATAGGAACCCTATAGGAACTCTCAAAACCCAAGAAAACAGCCAAAAGCAAAAAGCTGCCACGGCTAGAATTTGGGCTGAAACGACACAGACAGTCGACTGATGAACAAATGACAGTCGACTGTTCAACGGCTAGAAAAATCCCAACGGCTATAATCTGAGCCATTACAATCGACTGTAGAAGACTACACAGTCGACTGTAAAACAGACAGTCGATTGTATGTCCTTCATCAGGCGACTGCTGCAGGGGATGGAATAAAACATAGAGTTGCACTCTTTCTCCCAGTATGCATACAGGCGACTGATGAACAGATGACAGTCGACTGTAAAATAGACATGCGACTGTTTATCCTTCATCAGTCAACTGCTGCAGGAGATGGAGAAAAACAGAGAGATGCAATATTCACACTTACGCCTTTCAGACGCCTGTTGACCATTTCACAGGCGACTGTAAATATACAGGCGACTGTAAATACTTCATCAGTCGACTGATGCGAAAAGCTCAAGTAGAGTCAATAATAAGTTGACTTGAGCAGTGCATCACAGTCGACTGTAGAAGGCTCGACATGCGACTGGAATCACCAAGTCGACTGTAAAACCTTCAGCAGGCGACTGTAGAGAACTAGAGACTCCAAATGAGTCTTTGGTCAAGATGAGCCTATTGGATTGGATTCTATGATAATCCTAAGGCTCATTAAGATGGTTAAATGCATATACATGAATGAGTAGACCATCTATCAAGGCATTACATTAAACTTAGACTCAAAAGGAGAAAAGCAATAAATGAAATATTACATGAATTACATTATTTTCCTTAGAGTCTATGGCTTCAGTCTTGATGCATTGATGCTCCCCATCATCTCCAAGCTTTGGCACCCCTTGAGTCCAAGCTTTGGCCCTTCTCCACTTGATGTCCATCCTTGCACCAAGTGTTTAGTCTCCAAAAACGATATTTTTGAAAAGTAACTAAGAGACTAAAACAAGAGAGTCATTAGCAACAACATAATGTTGTGATCATCATCAAAATAACATTGGTATAAAACACCAATACTCAACAATCTCTCCCTTTTTGATGATGACACACATTATGTAAAACATAAAGAAATAAAGCACAATGCTAATGAGCTCCCCTACTTATATGCACCAATTGTAAAATAAGATACACAATTGTAAATACTCATTATACAAAATGAAATAATGAGACACCATGGTGACATTTAATAGGCATGGATTACATAAACCAGTTGCAATAGAAAATAATCATGTACACATGAATGGTTTATATAATCCCATATATATCTCTCCCCATAGATATATCTCTCCCCAAAATGCATATGTATGAAATATAAGATTTTCATAATTCATATATCTCTCCCCCTTGACATCATCAAAAAGGTGGACATCAAAAATATCCCCCTTGTCATCTTAATCAAAGATGTGACAATATGCAAGAAATAAGGAGATGTATGATACCAAATTTGTAAAATTTAGTGGGTATCAATCACTATCCCATACTCTCCTTAGATCATAGAAATGGTCAAATTTTGACTTCTAGGATCTAATACCAATTGTAAAATAGGAGATAAACAATCTCTAACAATTGAGGTAATACCAATTGTAGACAAAGAATCTTGGAAAATAATCCTCTTTACCAATTGATATACAAATATTGGAGCCATGGGCCTAAAGTGTATCAAAGTAATAGATATGGAAAAATCAAGCTTCAATGATACACAATGATATTGCCAAAAAGGAATTAAAGCATGAAACATGTTGGCAATATCAATTGGTCAAGATCAAGACCATAAAACCAATTGGAAATGACACCAATTGAAACAATGATCCCAAAAATCAACCCGAAATGAGAGTTAAAATATGTTTTAAAATATTTTAAACATATTAGATATAATAACTCTCCCATTGTCATACATATGGAACAACAAATGCATGCATGACAATGTCTTCCCCAAGGTCCACATTTTCATGAAAAACAAATTTGATTTTCAAAATCATGAAATACACACAATCAATGGGTATGCTAAAAATAAACATTTAAGCACAATATCCATGCAATATGCATATGTGTGAGGAACCTAAACATTAGGGAACCAAACCCAAGAGGAGTTTGATTTTCTAATGTAATCACATGAGGTGATCACATTCCTAACCAAAGAGTTGATGTAGTTATCCCTCTCTTGCACACTACTCTTAGTGGGAATCCATAATCTCAAGGATTTTATAGGCAAGGGTTTTGCCTTTGCAAGAGGGATGGATATGGCATGCTTAGGTGTAGAAACAATTTTCTTAGCATGCAAAAGTGAGGATTTTACTTCTTAGCAAACAATGAAGAGTGATCATTATTCCTCACTACCTTGTGATTTACATGCTTCTTGTTGGTGTTATTGTTATACAAGAAGGCATGGTGATTCTTCTTAGGTGCTTTAGCAATATTTCTTGAATTCGCACCAAAAGAAGAATTAGAGGTGGGTTTGTAACCACCTTTGGAGTGTATCCCAAACCTCCTCTATGGTTTGCTGGATGTTGTTTTTCAAGCACAACGTGGAGTAAATCCCTATAATAAACAAAGCTTTTGAGCTTTTGTGACTCCTATTCGCATTTCAACGTAAGTTGTTGAATGCGAGTTTCTAAGCTAAGGTTTTGAGCTACTAATTTTTTATTGGTTAAGCTCAATTCCTTAACTTAAGAGAGAAGTGTGTCTCTCTCACTAGTGTCACAAACATGTAAAGCATCATGATTATTTACACTAGAAGATTCTAAAGAATGCACCCTACTCATAGCATTTTTAAATTTAGCTTTCAATTTATCATATGAGTCGACGCACTTACTTGCCAAGTTGGAGGCTACATTGAAGCGGTATTCGAGCTCCTCGTAGGATAGCTTTTCCTCCTTAACTTCCTCATCGTTTTCCTCCTCGCTAGAGCTTGACGAAGACTCTTTCCCATTAGCCATGAAGCACATTTCTTCGTTGGAGTTGAGCCACGCATCTATCTCTTCATCGCTTGAGCTAGAGGAGATTAATAAAGAATCATCAAAAGCCGCGAAGCACATGTGAGCTTGCTCCTTGTCATCCTCTTTTTCATCACTTGATGTGTCCTCATCGGAATCATCAAATGTGCCGACAAGTCCCTTCTTTTGATTCTTGAATTTGGACTTGCCTTTCCCAGGCTTCTTCCCTTTCCCTTTATAATTTTCTTTGTCGGGCTTGGAAGGGCATTCGGTAGAAAGATGACATTTTCCTCTACAATTGAAACAAATAGAATTGTTAGACTTGGAGGCAAACTTTGACAAAGATTTACCTTGCTTGTCTTTGAGGAATGCCTTGAATTGCTTGAATTGCTTTGCAAGCTCGATGTAAACATCATCGCTAACATCTTCTTCTTCTTCTTCTTCACTCGGAGCTTCCCGATGGAACTTCTTTCTCCACTTGATTGGCTCCTTCTCGGCATGGAATGCAACCCCCTTTTGCTTCTCGGGCTTGATTGGTTGAATTTTTCTTATGTTGAAGTTTCACTTCATACGCCATGAGATTCCCAATGCACTCCTCAACGGTGTATTTGGACAAGTCATTTGACTCCAAAATCTCGTTGGCCTTTGACTCCCATTGAGATGTAAGTGAGTCAAGGATCTTCTCTACACGATCCTCTTGGAAAATCACCTTCCCAAGTCCTTCCAAAGCGTTCACAATTTCAGTGAACCTTGTGAACATCTCCGAGATTTTTTCATCTTCCTGCATCTTAAACAACTCATATTTAGATCTAAATACGCATTGTTTAGATTTCTTTACCTTCGAAGTCCCTTCATGAGAAATCTCCAATGTATGCCAAATTTCGTTGGCCGATTTGCACATAGAGATGCGGTTGAACTCATTTGAAGTGAGGGCGCAATGGAATTCATTCATAGCCCTCGCATTGACTTTGATCGAGTCCTTCTCCGCCTTAGTTCTAGAAGCCGCGGGTGAAGTAGGCTCCTCAAATGGTAACTCCGTGATGTCACATAGGTCTTGATCCTTCATGTAGATCATCATCCTGATTTTTCAACTTGGGTAGCTGGTTCCGTTGAAGAACGGAGGTCGAACGGTAGAGTGACCTTCTTCATGAGATGCGGATGAAGCGTTGAATGCCATCGTTGCAGTATGCTATAACCTCGCTCTGATACCAATTGTAAGGACCGTGAAGCCCTGCGATGTATTCTTGACTCCTCAAGCTCCTTATTTTGCTCCAATTGATCATTGGCCTTGTTGAGCTCATTAATCTATTGAGTACTTCTTTAATTTTCCTTAAGCTTTTATAACTGCACTCATAGATATTAGATGATACGTTTGCACATCATCAAAATTATATGGGGGTGAGACTCAATATCTCAATATTCTCTCCATTTTTGATGATGACAAACATGCATGCATAATAATAAAAGATACTTACCTAACCAGCAACACATCATGTTAGTTTAAACAATTGCTCCAGATACAAGTGTTGCAACATATATAATTATGCATGAGCATCTAATATCTCTTCCTCTTTTGTTATCATTAAAAAGTATATACAATAAAATTTTCCCCCGTAATCTTTTGAAAATGTTCTCCCCCAAATATAAATATCTCTCCCCTAGATTTATGCAAGAATGAGCCTAAAGTGTGTGACTCAATATAAGTGTTATGGCAATATGATTCATGATACCAAGAGTTTATAAATAAGGATACCATGTATTAAAATAAAAATATGAACAATTTTCAAATAGTGGAAATTTTACCACGTGCTGAAATACCATAAATACTTAGCTTTCCTTGCAAATTTGATCATTAATTTTGATCCTCCTCTAAAATTATGCATGTTTTTAGGGCTATCATTTAATCCCATTATGAATGAGTACCTGAAAAATCAAAATGTCTTGGTACTCTTTTACTTTTGAGTCCTTGGGATTAGTAATAAAAAATGATATCAACAAGTAGGAAACTAATCCCATTTGGGTTCAGATTTCATATCACAAGAAAATCTGTAATCTCTAGTAAAATGAACATTGTTCATAAAGCTAGAAACATATTCATCCTTCATTTGGACAGTTCCTCTCTTAGGTATCTAAACTTTGACGAATCCATTTTTAGTTTTACGTACGCTAGATGGATGATGAGTAGTCCTAACATTTTGATGGGTCTTGTCATACCCTAAGACAAACTTGCTACAAAAGTGTATTTATGAGCTAATTAAATCATCTAATTTTTCTTTACCTTTGTTAAACCTAGCACCATCTCCACACAAATCCTCATGCTTTGCATTTATGATGTTCATAGTATTTTCTAGGTCACTAAACATATGACTAAGGTCTTTATATTCTACAATAAGCTTTATATTCTTTTCTTATATCTTAATTATTCTTGCTACTCAATTTTATGTTTTCATCTCTAATTTTTTCTAATTCAATATTAGAAGAACTAATATTACAATCTTTATGTTTTTTCTTAATAGTTAGAAATGCTCTTAATTTACTCTCATATTTGGCATAAAGCTTGTGATATTCTTCCTCCCAATCACACTCATCATCACTAGAATTACTATCGCTAGAGTGTGAGTCATAATAGTTTACCTCGTTGTCTTTTTGGCCATGAAGCACGTGTAGGCTCACTCTCTCATTTCTTCTTCTTCTTCTTCGGCTGAAGATAATGATGATGATGACTCATCCGATTTCTTTAGGCTCCAATCACAAGCGGCAAAAGCCTTTCTCTTTGGCCTCTTGATCTTTGCAATGTTGTTTCCCTTCTTCTTTTCTTTGAGCTTAGCTACTGGGCAATCTCTCTTCAAATGCTATGGTTTGTTGCGTTCAAAATAAATAGAATCATCAGATAATATATGTTTTCAGTTTTAGGACTTACGTGCCTTGAGAATTTTCCTGAAATCCGTGTAAATAAGAGCTATTTGCTCTTCAATCTCATTTCCGGACTCCTACATCTCCGATGTAGCTTTGAGGGCTATGGATTTCTTCTTAACTTGCTTCTTATCTTTTCTTTGTTGTAATCGATGCTCGCATTCCGTGAGGTTACTAATCAAGTTTTCCAAGGTGCATTTAGGAAGATCGTTTCCTTCATCTATGGCCGTGACCTTTCTTTCTATTCGGGTGTAAGAGATTGAAATAGCTTGCTCACATGGTCGCTTTGTGCGTAGCTCTTATCAAGTCTCGCAAGAGTATTAATGATCTCTGTGAAGCAAGAGAGCATGTCCGTAATCGACTCTTCCGGCTTCATTTCAAAATCTCGATACTTACTAACATAGATAGCGGTTTATAAGTTTTAACTTTAGAATTAGCTTCGTGGGTTACCTCATGACTCTTCTAAATTCAGTGATTGACGAGCCACTCATTGCTTTCCGTATTGTCGATGACACAAAAGAGTGTGTTCATTGATTTGGCATTCAACACATCTCGATCCTTCACAGTCTTGGTCCATTCGTTCATCGGCTGTGTTGGCTTTACGTATTGGTTCTCTACCATGGTTCATAATTCAAAGAATACGGGCTTGTAGTAAATCTTGATGCGGCCCTTCCAACTCACATAGTTCGATCCGATATGTAACGTAGGGTAAGTGTTGTTTATTGACGTCATCCTTACAACCTCGCTTTGATACCACGTGTTGGAATCATGCGGCCGATAGATAGACCCTAAAGCAGAGTGATTAGTGTATAAAAATTCCTCTATGTAATCTACATAAGTTTACAATTGAAGTTACTCAATTTAAACTTAATCAGCAGATCTTATCCTAAGCAATAGAGTATGCCGTGAAAATGACGAGATAAATAATCACAACATAGAAAATAGGAAGCAAACATAAATAAGAGATATATGCTTGTTCAAGTACTCCGTACCCTACATACAGCCACCCAAATCCCACTTAGTTATATCTACTATTATCACAAATAGTTACAATACCTTTTTCCCGGAGGAATTTATAGCTTACAATCTCTTTTCAAGATAAACAAACTTACCACCTCTTTTCAAGAGGATTTTCCTTACCAATAAATCATTTCAATTTTTTCTATAGCCATGCTTGAAGCTTATGGATGTGTAGTGGCTATAGTGTTGATATCTAAAGAATGATGAAAGAGGAAAGCTTTGGGAGATCTACAAAATAGGCGAAGAAAAAAGCTTTGGGAGTCGACTCATGTACAACTAGGAGTCGATTACTAGGTCTATGAGTCGACTACCCTGTCGACAGGAGTTGACTACTGGCAACTTTCAGTAAGTCTCTTGAGTCGATGTATACATAGTAGTCGACTCCAATGATTTTGGTAGTTGACTCCTAACACTGATACATATAATACGGACTCTAAAACTTAGGAAATGATATTTCAAAATATTCTTAATATATTTTGTGTGCTCCTAAGTATGTGTGTGAGCTCCTAATAAAGCCTTAATAAGCTAAGATAAATAAAAGAAAAAATACATCAAAATAAAGATTTATTTATGAAGTCATTCGATGTATTCTTGACTTCTCAAGCTCATTGTCTTGCTCCAATTGATCATTGGCCTTGTTGAGCTCATTAATCTATTGAGTGCTTCTTCAATTTGATTTAAGCTCTTATATCTGCACTCATAGATATTAGATGATATGTTTGCTTATCATCAAGACTACACTGGTTGAGACTCAATGTCTCAACAGAACACAATGAGTTTTACCCGTTCATCCAGCCATTACAAAAGTTCTATTATGCAAAATCATTAAATTTACAAAAAGTGGATGAATGGATAAAACCCCTTAGGTTCACCTGATATTTGGTATTTTTAGATTTTAGAACATTTAGATCAAAATGAATGATTTTTATTATAAAAATAATAGAAGATGAAGTTTTGGAGGCATATACGAGGCTTAATCATATATGTCATATGATACCCATTATTCTCTCTCTCACATAGAAAAATGATTAAATAAGATGTGAGATGATGAGATAAATCTTTATATCTTGAGCTAGCCAAATTTATAGTTAAACCAATAGTCGAAACCGCTCATCTTACTTTATATATCAAGTGATCTTTATATATCAAAAATCATATTGTGTGGAGATTTTTATCACATGCATCAAGTGTTCATAAAATAGACAACTTACAAACTGCCTATAAATGTAACAAAATTGATATAGGTTAATCCATATGATTTTAGGATTTAACAAATCTAATTTATAAGGTATAGATCTAGCAATATGTTTTTAAAATGAACAGTATCGATCGTTGATTGGTGTTGTCGATTAGGCTTGCTCACGATAAAGAGCTTAGCTCACCATCTCATCATATTATTACCATATACATAAGAATAATGAGTATCATATGACATATGAGGCACCCCCTCATACGCCCTCTCACATAAAGTGGGCAAGTACAAGCCCACATGAGCTTGTACTTGTTGTACTTGCCCCCATTTATGTGAGAGGGCGTCTGAGGAAGTGCCTCATATTGCATATGATACCCATTATTATATATATGTATGTACGTATATGCGCATGCAAATGATCCTTTACAAAAACTTTCTCGTGCAAACACCGGGAGAAAATTATATCTTTGATATTTTTCATAGATCTAAACCGTAATGTTGGATGTTATCTACACATCCGAATACCCGTCCAAACGAAAATCAAAACAATCCAAACCTATTTGCCCGTCGATCTGATCCGTTTAAGATATTCTATTGTTCCAAAATTGTTGAATCTGTAAAGGCTTGATCAAGGGGCAAATCATCTTATGGTTCACCCATTATTTTTCCTAGGTATATATGTATGGACTGAACCTTGAAAAAATATGTATGGATTAACTCTTGAAAAAGAATTTGCAAAATGTTTGCATATGACTGGCCCTATATATATTTACGTACATACGTATACGTACGTATGTACGTATGTATGTTACATATATAGTTATTTCTGGTCTCTATCTCCTTACCTTGACTATTTTATTTCTTGGGATGGACAAAGGGGCTCAAATAGCAGTGGTTTGTAAATTAGGGAAAACTAATTTAAAGATTGTTAGTACATATAAACTTTTTCGACCACTCTATTGCTTCAATATCATTACATGCTCGTTTATCTTTTTTACCAGTGCAGAAAATACATAAATGTATGTTGATTCCATCGATCTCTTTAAAGAACCAAGCACAACAATATTCAAGACAAAAGAGAAAGAACAAGATGTGGAAGATGAATACCAAGCTTTATTAGAAGTAAAGCACCTTACAAGAATTTAAGACATAAATCCTCAATCTTGCATCTCCTTCTCCAAAGCACTCTCTCTTCCCTAGCCTCCTTTCTCTTTAGGTTATTTTTCTCTCTAGATGAAAACCCCTAAAGCTAAGAGACTATTTATATCGTCTTCTTAGGGACACAAGTAAAGTACAACTATACCCCCCACTAAGACTCATATTTACAACATGGAGTTTTAGAGCCAACTCCAACAATATCCACCTTGGAGAGAAAACTCCTCCATGCCCCATGAAGATCAACAAGGTGTCACATACAACTCAACCATGGCAAGTCCAACCACCCACCACAACCGCACATCCATCCTCAAGTGGAGATACACTCCACATCTCTAGCACAATAAGATGTTGAGCAAGTCTAGGCAATGCCTAAACTTCTCCCTTGTCGCCAGCTTGGTAAATACATCCGCCATATTCTCGTCGGTGTGCACCTTCTCGATAGAGATCTCACCATCATCGACCCAATCATGAACTCTATGATACATCACCGCAATGTGTTTTGTCCTTGCGTGATAGACGTGATTCTTGGTCAAGCAAATTATACTTTGACTGTCCAGTAATATTTGGATGTTCTCTTGATCCAACCCAAGTTCATTCACCAAACCCCGCAACCAAATGGCTTCCTTGGAAGCCTCCGTGACTGCCATGTACTCGGCCTCCGTAGTAGATCGTGGATTGTAGCACTGACCTCCAAGAAATAGGACCACTAGCAAGTTTGAAGACATACCCAGTAGTAGATCTCCTCTTGTCAAGATCTCCCACATAATCCGCATCAACATATCCCACTACAACATTTAAGTCAACTTTCTTCTCAAACATGATATCCACCTTCTTGGTGCCCTTCAAATACCTCAAAATTCACTTGACCGCATTCCAATACTATTTTTCCGATTTGACATGTATTTGCAAACTAGACCAACCGCTTGGGCTATGTCTGACAGTGTGCATATCATGGCATACATTAAGCATCCTACCGTATTTGCATAAGGTACCGCTTTCATCTTCTCAATTTCCTACACCGTCTTTGGACATTGCTCTTTGCTTAAAGCAAAATGAGAAGTAGTGTGACAACCGGTTTCGCATCCATTATGTCATACCTCTTCACCACTTTAGAGACATACCTCTTTTGTGACAACCACAACTTTTCGGCATCTCTATCTCTCTTTATCTACATGCCCAAAATCTTAGTAGCCGCCAAGGTCTTTATGTCAAACGCATGGCTCAACTTAGATTTGAGCTCATCCACCATTAACATGTGCTTACATGCAATTAGCATGTCATCCACATAGAGAAGAAGCAGGATGGGGGACCCATCATCAAGAACCTTGTAGTACACACAACAATCATACTCACTCCTTGAGTATCCAATGTGCAACATGAGAGTCGAAGCATTTGTACCATTGTCTTGTTGATTGCTTGAGTCCATAGAGAGACTTCTTCAATCGGCATACAAAGTCTTCTTTGCCCACTTCTACAAACCCTTTCGGTTGTGACATGTAAATAGTTTCCTCCAACTCACCATGAAAAAATGCCCTCTTTACATCAAGTTGTTCAAGCTCCATGTTGAACTCCGTCGCCATAGCCAAGAGTATCTTAATAGAAGTGTGCTTCACAACCGGGGAGAAAATCTATCATAGTCGACCACATCCTTTTGTGAATACCCCTTTGCCACCAACCTTGCTTTGAAAATTGGTTGCTCCTTTTCATGCAAAGGCTCTTTTACGCTATAGATCCACTTGCAAGCCACCGATTTACGATCTTTTGGTTTCGACACCAACTTCCACACGGAATTCTTGTGGAGAGATTTCATCTCCTTCACCATTGCCTCCAACCATTCGCCACTTTCATGTGAATCCATAGCCTCTTGAAATGAACCGGGCCCACCACTGCTAATGGCAAGAGCATAGTGTGCCTCTTCCGCTTGCTCCCATCCAAGCCTATTAGGTGGCTTTGTGGTCCTTCTCACCCTCCCTTAAGCAATGCTATATGGCTCTTCTTGAGTGCTCTCTTGCTCCGGACCATGGCTTGGACTCCCCTCTTTCCACTGTGAAGTTTGAGTTCTTCCCAAGTCATCCAATTCGAATGAGACTTCTTCGACCACTTTATTTTCTTTTCCATCACCATCTTGTTGATCTTCAAGATCATTTGATAGCATAGAAGCTTCATCAAAGACCACATATCTACTAGTCAATTTCTTCCGATTTACCGGATCCCAAAGCTTGTACCCATTCACTCCCTTTTCAAAACCGAGAAAAATGCATTTATGTGACTTGGCATCAAGTTTTGACCTTTCATCATGTGGAACATGTGCATACGCCGGGCATCCAAATACCTTTAGAAGAGTATAGTCCACTTCTTTGCCACTCCATACCTCTTCGGCCGCCTTGAGGTTAATAGCCTTCGAAGGTGATCTATTCACCACATAGCAAGCATGGTTAACCGCCTCCGCCCAAAAAGACTTTGGCAACCCCGTATGAAGCCTAATGCATCTAGCCTCTCCATGAGAGTTCTATTCATCCTCTCGGTCATACCATTTTGTTGAGGATTCTTTGCTACGGTGAAATGCCTTTTAATCCCTTCATCTTTGCAAAATTTTAGAAACTTTCTGTCTCGGTATTCACCTTCAGTGTCACTTCTCAAGCACTTCACTTTTCTTTCCATTTGGATTTCAACTTCCGTCTTCCACTCCTTGAACTTGGAGAAGACGTCGGACTTTTGCTTCATAAAATACACCCAAACTTTTCTTGAGAAGTCATCAATGAATGTCACAAAGTAGGAAGCTCCACCTTTTGATATTACCGGGCTCGGTCCCCACACATCGAAGTGAATGTGTTCAGGAATAGGAATGTCTTTGCTCTTGCATTCTACCTTTGTAGTATTAAAAGACACCTTCCTTTATTTGCCCGCCAAACAAAACTTGCATAGGTCGAGCTTGCATGTCTTCATTCCCTTCAACAAATTCCTCTTGTGAAGTTCACACATACCCTTCTCACTCATATGTCCCAACTGCATATGCCACAACCTACATTTATCACAATCATTCTCTTTCTCTATTGTGGAGATTGAGGCTCCACCCAAAATAGTGTCACCCACAAGCTTGTAAAGAGTGTTTCCCACTCATGTACCCTTCATTAGTATCAAGACCTCTTTCAACACCTTGAGAATAGCATCCTTTCCATTGAAAGTGCAACCCTTTGCTTCAAGCATGCCCAAAGAAATGAGGTTCTTCTTGAGTACCGATACATGTCTAACTCCTCCCAATATACGGATCACGCCATCATGCATCTTGATTTTTATAGTTCACATTCCAATTGTCTTACACGATGCATCATTTTCCATCAACACCGAACCACCATCAACGGCCTCATAAGTGTCAAACCATCAAACCATTCTCGATTTGGACACATATGATAAGAACAACCGGAATCTAAAATCCATGCATTTGAGGATTTACCTTGAGAGATGGAGAGGAGTTCCGTTTCACCTTCGGAAGCCACACTAGCCGAATCATCCTTCGTCCGCTTCCCCTCCCTGTGCGCTAACCACACCTTGCAATCTCTCTTGAAGTGCCATTTTCCCTTGCAATATTAGCATGCAACATTTTTCTTACTTCTTGACTTGGACCGGGGTTGTATGCCTTACTTTTGGCTCGTTCTTTGCTTCTACCTCTATCACTCGATTCGCCTTTGACTAAGAGACCTTCCACATTGGAATCACCCTTCGCGGATCTTTTCCTTACGACATTCGAGAGAATATCTTGGGTCAGCTCTTCAAACTTGAGAGTCTGTTTTCCATACAATAGAGTAGTAACAAAGTGGTCATAAGAGTTCGGAAGAGAACTCAACAACAAAAGAGACTTGTCTTTGTCATCAAACTTCACATCCAACCTCAAGAGGTCACAAATCATCATATTGAAGATGTTCATGTGTTCCAACACATCATTGTCTTCTTCCATCTTCAAACCATAGAGTTGCTTCTTCAAGTGTAGCTTGTTTGATAAAGACTTTCCCATGTAAAGCTTTTTAAGCTTTTCCTATAGATCCTTTGTCGTTTCCTCTACACTAACTTTATACAAAACATCATCCGAGAGATACAATTATATTGTACTCACCGCCTTTTCATCTAGATCGGCTCATTCTTCATCATCGATCTTCTCCGGCTTCTTTGTCTTCCCCAACAAAGCAACCTTGAGTCCTTGTTGTATAAGAACATTCCTTACTCTTATTTGTCATAATCCGAAATTGATACGATCATCAAACTTCGCCACCTCAAACTTAAACCCACCAGAAGTGGAAGTTTCCATAGAGGACATTTGTCAAACACCTTGTGTGCACCAAAATTTCGCAACTCACAAACCCGAAAATTGACGAAATTTCTTCACCCAAAATGCTCCAAATGAGTAGCAATAAGAATAAAGCCAAGCATTGATTCCAATTATTGATTCCATCGACCTCTTTAAAGAACCAAGCACAACAATATTCAAGACAAAAGAGAAAGAACAAGATGTGGAAGATGAATACCAAGCTTTATTAGAAGTAAAGCACATTACAAGAATTGAAGACATAAATCCCCAACCTTGCTTCTCCTTCCCCAAAGCCCTCTCTCTTTCCTAGCCTCCTTTCTCTTTAGGTTATTTTTCTCTCTAGATGAAAACCCCTAAAGCTAAGAGACTATTTATATGGTCTTCTTAGGGCCACAAATAAAGTACAACTATACCCCCCACTAAGACTCATATTTACAATATGGAGTTTTAGAGCCAACTCCAACAATGTAAAGCCATGTGGGCATATCTCTCCTCATTTATAGTTGTAAGAATTTTTCTACCACGATAGTTCATAAATAACCATGTATCATCCCAAGCTATAACCCACACCATTCACCATGAGCTCCATCCATACAAGTAGGGGATAAGTATTCATGTGATTTGAATACTTGCTAACCCTAAAAGTAAAGCCAGTGTGAAAAATCTCTTTCCCTTCTAGTTCGTTCTAGTATCTAAAGTTATCTATTTTGCAATCACTTGATGTATGTCAAGAAGTTTCCAAAATGTTTGTACACAAAGAAATTAGGAAACTTAGCAGTTTTAAGCTTCAATACTAACCCGTTGAATGAAAACTTCATGGAGTGGGGAAATGTCAAAGCCACAGAAGAGTCCAAATGGTTCTTTTTGAAGTGACAAGAAGGAAGCTAAAAGCTCGCACAAATTGTTGAGGGGACTGCTGATGCCGCAATAATTTCTGCAATTTAAGTAATAACTAACTAAATAAATAAATACCAAAGGCCATAATAAATCACAGAGCGCCTGGCATCTACCGTAGCGGTGCACCTGAATTGTTTTCATGCGGTTATGGAAAGCATAAATCATGCATCATGTTTCCTCTAAAGTTCATTTGGCTTTTACGTTAAAATGTACTGTCAGTTAATTTGCTACTTTTGTGTGCGTTAGTAATCGTGCTCCTTCTCTTATAATACCTTCTTTAATATGTAAATTCTGTAAATGCTAATCATGATAACGCCTCGGTAGAACCTTAAAAGGCAGAAACCGAAAAAAGAAATGGAAAATGAGTTTCAAATGAGATAAATTCCCCTGCCAAATGATTTCTCCACTTCCGTTTGATTCTTATTTTCAAATCTAAAGTAATTACAGTAGTCAGTTTCTTCTTGCTTAGGAACACTGGTTATGCTTTCATCACCACAACTTATTTCAACTTGTGTACCTTCTTTTATGAGAAAATCATGCATATAGATGAATGGTTAAGCCTAGACCTTCACCTTTCTACTGATAGTTTACTTATCAGCTAACTTTGTTATATTTGACATGAGCATGGGCTTCACAGATTCCTGGGGACATGGTGGTGAATGCTATGATTGTCACTATGGTCGCACATACAAGCCAACAATCTGAATTTATCTACCATATTGGCTCATCTGTAAGAAATCCAGTGAAGTACTCGTTCTTATACAATTGTTGTCACAAGTATTTCCTTGAGAATCCACGAGTTGAAAATGGTGAAATAGTCAAGACAACAGAAATTCCTATAATCAAATCAAGGGTTATCTTCCATGGATACGTGATGCTGCGCTTCAGGGTACCAATGGAGGTTAGTTATATATTTTTCTGTATAGTAACTTTTTACAGTTAAAAAAGAAATATAGTCATGAAAATTGTTCCAAATAATTTATGTTTTAACCTATTTTAATTTTTTTGGAAGAATCCATCATTTAACTAATGATGGTGGAACTTAGAAATTGTTGTTGTATGGATGCTTTTGTACTCATGCCTAGGTAAAATGCAGTCTCTCTTTCAACAATTTACTTGGAGGAAAAAAGAAAACATGGTGCTAATTTTCGTGTATATTCGTGTTGCTCTTCTTTATAGGTGTTGCACCTTATGTCTCTGGCTCCTTTTGGTTTATTTTCGCAATGTTATCATGAGCTGAATCGCACGTATAGGTATGTGATGCGGTTGATCGACCTATACGAGCCGTATTGCTTCTTCAAGGGATGGTATGTTTGTTTTTGACAAAATTTCATGTCTGATACCTTATAATATGTATGTCACTAACCATTAAAGCTTCACATCAGCAGAAGTCTGCTCATTTGGGTTTGCTGCCTCGAATCCAAGAATATTGGTTGGTTGTTGTTGTTGTTGTTGTTGTTTTTTTTTTTTTTTTTTTTTTTTTTTTTTGGGGGGGGGGGGGGGGGGGGGCGTCGGGGTCAGGGGAGAAGCAGGATAACTTGCCTACCCCTTAAGTCCTTAATGTGTCCTTGTTAACACATTACAGTATTTCCATGTAGACACGCACCTTTAGCTTCATTATTTATTAGAAAGAATATGCTCAGGATTTTCCCTAATTTGGGGTTAAATTCCACTAAATAATTAGGAGGAGTTGGTAAATTCCACTATATATAGGAATTGTTCCTGGTATATTTGTAATTGAGGCCGATATATTTATAAACTGAGAAGATGATTTTCGTCTGATTAAGATGATGAATCAGAAATATCAATGTTTTAGGTGTTGATGTGAAAATATGAAAATTTTGACCAAAGATATGAAAAGGTGGCGTGTTGCAGGAGAGAGTTGGTTCCTTGTGGATCCCCTTCCTGTTCTAGTGTCCTGGCTGCCCTAACATTGAAAATCGAGTTTTCAAATTGATCATTATTTAGAATGCCAAAACGGAAAATGTTAAATGATATTTGGGTTTATCTACTTATTCAATCGTATGTTTGTGCATCATTCTTGGCCTCTTGGGACGATTTGCAAAAAAGTTCTTCCCATTGACAATCAGAGATAGATGTTCGAATTGAGTTTGTGTTGATATAATTTCACTTGAAGTGTCTGAAAATTAAAAATAAATGATTTTTAGGTTTCCTACTTATGGATCAATAATGATGAAACAATCTAAAAGATCTTTCCAAGAAAAATTGGTTTGTAAGGTGTACTATGATTATAATATGCTTAGATCATGACCAGAATATTTGGGTATTCATTATTCGTCATCTTAAGCCATATTATACATGTCACTCCACGCTTCCCAATGTGGGACGAAACGCGACGGGTCTGCAATGTATTTAAATACATCAAGTGTAAATTGTTAGAAACTTATAAAATCTCAGGTCCTGGAGCTTTCCTCAGCATGCAACACAAATAAAAAACAAACTTTATTACCTCATGATCCTAATATTTTTAACATAAAGTACCAAACTAAAAAAGACACGAAGGCTGTCATAACATATTATTACATTTAGAATACAGTATTGGACACATACTGAGTCGAAAAAAGCAACAACTGGACTAAAAAGAGAAATGTTGGATAATTAAAAAGGATCTGTGTTGTTCACCGGGGCTAGCCTCTAACATTCTAAGTGACTAACTGTGGGTCCTCTCAAACTCATCTTTAAGTGCTAGCGTAACATTTTAAGAATGAACTGTCAACAAGCTTTCAAAAGGTATTCCTAAAAAAGAGATAACAGATAACAACAATAGTACCAATATTAAATATATGAAACGATAGAAAGATCATTCTGACTCAAAAAAATACACCTTTAAAAGTAATAAATAAGTAGGTAAGAAATAACAATGCATGTTAGCTAATTTCTATCTAGATGTCATCTATAATATTAATGTGTTCCAAATTTAGTTATGTCTTGATGTCCAAGTGTACGATATGCAACATATGAGCGTCACCCCTGCCTCGAGACTCTAATTAAGGTCAAGAATGACCATGAACGGTCAAATATAGTTAAATACGATAAAGGATGAGGGACTTCCAGTCACTCCTGCACCTTCTGTGATGTTAAGTTTCCTATAACCCCGCAATGCTATATCATTTACACTAATATGTTAGATTCATGTTAGGTTCATGTCAGATTCATGCTAGTTACAATAAGCAAGTATAGTGTTGTGTACGATGAACAAGTATAGTGTACAGATATGGTGGTGAATACAATGAACAAGTATGGCATACATGTATACTGACAAGTAGTGTTAGGGATGAGTAAGAAATACCGAAAAACCGACTCCACCGAAAAACCGAACCGAACCGAACCGAACCCATTGAAAACAATCGGTTCAGTTCGATTTTGAGGAGTACATAGTTGGTTTCGGTTCGGCTTTCGGTCTGATTTAGCCAACCGAACCGATCCGACCAAACCTGAAAATATGCAGGATTTCCGAGTATTAGTTGATTAATGCATAGCCATTAGTCTTAAACAGAGTGAAAATCAAAAAATTTATTGATTAGTCGATTAATTCTTAAGCACTAGTTGACTAATGCTCAAATTAGTCGACTAATGCTTAAGCATTAGTCGATTAATCCTTTGCCAATTTTGAAAGGTCAAACCGAACCGAAACCGACCGAACCCTTCTGTTCGGCTCGGTTTTGGTCCTGCACATGGAATCAGTTCGGTTTGATCGGTTTGAACATGGAATCGGTTCAGTTTTTGATTTTGACAAATTTGTCAGAAAAACGAACCGAACCGACCGATGCTAACCCCTAAGGCTTGTGATCAAGTGCAAGTTCAATAATAAAAAATTCAAGGTAAGGTGCCTCGGGGGGCTTTATTTTGGATCAATGACATGTTTCAAAATCCTTTTAAAAGTTAATGAATATTAGGCTAATAACTCAATAATTTAAATGCTTCATAAATTCATAGAATATTAATCAATAAAGGATTGAACTTTTAACATTAGAATATTAAACCCAATACTATTATAACTATCCTAATCTACTATAACTTGTAGTAATAATAGTTGAATGTTACTAGTATACAAATGGTTGTCTATTCTAGCGTACGACTTAGGAGGTAGAGAATCTTAGGCCTGGAAACTATAGTTCATACTTACATGTTATAGCAAAAGAATTAAGTGTAACAACACTGGTGTAGATAAACATAAATCTTGAAGTCTAATAAATCGATTTATAACTAATATGTGTCAACACAAGGTAATTGGTATTTAGCGGTCCATTACTCAATGCTGTGTTGGTAGATAAACTTTGCTAATTATCATAAGCACAAGCTTCAAGCAAGCATTATACTAAATAGACATGCAAGAGGCTAAGCATATTCTTAAATCATACAATTGATTACCGAGTCCCATTCATGCAATTAGAACAACTAGAGGTAAAGCTTTCTTACAGGTGCTTACGTTCGTTAACAATCAAGCTTCTGTCCTTCTCTAAACCTTAAATCACAATCCGATCTTATCGTGTTACTCAGTAACATTCCATTTATTCTCAAAGTCAGACTTCAAGATTTTATCAAAATTCAACTTTTGCATAGTACTTGTACAAACGACGAAAATTTACTGAAAGGTTCATGAAAAGATTGCATATAGAAAAAAATCTAAATCCCAATATATTACAAAGAAATTAAGTAATATTTCATTTAAAATTAGTTAAAAGTGCACACATATAGATTCTCATATTAAATACATATTATATCTGGAAATTAATGACTAGATGAATCATATTCTGATTATCTTACATAATGATCATCAAAAAATAACAAATAACAGAATGTCAAGTTTAAGATTCATGCATCATACAAAATTACATTTACGATGGAAGAGAGCATGCATACAATCAAATTTTAAATATTAAATCAAGGATTCAGTGTACCGGTAAGTTACAAAAATTCAAGTTTCAGAAAAGTATATGGGAACCTGCCTCATTGAGCATCGCAGTTTCTGTTGTCGACTGCTATATTGTTACTAATGCTGCTCTGGTCTCAAACAAAGAGCAAAAAGAGAAGGGAAAGGATAAGGGCGATGAAGAGAAGATGGGGATGATCATGAGGCGGCTGATGATGGTGAAGCCAGTGGCTTAGGCTTCGACGACGGTTGAGATTGAGTGGCTCAGGTAAGTGGAATTTTTTTGTTTTGTTTATTTTTTTTTAAAGAGATGAGATTCTGAGAAAGGAGACGGTGTGGCGAGGTCTGTTTTAAGGTAATGATGGGGGAGAGAGGTTAGATGAAGGGTTAGGATATATTTATATAGTGAAAATGGATATATATACTGACGACGCATGAATTTCCTACAACGTCAGCATGTTTTCGGCAAAAAAAATATTTTCGAATTTTTTTGTTGAACACATCATGGATAATTACCATACTAAAAATCAAGTAAATCCAACGTTATTTGACCTTCGATCTATCCGTTACAAATTCAACAATTTTGGAATAATAGAACTTTTTACAACAGGTGGATTGAGGGCCAAATACCAATGGGGTTCACCTATATTTGAGGTTTTGAGGTTTTAGAATGAGTACAATTCTAAAAAAATTAAATATTTTTTAACAAATCATTAGCTATCAGCATGGAAAATTTCATGTGCTATCAGAATATATCTATAATACTTATATATATATACAAGAAAATTATATATCTGTTGTAATCACAAGAAAATTTTCCACAATAACATCACATACATGGTTATAATTTTTTGGGAAAAAATTTATTGGATGTGTTCTACACATCATGGATGGTAATCATTCCAAAAATCAAATGAATCCAACATTATTTGACACCCAATTTAATCGTTACAAATTCAATGGTTTCAAAATAATAGAACTTTTTATAACGAGTGGATCGAGTGTTATATACCCCTAGGGTTCACCTATACTTGGGGGTTTTAGGGTTCTACAATGAGTACATCAATTAAAAAAATAAAATTTTTAAGGTAAACTCATGCCAACAGCGAAAGAAATTTCCTGAAACATTAGCACACGTCCAGTGTGCCATATGTATGTATGTATGTATGTATGTATGTATGTAATATATTTATATATGTATATATGTATATATATGTATATGTGTGTGTATATATAGTCGTATTCTGGTGCAAAAAATATGGTGCGAAAGCCTGTGCGAAAAACATTTTATCTATTTTTAGAAAAAACTTGCAAATTTTTTTTGATATTTAATCCATACAATTATATATCCCAAGAAAAGTAATAGGTAAACCTTAGGATGATTTGAGTAACGATCCACACGTTACAAAATTTAATGGTTTCATAACAATAAACTTTTTGTAATGCCTTGATCGAAGGCCAAATCACATTATTTTTCAACCATAATTTTTTGAGGTATGTATAATTACATAAAGTGAAAGTGAAAAAAAATTATATATATATGAGAAAAATGTGTATTAGGTGGTCAGAAAAATGTGTATCAGGTGGCCAATGATGTGATTTCCTTCTTGGCCACAATCCTGGCCACCCATCACCCATCATGGTTGTGGACCCCACACCCCCACATTAGGGTGTGGGCGGGCAGGATTGTGGCCATGGAGAAAATCTCCTCATTGGTCAACTGACCCCATTAACATATAGACACACACACACATATATGTATACACACACACATATGTACACACACATTAGGTAAAAGGATCATATGATGCCTCCTTAGATGAAATCTAAATAGGTACCCACATTTTCACCCATTTTCCACATTTTTTTGGAATTTTTTCATGGGTTTGTTTTTCACCTCATGAATGATCAACATACCAAAAATAAAGTGATTCCAATACTTTTTAAGCCACAATCTAACCATTGCAACTTCAACTGTTTGAAATGCTGAAAAACTGTTGAGGTTGTAAGGGACAGATGAGGACTCAAAAATTATTGGAATCGCTTTATTTTTGGTATGTTGATCATCCATGAGGTGAACAATAAATCCATGAAAAAATTCCAAAACAATGAGGGATATGGGGGAAAATGTGGGCGCCTCCTTACATTTCATCTAAGGAGGCACCCTAGGATCCTTTTACCCATATGTGTGTGTGTGCGCACGCGCGCGCGTGTGCGCGTGTGCGTGCGCGCGCACTCGCATGTATGTATGTATGTATGGTACATCAACTTTGTTCTGACTGACCATATGTACATATCTCTTAGTAACTTGCTGATTCCATCCATCAATTTTGTGTTGTTTGTTCATAAGAAAGAAATTGCAAATAATTTAACTTTTATCAACTTTGGTTTGACTGACCATCTGTACATATCTCTTAGTAACTTGCTGATTCCATCCATCAATTTTGTGTTGTTTGTTCATAAGAAAGAAATTGCAAATAATTTAACTTTTATCAACTTTGTTTTGACTGACCATCTGTACATATCTCTTAGTAACTTGCTGATTCCATCCATCAATTTTGTGTTGTTTGTTCATAAGAAAGAAATTGCAAATAATTTAACTTTTAATTTAAACTTGAATTATCATATTTTGACTGTTCATCAATCATTTTTTTCCTCTGTTTGCTATATAAATTTTTGGTTTCAACATATTTTTCCCCTTCAAATTTAGTATAACATCATTAAATTGAAAAAATATTGCTCGGCTTCAGTAAATTTACATCTTTTGGAGTGATTAAACAAATAAATAAATAAATATTAAATGAATTTGAGTTTTCTTGTTTACATATCAAGTAGCACAAGATGAACTGTCAAAGTAGCTTGCACTTAGATTTATGGTTTGGAGCGAATTCCTTGACCTTTTCATTCAGTTTGATTGTGATATTTGAAGGGTTTTTTTTTCTTTTATGGAATTTTATTAGAACGTTTATATTTGAAATGTGAAGGAATATCGTTGTTTTACAAAAAAAAGAGACAAGTTAAAAGGAAACTGGCGTGTGAGTAAATCTTGGATTCTCTATAATTTTTTCATTGGTGAAATTGTTTTATAATCATTCTATATGGTTATTGTTCAACCTTCACACTTCAATCAAGATGTATCCAGAAACTATATGTTTAGCTGTTAGAAATTTTCAGTGATTAGGTGCACTCTGCCTATTTCACATGCAACATAATTTCAAATCTATTTATCTCTCCCCATAATAATTATTGGTCTCTTCTCTTCTAATTTTCTTTTCAGATTATTCCATTTCTGCTCATCTCATGATGTATGACTTTATGAAAACCCCCAACATTTTCTGTATCTTCATGTTTGCATTACAAATTTCAGTGAAAAAAAAAATGAAGGTTCTTCCATGCATTCAGATTTATATAGTGTGCTGCTCTAACTGGAGCAATATAATTTTAGTTGAAGTCGCATATGAATTGGTGTATCGAGATTATTCATCCGTTACCTTTGAATTTAGATTTAATATTTTTCTTCCGAAATGCAGTTTTGATGACATTAACACGGAGAAGCTTAGGATGGAAATGGTGAAGGAGAACCGCGAGGATGCCAAGATTTTTTATTTTGATCCCAAATGCATCGACTGGGAGAACTACTTTACAAATACTCATATCCCCGGTGTCATGAAGTATCTCTGCAAATGAACCGGCCACTATTTATGCTTCAATGTCACTCTACGGCTTGGCTATCAGCTATTTGTGTTGAGTAAGAAATCATTACCATGAAAAATAATCTTAAGGTGTCCTGAAATGTGTGTGCAAATGAATCAAACACTATTTATGCTTCAATGTCACTCTACAGCTTGGCTATCAGCTATTTGTGTTGAGTAAGAAATCATTACCATGAAAAATAATCTTAAGGTGTCCTGAAATGTGTGTGCAAATGAATCAAACACTATTTTTGCTTCAATGTCACTCTACATTTTTGTCTGACTAATTTGTGAGAGTAAGAATTATTCCTACTTGATATATCAAACCATGTATCCAGGGGAGATCTCAAACTTTTGTTGTTAGAACTCACATGGAGCATGGAAACCCCTGGTTTAAGATCCAGATGTCCCTAAACGATACCGAAAAGACTTGGATCCTAAACTGTTGAAAGATAGGCTGCCTGATGGATATGGCTGATGAGTAAACTTGTGAATAGGTGTGACAACATAGAGAGTGATGACTCTATATGTTTGGTTTCTGGACTTTACACCATTTCACACTCCCATATGGTTGGACTTTTTGTATGTTCACTCCAGCAATTAGAATTCCAACACCAAACAATAGATACTAAGATTTGTTGTCACATCTCCAAAACCCTAATTTATTTCCTAGAAATTTTGACATATCCTATCGAATAATCAACGTGACAGTGGCGATTAGTGAACAACCCTCATTAGTCTGGCCTAATACATACATACATACATAAAGAGGTCAAATTAACTTAACAACTTTAGTAGAGACTATCTGGAATGTCAAAATCTGGAATGACATGTATGTCAAGATTGTATAATTACATCTTTATACAAAGGATTTTCACACATAGTTCTGTCACGGCCTGCTTCCCAAGATCCTAAGGGAACAAACATGCGACAAACCTGCAACGCATTCAAGTTAAGGCTCGGCTTAAATACTAATAAGGAGTAACTATGTTAATTCTTCAAGGTCTTTTGCATATTACTAATAAGGAGCAACTACATTAGCATGTTGCAGTCTACAAATCAAGGATGAAAGATGACAAGTATCTAAATAATAAAGAATTAGACACAAATAAAAAAGGGTAAGAAACTCATGTATAGAATCCATCATGCAATAGAGACATGCTTTACAAGAAGCATCTCCTTAACGAATTCGCCATCCGTACCTAACGATATTTCAAAAATAAAAAAAGTTGAAAACAGAAAGATCCATTAGAGAGTGTAAGATCTATTAGGGAGTGGGTACTCATGCAAGTTCCCCAAAACCCACTAAAGAAAAGCATCCAATATGATAAGTTCAAAAAATGAATCATTAAATCTTAGTATTATAATGTATATATCTAATATAATAAATCCTAAAAATGAATCATTAAATATCTGTTGCGCTACAGAAGCAATCGAGACATCCGAAGTATCTAGCACAAAGAAGAAAGAGAGAGAGAGCACAAACAATTTAGATCGAAAATCGATCAAGGAAACACTTCATATGATTTCTATTGATGTTACAAAAGAAATCTCAATTTTTTTGGATGATAATAACCAAACAAATGACCCTCATTTTATAGGGCTAAAGGGGGAGGGGGTTGGTGCACCAACCCCCCTTGGGTTGGTGCACCAACCCACCACCAACCCCCTTGGGTTGGTGGGCAGCCCATATGGGGCTGCTGGAAATTTCCAGCAGCCCCATGAGCCAAATATCACAAATCTCCACCTTGGCGAAATATTGGGTCTATGTCACACAATCGACCGTCAACGCTCCTCCTCGGTGAGAATCATCTCGTGTTCTCGTCATCTTGCCTCGAAAGGCTCATATGGCTCCACAAAGCCTCGTTGCCCCAGAAGGGGCCACCATCGTTATCTTGGAACAATGTTGATCAAGTCCAAACAATGTTTAAACTTGACCCCTGTAACAACCTTTGTAAGCATGTCCGCGGGGTTGTCCTTCGTCTCTATCTTCATCAAGTTGATGTCATCGTCGTCTTCTCCAACATAGTCACGAACAAAGTGATACCTGACATCGATATGCTTGGTCCTTGCATGGAAGACTTGATTCTTCGCTAAGTGTACTGCACGTTGGCTATCACAATGCAAGTCATACCTGTCTTGCCAAACACCCAAGTCGTCCATCAAGCCCATTAGCCATATCGTCTCCTTCACAGCTTCAGTTAATGCCATGTACTCTGCCTCCGTGGTAGACAAGGCTAGTGTAGACTGGAGTATACTTCGCCAACAAATAGGAGCTCCTGACAAGGTGAAGATATAGCCTGTCATGGATCTCCTCCCATCCAAGTCGCCTGCAAAATCAGAATCAACATACCCAACAATTTGCAGACCATCATCATCTCGCTTGTATGTCAATCCCAAATCAATGGTACCATTGATGTATCTCAGAATCCACTGCACCGCCTGCCAATGTGTCTTCCCTGGATTGTGCATGTAACGGCTCACCATGCTCACCGAGTGTGAAAGGTCGGGTCTCGTGCACACCATCGCATACATCATTGCACATACCGCATTAGCATACGGTACCTTCTTCATAGACTCCTTCTCCTTATCATCCTTCGGAGAATGCATTGCACAAAGCTTGAAGTGAGGAGCAAGCGGAGTAAGCACGGTCTTCATCTTTTCACATGAACAATAGATTTCAAGTAGTTACTCTGAGAAAGATGTAATGTACATCCACCTCGATCTCGGTATATCTCCATGCCAAGAATCCTTCGTGCATCGCTAAGGTCCTTCATCTCAAACGTGCAACTCAACTGGTCTTTCAACCTCTGGATCTCTTCTTTATTTGATGACGCTATGAGCATGTCATCAACATAAAGCAAGAGGTAGATGAAGGAACCATTTTCAAGCCTCCGAAAGAACACACAATGATCAAAGGGACTCCGGACATACCATTGATCTTGTGTCATGAAGCGCGCAAAGCGCTTATACCACTGTCTAGGAGATTGCTTCAACCCATAAAGAGATTTCTTCAACTTACATGCAAGTCCATCTCCATCCTCGTAGCCATCAGGTTGAACCATGTAGATCTCCTCCTCAAGCTCGCCATGCAAGAAATCCGTCTTGACATCTAGTTGTACCAACTCAAGATCGAGTTGTACAACTAACGCCAATAGAATCCGAATCGTGCAGTGCTTCACAACCGGGGAGAATACTTTGTTGTAGTCGATCCCCTCTTTTTGAGCATATCCCTTCGCCACAAGTCTTGCTTTGAAGCAGATATCTCCATCTTTGGCTCCTTCCTTCTTAGTGTAAACCCACTTACACCCAATCGCCTTCTTGCCACGAGGAAGCTCCACCAGCTCCCATGTCTTGTTCTTCCAAAGCGATTCCATCTCCTCGTTCATTGCTTTCTTCCATCTCTGTGGGTCTTCGGAAAGCTCCACCTTTTGGAAGGAGGTGGGAGTATCAATACTAACTGCAGGGAAAGCATATGAGACCAAATCAGTATACCTTGCAGGTCTTCTAATCTCTCTTCGTGGGCTTGAAGATGCAATGGAATCCAGCTGTTGTACATCTTGTGGAGAGTAAGCATCTCCACCACCTGAAGCCGAACCTCCATCACCACCATCTGTCTGGAGTAGACCGTCTGGAACATGTGGTGTAGGACTAGAGTCAATAGTCCTCTCCTCTGGAATCTTTGACACATCAATCTGAACATGCTCCAGATGTGTCTCTAAAGGCTCCACCTCCGGTTCGCTTCCTTTCTTCAACATAGCTGACTCGTCGAACGTCACGTCTCTGCTGAGAATCACCTTCCTCTGTGTAGGGCACCACAGCTTGTACCCTTTCACTCCATCGCTAAAGCCCAAGAAGATGGCTTTATTGGTTTTAGGATCTAGCTTGTCATCCTTTACTGCGAAGTAAGAAGGACACCCCCAAATATGCAAAGACTCGTAGTCGGGAACTGGCTTTCCCGACCAGACCTCCAAAGGAGGTCTTCCATCAAGTGCTGTAGTAGGTAGCATGTTGACCAAGTAGGTCGCGTACGCCAAGGCCTCTACCCAAAACTCCTTCCCAAGGCCGTATGTCGATAACATACATCGAACTTTCTCCAGCAAAGTTCGGTTCATCCTTTCGGCTACACCATTCTGCTGCGACGTACCGGCTACAGTGAAGTGTCGCTGTATCCCCTCCTTTCTGCAGTAGTCAAAGAAGGGGTCCGACCTGTACTCTCCACCGTTGTCGCTACAGAGTCGCTTGATCTTCTTACCGGTCTGAGTCTCGATCAAGACTTTCCACTCCTTGAACTTGCTCAGCACCTGGTCTTTGGACTTCAAGGAGAACACCCACACCATCCGTGAGAAATCATCAATAAATGTCACGAAATAGTGATTACCTCCCAATGAATCCGCCCTCGATGGTCCCCACACATCAGTGTGGACATAGTCAAGCACTCCCTTCGTGTTGTGGATGGCGGTCCCAAAAGATGCATGTGTCTTCTTTCCAAAGACACAATGCTCACAAAAGTCGATCTTCCCGTTCTTCGCTCCTCGTAGATGGTCACCGTCAATCAGCTTCTGAAGAGCCTTCTCGCCAACATGCCCAAGGCGCATGTGCCAAAGTAGAGAATCGTCTCTCTCATCCTCTTGAGTAAGATCCACCGTGCCAGTTAGCATCTCGCCATCCAAGTAGTAGAGGTTGCATGTGCGCTTCCCCTTCATTACAATCAAGGCACCACGAGTCACCCTCAAAGCTCCATCCTCCATGGTCACCTTGCAACCCTTGGCTTCAAGTGACCCAAGCGATATGAGGTTTCGCTTTAGGTCGGGAACGTAGCGGACCTCTTCTAATTCCCTTGTGACTCCATCTCCCATCCTGATGCGGACCGTGCCAATGCCCGCCGTCGTGCAAGCTCTGTCGTCTCCAAGAAGAACTGTACTTCTACTACCTTCATGGAAAGTAGTAAAGTACTCTCTGTGAGGTGTCATATGAAATGAGCATCCCGAGTCGAGAACCCATCCCTCCTTCATCACCCCCTTTGCATCACCGACAAGGACCCATTCATCAACCTCCACACCTTTGACGATGTTGGCGGTAGCCGCTTTCTTCTTCTTGGCCTTTGGGCACTCCCTCGCCCAATATCCTCTTTCTTTGCAGAAGGCGCATTGATCCTTCTCGATGTCGGTGCGCGAAGCTCTACTCTTGTCCCTCGTCTTGGATCTTTGGTTCCCTTTGCGGCCTCCACTCCTTTCATTGCTTCGACCTCTAACCACGGTAAGTGCATCAGACCCTTGGCCCCTCATCTTCTCATCATCCTTCTTTCTAAATTCATTACTTATCAGAGCGTTAGAAACTTCAATGAAGGTGATAAATTCTTTACCGTCGGTTAAGATTGAAATGATGTGCTCGTAGTCTTTATGTAGTGAGTTGAGGAGAATCATCGCCTTGTCCTCATCTTCCACCTTGACGTCAATGTTCCTCAGATCTGTGAGGAGTTAGTTGTAGTAGTCGTGGTGTGCTTCAACTGAAACTCCTTCCTTCATCTTGAGGCCAAAGAGCTTCTACTTTAGGTGTAGGCGATTCTGGATGTTCTTCTCTTCATGTACTTCTCGCCAAGAGCATCCCATAACGCTTTCGCGTTCGTCTCCTCCATGAAAGGATATTTCTTCTCCTTCGTCAAGTAGAGCCGGATCGTGCCGCAAGCATTCCGGTTCATCATCCTCCACTCCGAGTCCGACGTCGTAGTCGGCCTCTCATCTAGTACTTGATCTTGACCAAGTTGGTTCAAGATGTCAAGTACCTCGCATCTCCACATGCCGAAGTTGATCCGCCCATCAAACTTCTCAATTTCGAACTTCGTATTGGATACGATAGTTCGCGTTGTTGAAGATTGCGCCATTGAAGTAGAAGTGTCGTCGCCACTTTTGCTCATCTTCTTCGTCTAGATCTTCTACGTCTAAAGGCTCCGATACCAATTTGTTGTGCTACGGAAGCAATCGAGACCTCCGAAGTATCTAGCACAAAGAAGAAAGAGAGAGAGCACAAACAATTTAGATCGAAAATCGATCAAGGAAACACTTCATATGATTTCTATTGAGGTTACAAAAGAAATCTCAATTTTTTTTGGATGATAACAACCAAACAAATGACCCTCATTTTATAGGGCTAAAGGGGAAGGGGGTTGGTGCACCAACCCCCCTTGGGTTGGTGCACCAACCCACCACCAACCGGGGTTTGTGCACCAACCCACCACCAACCCACTTGGGTTGGTGGGCAGCCCATATGGGGCTGCTGGAAATTTCCAGCAGCCCCATGAGCCAAATATCACAATATCAACAGTGAAATGTGTATAATCATAAAGCGTACAACATCAAACTCAATTCGATAAGACTAGCATGTCAACACCAAGATAAATAAACAAGACTACACATGACAATAGATGAATAAACAGGAGAAATCTAGATGTGGTAATCAGTAATGAAAATAATATCACTAATTATATAGTATCAATGTATGGTCATTTATCCAGTTATGCAGTTGTTCAGTTATGTACTTGTTCGGTTCTAGTCTATCGTTAAGCCCTAGTACGAGGGTACAATATACAACTCGCAGTAACATTTTACATCAGGGGTGCACATCTGGGTAATCCATAATCCTGACTCTATGTCTGGATAACGGTGACAATCAATAAACGCCACCTTTAGAGACGGTAGTGATAATAAACCATGTCCTTTTGGGTGGGTGATGACAATAAAATCCTTCCTTTCTTAAAGGTGATGGCAATCAATACAGATGTCCCCAGTTGCTCCCACGTCTTCTATGACCCTGGACTTTCCTAGCCCTTGTGCTAATATTTTAGCTCAATCAATTAATATGGCATCATGCATTATGTATGTTCAGTTAATCAGTCAATTAATAAACCCCAACCCAACTCGGATGGTAAAAAAACAAGGATACATTAAATATCGGTATTGCTCATGTAGCCTCTATACCATAAATTTCCCATCCACATATGTCACATGATAGTACATATTTGTGTGTTAATAGATGTTGAATATTGAATCACCTAATATAGGTTTTGATTATGAGCAAACATATTTGTGTGCTAATGATTTATGAATACAATTTTGATAGAAGAAGATCAAAATTCAGTGAAGTTGATCAAGGGATAAGGAATGAAGCATTTGAAGAATCAAAGACAAGACTTGGATTTCAAGACTATACCAAAGAATATTCAAGGCGCCGGCGCCTTTGGCGTATTATTAAGGTCTTCGGCCCCGACTATCCAGGTCGAGGGTTCGAGGCCCGCTGCCAATGAATTGAGGGGCGTTTGGTGGGCGACCTGTAAGTCCTCTGTAAGCGCTATAAGAGCCCGGAGGCTTGCCCTGGCCCGTGGTGGGGACCGCTGCCTAAACCACCCGAACTTATGCTTACCAAAAAAAAAAGAATATTCAAGGCTATTTCAAAGAATATTCAAGGAAAAAATCATTTATTTGATGTATTTATTTTCTTGTTATTTGATTAGAATGTTAAAGCCTTGATAAAGCGCGTGCACAATTAGGATTTCACATAAAAAGTTTTGAAGATGTTTTGAGGAGATTTCAATTTGTTTTCCTAAGTATTCATGGCCAAAATAATGATTTTTAAGTCTATTAGTCCACCAATTCTTAACTACTAGTTGACTAATAAACCCAAAAAGTAATGGCTATTAACATGTCAGAATTAATCGACTAGAGTTCTACCGATAGTCGACTAGTATATGGATTAGTCAACTAACAAATGAACACTAGTCGACTAATTCAAAACAAAGAGTTATCTATTTTTTCTGACATGACTTACAAGTCAACTAGATACAAAATGGTAGTCGATCATAAGCCATCAGTCGACTAATCGTTGTTCACTAATCGACAAAGACATTGACATTGATCTCAACGTAAAATCCACTAACTAGTCATTAGTAATCATTTTGAGGATGTTTTTGAGAATCCAAATCTATGTTTTCTTCATCTATAAATAGTTGTTGATCCCAAGGTTTAATACACATCTAATATCAATATTTTCAAGAGACATTTATTTTTGTGCTTAAAGCTTTCAAAAGAAACACCACCACCTCCCCCTCCTCATATTTGGCATTTATACTCAAAGTTCTCTACCTGATTTCTTGGACAACCTTGATCTCTTTATTCTTAGTATTCTACATCTTATAAGAGATTTAAAACTCTTTCAGCCCACTTATGCACATGTGCTTCAACAAGGTTGTAGGAGATTATTTTTTAACTACAAATGAAGGTAATAAGTATTTCTCTCTTATGTTGTAAGGGGGAAGGTTACTCTTAGTTTGTTAAGAGGGTGTATACTTGAGGGTTGTTCGAGTGGGTTTACCCTTACACCAGGTTGTGGTGTAGAGGGTGGTTGTTAGGGAAGAAAACTGGCAAGGTCAGAGCAAGCCAGAGTTAGGCCCTAACCCCAGCCCTAATATACTTCGGGGCTAAAATCCGATCGCGGCCCCAACCCTGGGCTTTTTAAGATGGAAGCCCTAATCCTGCCCTACAGGCTTTCAGACCGGCCCTCGTTTCAATTGCACTTCAATCTATAATTATTAACAATAACATATCAAACAAAAAATTAATAATAATATACATGTAGCCAAGAGGTATAATAATAATATTCATCAATTTCATAAATTTCTTCTAGGTTAGATGCTCATGATTTCGTGCTTTTATTAATTTCATTAGAAAGATACGATGTAACTTCTAGGTTTCATGCTTACGATTTTTTCAGAAGAAAGAAACTGAGAAACATTGAGATCGGGTTTTTTTCGAAAATGATCATTTTGGTTTTGATTATAGAGAGAGAATGAAGTGGTTACAATTATATGTGATAAAAATTTTTGATTTCATATCTTTTGAGCCAAATATTCTACTGGAAATTTGAATTGCATGTTATTTAAAACTTATAGGGATGGGGCCATGCCCAGGCATAATGTCTGCACTGGCCCTGGCGCCAAAAGTTCAGGCATTAATTAAATCCCTAAGCCCAGTCTTCTTTTTGCAAGGATTGATGTCAGGGTCAGGCTTTTTCATGGCCAAGTTAAGAGGCCCTCAGACCGGCCCCAGCCCATTTTCATCCCTAAAGGTTGTACTATTCTTCCAGTTGGGAATTTATAGTGGAAATCTTAGGTGAGATTGACTTGTGGACTGGATGTAGATCAGGGTTTAATCGAACTAGGATCAACAGTATTTTGATGTAACAATCAAGTGTTCACCAACAATACAGTAAATTGACAATTGACAATTGATAATTGACATTTGACATGTATTCCCTGATCCTTTCACCGTATCAGTTTACAGTATTGTTGGTAAACACTTGATTGTTCGGATCTTGTGGATTAGCAAGCAAAATAACACTAGATATCGGTGAATAGTGTTCAAGTTTTTTTCTAAAAACTTCTAATTTTTCTGTTAAAGAAATCAATTTGTGTTACCAAAGAGATTCTTAATCGACAATCTACTTGCAAAGTATATGAATGGGTTAAACAGCAGAATATAAGAGTAAAACTTGTAAGAGACAATCAAGCACAAATAACAATCGCAAACACAGAATTAAATTGATAATTGATAATTAATAATACACATTATTGTATTGTTGGTGAACACTGTATTAAATTATCAATTATCAATTGATTGTTAATAGTATCAATTATCATTAACATATGTTGCATCAAAATCAATTATCAATTGTGAGATACTGTGTCATGTATTGTGACATGAACTATAAATATATACAATATCATGTACAATGAACATGTGATAGGTACATCAATAAATACATCATCATGAACAGTGATCAAATATAACAATCATGTTATCGTTTTACCATTTCAATTCTACGCAATTAGAAATAATAGTATTGTACTCGTAAACTTATAATTAATCATGCAAGCAACAATCAAACACTACTTGTTTCATAATCATTAAGTTTTTCCATGTCATAAATACTTTCTTATCATTTGGTTAAGCCATCAATCTCATGCAAAGGAGGTAATGCCGAAACATGTAATATGGTCAAGGACTCATGACAACATGTATGGGGACATGGAGAAGATTAATTATTGAGTATTATGCAATGATCATTGTGTTTACATAATCCACATAAGCACAACAAAATTGCCAAAAGCTATGCACGGTTTCAATAGATGAACAAAACCTAGACAAATTTAGCATTAAATTTCAAGATAATGAAATGAAAACTTTTTTTCGCAATCGACATAAAGGTTTAGGAAAACCCAGCTTGGAAATGATTTAATTAAAATTAATTTAATATTTTTTAAATATTTTTAATTAAGTAATATATATGAAAATGAATTAGGACAATTACATCTTACCACCCTTAAAATAATTTCATCCTCAAAATTCCCAATGATATGTAGAAAAGAAACGGTCAATGTTGCTGATGTCCCTTTCATGCTATTCATGTCAATGTTCCACCAAATGCAAAAATATGTGAATGAAAAGGCATCTAAGATATCAATGAATAGATTTGAAAAGTATACAAGAGAGCCAGAAGGGATTTCCAATTATTTCTAAACTACTTGTAGGGTGGGTAGTTTTGCAAAAGGTAATGAATTTTAAGGGTCAAGTTTAGAACTTGGATTCAAAGGTAAGAATTTCTTAAAGAAATTCAGACTGTAATAGCATCTAAGTTGCTCACCAGAAGTTTTATGCAGATTTGCATTGGTTACTAACAAAACATGTCATGTCTCGCTTTCCGTTATGCTGGTGAGCAAGATGGGATAAGCCTACTCGTAGCTAAGTCAAAAGAGAGTGAATCTATTATCAATTTTTTTTCCTTCCTTTAAGATTACTACAATATGTGTAATGTCGATACAAGACATGTACAGAATCTCTACATATTGTCCACAGTAGCAAGATAGTTATTACAATCTAATCAAAGAACTCAAACAACTGAAAGATAAAAGAGGCCTTTTGGTCAATACATCATGATGTCCATGCATGAAATGACAAAGGAAAGAAACGAAACATGAAATTGCAACATAAATATAGTCTTCCGCAAGGTCATGCTGATTGCACGCGAGGGCGTGCACGATCCAAGTAGGATGCACACACCCTCCTCCTAAGAGAATGAGTGTCCAATGCAATATAAACATGTGAGTATGGGGTCGAATCCACAGAGACAACTCATTTCACAATCACAATCTCGATTGGTTAAGGAATGCTAAAGGTGTTGGTACAACCAACTAAACTAACACATGTGTCGTGAGAGAGTGTGGGGGTGACAATGTCGAGCTAAACCCAAGGTAGGTAGGGTGGAGACCAAAGAGTGGAGCTAGTCAAGCAAGGAGAAGTGTGTGGAATGTGATGTCATTATGGTTGTGAGTTGATTAGCAATGGGTTCACTCCAAATGAATCAACCCTCCCATCCATTTCAAGGTATGTGGGGTTGTGCACATAGATAATGCCCTTAAGGCATACCGCCGTTCTACGGCCCCTCCAAGGGTAATGCTTCATGTGTTGATTAGTGGATTGGAATCCCTAACAATAACTCGTGAATCGATCCTTGCATCCGTGTCAATAGGATGCACGGATCGTGTACGTAGGTGTGACCCTTAGTGTACACCACCGTTCTACGGCCCCGCCAAGAGTAGCACACGATTCAATCAAATCTAGGACACAACCCACCAATATACACTACTAGCATCCATTTCAAGGTATGCTAATCCAATTAAATGCAAGATATGAATCATCACTAATCAAGCTCACAAACCCTAGCTAGTCCAATTCCACACACCAATGGCTCTAGGCCATCATAATGAAAACAAGATGATAAACATAAATAGATATTCATTACAAGCCATTAAGCAAACAATTATCCAATGAATCTCACTTTCATTCAACAATCATTCACAGACATTCATACAAAGCAATAGAAACCAATAGCTACAAGAGAAGAAAGAAATCACCAAATAGAACCTAAAACCCCAAGCTTTCCCCTTCCTTGCTCCTCCTCCAAGCTCTCCTAGCCCCCAATGGCCTCCAAGCCCTTGCCCTAGCCCTTTGGAAAGAAGAGGGGCTCTAAAACCCCAATAGAACAGTAACTGGCCGAGATCTCCTCTGGAAATCGCCCACAAACACGAAATAGGGCAAACAGGAGCTTAACGAGTCAATTCTGTGCGGCTACAACTGCAAACCCGCGCCCGCATGATGTTTTCTCCTTTTCAAGATGTTATCGGGTCGGATCTATGCCCGCTGTGCGCCCACCAACACGCAATCCCCGCGCGCGCTTCACTTATGCAGTGGATCGGGTCCGGGTCGGGCGGTTGGTTCGCGCCCGACCCGTACTCGCCCGCCCGCTCGTTGAGAGGGGCGGGAACGGATGGGGACGCGCCACTTGGAATGCCCAGATGGCGTCGCGTGGCGAGATTGGGATTTAAAATCCCAATTTCCTTTTTAATTGCTTTTCTCCTCCAAATAATTCACTAAAAATACCTAGAAATCCCAGAAAAATCCCAGAAAATTCTGGAAACTCTCCAAGACTCCCAGGAGTACCTGAAAACTAGGAGAAGGTGAAATTAGTCCATATGATGATAAAATAAATATAATGGCTATTATAAAACAATATTGACCTCCAATAATCCATATAAATTTCTCACATGCTCAAATAATTCCCAAAAAATGGTGATATGATCACAATAATGGCAGGAGCATATGAAAAATGCTAGGAAGCCAATATGGATGATAAAATCTATAATTTGTGTAAAGAATGAGAATAAGACCTAAATGTGATACACAAAGTGGACATACACTTAAGAGGGCAAGATTAAGCCTAACCTTTAGCACAAAATAGGGGTAGTTAGGGGGTATAAATATACATTTTTCACTACAAATCATACCCACCAACTAGCATTTTACTAGTCCCAAGCAAAATATGCAATAATTTCGGATTAAAGTGAAAACATGCATCAAACTCAAAATATCATCATGGTATACTAAAAATGTTATTTCCAAATGATTCCAAAGCCAATATATACAATGTATGAAATGAAATAATAAATGACATTCTCCTCAATCTAATTCAAAGAAAAGTAGGTTAATAAGCATTGTATCACATTCATTGGGATATATCACTAATGACAAAGTTACTAATTTTCATGGAAATGGCCAAAACAAAAGAATTTCTTCTAAGTTGTGGGAGATGAGATTGCATCACTCATGTTGTAACGGTCCATATTTTTCAATACAATTATTCACGTATTTTTAATTTTTAAACTATGTTATAATGGTTCGTGTAATGGCCCTTTTCCGACCGTGGTATTTTCTACGCGTACGACTCTCTTAGTGTGCATATTTTATTTGGCCTCTTCTTGGATCCGGAATACGAGTTGTGATATGTCGTTGTGACCGTATGGAAGAGTAGTCATTTGTGGGATTTTTAGTGAACGTCATTTCATGTGTCGTTCTCCCACAAATCAGGTTTGATTGTAGAGACGTCATAGAATTATACTTAGTCGCCGGACTTTTTTTATTTTTTTTCGGCGACTTTTTTTATTTTTTTGTTCGTTTTTCGTGGACCAAACGGACGATTGACCACCGTACCCCCGAGCCTCTCGTCGTCACAGTCGTCCCGATATTTTTTTCATACTTTTCGGACACCCCTAGCCCAACCAAACCCACTAATCACTTTCAAGCCCATTAAGCCTAATCAATTTTTGAAATTCAAACTCTTAATCAAATCCTAATCAAATCTTACGTATCATGAGATGGGATTCTGGGTCTACCCTTACCCAACTTTTACCCACTTTGCAGATCCCCTCATTCACCCTCTCCCCTAGTCACCCCTTAACTATATCCCCTTTAAACCAAGATTTAGCAACTTTCTCTCTTTTAAAAACCAAGCCAGCCGAACCCTAGATACTCATGCAATAACCCACGGCCGCCTCCATTCCTCCATTTTTCCGCCTCCCTCTCACCGACTGCGAGGCACCACCGGCCACCCCTACTCCCCGGCCATCTTCTCCTCTCTCCCCTCTACTCCCTCTCTTCTTAAAACACCCCAAAAGAGCCCTAGGCCGCAAGATCTGCCCAGCCTGCGCACCCCGCCGGAAAACCGCCGGCCGGCCAACTCCGGCCACCCCCAGCCGCCATCTCCACCTCCCTCGGACTCCCCTCGAGTCCCCTATCATCTGCACCCCTCCCCTCTCACTTCTTTCATCTCTATCTCCTCGAAATCCCCTTGAAACCAGGCCCTGACGCCAGTTTTGACAGATCTGCGCCCTGCCGTTCAACGCCGATGCCCGGCCACTCCGGCCATCTCCGGTGACCACTCCAGCACCATCAGATCCCCATTGACCCCCTTTATCTACTGCAAAGTCTCCTTTGACCCCTCTGGTCGCCGCTTTTCCGCTGCGACGCACGACCACGACCCGTTGTGCAAATCTGTCCTCTTCGTCTTCTCACGGCCGCCCACCGCCATGCGCTGACGCCGTCGGCCACCCACCAGGCTAAGCAATCCCCACTGATATCCTTCAATCCATGGCAGCCCCCTCTACTCCTAGGAGTTCACGAGCATCGTCGAACTCGTGTGTTTTCCCCCGACGTTTCCGCCGCTGTGTAGATCCGTTGCGCTACCCGCAATGGGAGAGAGATCGATGTTTTCTCGTTGTTTGTGCCTCCATCCCGCTATCTGGAAGTGTATCGCTGTGCCAACCGTGCTCGAGACGTTGCTGACGATGCAGATCCATCGCCGTTCAGACCCGACATTTGCTCTACGATCAAACGTCAAAAAGGTTAGCCCTCTAACGTGTAGTAAAAACCCCCACCGTAGCGAATCGAAAACCTAATCTAAAAATTGTCAACAGTAATTAAATTTCATTTCTACTCCTTTAAAACGTTGCTAAATCTTAGACATCAACGAAGGACTTGAATATCTGTGCACATAGGATAGATTGTCAATTAAGCTGAACCAAAACAAAAACGTGACTTTGACTGCTAGGATAGCCCCGTTGAACCTAGAAATGAACTCTAATAGAAATGATGAAAAACGTGTCCTGACATCGCCGTTGACTCGTTTCAGACGGACCCTCGCAGTCGTGCCGCTTCTACGAGACGCTCCAAACAAACGACGCACTCGCCTCTGCAGGCAAGTGTTTACACTTGTGTTCTTACGGTCACGTTAGGCCATTACCTTTTTAAAAGGTTAAAATATATCTAAAGAGAACCGGACATGAAATAATAGCGTCCGGGACCCCCTTGACAGCTTAGACTTGACGACGAAGTCTAAGCACAAACAACAACAACAACTGACACCTTAGGGATATTCTGTGTGTGCGTGCGTGTGGACCCCCTAGAACAACAACTGAACAATAGAACATTCATAACTGGTTATATCTTGTCTTCTCTAGTTCATGTGGTATACCTTACGGGAAGTCTCGGCGTCTCACCAGGGGAGTGAGCGTCCCGGCAGACCGTGGGGAATCTTAGGGGAGCCCACCAAGGGAGTGGGTGTTCCTTTCGTGTACACCTTGCGGGAAGTCTCGGCGTCTCATCAGGGGAGTGAGCATCGTTGCTGACCGTGGGGAGAGGCACTCACTAAAGGAGTGAGTGGTACTCGTACAATCCAGTCTTGTCTTGTCTTGAGCACTTGGGGTGGGGTTGGGTGAACAGCCACCAGATAGAGGGTTTGGCCACTCTCTGCACTGCTGGCGTGCACTCTCTTTGATGTCACACACACATCTTGTCTTTTTGTCCTGTCCCGTCTAGCTTAGTCCCGTAGCCAGTAGCACACGCTACGGCTACTGCCTATCTCGTTTACTTTCCTGCACTGCTTTACTTCTTGCATAGTATAATTGTCATGTCATCACAATAGCATGTTAATCAACCAGTAAAATGTTGCCTTAAATTACTTTACACCTTGCAGTGGAGACGTCTCACGTTTACTTGCAGACTTCGCCAGATGTACAACCACTTTCTCTTGGTGTTTGTACGTCAGGTGCCGAGACAGAGTTAGTAGACCAGGAGCGAGTACTAGAGGATTTGGAACAGGAGTACGTTGCTGATCAAGAATACGACACGAGTGAGGACCAGTCTTAGAGGTTCCTCTACAGCGGACCTTGGGGTTCCATTGTTCGTAGTTTGGGTGCGTAGCACCATTAGTTTCCTTTTCTGCTCTTGTAGCCATGATGGGCGTTGTTCTTTTTTTAGACCCTTGTACTTCTGGATATCTTTGTGGAATAAAATGAATGTTTTCCTTTTCAGTACTTTTGTTGTTCCGTATCAATTATATGCAGGGACCTGTTAAATGCTTTGGAGTACCTCACAGACGCTTATTGGGTCCGAGCCTCACAGCTCCGACCCAAGCGGATCTTAGTCACGTCTCGCTTCCGTCGTTTTGGGAAGCGGGACGTGACATGTTTTAGTGATGGCCCATGCAGATCCTGCAAAAGTTCGGAACAATAAGAGTACCGCATTCATTTAATATCCGGTACAAGTCTAAATTGGGTTCCTTGTCAATAGGATGGTAGTAAGACTTAGACAGGCGTCCAAGTTTGATAGTCAGGTGCCTTGGTTAGGATTTAGTCATACTCGTCTTAGGACGCCCTCGTCGCCCCTCACCCGGCTCTGACCATGTTAGATTTCTAGAGCCCTTCTTTTATTCGTTCGCTCGGGTCCATCAACTTTGGGCTAGCAGAATGTAACCTTGATTCTCTTAGGACCCTTCCCTGTTATCTCTATTACATTCTAGTTCATTAGGGTGTCTTAGTGCTGAGTTCTCCTGACCTTTAGACGGCCCGATAATTAGAACCCTGATTTCTAGCATCTTCCTAATCATTACACTTCTGTGTTATCGACCATAGAATTCCATCGTAGCTTTTATGAATCGTATCTTAGGCGTATTCATAATGCGATCATATTCCTTGCCCACGATTCACATGATCGCTTCATGACGATTATCGTTAATTCTTCGAATCTCCCCATTACAAATCTTGTTTCCTTTAAAAGTGTTTTCGAAATTCCTTATTAAATTCTTTGCTCAGTTTAACTTCTTTGAAAACCCCTTATTATATACCTAAAACTTTTGCTTTTTGGTGGAGTTGAAAATTCTTTCTCGAACTTTGAAACCTTTTTTATCGTAGTTTTTAATTACTACCTCGTAACCATTTTCTAACCGGTATCTTTCGTATTTCAGTTTTAACACCTTGTTATCATTTTGATAATTCAATATATATATATATCATCTTTGTTTTCTAAAACATCGAAATTTATTTTAACCACTTACCGTACGTACTTTCAAAATATTTTTCTAAGCTAAATATAATTCCAAATTTTTTATATCAGTTCTATGTTCATCGTGCTCATACTTCGAAAATCTTTGTATAAACTTATTTTCATTTGCAAAACAATCGCTACCTCACCCTACTCATAAAAATCCCCTCCACTCCCGGTAAAGGCGAGTGGGTATAAACTCCACACATCACATAATCATCTCCCAACTTCACATTCCAGGCCTCATATCCACAATTTACTCAAATCCCACCTAAAACCCGGGTTTTGCTAACTAACCTCATTAGAGAAGATTGAGATTTATTCAATTTTATAAGTTAACATCATAAGGACACGTTAGGGGTCATGATGGCATGGGTAACCTCAGCTGTCCATCATTAAACATAGGGTCATGCACTCACGTGACATGCCCTCTATCACTACACCTCATTCATTCACAATTACAATATATCCATGCCATTCAAGCCTCTAACTTCACCAATTATCAATGTGACTCAAGGCCAACACTAACACATACACGTTTCTCAAATTACCGAATGTTGCCTTCATTGGGGCATTTCATCGTACACATGATGGGCATCATTCATACCAAGGAAACACAATATAATTTATATGTGCCAATGGTATGAACATTCATTCCACCACACAACCATAATAACCAAGAATAATGATGGCCAATTAACCACAATTAATGAATAAGAGCAACACTTAATGAATTCAGCTTGCTAAAATTGCAGGAAGTGACTATATATGGTTATATAACATCAGTTTTCATTGAGAATTTGATAAATTGTCCCAAATGAAAGTTATAAATATACTAGTCCTGGATTCACATATCAAATTTTATGCAAAAATATTAAGTAAGTGATTTATGGTGAATTATTTGGTGAAGTGTGTCAAATCTGTTTTTCAGACAGATTTCTGTGTCTGTATTGAAAGCCAATTTTGAGCATGTTGCAGCCAGAAATTCGACATATAAGCACTCTGATAAATTTTTAGAAAAACTTGTTAACTTTTCAAAAAGACCAAGAACACAAAATTTCATTGAGTGTGCAGGTGTTTAGGCCATTTCTACTGAAATGTGTCAAAACTGGAACTCAAACAGACATGATGTAAAGTTGGAATTTTTACTCCTAATTTCTGAATTGGACATATATCAGAATTTATATGATTTTGGGGTAGGACTTCAATATATACAAGTATATATATTTTTCGAAACCTATATCGAACCACATAGAACAGAATCCAAGCATAAACACACAAAAGAGTTTCAGCCTTTTGAAAGAAGTGATTTTGCTTAGAATTTTAAGGGGATATTCCTGAAAATTGAGACATGGATCATGAATTTTCACCATCCCTAATACATACTAAGTAAAACATGCTATAATAACATAATAAAACATATCAATGTGAAGGAATTCTAAGTTCCAGAAGATCCCTACCTCAAATCTTGATTTTCCTTCTCCTTCTCTCTCTTCCTCTTCCTCTTCCTCTTCCTCTTCCTCTTCTCTTTTTTTTCTTTTTGTTGAAGAATTTCGGCCATGGGTTAGGGTTTGGTGGCTGGCCATGGTAGGGGGGAAGAGGGGAGAGAGAAAAATGAAAGGAGAAAAGAAAAGAAAGGTAAAGAAGAGAAGAGAAAAATCTATGGAATATTCTCTTCTTATTCCTTTCTTCTCTTCCAAGAATGGAATATTCCAAGGGAATATCCCATGTGAAAATGACCAAAATACCCTCCCATCTTCCAAGTATTTACAAGTGTGCCATTACTTTATGCACACACAACTTCAGTATGTACGCACAGCAGCTTTGGTCCAAAAGACCGTTTTGCCCCTAACCTTTCTAAAAATTTACGGGGGTTGCCATTGACCACTAACCCCTTTCACACTAGCATGGCTCTTTCTACGCACATCTACGCACATCCATAAATGCATACATGCTTCACACACACATGTCTAACACATTCTTGTTGCTTTACACCCACGACGTCATTTGCACTTCTTCCGCATTCACATTTCGCATTCTCTTCCCTTAGCCACGTATTACGGCCTAATCCCCCTTGCACTACGTCACATACATCGATATCTAAATTTATTTCATGCCTACGCATGTACCGTAGGTAGAAATACCACACGTGTTCAGTAGAATACCCGTATAGTGCAAAATAGGGCATGACAGTATTACACAGTTTACCCAAGTTTCCAACTAATTCAATTATTTAATAAGTGTTTTGTATGTCACTTATTCTGCTGGCAGCACTTCCCTTTTCCCTTCACCTGCTTTGCTTGTGACACTGTGTTATACTTCTGGCACTTGTAATTACCTTTTTAGAATATGTATGTGTGAACACTTGCATTATTATTCATGATAACCCTCTTTCTTGCACTAGCTCGACAGCTAACCACAGGTATGATCTTTTACTTGGCTGATTACTTTCCGCTATATTCTTTAGTTTACACGCCTTATTTCTCATGCCTTACATGGTGGTTGATAACTTAAAAACGGTGCTCCAAATCCAGGTTGTGTCCTACTGGGACAGGCATTGACGTGTTCCTCCCCATTTTTCAGTTAGCAAGGGTAGCATGATTGGTGATGACTTGGAGTGGGGCTTGAGGGTAGCACTTGGTGTGAGCTGTAGCTTGTAGTGTGATATGGTTGTCTTGGGAGGTGGAGAGTGGCGGTGTATATGTAGTGGTGCAACTGGACTATGTATATAAATGAAAGTTGTTATATAAATATGTTGTTGTTGCTCTATGTTATTTATGATGATGTTTTGATATTATAATGGAGCTTCACTTGTACTATCCCAGCATGTGCACAGTGGCCTGCATGTTCTGTTTCTCCTTTCCCTCTCTTTTCCATCTCGAATCACACTCACTCTTCATGTTACCTGTAAAAAAATTTAAAATTCCGGGTATATTGGAGAGTGTGGCGTGACAACTTTGTGCATTACACTTTACCATGCTCGTACGTTTTCTTACACTGCCATATTTTTCCTTATTGTGATCGTATTGGGTTACTCGTCTTTAAAGCTTTGCAAAATTATATTTATATTATTATATTATCTTGCCGAGGGTCCATCTTCCTAACATTTTAAAACTTGCCGAGCGACCCTCGCTGACGTATATTTCCTTGTCTATCTTGTGAAATATACGTTAGGTTTTGAGACAGAGTTCGCTGAGGAGTCTACTTGGAGACTGAGCAGATTGACCAGGAGTGCCTTGACGCTGAGATCCCCTGCTGAGGAACATTGCGCATTGCAGCATCGCTGTATTTTTTTATATATATTTGTGGTGTAGGTCCTTAAGACCCTATTTTCTTTCTTTCATTGTTGTAAATCATTCTGAGACATTGAGATTGTAGATAAACGATTATTTGTGTTGCTTTGAGTATGCATGCAAGAATCTGTGATGGTTTCTCATAGACGCTTATTACGTTTAAACCAAGGAGGAAAGAAGAACAAACGTACATCCTCCTTACTTTAAGCACATGCGGACCCGCTCGCATCCTCGCTCCCAAGTATAATGGGAAGCGGGGCGTGACACAATACTAGCCTCTCGTCCATGTCTAACCTCAGAAAATCAGCTGAGGTTCAATGGGGGAGGGAGAGGTCTCGGCTCCAAGCGAACCTCGAAGTCTCGAAGGGGAAAATAATTGAGCTTCGAGCCAAAGCTACCGACTCGGAGAAGTCAGCGGAGGCTTACAAGATGGAGGTAGCCGAGCTTCAGGCCAAAGCTGTCGAGTCAGAGAGGGCAGCTGAGATTCATAAAAAGGAGCTTACGGCGAGGTTTACAAAGGCGATGGAAGCCTTCCAGAACGTCTTTATGCCAAAGAGTGATCCCCCCTCTTAGACTGGTATAATTTTGACTCAGGTTTTATGTAACCGTTTTGAAATGAATAAAAAGAACTTTTGAGTTTTCTTCTATCTTCAAGCTTCGTTTGAGCGTATGTGCGTGTGTGGCCCCTCAACGACTTAATGCTCAATTTTCCAAAAAAATATTATAAGTTGGGTCATTGATACGTCAAGCATATTCACCCGATAAATATGATCTTTAGATCATGGATCATGGTGGCACACTGTCGATGGGTTGTTCAGTTGCAAGGTTGGTCCTTCGGCTTACTGCTGACAACGAGGGTCGACCGGTAGCAAGGAGCGAGACCCATACGACTTACTGTCGACGTTGGTTGAGTGTCGTTCAGTGACAAGGGGTGGCCCCTCGGCTTATGGCTGACGACGAGGGTCGTTCGGTGGTGAGGGACGGGGCCCCTTCGACTTACGATCAACGACGGACGAGGGTCATTCAGTGGCGAGGGGTGGCCCCTCGGCTTACGATTGACGACGGTCGAGGGTCGTTCAGTGGCGAGGGGTGTGTTGAGTATTGGACTTCTCCCTATTTGGTGTTAATGATGAGAAAACATAAATACTTGTGACTAATCCCCTATTTTGCAGTTAATCCATTGCCTAAGCTTATTGTGAAGATCTACTTGCAATGGATGATACTCAAAGATCATTGAAAGCAAATGAAATGGATTAGATGATCGTAGATGGTGATTGAAGCTCCTAGAAGATTTCAAGCTCATGAGTTGGATAGAAGAGAGAGTTCGTCAAATGTATCTTTCTTCTTTCTCTTCTAGTATGTAGCTTAGAAGTAGAACTTTGTTGGAGCGCACCCGACATCAGATCGATACCGAACTCCAAAGCCCTGTCGGGTGGCAGACCCGAGATATCCTCCGGGAAGACGTCGTCAAAGTCTCTGACAACCGCTGGTCGGTCGATCTCCATCTCCATCTGTAACGCTGCAACGATCGGTACTTCCGGCTTGGCCCGAAATTTGATGGGCCCAAGCGACTCATCTCTGCTACGGAACTCGAACTCCGGATGGCCTGGAATCCAGAAAACCACTCTCTTACCGTGACAATCGATCGAAGCGTGGAAATCTCCCAACCAATCGATGCCAAGGACGACATCGAAATGCGGTAGATCGTGGACGATGAAATCTGCATATAACTCATGTCCACTAACCACTGAGGGAATCGACCGACATCCCAGGTTCACAGTCACCACTCCGTTCCCTGTGGTGATGTCCCAACACTTAGGGAGTGTGTGGGAAGGAATGGAGTGCTTTGTCATAAACCTCCGGGATATTATGCACATGGATGCACCGGAGTCAAACAAAGCCAAAGCAGGGTGAGAGGACACAAGAATGGTGCCTAATAAAACAAGGTGTCTAAGGTCAAACACTACTCTAACAATCAGACAAACAAACATCACTAACAAGACTAGCAATACAATATAGTTATGAAAAAGAAACGACTAGGTCAAGATGTTACCTGCAATCACCCCATCCAGCTCCTCAGTCTCCATAGCAGTCATAGTATAGGCTGGCCTCGGAGGCTGCACTGCTCGCTGGTACATCTGCCTCTATGGCACCAAGGGTGGTCCATGAACGGCAGGTCCTCTTTGGACTGGGGCAGGCGCCCTCATCTGCAACGGGGCTGGCGCTCCAACAACAGCAGTGCGGGCTCTCGGACAATCCTTCGCAGCATGCGAAGCATCTCCACAAAGTAGACACAGACCCAGCTTCCTCCTACTGTTGGTCTGAACATGTCCGGGCTTGCCGTAGAAATGGCAGGGACCCTTGCTCTACTGCTGCACTGGTGCCCCAGGTCTCTTGAATGGCACAGTCTAGACTGGCCTCATCGTCGGCCTGGCAGGTGGCCGGTACTGCTCCATAGGGCGCTTTCCTCTGTCCTGTGGAGTGTCAGGCAGGTGCGAAATCGTCTCATGATTCTTCGCAGCATCTAACACTTCCCTCATAGTCGAGAAACTAGCAGAGGATATGAAAGCCTGGACCTTCGGACGAAGTCCCTGACGGAACCGCTCAGCTCGGTTCTCCTCCTTCTTCACCATGTGCGGGGCAAAGCGGCTCAGCATCTCAAATTCAGCCTCATACTCGTCGATCGTCATGTCCCTCTGCTTCAGATCCACGAATCTGCCCATCAGCTCTCTCCTAGCTGCCTTGGTGAAGTACTTCTCCTTGAACATGTGGCGAAAATTCTTCCACTTCACAGGCTTCTGCAGACGCCTCTCCTCAATACGCCACCAGTTTCGGGTAATCTCAGTCAGCTGCATCTTTGCGATCTCCACTCGAGTCTCATCTGGAATCTTGGCAGCTACCAACTTCTCCTCAGTGCTCTGGATCCACTCATCGGCACCCAGAGGTCCTTCCTTCCCAGAGAAGGTCTTCGGTTGAAGCTCGTTGAACTGCTTCACTCCTGGAGCAGCTCGTGGAGTAGGCGGAGGTGGAGGTGGTGCAACAGGTGGGGCCTGGGCAGCACGGGTGGTCTGCTGCACCAGCTGATGCTGCACTTCAAGCATCTCACGCATCACGCCAAGGAACTGACGGAACTCTCCGCCCTGGTCTTCCTGAATCCCATCTCCAGCGCTCCCTGATCGGGTATTACGTCGCCCTGCCATCCTATAGACTCGTTCAATGTGTGAATATTAAAAGTGAATGTCCTTACTCTTACTGTTCTGTACTTGCAGAAGATTGGGACGTGGACCTGCATGGGCCACCACTAAAACCTGTCACGCCCCGCTTCCCAAAAACAGCGGAGGCGAAGCGTGACTAGGCCTGCTTAGGCCAGAGCTACGAAGCCCTGACCCAATGAGCGTCAGTGTGGTACCAAGACGAAGGTACAGGTCCCTGCATGTTAGTACATAACAATAAAAGTACAAGAAGGAAAGAACATCACATTTTATTCCAGCATATCAAGAGTACCAAGTCTCAACGCCCGAAGGGCTACAACAGCAGAAAAGTAAATCTAATGGTGCAAGCACCCAACCTAGACAAGAAACAAAAGGTGCTACGCACCCAACTAAAAGTAATGAACGTCTCTGGAAACTGCAACGAGGAGTCTCTAGCTCTGGTCCTCCTCAGGGTCGTACTCGGGATCGACGCTCTCTGGCTCCACGTCAGCTGGCAAGTCAGTCTCCTCCCCGTACTCTGGCTCAATTCCTGACGTACAGCAGCAAAAGAAGGAACCGTACGTCAGGTCGGGTCTACAAGAAAAGGTTAGACTAAACTGCAAGTGCACCAATTACTTAACAATGTTTTACTGATTGATTAACATGCTGAGGTTTTAACAACAGAAGTACACGCTACAGGAAAGTAAACACGACAAGTAATGGTCGTAGCGAGTGCTACCGACCACGGGACTAGCCTACAGGTATCAAGACAAGACAGAACACGGAAAGCCAGACACGACAAGACAAGACACGAAAAGGGTTCACGCCTGTTCGGTTCGAGGGGGATCAGACCCTCTTGCCGCTTGCACGCTCAACCCTACCCCAAAAACTCCAAGAATCGTGACATGACAAGGGATCACTTGCTCTAGCTTGGCAAGTGCCATATTGCTCTCTGAGCTGTGTATCAATATATGGGATCACCTGCTCTAGCTTGACAGGTGCCCAATTGCCCATCGGGCTGTGAACTAGTACAAGGGATCACTCGCTCTGGCTTGGCGAGTGCCCTATTGCCCAACGGGCTGTGTAGACGGAACGGGACAAGACACGACAAAACAAGAGGGGTTGTACTAGGGTGTCCACAACTCACACACACGCATGTCAATCCTATGATGTCAAAATTGTTGTTGTTGGACTCAGATTTCGTTGTCAAATCTGAGCCATCAAGGGCGTCCCGGATGCTATCATTTCACGTCCGGTCCTCATGTTTCTAACTTAACAATCCTAATAAGACAAAGGCCTAAACATGGCCAAGAACGCAAGTGGTACACTTGCCTGCGGTGGCGAGTGCGTCGTCTCCCTGGTACGTCTCGTCCAAACGTCTCGTCGGTGGAAAAGCGTCTGAAAATCGTGACACGGCGACGGTGTCAGTTCATGATTCAGAATTCCTATTAGGGTTGTGTCTAGGTTATAGGGGCTATCCTACTTATAAAAATCACATTTTAAAGTATTTAGCCTAGTCGACGATCTACCCTATGTGCACATGCGAGAAGTCCATTCGTCGATTTATCTACGGTTGCACAACGTTTTAAGAGAAGCGGAAAAGTAAATTTAGTTTGATTATGTTGCTGATTTTAATTAGGGTTTGACCATCTATTGTGGGGTTACTACGAATTTAGGGAACCAACCTGATTTGACGTTTGCACGAAGATCCGCCGTCAGATCTGGAAAAGGTGGAGCTTTACGTCGTCCAAAAATTCTTAGGCCGCGGGTAGCGCAGCAAGGAATGTTGATCGCCGGTGATGGTGAAGATCCCAGCGTCTCCCAGTGTCGTTGCTGCTGGATCTGAGATGGGAACACCATACTAGGACAAGAGGGAGAAATGAAACGGGAGAGAATGAAGGGAGAGAGAGCCTTGGGGAAGATGGAGGGCGGCAAGGATGGAGGAGGAAGAGCAAAGGGGAGGACGTGGGAGGAAGGGGGATAGGTTGGGGAAGAGGGAGACTGGAAACAATCAGGAGAAAAGAAGGAGAAAGCCACATTTAAATAAGAAAATGAAACGGCGGCTAGCTCAAAAATTAGGGTGTCGGGGTCAACTAGTCGGTCTGAGAAGGGCGGTCGACCGACTAGTTTGAGAACTAGTCGGTCGGTCGTCTAACTGTGACCGACTAAAAGGAAAACAGAGAACAGTGTTGGTACAGGGTTGATAGATATAGTCGGTCTGTGAAGGCTCGTCGACCGACTAGTTTGCAACCTAGTCGGTCGGCCAGTGTTCATTGACCGACTAAAGGGTAAAAGTGGTCAACAAGAGATTTTGAAGATTAGTCGGTCAGCGAAGGAAACCTAACCGACTAGTTCGTCAACTAGTCGGTCGGTTTTCATTCTTTGAACGACTAACGGTAAACAGTAACCTGGGTGCGAAAAATGATCTCTGTACTAGTCGGTCTGCGAAGACGTGTTGACCGACTAGTTTGATAACTAGTCGGTCGGAGAATGAACTTAGACCGACTAAGCGTAAACAGTAGCTCAGGGAAAATGAAAGGGAGAACTAGTCGGTCCATGAAGAGTTATTGACCGACTAGATTGACATCTAGTCGGTCGGTTCCTCAACGTGAACTGGCTAATGAGCACAGGAAGTCGCAAATTGAAGCGTGAAGCTTCAGAATGATCCCAATGAGTTCCAAAGGCGAACCTATTCTAAGATATGAGCGTCACGAAGCACGCTCAGCTCTAGGTAGGGGAAAAGAAATATAGAAAAGAAAAAGAGAGAAGACGAACAATTATATATATATATATATATATATATATATATATATATATATATATATATATATATATAATTATCAGCATACAAAACCAGCCGTTACAGTAACTATCTTTTTAAATTGCATAAACACTATTAAACCCCCTTCTAGTGTTTTCTCCATAGCCAGAGTCCTTACAATTGGTATCAGAGCACAAGTTTATAACTATGGCATCCAACAACAACAACGTTCCTCCACCGACTTCGTACAACAATCACGATCGTGATGGAGCGTCCACAGTTTTCGAAGGACAATCAATGGTGCGTCCGCAGCGTTTCAATGGCACGAATTTTGGCTATTGGAAATGTCGGATGGAGACGTTTCTAATGAATGCTTCCCTTTGGAGAACCCTCCACAAGGAATACGTCGAGCCCACCGAAGAGGATTTCGAAAAATAGACGACTTCCGAGAAATCCGTCGAAGTCAACAACGCAAAGGCAATGAACGCTCTTCATTGTGCGTTGGACCCAGATGAGTTCAACAAGATATGCACATGTAAGAGTACATATCAAATTTGGAACCATCTCGTCGTTACCCATAAGGGAACGAACAAGGTAAAACGTTCTAAACTCTATGTTGCCGTGCGAAACTTCGATATGTTTCATAAGCAGGAAAATAAAAGCATAACATCAATGTACGGACGTTTTACCGATATCACTAATGAATTGGAAGCTCTCGAACAAGTCTATTCCCAACAAGATAAGGTAAGGAAGATCATAATGGGAATGACCTCCAAATGGGAAAGAAGAGCTATCGCCATCGAGGAGGTCAATGACTTGAAGACTTACACAGTTATGAATCTTATCGGGCTCTCATGCCTTATGAAGTAAGATGGGAGAACAGATTAAAGATTCGAGCTATGATGAACCCTTCGGAGGCCAAGAAGAAAGCTTTGGCATTTAACACCAATTCCTCATCCTCCGATAGTGAAGAATCAGAAAATGAGATAGACTTGGGTGAAATGGCCCAAATGGCAAAGAAGTTCCAACGCTTCTTTCGAAAAGGTAAATTTCCCTCTAAGAATAGATTTGATTCTACTAATCACTCTTCCTCTCTTTGCTTTAAGTGTAATAAGCCAGGGCACATCAAGAAGGATTGCCCAATGCTACGAAACAAAAAGAAGTGGAAGGCTCCGAAGTACCACAAGTCCGACAAGAATAAGAAAGACAAGAAGAAAGGACCAGTAGGTACATTCGATGATTCAAGTGAAGACTCATCAAGCAAATCCGATGATGAGAAGGGTGAAAGTGCACACATGTGCTTCATGGCCCGAGAATATTCACTCTCCGATGAAAGTGATTCCGACTTGGATGAAACCAGGTAACTATGGATGAATTGTGTGTTGCTAATGAAGAATTATTTGCTAGGTATCCATCTTTAATGCTTAAATATACTAGTTTAAAGAAATTGAATGTTAGCAATCCATCCATTCCATGCATTATCAACAATGACACCATTGTTGATACTTCAACCTGTGGGAAAGCAAATTTAGATTCTCAAAATGTCACTTTGAGAAATGAGGCGAATACCCTCAAATCTCAACTAGATAAAACACATCCTAAGGATCAAAGTGATCTAGTTTCACGACACACACAATTGGGTTTAGAGAATGATTCTCTTAAAACTCAAGTGCACGAGTTCAAAGCACGGGTGTCCACCTTGGATACCAACATTTCTTCTCTTATGGAGAAATATGAGCTCATGTTCTCCCGTATTGCAAGATTCGATTAGGGAAAAGGACAATTGGACGATTTGCTAGCAAACCAATTTTCGGCCACACATCGTGTTGGTCTTGGTTTTGTGGAAGCAAATGCATCCAATGCTCGCACCACCTATAGTGGTGTCACTATAGACTTTGTGAGGCCATCCTCCGGTGCATCCACAAATGGTGTCAAAGACACTGTAGGTAGCAAACCTACCAAGAAAGTTACCACTTCACCATCTCTTCCTTTTGGCAAGAAACCCACTAAGGGTGGAAACCAAAAGAGAAGCCATGCTTACTTATACACAAACTTTCATCCACGTAGGAAATCTCCTAACTCACAAGTGGACACTCATGACACTTTTTATGCTCCACACCCACGGACACGTACAAATCCACACATGAGAAATACTCATGTACGTGCTCCTAAACACACATATGTTCATATGCATCATTCTTACATGTATGCACATCCTCCATATGTCATGCATGACACATATGTTTCATACAACATGCATGTTCCCAAGCATACATATAATCCTCATATGTCCAATGCATATCCACCACCTCATTTTTATGCTAAAAACCATGTTCCTAAGAAGCATGCACCACATAGAAATCTAACCACTATGCATGCAACTAGGAAAAGGACTCCCAAAACATACACCATTTGGGGTCCTAAGAACACTAGCTTAAATGATAGGAATGCATATGTTGATTCCTATTTTCATGATGTTATTAATAATGGTAATTATGTTGGGAAGCGGAAATCCACTTGGACTTGGTTTCCAAAGGGCTAATTCCCTTGGACCAACAAAAATTGGGTACCATGACTTATGGTATACTATGTAGGTACCCAAGAGAAAGAAAAAGAGCAATAAAGATCAAACTAGCTCCAAAAGGAAGGGATGGATTCTCGACAGTGGTTGCTCCAAACACATGACGGGAGATCCTTCATTACTCTCCGAAGTGATTAGCATCAAAAATGGTGCAACGGTCACTTTTGGAGGTAACCAAAAGGGAACCATCATTGGCGTAAATGTTGAGTATTGGACTCTCCACCTTGATTTTGATGATGATCAAACACAAATCATTGTGATTAACTCATGTGTTTGCAGTTAGCTAAAAAGTCACCAATTAGATTTAAGAAAATCAAAAGTGACTACACGTGTTGATTCAAGTGGAGGACTTGGTAGGTCAACAAAGGTGAAGCATTGGCTTGAAGAACTCAAAGGCTACCTCAAACCACAAGCCAATGGCATCAACAAATGAATGGAAATTCAATCCAAAGAGAAGATAGGAATGGATGAGTTAAAAGCTTCGAAGACTATGACGTTGGAGATATTCAAGTCATTCAACTAAAAGACTCAAGACCATGAAGAATTATGGAGATCGTCGCCAAAGTACTTTGTTCTTCTCAAGCGACATCCCAAGACTTCCTCAGAACGCGTGATCGTTGTGCCTGAAGCTCTGTTGAAGCTCAAGGAGCTATTCATGAAGTCAAGGGATTCGGATTCTCCATGTTGAAGCTTTGAAGACGGTACGTCATGTTATTTATATTGTCTTCTAGCTTCGGTTTAGTAGAATGTTAAGCCTTGAGTAGTACTTGCCTAGAAAATTTCATAACTTTCATATCTTATCTCTAGGATTGCCTTAGAAGCCATTAGAAAGTTTCCAGTTGCTTATCGCTTCTTTTCATGGCTTCATATGCATCTTAGTTGGTTCAAGTAGAAGAACCAACCGACTAGATGACGATCTAGTCGGTTGGAAATCCTTCTTGAACCGACT